>CDHK01000001.1:1956889-2706756 GCA_001048715.1 Penicillium brasilianum | reverse complement strand
CAAAATCCCTCACGATATCAATTTGTTTTCAAATAATATTGAACCAATCAGATCCTACAATTATTTGAGAAGATAAAGCATTCTTTGGTTAGACCCGCTATGTATCCATCAAGGGGTTGAACAAGGGAAAAAAAATGACCAGACTGGGGCTCGATCCCAGGACCTTATCGGTGTTAACGATACGTGATAACCAACTACACCATCCGGCCAGCTGTATATAAGATACCTGATCTTATGGTTTCATGAGGCTGTAGAAATAACAAGTCCAGAGACGGCTTACTTCAGCCTAAGAAAATAACTAGTTTTCAATCCAACATTATTCGTGATTACTTTAAGGCTCCCCAACTTCTATCCTTGATTAAGTAGCGACTCATTTCCGCTTAACTCTTCCACTACTCCTATAAGAAATTGAGAGTGTTCTACCAGCAAATTCCTAGCAAGCCTCTCAGCCTCGTTATATATAGAGAGAGCTCTCGGCCTATATGTTTCATCTCCACTTATCCTACAGTTACTATAACCTAGATGCGATATATGTCGGCCCGGGTCTACGAAGCCCCTTCACATTTCTCCTGTTGATCCAACAAGTATGAAAGATCAGGACTAATTACTCAGTTACTGTACAATTCGGGCTTTTTAGCTATAAGCACCTTCTCTTGTGCTTCCTCCAGAGCTTTTCGATGCGTCATCTCCGCCTCTTCATAAATTCCTTGCTTGGTGAGCACATTGCTAAGGTTATTCACAATTGTGAGCGTAGAGGTGTTACGAATCTCCAGGAACGAGGGGGCCGCAGCTACTCAGCTACCTCGGCCCTCAAGCGGAGCAACCGTTGATAGAATATGTATTGCGGGTCGCAGACAACGTGACAGAACGAAGGTCGAGTAAGCATTAAGTGCACCAATTTGAAATTCTTAACGTATTTCATAGGCGAGCGGGTCACCCAACCGAGCGAACTACCAAGACACCATACTAAAGGCGAATTCCTAGGTCATTGTATATCAACAACGAGAAGGTATTCTTACTCCAGGCTTGATTGTTGGTAGAGAATGGTTTCTGAGTATTTGAAATAGTAGAGCATAACTAATGTGGTCTGAATCTAAATATTGACACGTAATACCAAAAATACGCTACCACCGACCGATGTAGATATATATATCTACATCATCACATCCTAAAATATTTCCTACATCAACATTGATAATACGTATTATAGTAGATCAAATATCAAGATATCTTAAGACAAGATGATCAGCTGGTTCGAGCGTTGAAATATCAGGTTGTGAAATATTACATTTAGTATGTTGGTTTGGGGTCGCTCGCCTATGAAATACGTCAAGAAGCCTGAATTACTATGAAGCCCCTAGCTGGCATTTTAGTTAGCGTATTTCATAAACGATCCGTACACCCCCGAACACCATAGTAGATGCGATTTCTCAGGCCCTTAGGTATCAACAACGCAAGGTTTATCTTGCTTTATTCTTGATAATATAGATTTCCTTAGCATAAAGAACAGAATGACTTCACTGAAATTTATCATAAATGATTACTTAGAAGCATTACCAAAAATACGCGGGTTCGGAGTCCGCGGGTTTTGATCCAAGACTGTCATGTTCCATACCATTCGCCTTGCCATGTAATCGCTACTACATGCTTGGTAATCTGTCTCCACGAGGCACTCGCTTGCATTATGAAGCAAAACTTTGGATTACAACATATTCTACCCAGGTTTAGTCATAGGTTCCATAGTCAAAGCCGTCATCAGTATGAGAAGGACAATAGTATAATGCGATCATCCATGCGGCACTTCACATATATTTGACTCCTTCTTTTCCATTCCTCCAAAAAAAACCAATTGTCGTTCACAATCTATCATTTACCCTGAGACCCTCTACGATTTTAAGTCTTCATCATGCGCATTGCTGTGGCCGGATCTGGGGCTATGGCCAGATACATCGCCGAAGAATTCCCAAAGCATGGCCACGATGTGGTTATCCTAGCCCGAAGTGAGAAGGAATTCTTCAGGGGCCGTCCAAACATTACACAAATTATCACCGACTACTCCGTCCCCTCGTTGACAGCAGCAATCAATGACTGTGACATACTCATTTCCATGATTTTGTCATATGCCTCGGAATTTATTGATGTACATGTCAATTTGATCAAGGCCTGTCAAGCCAGTCCACGTTGCAAGCGATTTATTCCATCTGAGTACGGTGGCAATCTGGAAGAATATCCTGATCTTCCACTATTCTACTATCAGTCGAGGGAGCCCATTCGAAGGATTCTCAGAGAACAGACTGAACTGGAGTGGACTCTTGTCAGTGTTGGCTGGTTGATTGATTACGTTGTGCCCAAAAACAATCGATACCTCGCGGACATTGGGGAAGCGTTCCCGATCAACCTCACCTCTAAGACTATCATCATTCCTGGAACTGGCAAAGATGTGTTCGATGTCACGGCTGCCCGTGATTTAGCAAAAGCTCTGGCTCTCCTGATCAAAGCACCGTCCTGGGAACAATACACATACATCTCTGGTACCCAAACTTGTTATAATGACCTAGCCCGGTTGGTACAACAACGGTATCCAGAAATGAGTGACATTCAGTATTCTGGTTTGGGCGAAATCCTTAATACAATCCAGTCATCAACGGACGAAGACGAAGTTCTCCTCTCTCACTACAAGCTTGTCGTTCCCCTTGGTGCAGGTTCCTTCGACCCGAAGAAAGTTGAAGCTCACCGTCGGAAATACTTCTCTGGACTGGCATTTCGTACTCCCGAGCAACTGATTGAGGAGGTGGATAGGGATCCCAATGTGACTGTGTGATTCATAGTGCGCATCAAAATCAATAGATGCTGGGAGGCATCTCAACCCGTGATCATACAAGCTGTTGTCCCCGCGGAAGTAGCCTCGGGAATAGGCAGAAAGCACTATTGTTGAATCGATTTCGGGGTATACCTGGGGAGTTGACGAGGAATTGTACAATCACCTAGTACATAGAGACTGGAATTATGCTTGGGGGGGGGGGGGGATCGCAAATGTTCATCTAAAACCAGCATGTTTGTTGCATGCGGATTCGTCCGCTCAAAGCTAGTCTGAGTAGTATGGAACAACTCATGATACAATGTGCAACTGAGCGTACCAAAACAATCTATGGATCATGAATCACGCTTCCTAGGGTAATTGGCACTGGTTAATAATCCCGCCATCGTAGGCTGTGAGTGAGGACCTTTCCCGGCCACATTTTGGAAAGACTTTGGGCTCAGAAGCATGTGGCGGTTGAACGGCGCACATGTGAACCCCTCTAGGCTACCATACTCAGTACTAGGGTATGCATTCGCCCGGCTAGTGAGCTCCTACCGCTTCACTTCATCATATGGTTTTCTGTATGCCCTCATAGCGAAGGTGTATCCGTTTAATTGACCCAGTAAGGCGTGATGTTATCTCCCATTGCTTTGATACGAGGGTAGATATCGGCGACTGTGTAGCCTGTCTCAGGGTCCCCGTCCTCATCATAGCTAATGATCATCTCTTTGCCGTTTCCAATCAATGCGAGGTCGTTCCAACCGTATGTAGGGACAACGGCGATAATAACAGTGCAGAAGAGATTTGGTTTATCGGAGGGTTGGGCGCCCACGAGATCACCTTTGCTTAGGAACGTTGCATCGTTGGCTAAACGATCTGATTTCGCATAGATAATGAGTTCAGTCTAGTTTCAGGGGCTGAGGATAACGTTATAGGGCAGGGTGAGGTATCACTAATGAAGCCGCTTACTCTCAACAGTAGTCTCTTTTGAACCACTGGAGTTCAGGAAGCCCCGTGTCACCTCCATGTGCTACCGGGTGTGGAATCCCATCTTCTTTTTCCACCACCTCCCCTCGCCCCCTCTATCCACAACCATTAACTAACTCAAGGAGTATAGGCTTCCTCTGATGTTTTCGGGATGCCCCATATTGTCCTCCTAGTCTATTCGAAAACATCGATGGCGGGACTTCAGGATCAGATGGTAAAGACGGAGACGACGACAGCAGTTCCACATTAACATCCACAGCCTCCTCCATCACAGAATCCGAAACTGCCACGCAAACAGCCGCAGGCTTCCACATTGACAACGACGGAACTTTCCCTAAATTCGATGACAGCGAATACACTAGCCTCTTCGCCGCCACCTCCGCATTTTTCAATCTATGTACGACAGCAGCATCTTCTCAGCCAGCTCAGCCACCACAACAACCGCCAAATCAACCACGAAATCTGAGGCCTCGGCAACTACAACCACCACCTCGGGAACACCCGCCCCCACTAACGGCGCCAAATATGCCACATTCTTCCTAATGGAACTCTACACAGGCATCTCCTGGATCTCCGAGTGGCAAATCGTCGACAACATTCGCGGGGAAATGTACTATCCCTGCGATACTTCCCCAGACGTCGAAGTCACCGCGGACACGATTACTCCGAATCTGGATTATCCGGATAGCGATATTAGACCGTTCGAATTCTATGGTATCTCCAGGTGCCAGTATATAGCGGGCAAGTATAATACGATTGGGACGATGACTTGTCCAGGCGTGGATACTATTGCTTGTGAGACGGATAGTGATGCGAATGATGAACTTGAGTGTGAAGGGGGTTGCGTTGATGATTTTTGGTGCTTACTTGTTGGTGGTGAGGAGTCCATTATCTTTCGCAAATAGCTCTGCTTGTTATGTCGTTGGCAATTTAGTCATTGGAGTCGTTGCTAGTTGCGAAATATAAATGCCTTCAGTCAAAGGTTAATGGGACAGGCCCCTTAGGAACAACTCCGAGCGTTGCAGGCATGGAATATATCTGCCAGGTTCCTCGGCTGACGTCGACTGGTAATCTCTTATTGTCGATCCTGGTGGCGGATACAATATTCCTGCAAGCTGCTTGGCGACTGTTCCAGCCTGCCACGGACAAGAGCGTCTCGGTTCGCTAATATATTGCTTTGCTGCGCTCCGCAATAATTAGAATACGTAGTTGGGGTAAATATCTCTATCGGTCGAAATTTACAACATAGAGAATACTTACCCGTCTACAGTAAAGAATATCCATGGACAAGAGCGCAAATCCTACTATATATATTTCCGTACGCCTTTAATGATTTGTTTAAGAGCCCTCTATATTTGCGATCCTAGTATTGTAGCAGAATAATAGACGCTAGGAATGGATCTGGCCACCCTGATTACCTATATTCGACTTGACTGCGTTTGGATCGAGAAAAAATCCGAGATTAAGATGAGACGGTACAAACAATGCCACGCTCCTTACACACCCAATACTTCCTTGTTAGCCACAGCCCACTCGTCCAAAGAGGTGACCTGCCCGGCATACTTCTTCAAATTCAAAGATCCCTCCGTATACCTTCCCCCGGCATACTGATTAGAGCCGCTCTTTGCAGCAGCCACGGACTTGACCAAAGGCTCCGCCACAAACTCAGGTACACCATTCTCGATCAGAATCTTGACGCCCTCTTCCTCATTCACCTCCGTCACTTTGACATCTTTACCGATCGCCTTGCCAAAGATACCCATAGCATCCCCTTGCGACACCAACTTCGGTCCGCAAAGAGTGATAAAGTTTCGTTCTTTCGCCCCAGATGTTGCCTGGAATCCCTGGACAAGTAGCGTTCCAGCAACACGGCCGATATCTCCCGGGGAAATCCAATCAAAAGCGCTATTCGGATGCGCAATTTTGACTTCTCCCTCACGAATCATACCCGCCCACCACTTCACATTGGTATTGAAGAATGCTGGTCGAACAGCGACGTAACCATCCGCACCGAAAACCTCTTCCAGGTTAATCTCAACCTGTCCATGCAAATATGCGACGATGTTACTCGGCTCAATACTTCTGAGATCTCCATCAACGGCGAAACTGCTCAAAAACACCACAAATTCAATACCAGAGGCCTTGAGTGCTTCGATAGTACCTCGCATGTGGTCGGGAGTACCGTAGGCAAGGTATAAAAATGCACTTTTGGCTCCGGTTGTGCGAACGGCTGCTTCGATTGTTTCGGGTTTGTTGAGGTCGGCTTGGATCCTTTCGTAGGATCCTGACTTTTCTTGGTCTGCTGTCAGACCTGGGATGGGCTTTTGGGTGTCACGTAAAGCGAGCACCACCTTTGCGCCGAGTTGTGCTGCGGTAATGGCAGCGGCAGAGCCGACGTGGCCAGTAGGTCCGAAGACGATGGTAGTAGCAGAGGACATTCTTTGAGCTGTTGATACTGTCTGTGTGGGATGATTATGTCCTATAGGTGAGTGAATGTTCGAAATGATAACTTGAAGCTCATACTTTTATAGATCCTCGACTGGTCGGCCATCGGTAAGTCGGAGGCCGATGACGACTGTCGGGGTTTACATTTCCGACTTTGCTTGTGAAGGAAGGGAGTCTTTAATGGATACTTCAAGGTTTAAAGTTATCAATGCTCCAATCGGAGTGCAAAACATTCACTCGTATATGTAAACATGGCCGCCACAAGCTGTCAGCTTGCTTTGAAATCAGGGTGGGGTCTTATCCGAAATACGAGCTCAGGAATAGCTTGCCAGTATGGATCCACGAATTGCCGGATGTGGACGGGTGGGTTCTAGCTCCGATTCGGTCCAATATTTTAGAGTGAGCAGCAGCTCACCTATGTATTCTTGGAGCTTATAATGTGTTTCAAATGGGATTGGTCCGTCGGGTAAACTCATAATGCCGAACCAGTTGATATCATCGTAGTATCTTGCAAATTGCTGGACCTTGCGATTTTATGCGAGATTTGTAATCTCATTCAATCGTTTTTTATGGAAAGGTTGTTGAACAGTGAAATGTTGCCATAGGTACTGTTCTTAAATATTTTGTTTCAAGAAATAGAATGTACAGAACTTACATGTGAAGATTAACAAGTGTTAACATTTTCGTAAACATATTCCTGCAGACATCAGCTTGACCAACTGACGAATTCTAATACATACCTAAGACTAGTCCACTCGCTTCATATTCTTCGAACTAGTTATTATCGTTGTCATTCCATCAACTCTTCATCTTTCCATCTTTCTAGCCAGAAACGCAAATGCGGTCTTGTCCAGCATTTGTGTTTAAGTGAAGGGGTTTTAATTCCTTAAGCCAGAAATGGTATGTTTTTGATTTTTTTTTTCCTTTCTGGTCTAAACAAAGATACTTAAAGGAGCTTTGACATTTTGTCTGAGTGGTAGTACGTGACTAGCACGTCATACTGGAAACCCTATCATCATTGGCCATCTACATAGCTGTGGGTACGGAGAATGTTATCCTTGATTTGGTGGCCCGATTTTCCCAGCCCTAACATCCTGGCGTGAGCTTTCTCGGCCAGCATCCTCCAGCTTCTGCAAGATATCTAGGGCGAATATGGTAATTTAGACTGAAGCTTTAGCTCGCGAGATATTATAGGTAGACTGGTATTTTGCAAAGGATTCACACCGCTGTCTATCCCCCAATTCCTTGAAATGATGATGCTCTCCGAGTTGGCCAGCTAGGAGCTTCGAAGATCGCGTTTGTATTTCCAGGTATCAGGTTTGGAGAGAGCTATCGGCCAACCAATTGTGGTAGACCTTTCGTGGTGGTGAATCCAGCCAGATCCAATCCGGGCGTCCTCATGGCGGCTGTGGCAGCCCACGATATTGAACACGCCAAAAGGTACGCCAAGGCATATGGAATTCCTATCGTGCACTCATTCTACCAAGGTTTGGACATGTTATTCTCAATTGACCTTACAGAGTAAAGGTGCCGATTTGGGGGGATAGAAACAGAAATACTAGATGACCCATCGATTGATGCGATCTAGGTGGATCTACCAAATGGCCTGCACTATAAATGGGCCCTACGATCTATTAGGTCCGACTTCGCAGTCCGAGTCCAGCCAAAACGTTTCTTGTAGATAATTTGGTACGCCACACTTAATCAGTAAGCATCCAGCTCGCAGCAGAGGCCGTTGGTGGAGCTCCTATCTGAGCGGGAGAATGTCGAATGACCCAACAGAATTGATTTCATTTGGTCAGGTCAAATCAAGCCAGAGCAGCCTTGGACACGAGTTATTCAATCTCTCCGTCGTTTGCGCCACTATTTTTTGGTCGGTACAGTTGACAAACTTTTAGTGATAGCCCCAGTCGATTAACTGGCCTTGTTGATAAGTGTCAAGCACCGAAAGCCGAACACTACTTCCTGCAAGGTGTGACTGCCTTTCATTATGTTCCAGTTGATGCAAGCGACGTCATTCATGATTTGTTGTATGTTTCCAATCGGTCAGGTCGCACTATTGCGCTAGCCAAAGTGTGCACGCCCCTGATTGCACTGGTTAGCCCCGTTTCAATAAATGCTTATTATCGCGAGTGGATCAACCATCTCGGTGGATGGACAATTAGAAAGCTTTTTTACTAGGAAGAATCCTCATATGCATAGCCCAAAGCAAGTATCCTCCTTGAAGGGGAACCTCCCTCACAGCGAAGCTGTTTCCGGACTATGTTCCCCAGGGTTGCATATCCGAAACATAGGCAAGGACACTCCAGCGATAGCCTCTCTGTCAGAAAACGGGCAAATTGATTAAGCTTATGATTCTGAGCCTGAACAAATGAAAGGTCATCTCCCATCGGGAGATCATGGACCGAGATGGGCGTGGCTGGCCCGCTGGCAGCAGATAACTCTAGTTTCACGATATTCGACGTTACCGATCCTATAGCGCCAAGTCAGTAGCAGGCTTGCGACACATTATATTTGAAGCTAGTTAGCCAGCCCAAGAGGTTGGTGTATATCTTCGGCAAAATGCTCTTGAGTCAACGGAATCAGAGTATCAGATTCATCTCGTTGGTGTTGTTTGGGGGACCAAGGGTGGGTTTTGGTTTCATCCCCGGCCGTCAAAATCAAGATCAGAAGTGTCTTTGTTAAGCCTTACTCATTATAAATGATCATCCGATAGTAAGCGTGATATTCCGAAAACTTTTCTTTAAGAAAAGTGTCATTGCAATGCATTAGTTAGTCTAATGGTGGGGGCCTTCCCACGCCTTGTGAAATCGTCCAAATCGCGTCACTCAACCTTAAGCGAGGAATGAATTTGTGCACAGGTCCTGGATCAATGACCTGTCCTTAGGAAATGTACAGCTTGCACCCTGGAACTATTCAGTGGAGGAGGGGAAGGCCATTACTCGCTGGTATCGATAGGTTGAACAGAAGAATTGGTCAAGAGAAAGACAGGCAGAAGATTACATGTCCTCAAGATATCAGACCGGCATCTACATTTCCTTCAAATGCCGAAATGAAACAATCAGCCGGCGACGATCGACTTCATCCAAAGCTCTAACTACGTGTGGAGTACTAGTCGTTACAATCGACTAACTAAATCGGGCGATTTTCCGGGGCAGGCGTCCGCTCTCCAAGTGGCGCTTACCATTTCGGCAATACTTTGAGTGACTATTGGACAACCTGCCCCTACACTAACAATGTAGGGTCTTTGCACATATTCGTGAAGAAAGCCACTTCAGCCGGCTATAAGCAGGTTCTGATGTCACGGTGAATACCCCGCGGAGGCTTCTTGCAGCGGTGCTCTAATACATACCTGTTCAAAGTCCCTGTATTTAATGAGTTTTGCAGGGATCATTGCTTGATGCTGATGACGAGAACGGGCATAATGGTGTATTAGGAATCTCTTTGAAAGTTTGATGGTTTGATTTGCTGAGAGCACATATCCTTTTCGGATATTATACAAAGTGGAAGTATATCGCTGCCAACCCCCTTTTGCTCTGGCAGATCTCCAACAACGCAGTATGCAATGATAACAGTCATAATGGAAGCGCTGGGTAAATCTGTCTTCGTGGACACCATTACAAAGCTGTTCTACCTTGAAACACACTAGTGTCAAGATCGGCGGTTGACACTCGATTAGGGTCCTGCCTTGCCGAAAGCTACCTGAAGACCGACCGAAACGAGGTGGCGCAGAAACACCTCGGCGCCGACAGTTTGTGAAGAACTCTGAACCCTGATTTAACGAAGTCTGTACTAGTTCCAGGTTGACTATCCTTTAGCCTTTGGTGATCCACACACCCGCCGTCCCCACTTGCGAATGACCCTTTCTGGTTTAAACTGACGACGGTTCTCGTCTCCTGATAACACGCCAAGAGCTTTAGACCCTTTCATTGTTACATGTCAAGGCTAGAGCCTTGAATGGAGTTTCCCAGCAACGCTTGGCACTGTGTTTAGTTTCAGGCTAAAGTCTTTCTTGCCAGCACCTCGGCTAAATAAAGATTGAATATCGTCTGCTAAGGGTCACTCACTAGGGTTTTGGATAGAATGGAGAATGTCCGTTTCTTATCGGTGGGAGGGATGAATGGTGCGACGCCCGTTTTGTATCGGGGAAGGATTGACGACTGGCCAGCATCTAGGCTATGAACCTGTCTTCCTTGAGGAATAGGGACTCCTGTCGTGTATAAGTATCGACTCGAATCCCTCGAATGGTGTATCTATCAAGAAATCATTCTCAGTATCTCAATCCACATAAACACTCAACAAATTTCTCAATATGGTTCAACTCAAGGCAGCAGCTCTAGCTTTCCTTTTCGCTGGCCAAGCGCTTTCCGGACCTGTTGAATCCCGACAGGCCTCCGTCAGCATTGACACGAAATTCAAGGCCCATGGAAAGAAGTATTTTGGAACTATTGGTGACCAGGGCACTCTGACCAAGAATGCGAAGAATCCGGCAATTATCAAGGCTGATTTCGGCCAATTGACCCCGGAGAACAGCATGAAGTGGGATGCTACCGAGCGTGAGTCTATGATTGTCAGTGTAAAAGGATATATCAAAAACTGATTTGCCAAATAGCAAACCGGGGCCAGTTCTCTTTCTCGGGCTCTGATTATCTGGTATGTACCTGGAATGTTTCGCGTGATATGATTATTTGTCTTGTTCTAACAAATCTCAGGTAAACTTTGCCCAAACTAATGGGAAATTGATCCGTGGCCACACTCTCGGTAGGTTCCTGCAAACCTAAAAGTTAAAGTACCACAAATCAATAGACCTAATTCCATCAAGTGTGGCACTCTCAACTCCCGTCATGGGTCTCCTCCATCACGGACAAGAACACCCTCATCAGCGTCATGAAGAACCACATTACCACAGTGATGACCCGTTACAAGGGCAAGATCTACGCCTGGGTAAGACATATCACCAAACTGACCCCAAATAGGTCCATTCACTAACCTACAACAGGATGTCCTGAACGAAATCTTCAACGAGGACGGCTCCCTCCGTAACAGCGTCTTCTACAATGTCATCGGTGAGGACTACGTGCGTATCGCTTTCGAGACTGCTCGCGCTGCAGACCCCAATGCAAAGCTCTACATCAACGATTACAAGTGAGTGGCAGTTCACAATTTGCTCGTTATCTGGTCTGACTATATAAAGCCTCGATTCCGCCTCTTACTCCAAAGTGAACGGCATGGTCAGCCACGTCAAGAAATGGCTTGCTGCTGGTATTCCCATTGACGGAATTGGTAAGAATTTTGTGATCATATTTTCCATAAATACTTACTGACCAATTCCAAGGCTCTCAAACCCACTTGAGCGCTGGTGCCGGTTCTGCAGTTGCTGGATAAGTACCCTCCTCGATCATTGACCGGAAAGAAAACTTATACCCTCTCACAGCTCTGAATGCTCTTGCCGGTGCCGGAACGAATGAAGTCGCAATCACTGAACTCGATATTGCTGGCGCCAGCTCTACGGACTATGTCAACGTGAGTATCATTGCCATGGGAGACTGGTCGAATTGTGCTCGTGACTTAACATCGTTATTACAGGTTGTCAATGCTTGTCTGAACCAGGCAAAGTGTGTCGGAATCACGGTCTGGGGAGTCGCTGACCCGGTAAAAACCCCCTTCTTTTGTGGAAATAAAACGGTCGCATACTAACATGAAATGACTTCTTAGGATTCGTGGCGTGCCAGCTCCTCGCCTCTGCTGTTTGATGGCAACTACAACCCCAAGGCTGCGTATACCGCTATTGCGAATGCCCTCTAGTGGCCTCGTCTTCGATACCTGTCTGGGAGTACGGGGTTTGCGCCTGAACAGTTCTAACTCCAGATCCATTGCAAAGACAGGATCATAAGGTTCCAGAGATCTTGAACCGAGTACTTGTACATGCGTTAGTTGATACTCGTTGGCGATGTTCTTTTGGAAAAGTCACATAGCGTCAACACCATTTTCTTTTGCTACGCAAATTTGACATTATTCTATATCTTCCCATTTGATTTTATCCTAGTGATTTATATAAAATCTGCAATACACTTGCAGTAGCTCAAACAGCTCTATTGTATTCACAGAAATCAAAGTAAATCTATGAACAATGAAATCTCCAAACCACCCACTTCTTCAAAAAATGTATGTCGAGAAAGTAAAATATGATGACTGAAAAATGAAAAGCAGATTTATCCCGTAGAATTTCGGTAAAAATCAGCTTTCCTTCTGCTTACGTTCGCGTAAGGAAAAACCATCCAAGGCCAGAGTGAAATTCAGCGGGTGTTTCTACCCACAGGCTGACACTTGGGGTATTTACGCCGAACTCGACGAGCCTTGCTCCCTGTCATTTCCATCAACCACTGTCTCATGGGTGACAAGGTTGACAGGACGCTCGGGTTCATCGATCGATCCAACACCAAGCTGTCTATCGGGCGAACGTGAGCGAATCACAGAACGACCAACATGGAACAACGGCGGTTGAGGTGATTCACGCTGGTGGCCACGCTTACGAGATCGGTGACTCGGCCCAGAAAGATTGCCCTGAGGTGTCGCGGTACTGTGCGTGTGACGAATGTTTGAAATGGGCACTGGCTCAGGCTCATCAACAGTACTAGTACTAATAGCGCTGGAAATGGTGCGCGGGAGGTTGTAACCGGCTTTTCCGAGCGGGACGGAAAGACCATGGACGACCTAGGCTGTGGTTAGAATTATATCTTTGAGTAGGGACGGGAGTTCGGATACTCACGATACTGCAAATTACGAGGAACCACACTACGACGTTGATGGTATCCATGACTTGCTGAGCGTCCTCGCGGACCTTGCCATCGACTGTGATTTCCCGGAGGAATTCTCTGCTGATGGAGAGGTAGAAGATAGCACCGACGCCGATGGGACCGAAAAATCCAACGAATGCTGCGTGGGATATGTGCTCGATTTGATGGATGTACTTGTGCATCGCGAAGATGATTGGCATCCGGCGAACTAGCAAAATCAGGACTCCCAGGAAAATGAGGCGGTAAATCGGAATGATCTCGTTATTCAGGAAGGACGACCACGGGCAGACTGCGCCAAACCACATGAACACTGCGAGATTGAGAAGCATGTCAATAGTTGGTTGGAGAGAGTCGTCCATGGTTTCGAGTCGGAACCAGTCACTATACCTGTCAGTTCTCTTCCTTCATGGCATCAATATGGATAACTTACTCCTGTGTGAATACATTCCCCGCAATAAAGCACGCGAGAAGGTCATCAGTTCCGATCAGGCCGCAAGTTCCAACAACGAAAAGCTGTTTCCAAATGTCAGCAAGAAATCAAGAATATACACATGATTCGAATATAGAGCAGAACTCACGGCAAGCGCAATGGCAAAGACCAGGAAACTCTCGCGATCAACATAACGCTTCTCCTCCGCCCAGTGGAGAAGCTTTCGCGACAGCCAACCAACCACAATGCCATACACTACACTCAAAACGATAGTATACAGCCAAGTCTCCAGAAACCACTGAGCCATCGCCTTCCCAGCCCATCCAGTATACCCTTCACCATCCATGCCAACATACTTAAGCAAGTAGATGCCAAAGAAAAGGAAAGGATACCCCAGACCATCATTAGCACCAGACTCAGCCACAATGATCCTCTGCAGCGGACGCGGAACATGCTTGTCCGCAAACTTGCCCTTAACAATGGAATTGGACAGGACCGGGTCGGTAGGTGTCACACAGGCGGCAACGATCAGCGCATGGAGAAACTTGAAGTTGGGGACCATAGCCCATATCACCAGGCTACTACACAACCACATCGCAGCCATGCCAGGCCCGAGCAGAAGCGACAAGCTCCGCCATTCGATTTGGAGATAACGTTTGGGGAGCTGGACGCCTGCTAGGACCAACTGCACGCCTAGGACTAGGCGGGTGAAGTGCAAAGTGATTGCCTCGAGGTTCTCCTCGGAGTGCAAGGCATAGTCATCTGGGCGGATGAAATTGGCTGCATGTGGAGAGAATGCGACACCCGCCAGAAGCGAGATTACTATAGCTGGGGGTCAGGGGCCATCGAGCGAAATGAAAGTGAGGTTGATCAATAGAATTACTTACGGGCCTCGGATAGGTAGAATCGCTCCTTGCACAGGTAGGACACCAGGCCAAAGAGTGAGATAAAGCCTCCAAGCGTTGCACAGACGATGTTGAAGTTGATCAAAGCGAGAGTCGGCATCTCGGTCTTGGCTATGGCTTGGCGGCCGAGGTCCCAACGACGTGGTAGCCACTGGTAATGACAAGAAAAATTGAGATCTTAGGGAGTGGAATCAGTGAAAGTATCTCACTCAATTTGAAAATAATATTCACGGCGGATCTAGATTGATCCGCGATTGACCTGCTTCGAACTTCCACAAGCGGAAAAAACGTGACAGCGGGGTTAAAAGCAAATGTTAGGCAATCATAGTCTTGAGATCCTGAATGCGACGCAAGGCGACCATGTGGTAGGTTGAGAAGAGTGAAGACGAAGTTAAAGCCACGGTGGAAACTATGCTCGTTCTTTTCCAGAGTGAGTATTCTGTCGAGCGGGACGCGGAGATGGAGGTTGAGGCGGAGGGTAGAAGGGGAAGCAAACGGAATTTGCGGGTGCGGAAGAAATCCCACCTCTTGGCGATAACGCCCGATCCCAATCTCCGGGCGTCTCGAGCCTAATCTACAAGACAGCGCCATCTTAGCTTCGTTGCCGATCGCTACTATTTATGTACGGCTGGAATTGACATCTACAGCAGCATCGGCGTTTATATGCATACACAAGATCCTTGCATGCATCATCACAAAAACATGGAAATAATCTTGGTTCTATTTCATGAACATCGTGGGGCACTGGGAAACGGAATACCGTAGTTCACATTTTTCAAAAGTCATCCTCAGATACCGCTGCAGGCACCCTGCGACTGACTTCCAATGCCTCTGCCTTTTGTCTTACTCCTTCGTGGGCTCCGTTGACCGCTAAGCGATCGGCCGCCTCGTTGCCAGGGTCGCGGTTATGTCCCTTGATCCACTGAAACAACGTCTTCACCTTGAGCTCATTGCGCTCTTCGATCTTCACCAAGATGGACTCCACCAAGTCACGATTCTCGACCGGTTTGTTGTCTTTGGTCATCCAATTATTGCGCCGCCAATTGACAAACCACACCGTCACACAGTCAATCGCATATCGGCTGTCGGTGAAGATGGTCACATCACGATGACGAGGCGCGATATCAATGGCTCGCAGAATGGCGGTCAGCTCTGCCCGTTGGTTGGTTTGTCGGCTTCCTTTAAGTGGCTCCGAGACGTTCCTGCTAGGACAATCAAGCGTGAGTCAGAATACCTTGGTCATTTTGTTGGTGAAAGAACGGTGATCACAAACCTCGAGTCTCCGGGTCCAAAGTACACCCCGACGCCGGCCGAGGCCAGCTTGGTTCCATTCCGCAGTGAGCTCCCATCTGTGTATATCCGCAACATGCTCGGGATTCCCGCAGCCTGTGTTTTCGTAGCTGCCTTTTTGGCAACCGTCTTGTACACCATCTTTCCCGTGGCCGGGTCTAACAGCACATTTGGATCGAACCCGTCCTCTGCGCCTTGCGGCAGAGGCCCGTCCCCAGCTGCGAACTCGACCCCATTCGCGTCCTTGGGATTCTCCGCGGTCATACCGGGAGCTCCGAATCCAAGCGACGCAAGTGCTCCTTCGTTCCCTGCATTCACGAATTCTTCTGCCTCTTCACGCGTCGAGAACTTCCGGTACCGGGGTCGCGTAAAGCCGCGAATCTGCTCTTGTGCTGTCGTCCAGTCGGTGTAAACACCGGGGACTCGGCCTCGTTGAACTCCATAGAACCGTGTATTTTCGCCGCCGTTGGCGGAGGCGTTGGCGGACGGGACTTTGGCGCCAGCTAGGAAGGCGGTGGCATCTTCGAAAGTGAGGAAGGATTGGACTGTAAACAGCGCGGGGGAAATTAGTATCTAGCGACCAGGCTAGGCGCGTCACGGAGCTTGTCAAGCTCATGAAGATCGCGTGTGGAGAGCTACCAGGTCACGTACAGATAGCTCCTTTGAAGCCAGTGATCTGAGCCAGGCAGTCAGGCCAGCTGTAGTAAATCCCTGGCTTGTTCCCCTTCTTGACCGCGTATAATTTGTTTCCGGTGGTTCTCTTGCGCTTGGTGCCAGCGGTCGGCGAAGGAGAAGGCTTAGAGCGAGGGGAGGCTTTCGGCACGGGCGCCGGACTAGGGGAGGGCGTGGTTTCGTTCATCGGGGTGGGCTGAGACTCGTAGGCGATCGAGTCGAGGGTGTTTGGTGAGAACGAGTGTCTGGTGGGTGTGAGGGTCGCGGAAAACTGTCTTAGAAGTGGAGGGTCGAGATTGAATCGCGGAAGCCCTGGTGAACAAATTCTCCAGCAGTGCGGAGTGGATTGCGGACGGCGCCTCGGAAGCCAAGACCAAGACCCCAGGTTTGGGGCTGTGATGCAGACGCGTCTGCTAATTGTGAACGACCCCGAGCCAAGCAGGGGATTCTTCAAAGGGCGGAGAAAAGGAGGTAGCGTTGTAGAGGAGGGGAGGAGGGAGGAGGAGCTCGTGGTTTCGGCGAGGTAAATTCAAGAAAGAGGGAGGGGGTGGAACTGGGAGGGGGGAATCCTGCCTGATTGGGGCATCCACAGGGACTCCCGATAACCTCGTCAACTCTCCGCGTTTTTGATTTGACGGACTTTTCAGATGTAACCAGGCTGTCAGCATCGAAGGTAATTGCACTCGTTCCTTGAAGGTTGTGCTCAATCTGCTGGTCGTGTTGCGTACTCTTGCTAATCATCAATCCTAATGCTGAGATATAGATTACCCAATGGGTATACACATCTTGTACTCAGCACTCGCTGCTTTCGATGAGAAACAATGAAAAGGGTTCACAGAAATAGTAGGGAAATGCTTCCATCGTCGAGTATGGCGATCAAAAGAGCTCAATAGCTAAATAGCTTCACAGCACTGGCTATGCTAGCTACTGATCTAGATTCTTTCCAAAACCCTTGCAACGGCCAATTTTGTTTCTTGTTGAATACCCTTGATCAACTCCTCAACCGATACAATCTTGTCAATAATTCCAACTCCTGTGCCTCTGTATCATTTGTCAGTACGATTCGTATATAGCACTTCTCTACAGGGCAACAGGACTCACGCCCACACTGTGCGTCTCTGATCATCCCCCTGGTCTCTAGCCTCGTTATACCGTTGGATGATCTCTTCATCACTAGCGCCAGCATGGGACTCGTTATAGCTAATCCCAATTATAGCGCGTCCATCATACTGTCTAGGAAACACGTCAGTAGACTGGAAGACGTCGTGCTTGGTCGTCTTGATGGTTGTGACACCGCCATCAGTAGCAGCTATTATCGACTCTTTCATGGAGAGAGGAGCGGGACATTCGGAGGTAGCCATGAACTATTCTCAGTCAGCATTTTCATTGGGATCACAATATATGCACTTGGCTTACCCTCGTCCCCATAACAATGCCGTCCGCGCCTAGTTAGGTTATTAGCGACCCAATGTCTTATCATTCGAGGTATACGTCACTCACCTAAGCTCAGGGCAGCCAAACATCCTCGTCCGTCCACAATACCGCCAGCAGCCAGGATAACAACATCGTTTGCTCTTGCGCTCTTCGCCACCAGATCTCGTACCTCGGGTAGGAGCGACATCAAACTAGCCCCCTGGGCCCACTGGTGTCCGCCTGCATCGACGCCTTGGACGACTAGGACATCGACTCCCTGCGCCAAAGCCTGTTTAGCAGCTTCGACAGTGCCTACTTGGACAAAAATCTTCACATCCCAATGGCCCTTGCTCTGGACGATGCGAATCGCCTCTATGAGAGGCCGGTGGTCAGCGTCCGATTTGGGGAATGACAACCAGACCGCGGCGACCCTATGCTTTTCGAGAATGGCCACGGCATTTTCTTCAAATCCGGTTGGAGTAAACGTGATAAATCCTATGCCAATAGGGAGCGTCGATGTTGAGGCGGTGATCCCAAGCTCCGCACGCGCTTGTGTTAAGCGCGCATCGAGATTCGCGAGCTGGGTTGACTCGGGTTCGAAGTTAAAGCCGCCCCCAATGAAGCCTGTTGTATTAATACGTCAGTGATATATTTCTCTTCGGCTCGTGTGCAAGCTAGAGTGGGAGAGCCGGCTAGATGCGGTAGATCAACGACGAGGGCGATCGAGGGTCTTTTCGAGGGAATGATCTCAGATGGCGTATACATACCTAACCCACCAGCTTTAGTAACAGCACCAGCCAAGCGGCAGTCAGTAAATCCAAGCATCGGTGCATTCGCGATAAACGGGGTGGTTGTGTGGGGAAACCATTGATTCAGAAGGCGCTCTGGTGAGCTAATTGGGGCCATAGCTTATTGCCTGGAGTGCAGCTGGGAGATTGATTATTTTCGAGAATATAGGCCTGAGATATCACCCGAATGACACGAGTGAATATCAACAACAAGATCCTTACAGCCGAACACAAATGTCATCAAATCGCTGGGGCGTCCCCGCTCCGGGCCGGAACTTATTTTAGTTGGCCAATAGCTTGACTGGAACTTTCCAACATGAGCTCTGTGCCAGATCGTACTCAGTAGCTATCAAATTTCAACGCCAATGGCCATACCGAAACAATGATAATTGAGTATGAATCAAGGCGGATTTTGATAGATAATTGATATCGTTTTTGATCGGTCTACATGCCAACCACTAAGTGTCTGCAGACTCGCTAAGATTCATAGCAAAGGAGAGGCAACCCCATTACTCCTTCTCTCACACCATATAACTTTTTACACATATTCCAGTCCTACTATGGATTTTCAAGGTATTTTGATTCCTTGATCTTCCACAACGCAAGTGAGATTCTGTCCTCGACCCCATTCCCCAAACTAGAGCCGCAGCGACTGTCTCCCACGTGCCTACTGTTGGAAGCCCGGAGTAACCTGCAAATCGCCCCACGGCCATATGCGGTTACTGTTTCAGCTTCATCTTTTCCTCTAATCATATCCCTCGCTTTCTTAACTAAATAAGTCAGTGCAGCGATCGCGCGACGTACCAAGGGTCTTGACAAAGTACCGTACATAAAGGCGCTTGAATTAGTGGGGGCCATGGAAAGCCCGGTCCTATGACTGGTTCAGCAATGACCTGGGCGCTAAGTAGTCGGCGTGTGGCCCCCTGAGATGATTAAAGGATCATCGGGCAGGGCATGTTCAAAAAGGAGTGTCCAAGCCGCGTGCAATTCTTGAAGTGTAAAAAAATACTTACCTTTCTCTCTCGTCGGCATTCGCCGGCGCGACCGTTATCACGTCCCAGTCAATCTTCTATGTCTACGAAGTCTCCTTTCCTGCTTCTGATTTAAAGTGATTTCGTTTTCCTTGAACAGAAAAATGTCCAACCCTGTGCCTCCGTCAGGCCTTGAAGTCGTTCCGTCCCAGGAACCTGAAGCCGTCAGTCGCGCGGCAGCGTACCCTGATCAAGGGCTACAATACGTGGATAATAGCCCACATATTGATGAAAAGAAAGCCCAGTTTGAAAAACCACGAGTTTGCGGTTTGAAAAGAACAACTTTCTGGATATTAGTGGTTGCATCTGTGGTTATAATATTCGCAGCTGCCCTCGGTGGCGGCCTCGGTGGTGGCCTTTCGTCTCGTGGGAAAGAATCAACGACATCCAGCCAGAAAGCCAGTGAACAGTCTCCATCTACTTCATCAAACTCATCAACGAGTGGCACTGCGAGCAACACCGCTTCAGCTACAGTCACCATGTCAGCGGTAGTGGGAACCATCAGTGGAACGACGACGACGCTCTACCGAGACTGCCCCTCCAGTAACGATACGATTTACAACGTCGAATACAATTCATCCACATACCAATTCCGGAAACTCTGCAACATGCAGGCTGTTATTCATGGAGATCATGCGACCTATGTCAACCAAGCAACTAGCAATCTGAATGACTGCATCAATCTGTGCGCGGCATATAATGAGAACAACGTGACAAAGAGCACTGGGTCGAAGGTTTGCTCCTCGGTTTGTTGGCGGAATGGCTTTGTCGATGATGACTGGCCAGGCCAATGTTTTGGATATGCAGGAAATAATGACTCGTACAGTGGGGGGTATAACCTCCAGGCGGATGTTACCTGTGATTCGGCAATTTGGACCAATGAAGCGTGATACTTTTGTGACTATACGTTCTCTTTTTGCTGTGTATGTATATATAGACCCTCGCCGGCTGATCTCAGGGATTGAGTAGGCCCTTGAATGCCTGATCCTATCTTGCTTTCTTGAAGATATCTGTATCGAAGTCGACAGCATGACCTGAATCACAAATGCTTCATGGGCGACCATCTTCGTCTTCGTCATCACGTATTGCAAGGGTAGAAGTATGTCTGGACACTTTGTGCTCAGACAATTACTTCATTCGAGTTGAATCATGGGCATACCGCGGTAACAACAGTGCAATGCTGGTTGGTCATACTGCATCTTCCAAGGCATCAGGCTTGCGAGATCAGCGATGGAGTGTAAAAATTACCCCTTCAAACCAGTCTTCTATAAACCTCCCGCTCCCCATCGAACTTTCAATTGGTGACATCGTTGCTGGTCTTAGTGTAGATATACACATGAAACCTACCATTTATCGGCAGGCTTGTCCTATATATCAATCCCCATTGATGGCTGTGCCAAGGGTTTTACATATGAGGGATGCGCCGTCGCAATGCTTCTAGGTCTTCACGACGCTGGATTTTGCGTCAGAGTCACCTTCGTGAGGTAGACACTAGCCAGGAGTAGAGTAATGGCGACAAAAAAGTCAATGGGAAAGCGATACTTGTGAGATTGACGGACGGAAAGGAGAAAAGGCCTGGGGGCAGTTGAAGCTCTGGCTTTCGAAAGGATTGTAGACCTATTCATCAGGCAATCTACCCCTACGACACTGTACATTCCATTTATCTCGTTCGTCAATCAGATTCAAGGTGGGCTTTCAACCCCACTTGCCCTGCCAAGTAACCTCGTATCCGTTCGCCCGCATTTTGCCTCCTTTTAAAGTTAGCCCAGCCGATCACTCATACAACTCGTATAAGGTGAGGCTAGCGTGAAGAAAGAAGACTATTTTTAGCGGGACCTCCGGAAAATACTTACAACGTCGTGTTCTTCTCACTCATCGAGATTGACGATTTTGCCTGCCCTGCCAAGCAATCTCGTGTTCCCTTCGGCTTCAATTTACCTTATTCTAGATTAGACCCTGCCGATCGCTTGTGCGGCTCGTAAAAAGATACTAATTTTGGCGATTCACAGCTCCTGGCCCCAGATCGTATTTCCTTCAGGCACTTGACATAGGCGATCGTTTTGGCCCCAGAGTAGGATTGATATTCGAAAGCAAATAGCACCAATCTCGTATCGTGAGAAATAGATGCTAAGAAAGCCTAATTACGAGCTCGTCTACACATTCTGGCGCCTCCAGCTTGTATACAATGATCACGTTTCGGGCGAGGTTACATGCCGTCGATGGAGTCGATCGTGTATCTAGTGAGAAGACAACTTCGTGGCTTTCGTACATGAGATTCTCGACGCTAAATTTAGGCAGATTGGCCTCGGGTATGCTCGTGTTAGTCGATACTCAATCCAGCCGTGACAAGCACCCGGTCAAGATCGAGGCACCAGTCAAAGTATAAGTATCCATCTCTGGCCTGGCCGCAAAATCTTATTCCAAGCATCAAGCTCTTCAACCTTTCATCATCACTATCCCATTCAGAGTCCCCTCATCGAACACACTATCGAAAGGAAGTGCATTCATCCAGAAATCGGCACCACTTACCGATAGATCACCAACACACGAACTCTGCCTCTCTACACCAATTCGACATCATGCAGCTCACAAATTTGGCTCTGGCCCTAGCTGCGGCTTTTTCTATGGCCAATGCCTACGCCATCTCTGGTGATGGAGTCAACTGTCGCACCGGTCCCTCCACCAACAATGCGGTTGTCACCTCCTATCCAAAGGGTACCGATGTCAAGATCACTTGCCAGACTCATGGTGAGGACATCAAGGGCAGCACCATTTGGGACAAGACCTCCGACGGCTGCTACGTTACCGACTACTACGTTAAGACGGGCTCCAGCAGCATGGTTACCAAGGACTGCAGTGGTGGCAGCTCTGGCGGCGGAACCTCTTCTTACAACGGCAAGATCAGCCGCAAGGAGATCATCTCCCGCGGCGAGTTCTGGGTCTCACGCCACATCCCATACTCCATGAACGCCGAATATCCGGATCCTCAAGGCCGCAAGTACCGCACCGACTGCTCGGGTTTCGTTAGCATGGCTCTTCACGCAAATTCGCCAGGCTACAACACCGTCAGCCTTCCAGAGATTGCTAAGGCTATCTCTTGGGACGACCTCCAGCCTGGTGACTTTGTTGGTACCCTTGGACCTGGCACTGGTGGTGCTGCTGGCCACGTCACTCTGTTCCATTCGTGGGCTGATAGCTCCAAGAAGGAGTACAACACTCTTGAGTGCCGCGGAACCTACGGCTGTGTTGCGTACAAGCGCGCTGTTGGCTGGAAGGACGGCAGCTTCACGGCCAAGCCCTACCGCTACACCCGTGTTGTGGACTAAGTCCGAATTCCACAGTTGTGAGGTTAAGGAGAAATGCACCAAGTTTTGGGTATATGTACAGTACTTGTGATGGCCGGAGGCTCTTGAGCAAGCGCAGGCATGTGACGTGGTTCGGATAGATTCCTAGGCTGAACAGACAGCGTGTGAATTTAGATTGCCTTCTACCTTTTGTCCCTTTCTTCCTTTCCTCGAGTTCGATATTCTTGCGAATGTTTTAGTCCGCGTTTCTTTTTCTTTGGCCTTCTGCGGAATTCAATTGGAAACTTATCTTAAAATTTACCTTCGGCTGCTGAGAATGGCCACCCACGCTCTATAATCAGTAGTTCTGTTCATCAAACATGTTCGTGTACTACTGCCATAATGGTTACTCGAAGCTCTTCATCCATACCTCGATAAATTTAGCTTTCTCCATCTTAAATTGGAAATTCTTACCCCCTATCATTGCTCTTTTTCTTCAAGAGAGTTTCAGCTTCTTTCCAACCAGATAGTGAAATTCAATCTGGCAAATGAAGAGGGGCCGCGATTGCTCATATCGCTCTCTGTGGTGGGTAATGGTGCTTGAGCTGGCGGCTTAAGCTCTCCAAGTCAGACAAGCTCCGAGCTCGAGTTGCTCAACAGGATTGGCCGTGATTGCAGTTAATGTTTATCATTGTAGACTAGGAATCCGACAGTCTATTCTATATAGAAGTCAGGCATTAGTATGTGGAGTCGTGGTGACACACGATATATGGATATGAGCTTGAACAGCCCTATGACCCAGAAAACCCCGAGAAACACATATTGAACGACTTTCGCCCTCATATCGCGCCTCCGGTGGTGCCGCATAGTCATCTGTGAATAAAAGATCCAAGTTTGTTTTCAACAGCAAGCCCAGCTCAAGGAATAAGGCGAACTGAAACTACGTCGCAAAATATGTGAAAGATCCAGAGGGCTTTTGTGTCTACCAAATTTGAATATCGTGGCAGCACAAGAGGGCATGGGCAGAACGTAACGACCATTGTTGATCAATTAAGGGTCTAGCCACAAAGAGAGACCTGATTGGCACGGGAATTGAGCAGTCTTGGGGCTGTGACATAGCTAGTCCAAGCCGAAATTAGACTCCATTCTGATGTAGTAGGTTAGCCCTATTATGAATGCAGTCCCCTTCACGTCGGCTGTTCCAAGGGGGTCTGAGTGGAGGCTCTTCCGGCCCCCAACTCGCAATCTGCTCGAACTACTGATGCAATCTCACAGTCGTGACCGTTCTGGGTCGACTGTCTTCGCGGATAGCTCTACTTAATGAGTTGCTGTTATGAGCTCCACTCTTTAAGACCCGAAGCAGAAGCTATCTGGAATGTTGTAAAGGTCGAAGGTTCCACTCTTTATGCACTGGATTTCTCTGTAATTCGCCGCGGCCACTGCAAGGCTAATCTCATGTCACATGAGGGGCCTAAGTGGGTCGTTTTAGGTAGTTGAAGGGTTGAAAGAATATGGCACAAGAGGATCAAAATCGTGTAAATCATGTGAACCGTCACTTTGGGGACAGCAAGAAGATATCCTCAGCGTACATTCAAGCAGGACACACTGTGCTCGACCAGAGCGCAAATATTGATTCAATGAAGGTTCATGATGAACCGAACGCCATGCATTGATACTGGTATCACTACCAGAGGTAAAAGGATATGAGAAACACAAAAATAAAAATAAAAAACAAGATTGGCAGATAAGAAAGAATCCGGAAACTCGTGAGAAGAGCCTCCAGAACCCACGTCCGCCACTATTGCACATCAGAAAGACAAGAAAAAAACATGCTCAATCAGTTCGCGAAGAATTATCCATTAACATGAAGAGCTCATCGTCGGGAGGCTCGACAGCAAGTTTGAGGTCGAGTTCCCAATTAGATTATGCACTAGTGAGATCATATTGCATGTCATTGCCGCAATTCACATTCATGTTCATGCCCGTGTCCACATTCCTCCGGGCGTATCATCTCCGTTCGTTCCATGCATAGTTTGTTATGTTTCATGCATCCGATATCGTAGCACATCATGCAGAAAGGCAAAGTTGACTCCGGTGGTGTGTGTGAGAAAACGTAATAGTGAGACGGCTGTAAATAGCACTCGTTCACTAAATGGGTGCAGTGTAGTCACCGTGAATCTTGCGCGTGAACTGAATCATTCGGACAACCCAGTCAATAAGCGCCGGGCTTGCCTTGTTTAGTTGGTTGGTCTCCTGCGTAGCAGTGAGGTAGAAGCCGTGCAGGCGCTGGCCGAGCTTGTTCATGGTGATGGGAACAACTTGGCGCAGGTCCTCGTTCAATATGAGAGATACGCGCATGTTGGCGTTCTAATGGAAAATTCATGTTAGCAACGGATACTGAGGGTGTACTGTGAGACCTACCTGGCGAGATTCGGGATCAACCATGGTGAGAACGGTCTCCAGCCACTTGAGGCGCTTGCTGATGTTGGTGTTCAGGGAGACGGTTACAGCCACGGCGACCGAGAGGTTGAGCATCACATTCAGGTTGAGCATATAGTCCGGGTCAATACGGTTGAAGAGGAGGTCGAAAAGGTCGGCCTGGCGGCTGGATTCGATCCACTGTGAGGAGGATAGCGTTAGACACAAATCTCCTATGCTGAGAGGGGGAAATAAAATACCTTCAGAGTAGCTGCTTCGTATTTACCTTCCTCGAAGAACAGCTGCATGATGGCGTTCATTTCAGGATCACCCGAGGGCTGGGCAGGTGCCTGTTGACCAAGCAGAGTCGCAACCTTGCCTGAGAGTTCCTGCAAGGCAGCGGACAGCTGGTCAATCTTCGCATGATCGCTCTGGCGCTGAGCCTCGTAGTGCTTCGCCTGCGAGCGGAACAGCCGGTCAAGGTCAGCCTCAACCTTCTGAGCGCTGCGAGACGCATTCTCCACCAAAGGCGCGATGGCACCCTGGACGACAACATCAAGGCGCGGCGACAATTTCTGGAAGACAGAGTCCGAGATGGTCTTCATCACAGCAGGCTGCTGCAGGGCAGCGTTGACAGCCTTGGGCAGGGCCTGACGGAGCTCGTCACTGAGTGCACCGCCAAGCTGCTGAGAGACGGCGGCACCGATTTGCTCGCCAACAGCGGCAGAGGTGGCATCGCCGATGGCGGGAACGACATCGGTCTGGATACTGGTCGACACGATGCGGGCCAAATTCTTCTCCACATTGTCCGACAACGTGCTGGAGACGAGGCGGAGCACTTGGTCTTGTTTCGCGGACGAGGCAGCATCCCAGCTGCGGCGGTCCTCATCGAAGCGACGGTAGAGCGACTCAAACTCGCGGCCAAGGCTTTTGTTGAATTCATTGGAGACGCTGCTCTGAAGATTCTCCAGGTGCTTGTTCAGATCCTCGTCGGTGAGGCGGGGGTGGGCCTGGCCAGTGGCGAAGCCAGCCGGGATTGCACGCTCAGTAGCGTCGGTTGCAGTCATGGTGGGAGTTGCGGAGGGAAGGAACTCGTTGTCCTTGGAAGCAGGAAGAGGCTCAACACCAACTGTGGCAGTGGGCTCCTTAGCCTTCACATTCGTCTCAGAAGTGACGGCAGGTGCCTTCTTCTTCTTCTTTTTGTCGGACTTCTCAGCGCTGCCTGACGCCTCGGTCTGATCCTTGGCGGCCTCCTCAGCAACCTTCTTCTTGCCAGCAGCCTTAATAGGCGACGCGTTACGCGATGGGACAACACCAGCAGTCGAATCAACGGTATCCGTCTTCTTGACGGTGGCCTCCTTGGCAGAGCGGGACGGAGTGGATGCAGTGTCACCATTAACAGAGGGCTCATCAGTGACATAGGCAGGGAAGGTCTGCAGATCAGCGATCTCAATAGAACCGGCCTCCAACCCATCAATGGCTCGGGAGACCTTGTTGTCCTCAGTCCATCCCAGATCCTCCTTCTTGATGTTCAGGCAGGTAACACCACGCGAATGCATAACGTACAACTCGAACAAACCAGTCTCCTCAGTGCCACGCTTATCGGCGGCAGACTTGGTAATAGGCAGAAGCTCCAGGCTTCGCAGTTGACCCTTGGAACCAAGAGAGATCTCCCGGATTCCGCTCAGGCAAGCAGTCGAATCGGGCTTGGGGAGAGTGCTGTCCTTGTCGGTAGCAGCCTTGATGAACGCCGCCTGGGACATAACCGGCAGGTTATAGCGGGGTGCAGACAGGTGAACGAAGTAAATCGAGTTGCGCGTGGGGTGGCCAACAACAACAATGCCCGATGCAGGGTGGTACGCGACGCTGCAGATGGCGTCCGACTCATTCTCGTGGGGGAACTTGACCTCCTCCACGGCCTTGCCTAGCCCAATGTCCCAGAGCTGCAAGGTGTGGTTCTGCTTGAGGCCGACCAGAACGTAGCGTAGCGCCATGGCGCGCGAGTAGGGGCGAAGCTTGTCGAGGAACAGCACCGAGGTAGGCCAAGACTTCTCAGCCGGCGAGCCGGTGACAAAAGTGTTGAGAGGCACCCGAACTTCCGTGGGGGCCTGACCTTCGAGGAAAGAGGGGTTATCCAGGATATCACTGATATCCCAGAAACGCAAACGACCGGTCTTGTCGAGGGAGGCAATAACGGTATCATCATCACTGAAGGCAAAGTCCTTTCCAGCCTTCCCAGTCGAGATCTTCAATGCACGCTCCTTGAAGAACTTCTCGGTGTTGACGGTGCGCTGAGAACCAACGACACCGTAGGTGGCAGACATAGCGGCCTGGGGAGAGATCACGTAGATGTTCTTGCCGCGACCAATAGCAAAGAGATCGGGGTGACGAGAGCTTCGCTTGGCCCGCGTTTTCAGCTGGCCGCCAGAAGTGTTCTCATCAGAGGCAGGGAAGGGCGGGAAAATCAAGCTTTCGCTTTCCAGAGCATCCAGCTCGAACAGATCCTTTCCGGCGCGAGAAATCAAAGCCCAGTAGACGGCACCGCTGACACCAATGCCAAGGATGGCCTGAACGTCGGACTGGCCAGTCGTGGCGTGAGTGGTGCAAAGGGCAACATTAAATACACGGTCACGGGTAGCACGGAAGACCTGTCGGTCACTTCCATCGTCCTGACGAATGATTCTGATACCGCCAGTCTTGGCAAGAGCATATACAATGTAGTCCGAGGTCGCTGCGGTGAGCGAACGATCCAGCTGATCAAACTCCTTCTTGAGACGGGCAATGTCCATGATGCCATCGTCACGGAAATCCACGAGCTTAGCAGCAGATGGCTTCACGGTGATGGAGATGAAAGGTCGCAGAGGGAAGTTGTGAACAAATACCACACGTTCCTCGTCCTTCTCCGCGCTATCTTCAGCGCTCTCCCAGCTGTCAGCCAGAGCCTCGGCATTTTCATTGCCGCTCGGGACAACAGGGGTAGGGATGCTATCAGTAACAGTCTCCTTGACAGGCTCGCTATCCGTTTCAGGCTGCTTGTCTTGGTTCTCAACTTCGGCGCGAACATCTTCAACTCTAGTAATCGTCTCCCGCATGTGGTTGCGGATCACCTCGAGAAGCTCTTCGGGCTCCTCAGATTTGGTGGCGGGAACATCAATGTTCAACTCAACCTCACGCTGAGCGGAATCAGGTCCGTTAATGGTGCGTCCAATCTCGCTCACGAGACGGCTGACGACATCATTCATAGCCTCGCGCTGTTCAGGTTCCAGCACAGGGGACTGGTTCCGCTTCGGAGGCCGTGCCACTTGAGAAGCAGTAGGAGGTTCAATAGTAGCAGTGACATTGACCTTCTCCTTCTTAGTAACTTCCACAATTGGAGTCTCGTTATCAGACTTGGGCTGCGGAGACTTGTTACGAGGAGAGATGGCAGCCAATTGGTCGAACGGATTGACATAGGTGAACATGGAGTCCTTGGAGGGAGATGCAACCGTTTCCGGAATCGCAGCCTCCTCAGGATCGGTATCCAGTACTTCCATGACAATGCCGTTGTTGCCCTGCTCAGGTGCAGGCCCACTGGGAGCTTGCTGGGGAGGGGTTGGCTGAGCAGTGGGAACCAAAGCAGGCGCCTCTACTACAGCTGGGACAGGCTGGGCCCGGTTGAGCAGACGGAGCAGCATGTCTTGGGTGTTTTCACTGGGACCCTCAGGCTGAGCAGTGGGCACTGGCGCCGGTGCAACAGCAGGAACTGGCGAGGGTTCGCTAGGGATCGCCTTCTGGCCGAAAAGAGAAGCCACCAAGTCCGACGCGGAAATGTTTCGTCCGTGCGACGGGGTCGGCTCCTGGACGGGAGGAGAACGGGGCTGCTCGGGGACAACGGGAGGGGCTGGCTGGGGAACGGTGCCCGGACCCTGGCTGAATCTCAAGAGATTGAGCAGGCTTGCAGCACTATCCTGGTTGCTTTGCTGGCGAGGCGGCGGCGGCGCGTATGGCTGCTGCTGCCACTCGGCACGGGGGGTCGGCACGTTGGGACTGAGGATGTCCGAGCCATGGTGCGGCGGGGTATTCACAGGGGAAGGGCTATGAATGGCCGAAGCGACCGAAGGATGGTGATAACCGTGCAGCTGGGGATGGGGGAAGCTCTGGCCATCGTATGGCTGCTGCTGCTGGTGTTGCTGGGGGTGAGGAGGGAACATGCCCTGAGGGTAGGGCTGCTGGTAAGGCTGCTGGGCCCGCTGGTAGTGAGAGTTCTCCTGACCAGGAACATTCGATGGCGAAGGCCGCGGGCGAATGCTGGCCAGCAGGGCCTGGAGATCATTCGGGGTGGACATTTCTGCCGCGCGCCGTGGATGACAGGCGACCTCCGCACGAAACCCAAGCTTTACAAGCTCTCAAATAGCTCTCTTTCGAGAGGATCAGAGAAGACTAGCCAGTCAAGATGAATCAGATGAAGGAAGTAACAAAATTGGGTTGGTTGCGAACGGAAAGACGGGGATATTGAGAATGAAAGAAGCGTGAGGCGATGGTTGTGCGCGATGAAAAGGTTGTGACGGTCAAATTGGAGAAGTAAAACGCCGCAATGGCTAGTGCGCTAGTGCCGTGGCTGGTGTGTGTGTGTGTGTGTGTGTGTGTGTTTTACGGTAATTACCGTACGGGTAGGTGTACGATAATCTGGGGCCCGAGTTTCCGTCTGGTTGAGGCCGATCGCCACTGCACCCTCGACTCTGATCAACTTCACAGGATATATCCTCAACCCGTCGTTTGCATCACACATGGCCCGCTGTGAATAACAACTGTCTCGCTTAGAGCATTTCCTCTGTATACGTCCTCATCTCTCAAGTACATCTCCAGTCGGCCCAGCTCCCGCCGTGGGCTGGCGTCATCCACCATGTTCTGTCTCCGCAGGTAAGCACATCTAACTTGACGTTCAAGGTCGAGCAACGACGGGAAATCAATTTCAACTCTAATCATTCTCTCTGGACGTCTCTAGCTGGCTCCCTCTGCTATTCATACCCACGAACGCCTCCCCGCTATTCATCATCTCCTTCATCGCCCTCACCTACATCATCCACCGACCATGCATCTATTGCTCCGCACTCCTCCTCATCCTCTTTGTATCATCCTGCCACTGGTCTGATCGATGCATCTTCGATCTCCGCAGTAACTGGTTCGCCCCGCGCTACAGTTCCGCGCCCGCCGATAGCTTCGTTTCAGGGAACGCCACCATGGAGGCGCCTTTGCCCGGTGACAGCCTTGCTAGCTTCGTCTTTGACACCTTCAACTCAACTGCCAAGGCACTGGCTGGAGCAGCCCTGGAAAGCGCACAGCAAAAGCTTGGTGTGGAATCAAGACCAGAGGAGTGGACTGGCGTGGGTCTGGAATGGCTGCGCAGTTTGCTAGGCCGGCGGGAGTGGACGCTTCCTTGTGTGGATGTGAAGGTGCGGTTATAAATTGATGAGTTGAGAGATATGAATCAGAGCTGGGCTCTGAATCTGCTCGTCATGCAACATTCTCACTTGAGGGCCATCTGCGAAGAAAGCTCATGCCCCCTTGGTGAGAGGTCGTGAATTGGATTCTCTACACACATACGGAACTGGATATTGCGCTTCTTTAACTGACCCTAGTTTCTCGGTTTTGGATTTGTATCGAACTTTGATCATGTGAAATTGGCCCCGTCCTTGGTTGGAACACGCATTGCATTGCATATAAGACATTGGAGGAACCATTACGACTAGACGGCAGAACAAGCAAATTTTCATTCAAAACCATGCGCGAACAATAATCCAATCCCGAATCTTGATATTTAATCCCATAATTAGCAGCAGCAAAGCCCTCATGAAATTTTCACTCAAACCATCATAGTTGGAGTTGCAGTCCCATCACCATCAAGACCTCCATTGCGCAAAACCGCAGCAGAAGTCACAAACGTACTCCAATGGACCGAAGGCGTCACAGTAGTATTCCCACCGGGCCCCGCTAGACATATTCCCAGGGAATTCAATAGGCCAATAACAGCAGGAATGCACGCCGCGCAAGCACAAATCTGTACGAAGTAGAACGAAGCAGATATCAGTATGAGTATTGGGCGAACACTTCGGCGATTTTCACAAGAAAGGCAAATAAGGCAGTGTACATACTCCTTGCAGCCCAGTCGTCAAACACTTTGCCAGTGCCGCGGGGTCTCGGGCTTGTAAAGCAGACGCGATACAGGAGATGGTACCGGTAAGACCGAGGCAGGCGTTTAGATTGCAGGCCGGTGGGAGGAGTTCGACGGTTAGTCGGTTTTGTTCGAGTACTGCCCGTGATGGTGAGGTTAGTCTAAAGCAGCGGTATATCGAGTATGGATTCATGGAATTCTGCCATGTATTGGAATAAAATAAGCGTGCATACAGGATAGAGGTGCTGCATTGCTTCGATCGTGAAGTAGTCGTGAAGAGGTAACTGGAGTAGACGATAATGGCGAAGATGATACTGGCGAAGATGATACTGGCGAAGATGGTGCTCTCGAAGACGAGGCCTCCGTACTAGCAACGCCGGACGTCAAGCCTGCCGCAAGAATGATAGTCGAAATATTCATACGCATATTGGCAGCGTTCACTGTTCAAGGAGTAGTGAGTTGTTGTACACCTCTCGTTCCATAATTTCTCAAGGTAGACACGGCCCTATTTATCTCCTACTACCACAATCAAAGCCTCCTCTTCGCTCTTTAAAGCCCCGTCACACTGTAACCTCCTCTTTAACCATCCAAGCGAAAACCCCCCCTCGGGGCTTTCACATCCTGTCCAATGGTGTCGATACGGATAGCTGCCAGCATATTTAAGGCAAACTTGGTTGATTGAGGTCACACTAGGTCACATCCGGGGGATCGAGCGTTGGGCGGGAGACACTGGGTGTATGCACGCAGCCTTGTCTGCTCAGTGAATTTAAGCCCAAGGGTGTTTTCATCCGCAGCTTAATCTGATTCCATTCTTCTTCATGAGGTGTGTGTTGTACATTGTATACTTTGTTCACCTGCCTTTACTAGAAATTGAGGGTCGTGCTAAGGGCATCGAAACGAAGTCTTGAGAGACTATTATCAAAGGACCTGAAGCGGCAATGGTTACTTCGAGGCGTTTACATACAGTGAGATTGTTGTTGTAGATATCCAAACGTTCTCTGGAATAGGGTCTTATCTTTCCAAATAATCATGGACATAGACAAGAATAAGAATATTCTTGTGCAATCATCTAACACAGAATTTGGAGCAAAAGGTAATCTACCATAATTACCTGACGAAACACAGTATAACACCCTCACCAAGAAGTATGACCTTCCTTTATTATATTGAAAACGAGGCCATTGCCACCCTCTGGATCTCTCGCCTGTATCCCTAAGGCTTTGGATTCCGGACATAATAATATAAAGTGTTCTATCTGGTAGTCACCATACAACCTGCACTACTATATAGTGGAGCTACGGTCAATCCACCAAATCCTTGCCTAAACATCAAAATCATCATGTTGGTCTCCGAAAGATATTGGCCTACTTAGATCGAGAGTAATTATGTGGGCTATGCGGAAAGATATTTCACAAGACTCTTCGAAAGATACTTATACTCATGACAGGCTTAGCATGATTTAGCCCATCAGACAAAAATCCAAGGCCGGGTGCACACGGGAAATCTAGGGGAAGTAGCAGCCTGTCCCAAAAGCAATGAACTATGGAACATGGAATAATGACCTTAATTACATGACGAAAAGGTATCTGACAAAATAAAAAGAAAAGAACAACACTTCCCCAAAACAATGCCCGTAATGGGGGGGGGGAGTACAAAAATTAACGATCCACGTACAGATCACCACCGCCCACCAGGAAAGCATCAGAATTCCCTAGGACAACATAGGATATCGAAGAGAGATTTCAAAAACAAGAACCAGGCATAACACCTGCCCGTAAAGGCACGCAGAGAGTAAGAGAGATAATTAACAAGCAGACGCAAAAATCGTGAAACGTGACCTAGAGGAATGTGTGGTATCACAACGTCAAAAGCTCTGTTCATCGTAGACGGGACCCCCACTAGACCCCCGTCTCATGACTAGGAAAGGAACTCGCAACGCCTCGAAGAGTCTCTGAAGACATAAAATTCCATGTATGTATCGGAAGAACATGTAAAAATGTGAAATGTGGAGGGGGCAAAGAAAGATCAGCACGTAAGAAGACTAAGCTTCAACATCATAAAACTTTGTGGAAAATCGGGGTTTAGTTATAACCACTTCCGACGGGCAGGGGCCAGTCGTCTTCGGTGATACTGCTCCAGAAGCCCCAGACGCCAACGACGGAGAGGAGGGTGAACAGGGTTTCGAATAAAGCGCCGTTGATTTTCCCAGATGTGGCCTGACACAGATGCGTACTGATCACGTACTGGAAAATCTGACCAATGGCAAAGAGCAGGCCGGCGCCGGCAAGATAGACTGTTACATGAATGATTAGTTAAACGGTCTCGACTGGACGGCCACAGAGATGACATACACATTGGACGGAGCTCGCCCAGCACCCGCAACACCAGGACGGTTTCAAGCAAGAAGAACAGAACCAGGCAAATCAGCGGGAAGAGCTGGTACAACACATAAAGGCCGATGTTGCGGTTGTTACCCGTCAAGCTAGAGTCGAAATGACCGGTCCAGGAGAATGCCGTGTCAAGGGCGATATATCCAGTACCAATGAATAAAGCGATTGCAGAGGCAGAAATTAAGCCAATCGAGGCTGGCGTACCATCGTCAATAAGCTGGAAGCCAACAAGCGCGTTCAAGAGAAGGATCCAGGATGTGGCGGTGATCGCCGCGATGTGGACCGCCGAAAACCCCTAGTCGATGCCCCAAAAATTAGAAACTCCTCTCGCTCGAAGCTGGTTTTCAGTTCATGTCAAGGTTGCCCTACCTTTCGCACATTATCGTCAAGTGGAATACCACCGACAGAGAAAATCTCGCAAATCTCGATAACAATGAACCCCAACAAAAATATTTGAATCTCACTATACAGCCCATACAATTAGCCAATCAATTCTCAGTCTCGAGAATCATACTCGCGGAATGTACGTACCGTCGCCCAACGGCGGCATGCTTCCTGTCCGACAGCCATAGCAGTCCGATCGAGACCAGAATCGCAACGAACGCGATGAGAATCGAGCCTGTCTCCGAATTAACCCAACCATTCCCAACGTATCCGACCCCGAATCATTCCATATGACGCAAGCATACCTAGATTAGCGAGGTTCCGACCTCCGCTAAGCCCGATACCTTCCAAAACACATCCACCATAGTGACTTCCGGGCGGTTGGTTCACATTGAAAAGCTGGATGCGACAAACTTCGGTCAGTCTGGGGCGGGTCCGGCACAAGCACAAACAACCAGAAGAAAAACAGGTCTCACGAACATTGCAGACGGGTAATGTCGAGTCGCGACAAAAGTCCTGTAATACCCTCCACGGTCAGCCCACTGAATCATATCCTAATGTCCTGCGTATGTCTTGTCTTTGCTCCCGGTTCCCGACGTGGCTGCCGTGCCCGTGCCTGTGCCTATTCGGTATTGGCAGACCACGCCGATTGGGCGGAGAGCACGCATAGCATTCCATTCCATTCCATTCCAGGTCGAAGATCGCAGGGAACTCACGTGGAAGTTGCCGAATTGCGTCGAGCCCATGGCGAATTGAAGGGCTCACGACGCCGACGACGAGCGGGTGAGGAGCGAAAACAAGCTGTCTCGGTCGGCAGTGCGACTTTTAGTTGTTGGGGGGTGCCTTCGCAATGCGTCCCCTGACCCGTGGGTGGGATAATCGGTCGCGATCGCGTGGTGGTGTAGGGTGGTGCGAATGAGGGATATCTCGAGGTCGAAAGCGAGCGCGACAGAGGTAGCCAGCGAGAGTGGGTGAAGATCGGGGGAGGTCGAGATGGGTGGAGGTGTTGGTGGACTGGTGGACTGACTGGTCGAGGTTGGTGGTGACTAGCGTTGGTCTTAGTCTTAGTGCTGGGACTACGCCTCAGTCCTCAGGCCAACGCAGATTGAGCGGCACTCGAGCAGGGAATCGACCACGCTAATTCACGTTGTCTAGCCTCTTTCGTAGGGACGACCACTCGGCCCTGGAAATTGTGTTTACGACTGGATACGACTGGATACTCATTTCATTTTTTTTTCTTCCTTTCCCCTTTTCTGAGCAGACTTTGCCCCCCCGTAGATTCCCCGGTAGTTGGGAACTGTGGTTAAGAGGAGTGTGAAGCCAGGGACCGGGCAGTTCCATGGGCGAGCCACTGGTAAACGGCGGGCAGTCCGTGGGTGATCCCAGCTTGGGTCCAGCTAAGAATAGAAGACACGAAGTACTCCACGAAGGATGCACTACGATGTGGCTGCAGTCTTTTTCTGAGGTCCTGTGCAGAAATGGTACACACCTATAGTATGGCACGTAGAGAGCTCTAGGTCTGATCGTCATCGTTTACCCACCCTTGATGATCGAATATCACATTGAATAATGGGGGCCATCCACCGATCGTTTCCTTTCCTGTCCCCGCGTGGCCGACCGACCAAAAACCTAGCTGCAAGACTCAAGAACGGGGATAGCTTACACCAGAGTGCTGCTCATCTATCTACGACGTCACTAAACAACTCTAACTGCGGTTTACGATCCAAGATTACTACCGCTACAGTATAATGAGCCATCGATAGTCAAGGAACAAACGGAGCTCTACAAACGCCCCGGCCATCCCATTCCCACGGTCCCGACCAGCCACCCCCGCCCTTGCACGGTGCATCATCAATGATCGATCACGTCGGCCTGGCGACCAGATAACGCAGATAACATCGTACACACACTTGGCTTGTTCGGGTCAAGAAATGATTTCCAGATTTCATACTCCGAGTAGTGTGTGATCTTAGTAACTTCTAAGCTAATCTCCAGAAGAGATACCCTATACGAAAGAGAGTACGTAGGACTTCACACATCGCCTACTTCGGGCCACCCATTGTCCTCCCATCCTTAGCCCAAGTCTCCCTTGAAATTCCCACCAGCCATCTTCACAATCGACCATTGCCGGACCTAGCATACAATCAATTAATCAATCAATAAATCCCCATCAAACACCCGTCCAGGTCATCCCCCCTTTTTCTGTGCGCATTCTGTCCCACCCACCCCCATCCTGGCCCTCGGAACCCCCGCTGAGCCTGGGATGGGATCAGATTGAACCCGCGACGATGTACGTGCACCCACTTAGCAAACATCCTCAATCACCAAGTTTTTTCCATCATGCTCGCCCAGGTCCAACTTCAAGGTGCGTCCGAACAATTCCAGCAGCATCTCGAAGCAGGCCTTGGTGATGGCAGGGTCGTACCGGCCCTTGCTGAGCTCATCTCGGATAAAGGCATCTATGTCATAGTCAGTGAGAATCTATCCAAAAAAAAGAGAAGAAAAACAAAAAATAGGGAGAACAAGTTAGGTAGTATGTGCAGACTCACGTTGTGCCCAGGCGACTTCATAGAAACTGAAGAGAACGCCCTTCTCATGTAGGGTCTTGCGGATCAAGTCCCGGCCCTCTGGCGGGACATGGTTGTCATTTTTGCCGAAGATCTGGGCGGGAAGTATAGCAACGTCAGCCTCGCTAATACCAGCAACCATGGGATATCATCAAAATATGAAAGAAACGATCAGGTAGAGGGTGATTTCATCGCAATGAATGCAATAGGATTTCTCACCATCAACAACTCCCCCTTGATATCCCCCGCCCTTGCAAGACTGTCGTCATTCTTCCCCAGCGCCAGAGTCTTACTATGAATATCGGTCGCAAAGTAACACACCGCCGCCTTGATGCGACTGTCCAACGCACACCGATACGCCAGATGGCCACCCAGACACATACCCGTCGCGCCAACGCGGCCATTGCACGTTGGTAGTGAGAGGAGATAGTCTACCGAGAGACTGGCGTCTTCATCGTAGGCGGATAGTTTCTGTTTAGCCGGATTAGTCGTTTTTTAACTGGTATATAAAACCATGGTGGGATGTAGTCATGTAGATTATGGCGGAGAGATTGGGTATTGGATGGTTATAAAGAGACATCCGTGGGGGTAATGGGAATATCTCCAAAGAAATCAATGGGGAGGAAAGTAGACCGAGATGAGTAACATACCTTTCCAATCTTCCACGCATTCCCCTTATCCGTATCCTCCGCGTCATACTTGAGAGGCTCCGGACCCGTAAACTCATGATAGCTAGAGGGAGCCGCGCAAATGTAGCCCTGACCGGCGATCTGTCGCGCAAAGCGTGCTACGGGGCCCGTCACTATTTACAGCGCAGAAACGTCAGTCAGTTATACCTTGATTCAAACAGTTTGGCCGATCCGTGGATATCACCAGACGGAGGGCATCCCACCTTGGTAGATCTCGCTGAAGACGACCACGCCCGGGAATCGGGCATTGGGGTAGCCTGGGATTGTGGGGTGGTAGATGTAGATTCCTGAGATACAGTCAGTATTGGCTTTTCATGTAAGATGGTGCAATTGCGCGCGGTATCATTGACTACGTCTTGGATCGGTATGGTGGGGGGTAGCTCGTGAGCGAGGCCGTGCACTTACGCATCGTCCCTTGGCCATCGGCCGTGGTGGGGACATCAACGTGAGACTCTTGGATGAGCATGGTGCCAATTCCTGCAATTAGGTAGGTTGAGTGAGTCCTCGAGGATTGAACGTCCAGAATTCAAGGTAGTGGATGATGCAGCTCGTAAAACAGTTTATCGATAAGACCGCGGGGTGCTCCTCAGTCATCTGACCTGATAACGAGAGGTGGGCCTTGTACGCTCGTAGCAGCATACTACGGGTACAATCATTCGGCGATATTTCGGGATCGTTAAGTATAGAGAACACTGATCTAATATTGACGCATTATTCAATGACTGGGAGAATCCGAAAATTTCAAAATATCATAACCCGTAGGTAGATGGAACGCCGAGGAATGATTATATGCAATAAGAACGGTCTTGACAAAAAGTCCAACTTCCCAAAGGGTAGAAACAGCAAAGATTAAAACAAAATCCAGATATAAAACAACATAAGAAGAAAAACTTCATTGAATAATGTACACGAAGCGGAATAATGGACCCGTCACCGGGAGGCACCCTTCAACTAGGATCTCCGCGGCACTGGAACCATGGCAAGCATTATAAGAAAAAATATCTCGAGTCGTTTTCAAAAAGTCCCCAAAAAGTGGGCATGGAAGAAGAAGTTTTGGTGGGCTGCCAGGAAACAGTTTGGCCTCGAAGCCCCTGTACAAATATTATAAAACAAGGGGGTTTATGCAACAGAAGATGGGTGCCCAATTAAGTGGGTAGATTAGAAGACGTACTACGGTAACAGCTGGTCAGTAGTGTTCAAATGTATGACCTTGGGTGATATGACGATACTCACAGGAATGAACAGGTAAGGAACCTGCTTCTCATACTCAGTCCAGGTCTCGCCGTACTTGATACGGCAACGCTGGATGTCACGCAGAGCACGATGGGAAATCATGCAAGCGAAGAAGACGGGGTAGAACCAAGGGAACGGGCTGGAGAAGCCAGTGATCAGACCCCAGTTCAGGGCGAAGTACAGGTCGCAAGTGTAGTGGATCTTGCGAGCCTTGCCGTCTGTTGGAAAGCGTTAGTATCTAAGTCCATAATAGCAGAGTGCTTTGTTGGCATAAACTTACACCACCCATCGACCAGAATCTTGGATCCATCGGGACCGGTCAAAGTCTTGGGGTTCTCCAGAGTCTGCCAGGGCAGCTGGGGGAAAGACTTGCGCTGGACCATAGTACCACGCTCCTGCTGGCGGTAACGGTTCTTCTGGCTATTGGTAGTATCCCAGACCCAGTAGACAAAGAGGTAGGCAATGTACAAGAAAGCGAGGAAGAAACGGTTCCAGCGGTACTCGGAGGGGTCGTGGTTGGCCAGGTAGATAGTGCAATGGCAGTAGCTCAAGGGGACACCAGCCAGGTTCCAGAAGATGAGCATGAAGCCCCACTTCTCGTAGTACATATCCCTGGCCATGAGGTTAGCTAAGTTTTTCTTTGAAATTACTCTGTTGGGCACAGGAACGTACCAGGTAGACACGATGCACTCCTCACCCTTGGAGCAGGCGTTGGCATAGAGGAAGTGAGCCATAACTAGGAACATAACCTCGCCGGACACGTAACCGTAGTTCTCGTACTGACGAGCGGCAGCACCCATAGACAGGCCCAGCAGGATGTACCAAGGCAGACGGACCTCGAAGAACATCTTGAAATCAAGAATGCCAAACATACGGGGGTTGAGCTCCGCACCCATGAAAAAGTCATAGATCGGCGAACCAGTCATGCGGTGCTGCTGGCCACGGAACAGGGCCGAGAAGTAGGCCACGAAGGAAACCAGGAAGCCAGACAGAATCGCAACGCTCAAAAGAGGGCCGAACTCGTCAATGATGGTGTACAGCTTGAAGAGGCCAGTGAAGTGGAGGACCAGCGCCAGAATGATACTAGTGTAGAACGACCACACGCCAGAGCAGTAGTACGGAAGCTGCTTACCACCCAAGTGAGGCAGCGGCCGTCCAGAGACAGAAACACCGGGCAAAAGAACGTAGCAGGCACCCTCGAAGATAAAGAACACCCAGTAGATAGTCCAGGCTTTGAGCGACGGGAACGCGCCGGTGTAGACCAAATTCACCATGTGGGAGAAGAATTCGCCGTAGCTCTGGTCCTCCTCAGGACGAGGGAACTTGCCATCGTAGTAGGTCGCGCCAATCCACATATAGTACATGAGCATGGGAAACCCGATCATCATGGCCAGGACACCAGGAGAGCCACCAAATTCATAGTGTCCACTGTAGTCGATCTTGGGGTCCAAGCCTTCCTCCCAACCGTCGACGATGCGCGACTTGGGCTTGGCCGAGCCATTGGCGGCGTGGCCATTGGTCGCAACCTTTCCTGGAGTCTCAATCTCCTCCTCGTCCTCCGATTTGACCTTGGCGGAAGTGCGACGGCGAGTGGTAGACTTGGACCGGGTCTCGGAGGGAGTGTCGGACACGTCTTTCTCGCTCATGTCGAAGGGAACGCTCTTGCGAGTGGAACGACGACCAGGGGTCTCGATATAACCGGGGCGCTCCATCTTCCTGAAATGATGAGCAGGAACACAAAATTAGCGAAAAGGAGTTTCTATAAGGCAATGCGCAGGAATTGACAGGGGAGGTTTCGTTCTTATAGTAGCCCGCCACCGGGGGGGAAGTGCGCTCGGTGGATCGCAAGACAGATTTCAAGGGAACCACTTACTTGGGGGTTTTCCCCGTTTGAGAGCGGGTCAAAGTCATGATTGCCTAATCGGAAGTCCAATTTCCGACAGCAATTGAGGGCGGATGGAAGGGTAAAGGGGGAGGGGGGGGGGAGGAGGAAGTGGAAGAGAAGGGGTCACGAAGTAGAGGGAAGGAGAAAAACAGCGAGATTGTTTACACGTACGTAGTACCTGGCCTGTACTGCTGGGCCCACGGGAGTTATGTGCGGGTATGGGCCAACTCCTACCGGAATACTTCCACGTTACCAATTGCTCCACGTAATTTTACTTACTGAATACGCCCGGCTCGCGCCTCTTCCGCCCGTCTGTCTCCCCCACACATTCGCCGGCCCGATAACCTGTTACTATGAAATGCACGGCGTATTATGTACAGTCCAAGCCGATAATTACATGGATGGCCTAGCCCGTGGAATAGACTCGTCCCGCGGTTCTGTGCGTCCTACGCTTGGCAGCCGACTCCGTTAGTTGGGCCACAATTGGGACGGGAGTGGGTATCCTCGCTATTGCCTTCCCTGCAGTGACGATCCCAATGCCAAGCTTATCGTTCCATGCGGCTAAAGTGCTGACTGGATGCCGAACCAGGCACAAGGATTTTGTGGCTTTGCGAGAATTACGCAACGGACTGCACTACGAAAGAAATTCTCTGAGCGGAAGATAGGTGGATATTCATGGTCTTATATTGATTGTCATTTATCCTGTATTCTGTGTTCCAAGATCGAGTTGAAATGTTGTATGACTGGAATGTGGGCCCAGAGCCGCGATGCAAAGGGCAGAACGGAACTCAAAACATTCGGTTTAACAAGAAATGATATATGTAATGGTGAGACATGATAATGCAGTGCAGTGCGCGACAAAGAGACGAAAATCAGATACCACTCCGAGTCCCATTCTGCAAGTATAGACCTCCACGCTGTGATAACCATCTGCGCCTGATCCGGCCGATCGTCGGGGTCTATGCTCCTCTATGACTGTTGGTCGACATCAAAGTGATCTTGTTCTTCTTTTTCTTCTTGCCGCCTCCTCCTCCTCCTCCACCACCACCACCACTTCCACTTCCACTTCCACCTTGTAAGGCCGAGGGTCCAGAAGCCTGACTCTCATGAGCAGTCTGTGCAATGATTTCGGACTCCTGTCGGGCCAGTAATTCATCCTCCCAGCCCTGTAGCCAGCCATCATTAGGGATTGTAGGTTGAGCATCCAAAATCGGAGAAAGCGATGGGATCGCGGTCGTTCCCCAGACAGTACGAGCGCCCGGTGGGCTGGAGGAAGGGGAAGCCAATGCGCCAAACTGAGATGGAGTACGAGGGGGCGAGGCGGAAGACATGCCACTGTCAAATTGGGACGGCTCGGCATCGTTGGCCAGTGGTTGAAAGGCGTGAGTAGCGAATGGCGCTTCGCTAGCACTCCCAAAACTGGGTCGTTTGCGACGTGCAGCGGCCCAGCGCTCCTCGTCTTCCTTTTTCTCCGCGCGGATGCGATCTTTCTCTTCGCGGGCTTCTTTTTCCCGGTTACGTTTGCGCCTCTTCTCAGTCTCGGAGCGGAAACGGCTCAAGACTTCCGGCACGACAACATCTCTCCAGTCACATTCAAGGAAATTAACCTCACATCCGTAGGGCAGGTGGCCCAAGTATTTGACACGCTTGCGAAGCTCGTCATCAACCATGTGACCAGTGGAGATATGCTCTACCCGGGGCAGGATCGTAGCAGGGAAATGAGCATAATCGCCAAACGCTGCCTTGAGAATGCGGATGTCAAGAGGAGAGAGATAGAACTGAGGTAGTGCCTGGTAAAAGTAATATGGCTGATCAGACGGATGTGCCTGTGCTTCCTTGCCCCTGCCATTTTGCCGTGACCTGGCAAGGGACTTTTGGTTGATTTGAACGTTGCCCATGGCCTCTGATAGATGCTCCGCTTCATCTGAGGTATTTGGGGCTGATGTTGCGTCCGTTGGGGGTTGTATGATATCAGTGCCAGAGGCAGCGGAAGATCCGTTACCGGATGGATCCATGCTTTCGGATGAACCAGATGCAGATGCATCGGGCTCCGCTGCTGGGTCACGAATTGGCTTATTTGCAGTAGACTGACGAGAAATGTCGGGTGGATTCCCAATCCCCTGTACCTTTTCTTTGGCCTCATTGATAGTACTGATGGCCTTCCGCGTCCAGGTATTCTCATCGCCAAACAAAAGCTCATCTTCAATTTCCTGTCTGCGAAGGTCTTCAATCTCAGCCTCGTACTGAGATATCATATAGTCTTGCCCTCCCTTCATAATTCGAGAGTAATCGGCAACCTCCGCGACATGGAACCATGGAACATCGTCCCCAGCATTGAGGGTCTCGGCACCGTCTCGTGGGAGGGCGAGAGTACTGCCAGGCTCTCGCTTGACTAGTCTCAAGACAACATCCCCGCCCTCAATGGGGAGATCGCCCTCCTGGCCGCGGAACCATCGAACGGGGCGAGTCTCAGACGAGTAGATTGAGTCCCAGCAGATTGGGCATTTCTTCCATCGAGGTTTTTTCTCAGGGGCGTGGTGATTATCGTCATCTGATGCATGCATGTAACGAATGAGACAGGGCAGGCAAAAGATATGGCCACATCGAGCCATTCGTGGTGCAACCGGCGTTGACAGACATATTGGGCAACTGGCAGCCTGTGTTTGAGCGGAGACCAGTACCTGAAGCACTGAAGCCCAGTCAAGATGAACGTCGGCATTTGCGGCCTGGGCATGGTAATTTTGGGTTGGCGAGACAATGAATCGGTAATTGGCATGAACGTAGCGCGCCTTATCCACCGCATGATATCCAGATCCCGCTCCCCATGAAGTATAGCGCCGGGCGTTACGCGGCGGCGGCTGGTACTGCGGACGGGGTGGTAAGGAAAAGTTCATCAAATGGGTGATGGACGTCTGTCCCTTGCGGCTGTTTGTTGATCTCATGACGGCCTGGACATAATGAAGTGGGTTAGTAGACAACTCTCAGGTTCAGTCTAGTATTCTTAGAATACCTACCGATTCACTGTACTCGTCATCATCCAACAATCGGGGTTTCCTCTGTCGCTTATGCTGACTCTTTCGGGCCTGGTTATTCCTTGCTGCGCCTAGATTTCTGGCGGATAGTCCTGCGCCAAGACTTCCAGATCCCCCTGCACGTCGCTGGAAGCTGTTGTCGGTCGGAGCTGAAGAATGGAACGTTGCAGGAGCGGCCGAGGTGTTCGATATATTTACCGCTTTAGAGGCAGTCGGATTTTGTCCCGCATTGGACGACATCTCCGGGCAAAAATTGGTGAAATAGAGACCAAAATCAACCTCGAAACGACCAAGCTGTCCCAGCCGGCCAGGAAGCGGACAAGAGGGGTTTGCTAGATCTAAGTCTCAGCCAGATAAGGCGTCAAATCACCTAGTACCGACAGTATCGAGACCACCACAGCAGCTGAACAAGCAAAGAGCACTTTGAAAAGGATAAGAATAGACGACGCCTCGAGAGGCCATCTAAGAATAGACGAAGCGTCCAGGAATAGGACGCCGATGCTTGCAAGAGTCGTCGAGGAGGGGCGGCGGGCATGACATCGCCAGCACGTGCCGGATGACTCAGCTTTGCTGACTCAGCGCCGGGAATTCCACCTCGCGGCACTTCAGCTTCGCTTCTGAAGAGAGTCGACGAGGGACTATCTGCTTCTTCCCCTGACTTCCCTTTCACTTGTCCAGCTTCTCTAATCTGCTGGCCGTCATAACCAAATTTCTCTCTCTTTGACGTGACTATTAGGTATCAAACGCTCTCTCTTGAAACTGTCCTTTGGCGCATCGTGGTTAATCATTATTTGTTCTGCTCATTCAGCACCTCCATCCCATCCGGCTTCCGCTGTATTCTCTACGCTTCCAACCTCCCTCCCACCTCCGGACGGAGCCAAAATGGCTGCATAAGTTCGCCTGAGGCTTCAGGTTTCGCTCTCAATCACTTGATCCTCTCGATTTTCCCTCTGCGCATGGCTCCCATTGAGGCAACGCGTGTGGCCAAAGCATAAAGGCAACACCTCACTACGAGCCTTATCAAGATGAACCACCATCTGCCCGCGATGCCCCATGGGCAGCCACCCATGCCGCCATCGCGGAGACAGCAAGACTTCTACAACCCCGCTCCTCCTAACATGCGCGCCCCGGCGTACATGGGATATCCTCCACACATGAATGGCCACATGCCTCCTGCGTATTCGCCGCAGCAGTACCTTCCCTGGTATCCTCCCTATGGACATATGCAGCAGATGCCACCTCGTCCTTATCAACCTCCATACGGACCTATGATTGTGTCTTCATATCCTCAAGCACAGCCCATCATGGCCCCGACTCATATCCCGCATCACCCATTGCCTATGCAACCCCGGACATCGACTCCCATGCAACCAGCCATGTCTCCGTCGATTCCGCCGCCGCCACCCCTACAGCACGAGATGCATGATCCCCACGCCATCCTTTCTGTCCAACAACCTCAACCTTATTCAGTCGCGTCTCCCCCTCCTCAATGGGAGCCCAGGCCGATCATGCCCGATCCCGAGCCTGTCTTCACTGCACCAGTAAGTTGATCCCGATAGTTTTCATGCGAGTCAGAACTGAAGACTAATCATTATCACAGGTGCCCTGGCTTTCTGTCCCCGAATTACCCTTCCACGAAGGACCACCATTTAGACGCCGAAACGTTCGTCCCATGCCGGACCGAGTCCAGTTTCCTCCCAAAGACGGACGCTGGATAATTGGAGACCTGAAGGGCAAATTTGTGAAACCCAAGCCTGCTAAGACGGCCGCTCCGATACCATCAGAACCTCAGACACCAACTACTTCCGTACATCCCTCGGATGGTCACTCCACGCAAGCTACCACACCCTCCCCCACTGTCAAGTCTCAGACCCCGAAAAAAGACGCTAAGCCCGCCATCCCCATCGTCCCAGTCGTACCAAACACCCCAGTAGCTTCGCGCCGCGAAGCCAAGGGTAGCTCCAGTGCCGATCCGGAGACACCCAAGTCTTCCACTGTCACTGCCGAGTCAGAGACCGGTTCTACGCCTGCTGTCGACGACACCGCCAAGCCAACTTCACCTGCTCGCTCCGCTCCAAAGTCCTGGGCGGATCTTGTTCGAGCTAAGAATGCTGCCCGTTCTACGAGCGCTCCTACTCCCTCCGACTCAAATACCTTGGCTGTGCAAAAGAGTGAGTCTCTCGCAGACGTCTTGAACAGCCTAGGCGAAGACGTCACTCAGTATAGTGATAAAATTGCATTCCTCGAGCCCCGAGGATTGGTAAACACGGGGAATATGTGCTACATGAACTCGGTCCTGCAGATCCTGGTTTCATGCGTTCCATTCCACCAGTTCCTCGACCACGTTGGTCGACGAGCGGCTCACAGCTTCCACAGCGATATGCCTTTGATTGACGCCATGATTATGTTCATGCGAGAGTTCAACGTCATCGATGCCGCCGCATCGGAGGATCAGCTGAGACTTCGATTGAAGCCAAACGAGCTAGAGCAATATGGGGAAGCCTTTGTTCCGGAATTCGTCTATGAAATGATTCGACAGTTGCCTCGTTTCCGCGACATGCGTCGTGGTCATCAACAAGATGCCCAGGAGTTCCTTGGCTTCCTTCTTGAGGAATTGCATGAGGAATGTGACCGCGCTGCAAAGCATATATCCAAGCCTGGCGGTGCTAACGGTGTCGATGGACATGCCACCACCAATGGAACCTCCGGTGACGGTGAATGGTTGGAGGTTGGCCACAAGCAAAAGGCGGCGGTGACGCAGTCATCCGGTGCCATCGCTACCGAATCCCCCATTTCCAGAATTTTCGGAGGCAAGCTTCGGTCCGAGTTCAAGGTGCCAGGTAACAAGACCTCGGTTACCATGGAACCCTATCAGCCCTTGCAACTCGATATTGGCGCGCCTGATGTCCACAACATCGTTGATGCGCTGAAGGGGTTGACCAAGCCTGAGAGTATCCAAGGCGATTTCAACTCGTCCCGTGGCCCCAACGTGACGGCCACCAAGCAGATGTTTATTGAAACGATGCCTCCCGTGCTGATTCTGCACCTCAAGCGCTTCCACTACGATAGCTTGACTGGTGCTACCCAGAAGATTTGGAAGAAGGTTGGCTACCCGCTTGACTTGGAGATCCCACGTGAGGTTTTCCCGGCCCACCGGCGTAACACCCTGACAGCCCAAGGTGGTCTTCCCAAGTACCGTCTCATGGGTGTCATCTACCACCACGGAAAGAATGCTAGCGGCGGTCACTATACCGTTGACGTGCGACGCCAAGACGGCCGTGAATGGATTCGCATGGACGACACTGTCATTCGCCGCGTTCGCAGCGAGGACGTTGCAGAGGCTGGCGGCGAGGAGGATCCCAAGGTTCTTGCGGCTGCCCTTGAGCAGCACAGGCAGGACAAGATTCCTCGCTCCAACATTTTCGAGAACATTGATCAAGATGACACAGAGTCGGCCGATAGCGACAAGGGCTGGAGCCAAGTAAGCGGTTCCGGTTCCTCCGGGCACTCGAGCAAGAAATCGATGACCGGTGTCACTGCCTCCCCTGGACCCTCGTCTGGCGTGCGTACCCCAATTGGCAGATATGGCTCTCGGGACAACCGTGTTGCCTATCTGTTGTTCTACCAGCGGATTGCTTAGGTGTCTTGTTGCCAGATAAGCACAGATCTACTTGGTCTTCGCTCTGTGCATCCTACTTGTCGTTAGACCTCATCACCGCCTAGGTGCTGCTTCGTCCTCTCATCTTTATCACACATTTTCATGACAGCATCATACCCTCTTCTTATGGCACCCATCGCACCCGGTGCTATCTAACTTCATTACACTCTGCCCTCTTTACGTCATCAACACCTGCCGGGCACACATATCTCCCTGCCTCAGTCGGTTGTACATACCGCTTTCCGGTCGAATTGCGATCATACATTGTGGTCCTACGACCAATATCTGCGCATTTAGGCTTTCATCGACATTCCTAGACAGGACATCGATACGCTTCCGGGCATGGCAGGCCCCCGAGCTTATCGATGCCCTTACAACCGGGCATTGACTTCCAAGCGCCTCATCGCAAAATTCGGGCTAGGGGTCGTCAAACCCGTCTTTCAACACGGGGCGCTCATACACATACCTCACATAGTCTTCACACCGACAAATTCAAATGATGCTCTCTCAATCTGGTTGCTTGCGTTCCCATCATCATCATCACTATGCGCCTCATTTTTGTAGCCAACCTTGCAATCTACACTAGCCTGCGAGTCTTTTTCTTATCAATCTTCGGGGCTGTATCTCATGGGTTGACGAACTTGATTGATACCCTCTATTTCTGTTCCGTTTCTTCTCATGGATACGTACCCGGTCATTTGTTTTTCTGGGCGTGCGTGTTTTACATGGAGGTGATGACTTGTCCTTTCTCTCGACTGATATCTTTTTTTTGATATCACATTCTCTGTTATACCTTTCTTGCATGTACTTTTGCCAAGTCGTTTGACGTATGGCGTGGCTGGGGGATCTGTGACGACGTCATGAATTTCCTTGTCTTGTTTTCTTTTCGTTTTCCTTCCATAGACTGTGGAGGTGGGGGACTGGGGGTGGCGGGGTTGATATTGCTCGGATCTTGAGATCCGACGCTGATGTGTTCTGCCAGCTGCGGTGGTGGAGCTGATACCGTGGCTCTGGCTCTTCGTGGATGGTGTGTTCCGCCGGTTTTGTGAAGGGGGAAGATGGACTGGAGGGTCGGTTCTTTGCAACTGGCTACACCCCGGATGGTGCTTCTGGTTTTAGAAGAGAGGAGAGGAGAGAGGCGAGATAACAAGAGTTGAAGTTTAGGGTTGATGAGGAGGAAGTGGAGTATGGAGGTCAACGGACCTCCGAAAAGCATGTTTTTACAGAAGCCCCAAAAAAATTTCAAAGGAAGTTTCATTAAATATCTTGTCATTGTAGATCGTAGATCTGTAGATGTTTACAATGGAATCATGATTGTAATTGTACATGGTATTTAATCTAACACTGTAATCTAACATCTGTAGGTCACTAGATGAGTGACGCGAATGCACGCTCGCTTATGCATGGAAGACCAGATTCTTGCCATCACTCTCGGGGGCCACGCCGACCTCCCAATCCTTCCCGGCATCCTCAGTCTCCACAAACTCAAATCCGAGAGCGCGCCAGTTCAGTTCCTTGCGCCAGTGCAAGCCGTAGTACTCTCGGTTCTCCTTCTCATCATCCTGTTGATCTTCAACCCCGAAGTCGGAATCCCAGTCTCCAGGGGTAGGACGCACGATGGGCTCTGAGGCGATGCCACCGCTCTGCATACGGCCGGCGCGGGGGAAGATTACTGAGCGGAAGCGCGAGAGGAGCATTCCCATTGAGCAGCACAGACATGGCTCGTGGGAAAGGTAAATGTCCAAGTCTGTGCAGAGGTATCCGCCCTGGGAGCGGGTGCGGATGCGGGAGGTTTCCGGTGGGGATTCATATCCCCACCCTGGGGGCGAAGATACAACACCGCTTACCGGGGTTGAAACGCTAGCATCGGGTATGGCGATGGCTGTAGTGGAAGGTGGGGGAGCTGGGAGAGGAGTGGCGTGTGGGTTGACTGGGTTGGTTGCTTCGAGGTTAACGTCCAGCGAAGCCATGGCGATCTCTGGATTGGGCTCTTCGTGCTTGCGCTTCTTAGGCGACAAGGGAGGAGCGACGGGGTGCTCTTGTTCCGGGGTTGCAGATTCGCCACAAACTTCGTACAGGAAGTACGACTCGAGTGGGCTAAGCTTGGTAGACAGCTGCGGGTCAGTGGCGATGACGGGGAGAAGGGAGTTATCGTATTGAGCGAGGTGGTCACCCTCCTCACGTCGGCGGCGGGCGACGAGCTCCGTCGCGCGCATCAGGGCATGCAAATCCGGACCTCCCTCGAGATCAGGATCATAGCTAGTGCTTGCCGGATTTGGGACCTCGCCAGGATGGAGGTCTGTCTGGGAGGACGCACCGGCTTCGCAGCGTGCATATCGAACATCGCCTCCCACAGAAAGGACGGCGTCCATCCAGCGCTCCGTAGGATCACTGTCGTCCATCCAAGCCTGGCCCTCAAGCCCAACTTCAATGGCAGGGTCAATGATGACAGCACCTACACCCCGACCGCGGCCGGTCTGCTTCGATTCTTCGGCGACCTTGCGCGCCAAAGCGAGGTAGAAACCCGCACGGGGCTTAATAGATTCCTGCACACGAGCGAGAATTTGTGGTGGGGGTGCGACGGTGGAGCGAGGTGCGGCGGGGTTGAAAACCACCGGCCACATCGTCTGGGTCCATTTTTCGCCCTGGGCGGCAGTGAAAGGCGGGTAGATCGGGACCTGGGTCTTGAAGATGCGGATTTTAGGAGGCTGAAGCTCCGGAGAGCCTGGGGTCGAGGTGGGGGAAGACGGAGGGGGGGAGTTGGTGGGGGGTGTAGCGGAGCTGCGACGGCGAGGCAGAGGAGCGAAGGGAGCGAGGAGAGCCTGCAGAGACTGGACGTCTGGCAAGGGAGGTGGGATCACAACAAAGATCGTCTGGCCGTTATTCACGGGGGCGGACTTGTTGGCGTCAATTTCTTGGAGCAGGTGGTCTGGAAGCATGGTCCGTTTCGCAAAGCGGCGCAGATGCCCCATGGAGGGAGAGGCCTCGCGAGGAAAGGCGGAGTCAAGAACTCTGGAAAACTCCGTCAGATACCTTCTATAGAGACTTTTCCCAATCTTATCGTATAAGGTACACTCACTTGATCACTTTGGAAGCGGCTTTGACATTGACTTCCGCAACGTAGGCATCGGCTGTAGATCGGAGTTAGAGATACAGGTCCCAACCGTCAAATCTGGCGGTTCGGTTGCAGTACGAATGACATACCAAAGTCCTCAGGTGGCCGAGTCTCTTGGACAGTTCTGATCGGGACGACCTCTCCCTTCAGAGGCTCGATGGCCTTGACTATCTCTTCGACATTCATCGTAGATAATGCTCTTGGACTGCAGATCTCGGGTTGCTTGAGAGGTTGACGGAGGGGGCAGCTGGGGAGCTGGAGGGGGGAGAAGAACGGAAAGTCTATCGCATGATGGTAGATTTCATAAAGGGATTTCACAACAACACGTCACGTTTGCTTATGATCAACCGCGCGACGCGATGCTGCCGGGCGTGACGTGGTGACGCAAAAGTTGAGGATTTAAGACCGGCCGATGCCCTAGATCCCGCGCCCTAAGCCCTACACACCAAATTAGGATATGTTCTTATCTAGATCGCGGTCGTTGGGGTATAAGCAACCAGCATCTCTTGCGAGTAGTGATGCAGACAGCTCGTTGGAACAGGCGTCTCGTATGTGATGTTATGTCTCTATTAATTATGATCGTGTTCTTCATGTTCCCCAAGGTTCCACCTTTGTCGGTGTATGGATAGGTATTACGCGTTGGACGTTGAATATATATACCACCGAAACTTGTGTCACTTGGTAGCCAGTGCCCTGTACCCAGGAAAATCTAAGAAATGAGGGCTGTATTTTCATAAGCAGTCCTCCTACAGACATAGTCTACAGGTATCCGTGCCAGCCCAATGACTTGTGCAGAGGCATAATTCATGTGCCGACGCCCCTCGGCCCTCTTTCGTACGAAAGACGTCTTCAAAGATTACTTCAATGGATAGACCCCCGAGCCGGTTAACGCCCGATGGATGGGGGTATGTAGGCACTTTTCCACCAAGTCATTAATACAACTTGCTCAAAGAGATCCATATGACTCATGCAACTGCCCGTTAACTAAGATACCATAATTCAGAGAGGACAGGAGTATCAGCATCAAGACGGAAGTAAGCGAAAAACGTTTGACTCCCTACACCGGGCCGCTGTTACAAGTGTCTCAGCTATTTGGAGAGGCTCAAATCCAACGTCAGTGGACAAACATGATATGGATGCAATTCCTTACCTAACTCGGTTGGAAACGGAACATATTCGCCAGTGCTCATCATGGCGGGGATAGAAGTACGTACATAGTCTATTTAGTACCAAGAGTACCTCCGTGGTCATCACGAGCTAGTCTTGCCGCACTTGACTAGTTCCTCCCGTCGACCGAGACCCTACAATGTGCCACGATGGTGGTCCTAAGATGACCATGCATGGGAGCAACCTAAGTTGATAGATCCCTAGGTGCTCCTACCACCAGGAATCTGACTGGAAAGTATTGATTAAAAATTGAAATAGGAAGAAGATAACCATGACAAACAAAACTTAGTTATATTGGTATATATTGGGTTGAAAGTTTGATCTATAAAGATAGAAAGGGAATATTGAGCGGCGAGCTTCCTAATTTAGCTAGCGATTCAAAGGACTCATTGATAGTGCATTCTTGTGCACTTTATCTCAACAAGCAAGGTTGTGTAGTGTAATGGTCATCACTCCAGATTCTGATTCTGGCAATCCCGGTTCGATCCCGGGCACGACCTCGATTTCATTTTTTGGGCTGTCCGGAATGGACAACCGCGACCGCTGAGGAAAATACATCCCATATATAAACATGAAAAGCTTGCATTAATGGAATTTTTAACCTTTGAAAGGTAGTAAGTAAGTAATAAAGTAGGCATGACCAGGGGTCATTCTGATCTTAAATCTGCGAAGGTCGACTCATTGTCGGTTCTAATTCCTATCTGGCTTATGTGATCAAAAAGTGAGCTCGCCGTTCAACAAATCAGGTTGTGTAGTGTAATGGTCATCACTCCAGATTCTGATTCTGGCAATCCCGGTTCGATCCCGGGCACGACCTCGATTTCATTTTTTGGGCTGTCCGGAATGGACAACCGCGACCGCTGAGGAAAATACATCCCATATATAAACATGAAAAGCTTGCATTAATGGAATTTTTAACCTTTGAAAGGTAGTAAGTAAGTAATAAAGTAGGCATGACCAGGGGTCATTCTGATCTTAAATCTGCGAAGGTCGACTCATTGTCGGTTCTAATTCCTATCTGGCTTATGTGATCAAAAAGTGAGCTCGCCGTTCAACAAATCAGGTTGTGTAGTGTAATGGTCATCACTCCAGATTCTGATTCTGGCAATCCCGGTTCGATCCCGGGCACGACCTTTTTTGTCCAGATTTTGCTTCACACGCTAGCGTATCGGTGGCTCATTATCATGAGGACCCATAAAGATTTTTGCCTGGAGCACGGAATGTTCGATAGATGATTAGGGAGGCTAATCGAACGAGTTATCAAGAGAATTATTAGCAGAATCCGAACCTAGATACCATTCCTGTGTATAACCGGCCCCTTGCAATTTCCATTTTTTCGCATGGGTTCACGCAAAGGATGCTCAATTCCAAGGGGTCTTCTATCAGAGAAACCATACAAAAGATACTTGCTATTATATCCAAGTACCTCATCAACCGTAGATAATTAGATCTCCAAGGTAAAGATATGAAGAGAGATATTATAATTAAATATAGTGACAAATTCTAACGGCGAAGTTACAATGAGAGAGAACTGTACCTTCCTACGCCAAGTACTAACTAAATATATCTGAAAAGGAGTCGCGGAAACATACGTCAAAAACCTCATGTAATAATCAGATACCTTAGGAGACTATCCGTGTTCATTTCTAAGAACTCAAAAAGATCATCGTTGTTGAGATTCGCGCATTCTCTCTGAAGTGCCCTTAGTATCGGGTCTCTAATAAAAGATACCTTAGAATTGAGTATTGTCTGGGTGGAGGACACTCGGAAAGAATGGTAATTTTTGCAAGCGGCCGAGGCTCTACTCCGTCCGCATCCATATACCAATCGAATGATTCGAGCTGACTTTTCCGAGACCCACATCATTCGTCCTTGGCTCATGATGGCAAATTGAGCTCCGCTCTTCAACAACTCAAGGTTGTGTAGTGTAATGGTCATCACTCCAGATTCTGATTCTGGCAATCCCGGTTCGATCCCGGGCACGACCTCGTTATCCGTTATCTTTTTGTATTTTTGATGCTTGACCACCATCCCTAGTTACTGCCAGATCAGCTGTGTTTTCTCGTTCCATAAACTCGATTAAGCAGTATTGCTTTTGTGCGATTTTTTAAACCTCCGGAATATCTATCCCAAAGTGATAGACAGGGCTATATCCAAGTACTCTTACTTACGTACTCGAACCCGCATCCATACACGATATCATAATAGAAGATCCTCTTAATTCTCACTCAAATAAAAAATCCCATTAGAGCTACATACCTAGATATTAGCATATATCACCGCATCAAGTGCCTCGTCATACTTGTTGTGACAGAGCTGGTCGAGCCTTACCTTACTCCTACAAGCACGTCTAACGACCTAGATCTCAGCTTCGACCAAAGAGATCCTTAACTATTCTAGTCGTGATGCAACTTCATTAGGCAAACTTCTCAGGCTGATCTTTTGATATCTTCCAACCCTCATGTTCTGAAAAATTTCTCCATTATTTCAAGCTCATTTTTGGTTCCTATGTTCGCCATTGCCTGACAATTTCGAACCCTTACGGTGCCTAGTAGTTTACATTTCAAGATAGGCTGTGATACTGCAAATCATGTAAGTGCCAGGTAGTAACGGATGGCGACCTGTATACTAGCCCGTACTAGTAGTAAGAAATCCTGTCCGGATGTGGAATCGTTCAAGGTTGTATACCGGAAATTTCTTCACAAGCATACTGATCTGGTACGACATACCCAGCAAAAGCCTGGCTCCACTTGTAGAATAAGGATTCTCTCTATTCACGCCTGCCACCGACAGAAAGCCACTTCATTTGTGTATACTCAAGAGATGAAGGGTTGGGAGAGACTGAGAAGCGGTTGAGTGAGCTAATTTCTCCTGAGCGTGTGGAGATGGGGCCGATTCAACATTGTGTGACAGCATTTATTGTAGCAGGATAGATGGCCTGAGGGTTCTGATACGATCCCATTGAGTGATTTTACTTCCGTAAGTAAATTAAGCGTTCAAAGATTGAGAGCCATGGACCGTTTCTCAGTAATACGATTTGATGGGGCATTTCCACTGCTAGTCAAACGGGAGATAGCTACTAGCAGTCCGACACAGCATATGCATCACGCCTAAAATGACGGTATGTGTCAGAGGAGTCGTTTTAAGCCCAAAGTTGCCACACTTTCCATATTCAAACCACTCGATCAACTCATCAACCATATATGCGTGTTATATCTCATTCATAAGGGGACTCTGCGATTACACAAATCTGGCAATCTTGAAGCCCTAATTTTTGGGCAAGAGGGTGAATTGTCTAATGTAGGCTCGTCGAAGTGACAGGATATTTCACCAAATCCCTCAGAAAATTAGCCATCTTTTTTCTATCAGTTTTAGTGACACTAGCCATTCATAAATTTTCTCCTCCCCAGCATGCCCGACATGAGGTATTCAAATCAGATACTTGGTTGATGGCCTCAGTAAATCACTGACGAAGAATTTAGGTGAGGCAATCACATAGATATGAGGAAAAGTAATGTAATCCAGCCTGTGTAAGAAGTCTAGGGGGTGTGGACATGTGAGCTAGACACAAACCCAGCTATTCATTTATGAGAGAGATCGTACGGTGCATCCTGGCGGCCTTCCTCTTGCAGAAGGGTCATGTTTTGCCAGCGAAAAGTCACCATCGACGAGAACTACGCTAGAAATTGCATGACGGCCTAGAAATCTGGACGTTGAGGAGCTATATTTTCGGTTTGATAGCTATGTAGGCTTCTTTCCAAAGCTCGCTAGCTGTCTGTATAGAGGTGGGTTACACAAGAGTGCGCCGGGGTCCGCTCGCCAGACAGGGTCAGACAAGGCATGGAACGCAGCTTGTAGCCAAAGCGGACAGCACAGAGGTTATAAATTTGAACTCAGGATCGGATGGGTATTGTAGCTATCTTCTGACTACTCCGAGTTGACTGCCCAGTGATAATTTCAGTTCTCTTCGGGCGTCGATCTTAGCGGCTATGACAGGCAAGACCTCCTAAGGACCGAATTCTTCGAATTGAGTAAAGGACACCTTCATGTCTACTCATGCAGACTATACAGAACACAATTTCATCAATATTTCTATGGCCCTAGAGTGGGCGTAGAATATAGGGGTATATGCATGCTGGCAGTGGGGAGGGCCAAGCTGCACCTGGCGGGTGATATTTGAGAGAGACAGAGTTTTTATTGTGAAGAAGGATAATAATTCAAAATATCATCAAATACATAGAAACAAAACAGTAGTAACGATCGGCTTAGAACCTCTAGACAAAACCTATGCAACCGGCACAATTAAGACAAACCCCGCGTTCCGTATCTAAAGCGTCGACACATCTCACTCGATGCTGTCGGGGTTGACATTAATCTCCGAATATCCCAACCCGAAGGCGAACGAGATTCTTCAATTAGATCAGAGCACCGAGGGCCACACAGGGCAGTCCGACACCGATAAGATCTCCGCCCTGCATCATGAATTAGTGGCTGAAACAAGACCCAGAACGAAACTTTACTCACAGCGTTGGAGGGAGAGTTCTGGCAGCAGGCAATGTTCTGCTGGCACTGCTTCTTGATCAAGTCCTGGATACCCAAGATTCCGAGAGCAGCGGGAACTATCATGTTGAGTTAGTAACAGAGAGGAAAGGAGTTTCAGTCAAAGACCTACCCTGGAGATCAAGCTGGGAGCACTGATCGAAGAGACCCAGGCCGCTAGCTCCGGAACCGGTGCCGATGAGGTGGCTCAGAGTGCCAGCAAGGATACCCTCGTTGACATCGGTGGTGTCTCCGGCATAGGTGGCGTGGTTGCAGCAAGAGAGCTGAGCCTGGTCGCCACACTTGGCCTGGGCCTGCTTGACAGTCAAGTTGTCAGGGACAGGGAAGCGAACTTGGGTGTTTCCCTTGTTAGCAACGCCGTTAGCGTTGCCAACACCACCGGCAGAGGGGCCCATTGGTGGCAGAGCGGCCACGGTAACAGCGAGGCTGAGGATTGCGGTAAGAGCGAACTGCATTTTGAAGGGTTGTTTAGCGAAGAGATTCGAGAAAACGAGTGAAAATGGTGAGTTGTTGAGTAAAGAATGCTCTGGAGGAGATGCTGATGCAGATGGGAAGCTAATTTTCAAGGTAAGTAACCACTCTTTTATAATCTCTACGGGCATAGTGAGTGGGTCGAAATTTATCAGCCATTTGTTTGTTATGTGTGAAGGTCGAGGAATTCCGCTGTCCTCCCTTAGGAATGTCAGGCGCAGGGGAAGGAGAGGGGCGAATCATGAAACACTTCACGCCCTGGAGTAGCGTGGGCTTAAGAATGCTCCTCATAGAACCCGGTGATGGACCTATAGGGTCAAATTATTCCACTCCTTGTTCGCGATCGAGCTTCCTGGCCAGCCTCTTCAGGCACATCTAGGATTTCTACGAGTATTAAGGCTTAAGGATCTATGTTTTGCCATATTCGGCTTACATATCAGTAGGAGGCAAGATGATACTACCTTGGGAGAGGGACAATTTTCAGGATCGTCATAAAGTAGGGATAATTTCAGGTTATCGGACCTAGTGTTGGTTGCTGCGTAGGCTAATCTCTGAAGATCGAACATACCTTCTTTCCTATTACTTAGCTAGTGAGTGTTCGGAGCATTGTCTCTGAATTGGCCAAAGAGATATCTCCTTATGGTCGTTCGCGCTCGTTTAGTGGGTCTCATCTAAGATTGCGAAGTATCATAGTCAGCAGGAAAGGAGGCTAGGGTAGGATGAGACACCTAGGAGAATAATGTGCAGTTTCTTGCTTACTCGTATGCCTTCTTACCGCGAGGCCCTTGAAAGAGCCATTGATGTTTGACATAATCACATGTTTAACCCTTGCAAGGCACTTTGCCAGATTAGCATCTAACCTATACTAGTAAACGAGGCAGCGCATCCCTGCCCTGTGCTTCTGGCCTCCTGTCAACAAGCCAGGAACAGGGATTGAAAGACACAGACTCAACCCATTGGACTTTCCTAATTTCATTTCTCTAAGGCTGACTCATTCATGTAATACCACGTTATTGTGGCTCGCATAGGGGCTTGTTTAAAGTTGATTAGAAGTTGCGGCACCAGTTGCGCCTTTCTGTAAGTCCAAGTTCACTAAAAAGTCCATCAAAGCCTCGCGATTCTACAAAGTATGTTCATGACGTTGCGCTTTTTGTTGTAAGGCGTACGCTGTGAAATCATGATTTAATGTTTTGCCAAGCTGATGGTACGTAACGCCGGAAGCAATTCATCTCCTCTATAGAGATCGAACTTTCATTTAATCAAGAAAGGTTCAAGAGATGCGCACCAAATCGTAGATTATTTCAACCAAAGGGAAGGAGGACACTCCAACATCAAAACAATGTGAGACAACACCGAAAGTTCTTATTACTTGGCCCTGGCGGTGAAGGTCGCTCAGTGTTACATGGTGGATTGTGTACCTATCTACCACACCGCCCGTACCAAGGCTCTACCGCCCTAGGTCCTGGATCATTATGGCGGCCTAAGTAGAGGAGGAAGCTGCTGAAATTCTGGAAAATTTTTCGCAAATTATTTTTGATAAATATATGGTACAATTACTGAATGATTTTCAGTGGGCGAGTGTTTGAAACGACAGAATATAATATATTATTTAGACGTGGAGCTGGGGATGTTAGGATTGGTGCATAGTCACCGTTGAATTTCTTGCAGTTACGATATATATATGTATTAACATCCTACTAGATTGTGGTTGCCATTCATGAGACACTTGGCTCGCAAACCATTACTCTGCATACCATTTCTTGTCACAGATCAAAGTTCTATTATTATCAATGTGCTGAATTGGCGAGGACACAAGCGGTTCGACATGCAAGAAAATGCCACTTTTAATTAAGATCAATTGATACAATGCCACGGGTATTTAGGTTTTATGTTGGTATTCCGAAGGCGAATTCCACCCAAAGTCCTCTTGACAGGTAAATCGATGGAAAGACAAAGCTGAAATCCACCGGTTTTCAAAGGGACTCAGGGCTCTCAGAGGATGGAGTGCGAATTTACCTTTGAGCTATTATTAACTCTCTTATCTTGATAGTCGACCGAACTCATAAATCAAAAAAAGTGAGAATATAGAAATACCAAGTCAGAATGGCTTGATGGAGCCCCCAGATGTGAAGTGACGGAAAGATCTCTTAATATCTTCCCATTGGCTGTTTCTCAACCCTTGACTGTAGAATAAATTCCGATTCATTCTGCAAACCATGAATTGATTATTTCCAATGTTCGCAGTATCAGGCATTGGGAGAATTTCTCTAGCAGAGACTTTCCATTGAGTAAATTGCCTGGACCCCTTACCTAATTATTTGGCGCATGCAGTAAGGGGTTGTCTTCGATTTTCCTGGAATATTACTCAAAGCGGAAAAGCACGAGGAAGGGGAACACCTGCGCCAGAATATATTAAGCACACTATCATCACCTGCAGGAGGCCTGCGACATAGTTACAATCATTTTATTTTTCCCCACCCGTAATTAAGGATGCGGGATACTATTGCGTGGCGACCGCGCGCTCTGAATCAACTTGGAGGCTTATGAACTTTGTCGAGTATATCTTCAGTCAAGTCGGAACAAATGGGCTCACAACACTGTCATTATCAAGTCTGGTCTTGCGTCACAACGTCCCGAGACTTGTTCAAGATGACTGATCTTTCAATGTCAAGGGGCCATGTCATAGCATTAAGCACTTGTACAATATAACTTCATCTATCCGAACAGTGCATGATCAATTGTACTCAAAACAAGGTTGACACAGTGGGTTTTATCGTCAGAACCAGCACAATTTATACGGTCATCACATTAACATGTCAAAACAACGCACGAGGACGCTGAACCTAGTCACCGCACTGGACCTGTTGGAATAATTACTCCAAGTGTTGTTGGACAGTCGTGATTTCAAACCCCGATGATCAGCGGCAGGTCGAGTGTGCCGAGAAGGACCAGGTCTCGAAGAATTGTAATTACTTATATACGATTCAGATCGACTTCGCGATTTCTGAGTTCGGGGACTACCACGATAGTACACAAGTTGTAGATCACGTCAAGACTTCACATGATACTCAATATCTTCAATTACCTCCATGATTACAATGACCACTAGATTAAAACTTGAAGGAAACTTAGACAGAGCCTGAACTATGAAAATAGGTTATCAGGCTCCGGAGTCAATCAAACAGAAGTTCTTCAAGTGTGTCTTGATCTTTTTTTGCTCGGAAAATAGGATGACGGTGAAACTATGCCCATAGCAATTAACAAACAAAGTGAGAGCAATTTTAATCTGGTACTTCGGAATCTATAGGAAGAATGAACAAAAGACTACTGGAAACGGGAACCATCATGGCCTCGAACAAGATCTCGCCAGGGAAAAGTGCACCAGGAAGGAATCTTTAGCCCTCTGCATCCCATTCCTCATCCCTAGTCAACCTATGCTCCGCAATGGAGCTCAATCGACCTCTCTTGCACCCTTCAGTGACCAAACACCCTGTTACCGGGACAAGTCTCCCGTGGTATAATACCCTACGAAGCTCTAAATAAGCATACAGGGGAATCTTATTGTTAATGGAACAGATAGTGGAGATAGATATATTCATCTCTTAATGGGCTGAATCATGGAAGGATTTGTCGAGTCGTGTAGTATATTAAGCCGCTCAAATGGAGGAGTGATTGGTGTTTCCAAAGTGGGGGGAGGAAAACTGGAATTCCTTGCCCATTTCAGGGTTGTATAGAGCTACTTTATCTTTCCTTTCATGATCTACAAGAATAGCCCTTCTTAGCATTGTTGGTACAATGGCGAGAATGGGAGGATTGGGCGCCGGGCAGGATTAGGGCAAGGAGATGGAGGGAAGTGGTATTTGGCCTCTCGGGAATGTTGATTGACATGCTCGGGACCACCTATATAACGCCCATTCTCTATCCGGGTTGCTTCTACACCAACAACAAAATTTCTCTTCTTGTCTCTCTTTCCATCTTTTCTGAAAGTCATCAATATGCACTTCCTCAGCCTCCCTCTCTTCCTCTTTGCCACCGGAGCCTTTGCGCTCCCCAGCGATGCCGTCGCCAGGGGCCATGGCCAGATTCGCTTCCCTGTCCCCGACAGCCTGACCGTCAAGGAGGCTCAGGCCAAGTGTGGTGACCAGGCGCAGCTCTCTTGCTGTAACCACGCTACCTACGCTGGAGATACCACCGACGTCAGCTCTGGGATCCTTGCGGGTACTCTCAGCCATATTGCCGGGACTGGTTCCGGGGCCGATGGTCTTGGTCTCTTCGATCAGTGCTCGCAGCTTGACGTACAAGGTTAGTACTACAACTCCTTCTAATCTCGATGATATGCTGATCATATGTAGTTCCTATCCTCTTGGGTGCCATTGGCGTCCAAGATTTGATCAAGAAGCACTGTCAGCAAAACATTGCCTGCTGCCAGAACTCGCCCTCTAACGCCGTGAGTCGCAATTCCACCCACATCTTTTTGCATATACTGATAGATAATGCAGGGCGACGACCTGGTCGGACTCGGACTGCCTTGTGTGGCTCTCGGGGCTGTGCTTTAGTTGGATTCAACCCTAATAATTTGTTTTTCTTTTTCGGAAAATGTGGACTTTCTTTCTATCGGTGTAGCCATCTACGACCGCTATTCCCTGTGCTCCTGCGACGTTGGTCTTTTACGGTTACATTTATTCAAGGAACCAAATCCAAACTTAATTATTCATATCTTCTTCCCGGCCCGCCTTCTGAACCTTGACGAACTTCAGAAACATGCTGATCAGGAGACGCTCAAGCAATCCATCAACAACCAGAGCACCGCCTGGAAAACTAACACCGGATTGGGTGACCGTTTTACAAGATGCTGCGGTCAATACGTCCTCTGTGATTCCTTCCTACCTTAAGTAGCATGTGACTATCTTTGAGGTGGATACTGAGAAAGCTGGAAACATAACAATAAGAATAGTAAAAAAGGACCTTCAATGACATTTAGACCTATCTCTGTGATTACCCTAAATTTCAGTGGAAGACTCAAAAGTAGCCCTCGATCGATGCCTTGGCAGATTTCAATTGCTGGAAAACGAGAGAAACCCGCATCTACTCTGCCAGCAAGGTTCTCAGGCGTCCCCTTGGGCCCTCATGTCTTGACAATATTTGTATCTGACGTTTTGAAAGTATTTCGGTTGCTATTTAACTTAGTTCAGATAAATCTCTCTTCATTCCCGTACCAAATTCCTGGAGAAAATTGGGCTTTCGGATTACGTCCATCAATGAATGTGTACATGTAACCTGAAAAGCCATTCCGGGATTTACAACCGATACTCTAGCAAGGGGCGCACCGGGGCTCCGGGTACTATCTCTTGTTTGCAATGCTATCGACACCACAGAGCAGGGAGGGTGCAGAGACAGATGAGGGGTTTTATGAGCGCCAATTCAACATGGCTTATAGACCGAACTGGACCATTGCCAAACTCTACGGCAGACCAACTGGCTCGCGTCAAGCAGGCAGCCGCGAGTGATTGCGGTTTCTTTCCCACCCTCGGCTTACATGTAACATGAAAATCTCGCACTCAAAATCGCAGTGGTCAATATGTACGATAGATTTCGAAACAACTGATATCAACCAATATTGCAGTGTTCTCAAGAAGCCGTCTCATTTGAGCAGGGAGGATAAAAATTTTGACCGGTCGATTCAAGTTTCCGTGATCATCATAGGAGGTTAACCCAACCAAGGCGCCTCAGATCCAAGGTGTTCTCGAGTTTCATGGTAAACTCTCTTTAGAGTCAAAGTTGAACATGTTCACTAACCTAAACTTTGAAATTTCTGGAAATTCTGAAGGAGGCAGCCCAAACTTGATGTAGCCTTCCCAATTATATGTAATTTACGGAAAGCACTCACGGAGTTGTCAAATGGAGATCATAAGTCATAATTAGACCATGGAAATGAATGGCAGGGTTTGTTATCAGATAAACTGTTCAATTTGAGAATCTGCTCAGGCTCTTCTGGATGACCTGGCTCCTGGCCAAACTTGCCGTATCCCAATATTTTCCACTAGTGTTCAACAATTGTTGAGTATCATCGGCCTTAGCTGCGGGCCTACCGCACAGAGTTGAAGGGTTAACGGCAAAGAGGCAAAATGACTACCGTGTTGGCTTAGACAAGACAGTATAGAGAGGGTGAAACAAAATTGTGTCAATTTTCTGGATGTCGGTCGTGAGAACCCTAATCATTTGAAAAACGAACTCCACTTGTATGGTAGTAGGGCCAATCGGTTCGGCAAGTAGGCGGGTTCGGTTGCGGTAGAATTATCATAGATGGACCCGCATCAATATACATAAGATCTTTGTACATCAGGAAACATATCGACCGTCTAAGTTGACTTACGAGATATCCATAAACAACCAAGTTGAATTTCCAATCGATCCTGGTCTAGCGAGAGTGTTGTACATGAATCCTTTGCTCCCTCAAAGAGAAATATTATCCAGGCTCTGAGTCTTAAAGGACTACTAGAACGGTGATTTTTAACCACAATCATTGGATTTTAATAGGACGAACCTGTAAGAGAAGAAAGATCCGATATTATAAGAAAGATGATATTCGTTACCATAATGTGGCACGCTATTTCCAGGTAGACTCAACTTTACAAAGGAAATGACCCAAATAACGCACTGCAACGTTCCGGCTATCTCATGACACGAGTTGTAGGTTATTTACCGCGTACAGCTAGCTCATGGAGGTCATTTAGTCCCACGACTGTAGGTAGTCAACTAACGTGATTCCGGTCGTCCTGAACACCCCGAAACATCATACTATTATATGGTTTTTCAGGCTATCATATCTCAACAACGAGGAGTCTGTTTTGCTTACCATATATAGAGTGTCATATAATTTCTTAGCATAACAAATGATAGAATTTGGCCGAAACAAGTTTTCTGCAGTAATACCCCCAAAAATTCCGCCCTACTTAAACGTGATAGCGTTGTATTTCTACTATATGTTGGTCTAGAATACTTCTGAAGCTGACAAGAATCCTATTATATTATGGTGAATTTTGATGTGTTTTCAGACCATCCACTCAGCCTTGGGTGTTGAAATGGGGAGTTCTTGACATTTGCATTTCGTACGGTGATTTAGGACATACAGGACGGCCGGGGCAGCCCGACTGGGTGGTCACCCTTAACCATGTACAAAATACGATTCTCAAGTTCATGATACATCCACAAGTAGAAGTCATCTTTACTTGGTTCTTGAAAGAAATTTATTTCATGGTATTGGAAACAGTACAGAAATAACTTCAATATTTTGAATATCATCCATTAAATTCTTCAGAATACCAGAAGATGCGCACCCACTGCCTAACGAGGATATATATGTCTACAGATCCCCCTCTGAATGGATAATTGTTGTTTTGTGATTATTTTCATTGTATATTAAGCATATAGATGTCTTAAGACGAGATAGTATTTGAGCATTGAAACATAAGGTACTGCAAAATCGTATTCAGTATGTTGTTTGGGGAGAGGCTCGACCCGGTCCGGTCGGGCGGGAAATACATCAAGTTGATCGACGTAAATCCCGCCAGAGTGAGTGACACCCCAAAACACGTCCTAGATACGATAAAGGACTACTTCCTATCTCAACGCTTATCAACTATTCTTACTTGAACATTGGAATTTAAGCTTCCCTTGGCATGTGAAATAATCCATTTTAGCTTCTAGTAATGAAGATGATTACTCCGATGCTCTACCGGGAGACCCCGCGGAATTTGCTACGCGCGGCACCAATGTTTTATTTATCAATACCTTTATTAATCTTTCTATACTTCGACAATAGGTTAGATATACTGCAAGAATGATTTTCTTCCGATAGCTCATCCTAAAAGCCACGAAGTTGAGATACGAAGTAGTAATCAATTGCATTTGAGTTCTTACTATGCGTTTCGGGGTGTCTCGCTGGCGGCAATTACGTTGCTTTGTTTACCGTGGCGCAATTTCCAATAAGGTTTCAAATTCCTACTCCGTATAAACAAGACTTACGATGTTGAAGAGAACCTGTAGTATTCGCAGTAGGGTCTAGTGAGTCTACAAGATCGGACCCTACACTCGGTCAGGCCCCTTAGGCCCCTTTACCTACGCATGATCCTACATAGATGAGCCCTATGACACTAAATAAGATGAAGATACAGGACATAGACCGCAGATATGTGTCGATCGTAATTATATCAAATTCCACCTAAGGTGATAATTTCCCGGCCGGGAAAAGTAAGAATGATTGGACAGGATAACTAAATTTTGGCTGTACGCTTAGTCATCCACCAACGGAAGTCAGTCCATCTCAATTCCACCGTTCTTAAGCAAAAGGAGGGAACAAGTGAAAAAGAGAGAGAGAGGGAATGAAGGGAGAATTAGAGAAAGGGAATGAAGGGAGTGGAAATGAGGGATGGGAAATGAAGGGCGGGGAGATGATCGGAGAGGAGATGGAAAAGGGAACATGAAGGGGCATAATGGAGGGCGAGAAGAATGAAGGGATAGACAAATAGGGATTTTGCTACCTTGAAATCAAGATCGAATCTTCAAGAGTCATTATTTAAGGCTAAGCTTAATCCGAATCCAGAGAAACATCACACACACTCTTCCCTTTCACAGTCATTCTTTTATCTCCTTTTACTTGAAAATCAACTTTCATTCTCAAGATGCAGTTCACTATCTCCGCACTCATCAGCCTCGCTGCTCTGGCGACTGCTTTGCCCCCAGTTGGCCCCTCTGCCGGCGGCTTTGGCAACGCCAATGGCGTTGACAACAAGGGAAACACCCAGATTCGCTTCCCTGTCCCCGACGACTTGACCATTAAGCAGGCTCAGGCCAAGTGCGGCGACCAGGCACAGCTCTCCTGCTGCAACCACGCTACCTATGCCGGAGATACTACCGATGTGAGCAAGGGTCTCCTCGCTGGAACTCTCGGTCACTTGATTGGCAGTGGCTCTGGCTCCGAAGGTCTTGGTCTCTTTGATCAGTGCTCTCAGCTTGACGTCCAAGGTGAGTTACCTTCAACAATTGATCAACACATATTAACGATTCTTCAGTCCCCATCCTTCTCGGTCTCATTGGTGTCCAAGATCTCGTCAAGAAGAACTGCCAGCAGAACATTGCCTGTTGCCAGAACTCCCCCTCCGGTGCAGTGAGTGTTGCCTCTCCGTGTATCTGGCTTTTATACATTCTAACCATCATCATAGGGCGACGACTTGGTCGGCGCTGGACTTCCTTGCATTGCTCTCGGAGCTCTGCTCTAGTTTTAACATCTGGCATTTTGTGATCTCACTGTTATCATAGCCAACCATTTGTTGCCTACCATTCTTAGACATCATATTTAATTCATCATCGTGTTTTTCATCCTAAACTCTTCGTGCCATACCATATGAACTAAATCTTCGAGGATGCCAGAATCGTCCATAGAATAATTCATCCAGTAGGCGATTGAGTTTGGAGAAACCTCTGTTGACGCAAAAATGTACCACCTAGCTATCATCGTTCTGCCCAACTTTGGGGTTACCTGATACTCTTTCCTCCCGTAGTTGTTTTCTATGTTTCGGAGAGTAGCAGTAGCTCAAGGGCGACTCATTTGTAATAACACAACTTTGTTGCTTTCAACTAGGATAAAGCTGGCAATCAGAGACATTTAAAGCCATGCCTCAGCTTAACGGGCACGACCATGGCTCAGCTCGGTCAACCTTCCGTAAAAGTCACGTCAGAACATCTCATGCTGCCGTGAATAGCCATTGATCACGCAAGGGTAAGAAACTAGCCCGTGCTGAGCGCACGCCAACCCAGACCTCTGGCAACAACCCACCGCCCAGACTCCAATGTATCGCCAAAGGTGCCCAGGCCATCGAGCCGAGGACTTCGATTTGCCATCTTGATCCGTCACAGTTAGTCTGCGGACGTGACTGGGTTTGACTGCCGCTGCCGTCATATGCCTTGTCACAGCCGCTATTGGGTGTCGTCAACTGCGCTGTGCACTGGAGCTTTCCGGCCAGCAGCCAGCTCAGATCCATGAATTTAAAGGCCGCCCACGAGCGAGCAGACAGCAAAAGATATCGATCTTGCTGTTTATGGGATGCAGATGTGACTTTTTCATACCGAGCCAAGCTAGAGCTTCGAAGAAATGGAAGCCGGCGAGGAGCGTCACTTGGGATACGGCGATATCGCTAGACAGTCTAGGCGCGGGCTTTCCATCTTGCGTCTTGCCACGTATAAGCTGAATGACCAGATCTTTGAGCTCCATCCACAAGTCCAACAAGCCCCCATAGGCAATTGATCATTTGCCAATCCTCGACAATTACCAGAATGGTGCGCGCAAGCGTTGCGGCCGGGCAGGAACGAAGACGACGTGTGCATGTAGAATTGATCGAGAATAAAGGAAAGACTGGCCGAGAGAAGCGTCTGGAAACGCCGCCCAGGAAGGCGGCCAACGTTTGGGCAACTTCTCCAAGAAGTAGCAGCACGAGGTTGTGACCTTCACGAGACTCAATTACTCGATTGAGATGGGCGACAGTCCCGGCTATGGTACCATCTTACTCCGGTGCCAGAGATGGCAGGATGCAACGTTGTCCAGATCGGTGTAGGTGTCGCAAATGTAGCCATATTTTCCATCAGAATCTCTTCCTTGCAAGCCTAAGTCGATGTGATGGTAGACCCCCAGTAGTAAATTCAATTCAATGCTATATAGGCTAAATAGGATTTATCCAGCTACGTGACATACAAGGCAGTCTAGCCGGGGACGCTCGATCCTGGTCTAGGTCACATCCCAAAGCAAAGGAACAGCACCATAGGAGCTAAACCACACCCAAAAAAAAAAAAAAAAATCTGTAATGCTCGTCCTACTCTAGTAAGATAGGCCAATTCTCGACTGACATTAGTCCACATTGTCATCTGGCCTCCCATAGTGAAATACTAAAGAGCAAGGAAAATTAGGCAATCAAGCAGCCCATTCCCCTGCTCTTAGTTTTGCGGGGCAGGTGTCGCCAGCCCCGTATAAATTGGGTATCGAGTACTACTACTGACACTGACAATAGATAATCGAGAAAGAATCCACTGTCGAAACCCCGTCTTTAGAGCCTTCTCATGCTCTCCTTCTTGCAAACGGACCAGAGAGCGATGGATGTGTGGTGGCTGGCCTTGCTACTGCTAAAAACGCTCACACTTCATACATGCCTCGGGACCCGGAAGCTCTAGTAGTCCAGGGTTGTTTCAGTGAATTTTAGGAGTGTCGATCGAAATAAAACGGTATTGAAGAAACTCTCAGGTACTGATCTGTAAGCTACATGTACTTTAGTTTGGGTACTCGGCATCAAGGCTATTGCAAATATTTTACTGATGTTCCCCCCTGAGCTTCAGTCATGTAACATAAAAGCGGAACAAAAACCCACGGGCTCTTTGGGGGAGTCTTGTAATGGGTATAGTTGATGACCTTCAGAGCGGTAGGCATGCAGTAAGATATCTGGAAACAGATGAGGGTACCACGCATCCTTTTCCTGGATAAGGTCAGTCATAATCATAGACACTATTCTAAATTGCGCTATGCTGTTCCCTAACTTCAATCAAGACCTGCTTCATAACAGCCCTCTTCTCGGCTGACTAACATCACAGGTTGTGTAGTGTAATGGTCATCACTCCAGATTCTGATTCTGGCAATCCCGGTTCGATCCCGGGCACGACCTTTTTGTTCTAAATGCTCTTATCTCTGTTATTTATGATGCAGGATTGTCTGCGGAATGTTTCCTACGCTTCCTAGGTCAAAAAGTTTCTGCCAGATCTATTGTGTGACACGGTAGCTGTCGGCGGACACTGGAAACTTTTATGAAGAGGACTCACTCAATGCTTTAGCAGCAGCATCTATAATAAATCCTCAAAAAGGGTCTAATCTTGATGAAAGAGTCTACATATTTTTCATTACCTACTTGATACTATGTATGAAAATAATTTGTAAGCTATAAAAGAGACCAATGATTGAATCAAAATACGGCAAGGATAAGTGCTGCATAATAAGATACAACAAGAACCAATGGTCAGAGTAGAGTCCATTTGCAACGTCATTCAAGTATAAGAGAGGCTACGATCCAATTCTAGCTGCTAGTCACTTCCTTCATATATTACATGCCGTTCTACATGAGCGCTGATACTTGCTATCTCCAATTGAAGATGAATAAGGAGATACAAATTTTGTCCGAAGCTCTCACAAAAAAGAAGACAGCGAGGGAAGGTAGGAGAGAAGGGAAGACGTGCACTGTAGCTCGATATATCGCTTACTGACCTCTCTGTAATGCACCTTTAATTCAAGTACATATCTTGAAAGTTCAGTTGATCTCTTATTTATGCCTCCTTCAGGCGACACAATCTGGGGTTTAACCCGAAGATCTACAGTCAGTGCGGCGGGAGGAACCCTGTGTGTGAAACAACCACAGGAACCATCACTAACCAGTGACGGAAGATCAGAACTGCTGATCAGCGGACCCGACTTAAATTGCTTTGGCAAGAACGAAAATAGGATCAGAGCATCAGGATTAATGAAAGATGGTTATCGTCTGCCAAGCTTTGACTACCCTCTATAGTCTGCTAAAGTAATCAGCCTATTTTACTCTCCGAGATAACGATCCACTACTAAGTCATCAAAATCCACCCTCGAATCGAGCCATACAGTATCTCGTGGACACAACAGCTGTGTAACATGATAATCCCAAATTATGGCGCAATCTCCCGACCTAGCCTAGGCTTACAAAACCCCACGGAACAAACAAGCCTCTCCACGAAGCTCTTCTCAACAATTCTAGATCAGAGACCTATGCAGTACACAGTTTTCAAATCCCGGATCAACCCCGGTTCCATTCCACCATGGCTGATCAAACGAGTCCTAGACTTTTATGGAAGGTGGGATGTACAATCAGTATTGGAATCCGAGCAATCCCGTGAGTAAAAGTTAAAATTTTAGTTTCATTAAAAAGTTGATTAAAAATTTTAAGGGGTTGTGCTGTTTTGCATACGGCAGGGAAAACAAAATTTTGATGGAAAAAGGCTGTTCCGATGGATACATCAAAGGAGCCAAACAGGAACGAAAAGAATTCTACAAGGTATTGTAAAGGACTGTAGTATATAGTAGAGAACGGGGTAAATTTTGTGGTGTTTAGCCGTAGATAACGCCTTGTCATCTCATAAAACAATAAAAAACGCCAGAATCATCCGCTTCAAATGAACCGCTGTAAACATGATACAAATCACGTCCCGCCCGTGGGTATGCTAAGATATAACCCCTTCTACTGGTGACCGCGCCATGTAATGCGCGTCTCCTGACTAGCTGGACAGATCACGAGCATGGCGGGTGCGGCTGTTAGAAACAACGCCCTCCCTGGAATGCAACATAATGGGTTCATTAAGATCAGGTCGCAAAAAGCAAATCGGGATAAAGAAGAAGGAGGAGAGGGATGAGGAGAGAAGAAGATGTGGTGGTGGTGAATTGAAGGGCCAGCAGCTCCGGCATCCGGAAGGAACTCGAGACCAGCCCAAGGACCCTAGATGCGGGAGAATGGATAATGGAAGAGATAGAGGAGGTCAGGCTTTTGGTCGGGTATAATATTCCGAACAAGAATCAACCGGAGACCCTTTTATGCTGACGGCGTATTAGCGGCCGTTGTCGTAGACGTCTGTGGAGTGCTGTGATTTGCACTGGTGCGCTCGATTTCGAAGCCATCGCATCGCTCAATGAGGCTCTGGTAGTAGTCCTCCAGCACCTCTGGTTGTGGTACGATTCGCCACTGGACCTTGAACAAAAATTCAAGTTCCAGCATGGCCAATTCGTTCATGGTGATACCCCCGACTCGTGCATACGTTTTGTTCGTCCAGAAACTGTCGCTAAGACCCTTGCTAGCCACCGTGGCACTGACGATCAAGAAACGATGGATAGTCAGACTGGAGACCGTAAAGGCCGGGTACAAGGCGCAGAGGCGATCAATGTAGTAGACCATGCTGAGCAATATTGGGGGCGACAGGGTAGCGTGGGTAGTCAGACGTTGCAGATAATCCAACACGGAGATCCGAGGTGGCGAACGTGAGTGGAAGCGAGTTAAGCGCCCCTGATGCAAGGGGATCTTATCGTTGAAGCGAATCAGCTCCATCAGCATGCTGGAAATCAGCACCACCAAGTCACGAGGATCGACTTCCTCATACTGTGCAGGCAGGACCTTAACGTCCTGCCGGGAGGACCGCCTGCGCTTGAACTGCGGTGGCTCTCCATCCTGAGCAGACCCCGCCGGCACCGTCGCATCTGGCGGGTGATGGTCGCACTGGCTGTTGCGCTTGTTGGAACCCGAACTGTCCGGGGCGGGCATCGAGGGAGTGGTGACCGTGACAGCAGCAGCGGAGGCAGGAGATGCGGCGGTGGGGGGCGGAATATTCACAGGGGCAGTCGCGGCTGCGGGCTCAGTAGGGACGGTGGAAGCAGGAGTGGCGGCGGAAGAACCGGAGGTGAGAGCCAAGGCGGAGCTGGGGGCAAGGTTATCGACGGAGGCGGTGGTGGACGCCGTTGATACGGTTGATACGCGCCGTCTCCAAGATGCAGGAGATTCAGGAGAGGAAGGATCGACGGTATGGCGATTCAAGGCCGAGCGGAGCTCCTCAATGGCCAGGCGCGACGAGCGAGGACTATTGAATTGTGGAGCAGACGAGGGATCATAATGCGCCGCAGCTCCGGCTGGGTGAGGAAGTGGGTGCGGGTGTGGATGGGGGTGAGGGGATCGCAAGGCCGCGGAGGAAGGCGAGGGGGAAGAGGCCAACATGACTGGGGGGGAAAAGGAGAACGCGCGCTTCCAAGCGGGTTCCCGTCGATCAGATAATTGGAGGGGAAAGGAATTTAGTTAGAAGCTTGGAAGATTGGAATGCTGCAATCCAAATATCGACCGCTCAAAGTGCACGATGGCACCACGTGGGCGCACGAGTCAACGGGGCGCTGACGCTGCGGACCTGGATTGGTGCTGGCGCACGGCCTCATCCTCGCGAGGAAAGTGAAGGGTGGAGAGGGAAGGGAGACCAGTCGATGGAAGTCGAATCCGGGGGTCTCACGCTAACTGGGAAAAGATGGGATCACATCGAAAGTTGTAGTTTCTTACGATAGAGAGAGAAAGGAGGAGAGGAAATAGAAGAGGAAAAGTACGATATAATAATACCGGGAACCTCTGAAAACCCTGCTTTGCGATGAGGTAATTAATTACAGCCAATACGTGGCTGTATACGTCTCTGTTGCCTACACACGTACATTCTACACACGACGCAGGTGGATGTGTAGTAGTGTGTATTGTCAATACGAGGGCGGAGTGTAATTATAAATGGTTGCCGATTCTTCCAGAGCCCAGGGCGGGGAAAGTCTGCTGACTGGTTGGGCGCGGCCCGAACTCGTCTAGACTGTCTCGGCGTAATCCAGGGCATGACAATACGGAAACGTTTGTCAGGTGATGGAGGGTTAAAGCAATCGGGGTAACTTTGAACGAAGAAAATTGGCGAAACTTAGACTGGTTCCATGATAGGATATCGAGAATCGGCTTGCTTGGCGGCTGAAATCCACATCGTATGCGGGGATGCCTAAGGGTCTTCAGTCTCACTAGTCACTAGTGAGATAATTAGATCATGATTCGATGTTGGACTAGGACCGAGTGAGTATGCACGTGTTTCACGAACCCCTGAGGTGTCGAGGATCTTGGTGCCTGAAATATTATGGCTGCAGGAGTTGATCGCGAATTGATCGCAGGTTGATGCCTGATTAACCAGACCAATCATCAGGCAACTGTTTCCTTGATGCCTTAGGTGTCACCACTCCCGCCTTCCTTACGTAACGGCGAAGTCATCCCCCGGCCATTGCGGAGGCGGAGGCCATCTAATGATAACGGGGAGCTGGAATACTGACCGTCAACCTTGCAATCAGCGGTGTTAGCTTAGCGACAAGCGCATCGCAATCCTACTTCACCAACTCCAAGCAGGCTATCCATCCCCCGACCCCGGCCCCGTTGTCCAACGCCCCGCCGTGGATTCACGCGACCCCTCTCTCACCAGCTGGCTGAATCCGGACAAGACCCATTCATTCACTGCCATCTCTCCGGCCCTGCAACTCCGACGGCTTGCCACAGCTACCCACGCGACCTTGCGACCCCGAGGCTTATAGAAAAGCAACACCGCTCTCCTCATTTTCTCATTGGGACTGATAATTAAAGCGCGAGAGGATTTGTGAGAGCATCTCCCACTTGGGAGACGGTGGTCTTCGGACGATGACACGAGCTGCTGCTTCGCCGATTCTGTTGCAGCTTCAGAGCTCGGAATCGGCTTCCTCACAGGCGGCTTTGCTGCGAACGCTGAAAAATGAACTGATTGGTCATGACCAGCGCAAAGAGGCCTATGTTGCCGCCGGCATCATCCCAGCTCTGGGGCAGTTGCTTAGCTTGCGAGGTCCGGGCAAAGCTACGGGAGCTGAATCCAACGGGGCCGCCTTGAATCGGGCTTCACTCTATCAGACTTCCGATGAATCTGAAGCATGTCTCCAGGCTATCCTGATTGCTGGCAGCTTGGCCCAAGGTACGTCCAGGGTAACACTACGGGAACGATGATCGCCCGTATAGATCGGAAGCTTATCAAGCCGCATAGGTGGACCAACATTCCTTGCTCCTATCTTCGCCAGCGACATCCTTTCGAGCCTTCTCGGTATCCTGTCCTCCCCAGATTGCCCTCCCTCCTTTACACTTCCGATTCTGCGATTTTTGAATACCATTGCAGACCGATTGCCTCTACTAAGCCAGGATCAATGGCCCCGAGAAACCAGGCTAGCAGACTTGGTCTTCTCAGGCGAGCACATCGGTTCAATCAGACGAATTGTTGCGCAAGATTACGGTTCTGCGCGCAATCGAGCCTGTATTGAGCTAGCAGCTGCATTGATCGGAAAGCTATGTACAGAAGAGATTCACAAGACGGCTTTGGCAGAGGCCGGGGTCCTCGATGCTCTCGCTGTCAAGATTGCCTCCTTTGTCGTGGCGCAAGGCTTTGTCCTTCCCGGCGCTGAAGATAGCCTACAGGACCCTGGTGCCCTTGGGGAATTCCCTGCCCCAGCACCGACATCCGCACGCCTGGCTCCCATACTTCGTGCCGTCACTGTCATCATCGAACAGTCCAAATGGCGGGCAGAACACTTTCTCTCTTCACCGGGTATCATCACAGTCTTTCCCAAACAAGTGCCTGGATTTGCTTCGTCGGATATTAAAAGAGGTCCCTGGGGGTCAACTTACCTATCCGGCTCCGCAGTGCCGCGTAACACCGGTGGCAATCCAGTTGATGCTCTGCTGCCATCAGTGCCTCTGGCACATGGAAGATCATCACCAAACTCGGCCAATTTCCCACCTCTGGGGAACGGTGGCTCTCAGCGTCGCCATAGCCACTCCTTCCCTACGCCGTTCTCGCTGGCCGAGACGCCAACCCAGGAAGAGGAAGAAAACTCCATCGTCCCATGGCTACTATGTATTCTTCGCTCCGAAGAAGGTATGGTGCGATTGATGGCTGCTCGTTTGGTTACGGTACTCTTCCGCCTGGGTCTCTCGAAGAAGCATCGGGTCCCAATGTTCAGTTACTTGTTGGTGCCAATTCTGCTTCGCATGCTCGACAAGGACTTTGAAATTCCAGACAACCATGATCCTTGCGATGATGGCCTGATTACCCCAACGCAGCGCTTGAAGGAGGAGGCACCCGCTGTATTGGCTAACCTGGTTATGGACGATCAAGATCTTCAGAAACACGCCGTAGATGGCAACGCGCTCAAGAGGTTATCTCAACTACTCAAGGAGACTTACAATCCTGTCTCCGAGAGCTTGCGACCAATGTGGTATGCGGAGGGCGATGGCCCAGCACGAGATCCCGAGTCCATGTCTGCAGACTGCCGTCTCGGACCTCCTGGGTACTCTCCCACTCTATGCCATGTCATGCGGTACCGTGAGAGTATTTTGAAGGCCCTGGCGGCACTGGTCCCATTCAAGGACGAGTATCGCAAGGCAGTCTGTGAAAATGGCGTGGTTCCATATATCATCGATTCACTCAAACCTCGGCCTAGCGATGCGCCAGCCGATGCCGCTTCTATGCCTAAAAACTCAGCTTCCGACGGCAATCCCACGCCGACAATCCTAGCCGCATGTGGTGCTGCTAGGATGTTGACCAGATCAGTTAGTGTATTGAGGACCAGTCTCATTGATGCCGGTGTCGCTCAGCCGTTGTTCGTTTTGATCAAGCATCCCGACTTGGAAGTCCAGATTGCGGCCACGGCAGCAATTTGTAACTTGGCGCTGGATTTCAGTCCCATGAAACAGGTTAGTGACCAGTTTACTTCCGCTGAATGGACCTGCACTAACTTAAAGAACCAGGCAATCATATCGTCCGACATTATTCCGATTCTCTGCGAGCATGCTCGCTCGTCTAACACCAAATTGCGAATCGAATCACTCTGGGCACTGAAACATGTGGTTTACGACTCACCAAATGACGTTAGGATGAAAGTCATCGAAGCTCTTACCCCGGGATGGATCCGGCAAATCATCAGCCAAGATCAAGTCAGCGCATTAGCACGACGAGGGTTGGATGAGGAGGAGGCAGATCAAAGCTCCGGAATTGCCATGGGCCGTGCCAACTCGTTCGGTGAACAGGTTGACATTCTAAACCCCATGGAAGACTCCGGCGAGCTGAGCGAGGACTTCAAAATGGCCGACAGCATGCCATCCTCCAAGATGAGCCTGGACATGTTTCTGCCGGATGTTAGGCGTCGACGCAAGCTTGTCCTGCATGGATCGCTGGAACAGTCCACCCAATCTCGTCAGGATGATATCGCAGTTCAGGAGCAAACCTTCGACTTGCTGCGCAACATCATTTGTGGTGAGGGTGCTGCGGAAATGATCGACTTTCTGTTCAGGGAAATCGGACAGGACGAACTCCTTGATGCTCTCGCCAATAACCTTCGCCCACGTACAATCCAGCTCGCTCATCGCCGGGAAGCTGCCAGCCGTCCCCTACATGTTCCTTTGGAGATTCTTAGCTCTGTCAGCGGCCTGCTCATCCATCTCGGCGCGGGTCTCCTGCGCCATCGCCAACTGCTCATGGCGCACCCGGATCTTTTGCGCTCATTGTCAAATTATTTCAACCACTCCAACCGCGAAGTGCGGCTCAATTGTGTGTGGATAGTCATCAACCTCCTCTACGTGGAGGACGCGAGTGACCGTGACGGATGCCGAGAGCGAGCCAGCCAGCTGAAGGCGCTGGGGATTGCTGACCGCCTGGCTAGCCTTCAAGATGATTCGGATCTGGATGTGAAAGAGCGCACGAAGACTGCGGTGCACCTTATGAACTCGTTGACTTAGCCCTAGGTATGACTTTTTGCTTGGATACTGAACTTGAAGAAAGAACTGGATATGTGCGTCTTCGTTTGAGATTTGAATTGTGCATAAGCTCTTTGCGGGTATATTCAGTTCAAAATGTGTTTAGATAGGAATGTTCATGTTGTATAGCACTTGCCTTACCAGCTATGTTCTTCTGCTCTTCTTAATCGTCCAATAGATGGGAGAAAATGGTTATCTTATCTTATCAATTTTCGTGGAGAAACCTACGTCATAGTAATATGGTCCAGCATTCATGTTGACAACTTATCATCCAAGCTCAATGGATATCCAGTGGTCAACTTTCTCCAAACTACCCGATTAATCCACAACAATCGTAAACATGTCCCCTGTCCCACAAGCAATCCTCCAAGCCCTCAACCTCCACACCGACTCCACGACCTGCGCCCTCGACTCCTCCGGCCTAAGCTCCGGGTTCACAAACACAGGCGCCCTCCACGTAAAAATTGCGCACGAAAACGGCACCCAAGCCGAACACAAATACTTCATAAAAACTTCCCAGAACGGTTCTGCAGCAGCAGAGATGTTCCACGGTGAATACGAATCTCTCAACGCAATCGCCCAGATCGTCCCAGGCTTTTGCCCCCGCGCATTAGCCTGGGGTCCCCTTGACAAGAAAAACGGCTACTTCCTCGCGACAGAATTTCTCGATCTAGGTGGCTCCGTGGATCGCGGCTCAGGGGATGAGACGAACCATTCTCGTTTGGCGTACAGATTGGGTGAATTGCATTCGACGCCTGCGCCCGTGGACGCTCAGACTGGTCGGCGACGATATGGGTTCCCTGTACCGACGTTCTGCGGGGATACGAGGCAATCGAATACATTTTACGACAGTTGGGCTGAATTCTACGCAAGGGAGAGGTTATTGACTATTCTTGCGTCGTCGGAGAAACGCAATGGTCGTGATGAGGGGCTACGAGAGCTTGTTGAAAGGACTGCTCATACTGTCGTGCCGCGTTTACTTGGTAATGATCATCTGGGGTATAATTCCCGGGGTGAAGGAGAGGGGATTCAGCCTGTCGTTGTGCATGGGGATCTGTGGAGTGGAAATACTGATCGAGGGAGTATTGTTGGGAATGGCCGGGAGGAGGCAGTGGGGGACGTGGTCTATGACCCGTCGGCGTGCTATGCACATAGTGAATTCGAGTTGGGGATTATGCATATGTTTGGTGGATTTGGAGCAAGGTTTTTTAACGAGTATCATCTGCTGGTGCCGAAGACGGAGCCCGTGGAAGAGTATGATGACCGGGTACTGTTGTATGAACTGTGAGTTTCTGATGACATGCTTGATTGCTTTGAGCTGGTTCTAATTGTTGGGCTTAGGTATCATCATCTGAATCATCATGCTATCTTCGGGGGTGGATATCGATCCGGTGCGATGTCGATTATGCAGAAGCTCCTTCGCAAGTACAGTGACATGCGCTAGGTAAAGCCAGGAAGGATGCTTATCCTTGATGTTGCTCGATTTTGCATAAATTTGGCCCACACCCAAGGCTTTTTGTCACAGATATCGAAACAAGGAATGCTGTCAGCATCTGTGAATTTATCTGTGCAAAACACACATAATACAGAACACGTAAGCTCTTATAGTAATACCCCACAAGCAACAAAATCCCTCCTTCTCCCCAGGGTTGATTCGAGTCCTTGGACACATCATGGGGGATGTGGAGGGTCCACTGCCAAGCCAGGTTGGGCGGAGTCCACGAAATGCCAAGCCCCAAGAATTAATGCTGCCTTGGGAGTCAAAGTTAATAGAATGGTTCTTTTCCTGTGTGAGACTGCAGCCAGTTTAGCTTCAACATTCTCCCCGCTGAAAAGTAGTATTCGACACTAGCAATTATGAACTGCCCTTCGCGAACGGATGACACTCTCGAACATGACGGGTGGAACCAGAACCCACCGCTCCTGGCACCCGACTTGACAACCTGCCAAGACCTCAATGGCATTGTGAACGCCCGCGAGAATCAGGATGATAGAGGGGAATCTTCTGCGTTGTATAGGGGCCCTCAGCGGGTAGAAACTCCATTGGAGCCATTGTCGAAGGAGCGCTATCCGCTCTCGGGGCGCGGGATGTCCTTGACATTGTCAGGTATGAACGACACGTCCAACGGAGGGGATTCCAGAGGTAATTGATTAAGCAGGACATCTCGCTCCATACGAGGTCAGCCTACAGGCTGACCAGAACGACCAATCTCTAAACAAAATCCTCCAGTCATACCAGACTATCAAAAGCTGGACACTATGGCTCTTTTCTGTTCTCTGTGGTTCAGTGCTCATTTCAAATAGCAGACTAAACGAGTATTTTACCTCCCAAAGACAGATCATTATGGAGCAGCCTATCGAAAGCCAACGTGTCGCACCAATGAAACGATCCAAATGCGCTTCTGGAGGCGTCCGTGGCGACGAATACGACCTCCCTTTACACGTCGCAGCACTATTCATCATCCTAGCAACATCAACCATCGCCTGTGCATTTCCAATCTTAGCAACACGATTCCCTCGTCTGCGAATACCTCCCTCATTCTTGTTTTTCGTCAGCCATTTCGGAACTGGGGTTTTGATCGCTACTGCCTTTGTGCATCTACTTCCTACTGCGTTCACTTCGCTTGGAGATCCTTGTTTGTCTAGTTTCTGGACCACGGATTATCCAGCGATGCCGGGTGCTATTGCATTGGGTGGTATATTTATTGTGACTGTCGCGGAAATGGTTTTTAGTCCGGCGCAGCATATTTGTCGCGGAGGGAACTTGAACACTGTCAAGCAGTCGTCTTCGTCCGGTCACCAAGAAGAAGGAGAGTCACCCAGCGGGCTGAATGGTACGAAGAGTGCCATGGAATCTCTAGATCAAAGCTCTTTCCTGCCCACGCTCGATGGAAGGGCTCATCTACGGGATATGGGGCCTCTGATTGGAAGATCATCCAGCATTAGCAGGGCGATGAGCCGTGTTGGGGAAAGGCTCGATGAAATCGTTCGTGTCGCATCAGCACCCGAGATGCAGACTCATCCCGAGAAGGATAATGGGACAATTAAAGGGGATATTGAGAGACATGACCATACTTTCGAGTTAACTCCAGAGCAAAGGCAGAAGAAAGAGACGATGCAGGTTTACCTTCTCGAAATGGGTATCCTCTTTCACAGTGTCTTCATCGGCATGTCACTTAGTGTTTCAACCGGAAACGAATTTGTCATTTTGCTGATTGCCATTGTCTTCCACCGTACGTTTGATTCAATGCATATAAACGTTTTATGAAAGCTGACGATTCTTGTGTTCAGAAACCTTCGAAGGCCTCGCTCTGGGGTCGCGCATTGCTTCGCTTCCCTGGTCTGAACGACAGCTTCAACCCTGGATCATGTCACTTGCATATGGCTGCACGTAAGTTGTTCAACTTTAAGCTTATAGCATGTTGTCCATGATAGAAGTGATCCTTACAAATCTCTAGTACACCCATTGGACAAGCTATCGGCCTGGCTACGCATACACTCTACAGTCCCGACTCGGAAGTGGGCCTGCTTTTGGTCGGTGTCATGAACGCGATTTCGGCTGGACTGTTGATATTTGCATCTCTCGTGGAACTAATGTCTGAGGATTTCCTCAGTGACGAGAGTTGGCGCATTCTGTATGGAAGACGAAGGGTTTACGCTTGCTTACTCGTGTTTCTCGGAGCATTCTGTATGAGCATTGTTGGTGCGTGGGCGTAACATCTCATGCAAACGAGGTAAAATACGCAGTGATGTAGAGTCATACTCTCATCTTGCACGACCGGCCAGCCATCCTCGAGATCGGGTATGGCGTGATGTCACTTTTCAATCACGGCAAGGCTGCGATTCGACGACCCCGCGCATCTCCCCGACGATCTTTTCGATATTCCCTGAATTTCAGTCTCTGGGCGAATGATTTACCGGACTGTTAAACCCAGGCAAAGGTAGCTACCGTCGATTACAAATCCAAGCGCGGGGAACTTTATTTAAAGGAAGACGCGAGGGCTAGCTACAAACTATATTCTTAGCATCTGACCTGATCCATAAAGTCATAATCTGGGCCCTTAGTTCTATTTCTTCTTTAGACTATTTACCATTCATTCTCTACGAAATGCCTGCCCACCCTGATTCCAACCTCCACCCTGAAGCCACTGGCCCCGCAAAAGCGCTAGTTGAGCAGCACCGCGCGGACCAGCAACTGAAGTTATATGCAGGATGGTTCTGTCCGTAAGTAAGAAGACTACCGTTTTCGTGATTATATCGAGCTAATCTTGCTGCAGATTCGGTGTGTTCATCCACTACAGCCACTGATGTCTAATACTGAAACTGATAAATTTCCAGTACAACGAGTTTGGCTGGCTCTGGAGGAGAAACAGATCCCCTACCAGTACATTGAAGTGAATCCTTACAACAAACCCGAGTCACTCCTCTCGCTCAACCCTCGCGGCCTTGTTCCGACTCTCTCGTGTCCGACCGATCCAGAGCCTCGACCACTCTACGAATCAACAGTGATTCTGGAGTATCTGGAAGAAGCATACCCATCACACAAACCACATTTCCTCCCGCAAGATCCCTATGAGCGTGCTCGTGCCAGAATCTGGATCGACTACGTCACATCGCGCATCATTCCCTCCTTCCACCGGTTCTTGCAATACCAGCCTGCAGAAGGCGAAAGTGCACACAGCGATGCAGGCTTGGATAAGGCCCGGCGAGAATTCTTAGATCACCTCAAAGTCTGGACTAGGGAGATGCACTCCAAGGGACCTTACTTCCTAGGTTCGGAGGTAAGCTTGCCCGATCTTGTACTTGCGCCATGGGCGGTACGCCTGTGGGTATTTGATGAGTTCAAGACCGGTGGATTGGGAGTACCCGCTGAAGGGCAGGGGGGATTAGATGAAGCAGTATGGAATAGATGGAGGAAATGGGTTTCTGCTCTCGAGAACCGGAAGAGTATCCAGGAAACGACGAGTGAAAAGGAGTATTACCTGCCGATCTACAAACGGTATGCGGATAATACAGCACAGAGCGAACTGGCCAAGGCCACTAGGGGTGGTCGAGGTGTTCCATAAAACTTTTGATATTAGATTTAGTGTGTTTTTCCCTTAACGAGTCGCTGTGAGTTCGCTCTTTCTTCCAGGAATGACTAGCTTCCTGTATTGTCACGTGACTTTTCATCCATCCCATCTCAAGTTTGCGTACACTTCGTATTAAAGTTAATCCGTGTTTATCTTCACGTGACCTCTATCGGATATGGCTTCTCTCTCCAGCATCCTTCGATCTCTCGGCTTCTTGCTCACTTTGATTCGATTGGGAACCAACAATCATCTTCATCACGAGTGATGACACCAAATAGACGTGATGAAATACCTCGCTCAGGCCCTGCGCCTGAAGCCGAGGCTAAGCCAATCGACCCAAATCCTCCACCCATCCACCCATCGTTCATCCAGATAGCTCGTCCCTACGTCTTTGAGGAGACAATTCAAGGCTGCCTGGATGCGATGGGTGTTAATCGCACTCGCGAGGAGTCTCTGCGCTTGCTGGGTGTGGCATGGATTGACAACGTCCGACGGGCTCTACATCTGTAAGTTGAACAGCTCCAACGACGAGATGCTAAGCTTACGATGTTACAGCCCCGTACGGACTTCCAACACGGCGGTGAAGTATTATCATCGATTCCGCCTAATCCATTCCGACAGTGAATACAATTACATTGTCTGTCTCCTCCGTCTCTTTCATTGTGCTCTGTTCTGACTTTCATCATAGGACGCTGCTGCTGCTGCCCTGTTCACTGCATGCAAGATCGAGGACACGCTAAAGAAGTCCCGGGACATTGTGTGTGCAGCTTATAACCTCAAGTTGCCCCCTTCTGAGCACCTGACTCCCGATGATCCTGTATGCTTTACCTCCCCAAAGACAACTCCTGGCAGTGGAAAGTATACTGACATAGACTGTAGGTATTTGAGTCCAATGCCCGTAGCGTCATTGGTCTCGAGCGGCTCATGCTGGAAGCTTTTGGCTTTGACTTCCGTACACATCACCCCCAGAAGTCCCTGATCAAGCTTGCTCGCCACTACCACTTCACAAAGGAGTCGGAGGTTTTCTACCTAGCTTGGGAAATTTGCATGGATCTGTACCGCACCTTTGCGCCGCTCAAGCAGACCACACAGACCATGGCATACAGTTGTCTGGAGCTAGCAGTCCGGCTCTTGGACCAGCGCTGCGAACCGCTCGAGTCTGGAGTGGACTATGCGAAGTGGAGCACCAGCCGTGAAGCCGTTATGGGTAAGATTGCGTTGGTGATAGTGATGCCTCAATCTTATATGCTGACTTGGCTTCTAGAAACCCTTCTTGATTTACTCGAGCTGTACACGCACAGCCGTACTCAAACTTCCGTTGGCCATAGATTCCCACCGGATCAGTTCCTCAAAGTCCGCATCCCGCTCAATCAAGAGATCAAAGACAAGCAGATCCCACGCTACACCAGTCCCGGGACTACGGGCAATGGGTCTGAGCAATATGATTCCCGTGGAAAACAACCCGACAACCGTCAGCGCCCCTATCATCCACTGACACCAGTTGCCGCCAACGGAGACCGCCGTGGAGAGAGTGAGCGTGGTCGAGATGCGCCGCTGCGATTCATTCTTGACCCTGCGTGGGCGGCGGAGGAGAAGAGACAAGTTGGCGAGTATTTCAAGGTGGAGATGGAGGAATACGAGGTCGAGGAGTGAGGGACGGGGTGTTTGAGCTGTTCGTGCGATCCAAATCGGCGTTTTCAGTACACACCCAGAGCGCTTGACGAAGGATGGCTGGTCTTTTTCCGTGATGACTTTCTATGATACCCCCTAGTTCTGATTTATTATTCTGAATCAATGATACTACTCAGACTTTCTGGGTAAGTAATCGTGCTTTAGCTGCCTTTTGCCTCCGTACAGTTCGATGGATTCCAGTAATGAGCCCCTGGATTATCCCCAGCTTGTAATGGATCAATAGGCCACCCTAGAGACGGAAGAATCGGAGACCTATAAAATCTGACGATGGTGGAAGAGCATCACCAGTCGTCCGTAGTATCTGAGCTCATGCAACGTCTATCAGTACCTTTTTAGGTTCTACTCTGGCTCTAGTGTCTCCCCCGCACCGAGTTGAGTCTTGACAAAGGCAGCTACATTTAGTCGATGAGGCTGAAAAGTAGGGATCAAGAAAGGTCCCCTTACTAGTATAGACCCCAGCATCTGTTTCTCATCCTTCAATCTCTCTCTCTCTCTCTCTCTCTCTCTCTTCATTTGTTCCCACCGGTTGACACTATCACCATGACCGTCAATCTAGACAAGCTCCCAAAATTCGCACAAAAGCCCCGCATTTTCATTTTGACAGACGTCTTGGGTGAGCCTGGTGATTCACAATCTCTCGTTCGATATCTACTATATTCCAATGAGTTCAATACTCGCGGTATATGCGCGACGACATCTACCAAGTTGCGCTCCAGCACTCATCCAGAGGAACTCCGTCGCATCATCACGGCATATGGCGAGGTTGTCGACAACCTGAATAAACACGTGCACCCGAGCTGTCAATACCCATCCGCCGCTTCTCTTCTCTCTCTAGTTACATCGGGACCAAAAGTACGTATTAGCAGAAAGTCGTCATTCTTCATTGAATAGATCTCCAACTCACACTTCTACGCTCAGATCTACGGCAAAAAGGCCCTCAAAGAACCCCATAGCGAAGGCGCACAACGTCTCCTAGCTGCCCTCCAAGAATCGGAGGAATCACTCTACATCTCCGTCTGGGGTGGTGTGAATACACTCGCTCAAGCACTCAAGCACCTCGCCGAGACATCTTCCCCCAACTTGGCTGCCAGAGAGCGGGCAAAGCTCCGCGTCTACTCCAATTCTGATCAAGATGACACCGGTGCATGGATCCGCGCTAAGTATCCTGATGTGTTCTACATTGTGTCTGTGCAAGGTTGGAACCAATATGGCCAGGGTAGCTGGCTAGGCATGAATACCAGTGCTGGCGAAGGGGTGGATTCTACGAAGGTGCTTAACCCATGGTTGAATGAGCATATCCGGGTTGGGAAGTTCGGGTCCAAGACATATCCCGAGGTGGAGTTTGGCATGGAGGGTGATACGCCATCTTTTCTGTGGCTGATTCAGAATGGGCTGAGCTACCGGGATTTTATAGATTGGGGTGGCTGGGGGGGCAGATACGTTCGGCCGCAGGGTGAGGCTGACTGGGAAGATGGCATTGATGGGAATCATTTCCATGATGCCCAGGACTTTGGTGTTATCGGAGTTGATGGGAAAATTTATACGGGTCACAAGGAGACCATTTGGCGATGGAGGGATGCCGTTCAAGACGATTTTGCAGCTCGAATGCTCTGGACTCTTACGGACAACTTCGAAGAGGCCGGCCATCCGCCGGTAGTCGATGTCAATGGAAGCACTGGCACGGATCCTTTGATTCTTGAGGTCAAGCCCGGAGAAACGCAGATTCTCGCCGCGAGTGGCACGTATAGTGCAGACAGTTCCACTGCGGATGAACATCTGGGATACACCTGGATACTCTACGGCGACGTCAACGGCTTCCACTCCTTCGGCATGGGCCCGGAGGTTCAACTTGAAGCCCTTGACGGCGTTGTATCAGACACCAAAGGAGGCGATACTGCAGGATTTCCCACACACACACGAGCACAAAAGGTTAAGGTTATGGTGCCACAGCTTGAGAAACATCCTCAGACGGGTCTTGTCACTCCAGACTTTCATATCTTGTTGGAAGTGACCAACAGGGCAGGCATTTATCCCATTCGGCGATATAAGAGAATCATCTTCTCTTACATCCGAGAAGATAAACCGGCGTCTCTCAAAAAGATACCGGAGAGTGCCAGTGACGCATATCAGATGTATGGGAATATCGATGCCGCGAGGCCGAGGGTGGACTACTCACAACCGCTCAATTACACACCCTGCAATTGGTGGGGAGGGAGGCCAAAGGAGACAAAGAAATAGATCCAAAATGATCCATAGACTACTGGGAAACAAACTCGACATGGAAGTTGCCTTCGGTATGCTGGCAGTGGTACTGAGACTCCCTTAAATTTCGACATCACACTCGCAACTATTACTTCCTCTCGACACCCTCAATACATAATTTCAGCTTTCTGTATACACCCAAGAAATGGGTTTCCTCACACTTTACAAGGTCAATTAGGTAAATCAATTTCTCTAGTCACCCCCCGGCGAGCTCAAACAGCGGGTTTCAACCATCAAAATCCGGTGTTTGTGGTAGTCAGGCCAATCATCGGTGTCAAGCCTATTCACACGTGTCGCCATCGTAATGGTTTCTCGTCTTCTCCGTCACCAGCCTAGACCTAGTATCCTTGCCTTAAGCAATCTCCTAGTCACGCCTTTTGATCCACAATATCGATCCCGTCGTTGAGCTCGTGGGAAATAAGAAAAAAGGCAACGAAGCGGATACCGCAATAGCAATCGATCTTGTACGTTGGCCGCACGGGATTTTCTCCCGTTATCAAGAGCATCTAGGAGAAAAAGGGAGTAATCGAGGGACTGCAGTTTGCATAATACAGAGCCGCTGGCAGATAGTTCATAGATGGTCAAAATCAAAGATCTAATTTCCAAATTTTCGGAAGTAAACCCTCTACAAATTACAGATATAAGGCATCTTCCCCACAAATTTCTCCTCCGTGACCTCATCCAACACCCACACAGCCACACTCGCCCGACTAATCCACATCACATCCTTCCCACTCCCCAAATGCGTGTCTTCGACCGCCGCCTCCTCGCTATTCGTCAACAATCCGACCCGAAACAACGTCCATCGAACACCTTCATCAACTGATAACGAGGACACGTATTCCCCAACGCCAATGATCTCCTTGTATTGACCGGCACTGAACGCTTTCAAGGTCCAATGACTCAGGTGCCATTTGAAGGAGACTTGATCTTCGGGTCCATGGAATGAGGCGGCGCATAGGATGACGATGCGGTTTATATTTTGGGATATCAATTTAGGGATGAGGGATTTGTAGCCTTTGGTCAAGGGCTGGTGAAAGGGTCAGCTGCGTACCTGTCTTCGTGCCACTACTTACTGTTCCCTTGTTTCCAAAGGGTGGCCCAGCAAATGATATGAATGCATCGGCATCACATTGAGCAACTTCTTCCAATGAGGCTTCGTCCTCTAGGGTGCCTTCGATCACGGCTACCAAGTCGTGATCGCGAAGTTGCGCTGGCAGTTTACTCGTGTTTCGCACGAAGACAGTGAGTGTATGGCCTGCCTCGAGAGCCAACTTACAGAATTGGCTCCCTATAGCACCTATTCAAACAATTTTAAAAACAGAATAATCAGCTACTAGCCTCAATCAGCTTTTTGGGACAAACTTAACCGGGGCATACTGTACCTGAAGCGCCGAGCACGAGGAAATGGTTATTCTCCATAGATGTTGCGGAGATGTGTGGTCCAAATATTGCAATGATTCTCCTGCCCTTGTCTTCCAGATAAGACGCAAGCTATTATAGAGGGCAAGATCCTTGGGAATCTCTTCATTTTTCAACAAAGCTGGCTACAGCATAGCATGTATGTCGTCGTCGACGCTGTGGGTTTATTGGCCGCCAGAAGTCTAGGGCTCCACTCGATACCCAATCTCTGGGCCAGAAATGGTAATTTTTACGCCATGAAGAGGGCAATACGGAGTATCTGGTATGCAATAATAACATCATTTTCACAGGCGACCCATGGTTTTCTCATCAACAAGTCGAGTAACTGGGCAAAACAACAGAAGCAGAACATCAGCTCCAAAAAAGGGTTTGATTGAAAGCTATTTACAAATTTTACAGTCCATGGCAACAGGAACACATCCCAGTAGGGAGAAGCACCGGACGACTAGGGAAAAAAAGCAAGTCACATCGTTTCTCCCGAAGTAGGCTTTGTCTTTCGCCTCCTTTTCCTGCTATGCATCAAAAGGACCGTGTATTCCTTCCACGGTCGCGAATTATACCAGCATGCCTTGAGACCCCCAGCTCAAGCATTTAAAACATAATCATCAAGTAGGGCTTGTTCAGAGCCCAGAGCCAGTGGGCAGAAAACGTAGAAATAAAAAGAAAAGAAAAGGAAAGTACTGAGCGAAAATATTTGTGACAGAAAACAAGCACGAAGCGAAGAAAAGACCCACCCCGTGCTCCAAGCGAAGATTATTCGCGGCCGCCGTATTGTTCTCGAGGTGTGGTTGATGTCGGGTTGAAAGGCTGAGATCGGATGTTGATTATCATATGCATGCAAGCGCCTGCAGGTCCCAATAGGGTGACACAACAGTATGCACGTTCATGTACCAGTGAGAAGAGCAAGGAAAAGAAGAGATCGACGTAATTGAGATTCTCTCAAGGAATCGAGGAAGACGCACGGGGTCGGGAACTTTCCCTCGTATTATGAGCAAACGGAAAGGGTGAATAAGAAGTCGTCATTTTTTGGAATTATGAGGGGGTCAGCCGAGTTGGATTCATCGGCGCTTGAGCTCAGTGGCGAGACAGTCCAGGATCTAAGGAAGTCAGTATAATCCAAAAACATTGGCCAGCGCGGATACATACAGTCTCTGAGACGGCACCTTGGTTATACAGGTACTTGGAGAGGCCGCGAACAACATCAAGCTGCTCGTCAACAGTCAAGCCGTTGATGACAGTCTCAATAATGTCGCCCACGCTCGCCTTGTAGATGGCAATGAAGCTGTGATAATACATGAAGGCGAAGAAACCCATGATAAATTGACAGTCCATCCGATCGGTGATACCACCGTGGCCGGGGATAGACTCGCCAAAGTCCTTGATCTTGAAGGTGCGCTTCAGACCAGAAGCAAAGAAGCCACCGAAAGGAGCAATGAGGGATGCAAAAGTAGCGAATGCCAGGATGTGGAATTGCATGGGTGCGATGTAGAGGGTCTTATCAATGCCAAACACTGCCAGAGACCAGGGCTGCGGAACGAAAACGGGGTTAGGTACGCACTCCAAGCCAGTCAGAACGTTGGCACCGAGGTCGTTGACCGGGCAGATGAAATACTTGTACTGCATGAGCAGGTTGGTCATGAAGTACCCGAAAATGATCGTGCAGATCCAAGCTCCAAGGAAACCCTCAACGGTCTTCTTGGGGGACAGCTGGATCAGCTGAGTGCGACCAAAGGTAATTCCGCAGACATAGGCAAAGATGTCATTGGTGATGACCAGAGATGCGGGAAGGAAGAACCAGATCATGCCCTCGAAAATGTTATTCATCACGAAGTGGGCCTGAACCACAATCAGGTACAAGGCCATGTGAGTCCAAGCGAACTGGGTGAACTGGAATCGGTAGTGACCCTTCTGCAATGACCCAACGAAGAACACGAAGCCTGTCAAATTCCGGTTAGTGGATGCGTTCACAATCCAAGTACCGAGGTGCAAAACTAACCCATGACGTAGAGAGTGAAGCTGATAAAACGATGATGCGTCGCCAGGGGAAGAAGCACCTTATCCACCAGTAGGATGTGCTTAAAGTAGTAGATAACGCTCTCTCCGTACAGGAAGTACATGGTCGTTGCGAGGAAATACCAGTTCAGGGACTTGGTGAAGCGGAGGTTCTTCTCCTTGCTGGGGACGTAGGCGATGGCGATAACTTCTTTGAACGAGACAATCTGAATGGCAGTCACAAGGCCGATAATATAAATATGACCAGAGAACAAGGCGACGAAAAAGCCGGCGATCATCACGAAGGTCCATATCGTCCGGGTGATGAAGGTCTGTTTCTTCTTCTCATATTCGGATTGCTGCGGCTTCTGTAAAATTAGGAGAAAAAGCCACGTTAGCCATGCCAAAGACGCCGATATACATAGGTTATTATGTTCTTACCTCCTCGGGTATCGTAGACGGATGCGAGGCGTTGCCATTTTTGCTTGGGCTGGAGGGTTCCGATGGGCCATCGCTGACGTCGGAGGACACGCTCAGCCGCCGCTCACCGTTGGACCGGCGCTGGAACCGAACATTACGGCGGGATTTGGACATGATGCCGAAAGAGGGAAAATAAGGGGGAAGGGGGAGGGGTGAAGAGAGAGTGGAGGGGATTTAAGACGAGATCAGAGAGAAGAAGAAGAGTGGAGTTGGCTGGTTCATGAGCTCATGTGAATCCGAAAGCGGTCAGCTCCGTCAACACGAGCGCGACTTTCTGGGGGGAAAAGGATGTTTTGGAAAAAAAAAAGACAACGACAATAATTTGAACCGTGGAGCTGCGCCTCACCCGCCGAGTCCCTCAATAATTTTAGACCCTTTGCCTCGACCGGCCCTAATCAGCTAAGCCCCAGGATGATCGTTCCCCTGTGAAGCTCAACTTCCCCCCGTCGGCGTCTCCACTTTTCTTCTCCGATTCACCTCTCCCCAGTTTCGTCCTACCAATACGCCGGTAGCACGATTCATGGCGGGGGCATGGAAGACATTGACGATGATTATTTCTCCGACGACCTCGATTCCCTGCCACCGGGTACGCTATACGAGCTCGAGCAGAATGCTTTCCAAGCAACTCAGGGTCCAGCGACACACCAGCAACAGAATGCGCCGCTAGCTCCGAACGCGCCCGCCCATGTGCACACGAGGCAGCCAGCTGCTACATTGAAGCCGCCGCCCCGCCTACATACCGGATTGACGAATGACTATGATACACTCGAGGTGGGAGAGTTGGAGGCAGAGGTTTACGATAATGTGGAGGGTCAACAAGCAATTGCGCAGGCCCCTGCGGCAATGGTCACTGATAACGAATGGCCTGCCAATGGTGGCATGGAAGACATGATGGAGATTGATCATGAGTATGGGCAAGCAAATGCGTACGAGATGAACGCACGCATGGATCAGGTACACTTGGCCTTGATGCTTCACTTTGTCCTACATTGCGATGCTAACATTACTCGACCATAGCTCGAACAAGAAAAAGAACAAATGCGACGAGAGTTGGCCGAAGCTAGAACATTAGCCGAAACAAAAGCTGGAGAGATCGCCATCATCCGGTCAAAACAAGCCCGAATGGCTGAGGAGTATGATCGACAATTAGCTGCCTTACGAAAGGCCATGGCCGACCGGGAAAACACACACAAGGAAGCTGTCGACGCGGCAATGTCAGAAGGCAAAATGCTGGCGACGGAGAACCTCTTCCTCCAGCACGATCTGGCTGAGGAAGTTCATCAACTTCGGAATTATAAAACGAAACATCGTGCCGTAGAGAACGCTGCCCCGGTCACTCCGAAGAAGTCTCGGGTACTTCCCCTTCGTGATGGATTTGACGACGACGAGATCGCCGTGGTGTCACCCAGCAAGTCGGCAGCACGGTCCAAGAGGGGAACACCGACCGTGCCAGGGAAACGGAAACGACAGGCGAGCGTTGACAGCCCAGCTCCTTTACAGCTGAGCCCTGCCGGAGAGCTCAACATGGTGGATGCACCCACCGATACCTCTGGAACAGTGTTTGACGAGGAGCCCAAAACACGCGACTCAGGCACTCATGCGCAACTTATGAAGCGGATTTTGAACCATAGGATGCTCCCTAATCAGCAAACCGATCTTGAAGCATTTGCTAGACTGTACTTTCCCTCTGAGCCGCACAAGCCACTATCAGGTATCCTCATGGACGAGCTGGCTCGGGTAGACATGGGCAATTTCATGTTGGAGTACATGTATACGATTGGACAGCTCTGGCGGCGAGGACTGACGGAGAGGTTCTACGAGCCTGTTCCTCGATTTATGTGCATTGCCAGATACGTCTTGATGATGGACGAGGCTCCCTTGCCGGATCTGATTACCGCTCTAGTCGGTGTGCTCCAAGATTCAGTCGAAGTCAACGCGGTTCCTCGGTTCAAATACTCCCCAGCAGCTCGAGAAAAGGCACGAATTCCGCGCTCAACGCCTCAAGCCGACTTGCATCTCGAGGTTGATTCGACCGAAGCCCTTCGTCTTCTCTACTATATCTCGTGTCAGTTATTACATGTCAAGGGCGCCTTAGACAATTTTTGGGCACATATCCGCTACACATTCATCCTGGTAATGTTACATGGCTCGCAGCCACTCAAGGACATTATGGTTATATTGCCCTTATTGTCAACCAGCATCCGGGCAGACTCGTTTGGCCCCATTATGTCCTCAGAGCAGGATCAAGCAGACGTCCAGAAATGGATTGTCGACCGTCTCTCCTTTATGCTCAGTGAGGCCGCAATGCCAGATGAAGGCTGTGAGCCCTACACAGCCTACGATATCTGTGCCATGCGCCTCGAGGTTCTGCTTCTGCTGGAGTCCTTAGCATTCAACCCATCAGCCCCATCCAAAGACCACGGAAGTGCCATAATCGCAGCGCACCCAACGGCCTTACCACGTCTATTCCGGTCGATGCACGATGAGCTAGATGCGCTTTACTCCTCGCCACCCGAACAAGAACTCCGCGTCGCGATGGTCAACGGGCTGATGCGCCTTATCTTCGGGGTCATGCGCCGTCATGGTCCGTTGATCAACATGCAGGAGAAGCTGGCATCCGTGCCAGGAAGTAAACAAAAGCACCTGGTGGTCCTCACGCGGCTAGCATTCTGCGATGGGTCCGTTCTCGAAGCGGGCATCGATGACGAGACGGTAGATATGGCACACGAGTTGCTGGAGGAGTGGACAAACCCGCAGGAAGCGGAGTCACTGGCCGAGGCGTTCCCCAGTTCTCGGCGAGACTGATCCCAAGGAGGAAATGGCAAGCATGGCGTTTGGCTGACAGAAGGAATGGGCTTTGCATATCTGACATGGCGCTGACGATTTGGGGGTGAATTGCATGCATCTGTCCCTACGAGTTTTACGAATTTGAGATACCAATATTTACATAAATCAGAGCTTTCATCCCATTCATAGTATGTACAGTCAGAGCTTCGTTCGAAAAACCAGACCGGAGGATGTATAATGATGCGGCTTTATACTGAAGGACTGACACCTTAGAAAATAAACAATTCACCCACCATGGCGTTGTTTTTCTCCCTCTCTTCCCATATGCCTTCATCATCCCGCGTCCAGCATTCCCACCACACTTATTTGTTGAAAATCTGACCACCACACTCGACATCAATGCCCCATGTTATCCCCGCTTTAGGGATCAGAACAAATGTGGCCTTGCCACGTAGATGAGGCTGAAAATGGGCTATAAGATTGCGCAAACACGTCAAACAAGAGGGGCTGCACGAGGACGAGATTCTCTCTATTCCTTTCGACCTCTAATGACTATACTTTGGATCTTTCCACTAAATTCGGGCCATAATTCTTTCCTTGATTCCCCGAAACTATGAGTCTTCGCCCTCCAGGTCCTTCGGCTAGCTTTGACAGCGAAACTGCCCCATCTTCTGTGATTTCTGATATAATATGGCAACAAATTCCGTTGAGCGAGGAACCCCTTCGGCGCGTGAGGGAGAGATATGTCGACCACTCAGGAGGGACATTCCTCCACTTTGCCGCAAGGAAATGGGACTGGGCCGGGAGGTCCTGGAGAAATAGACAACGCAGGCATGATTTTGTTGATTGTACGCAGTGGCTAGATATACAAGACGATGCTTGGAAGCAAGTCTTAGAAGATTGTCGCGAAAAATTGGGATCGATTGACCGCGACGGTCGCACTGCCCTTTCAGTAGCGGCAGGGGCTGGCAACATTCTTGCCATAAGGCTTTTGCTTTCTCAAGATCCAAGTCTCTTCTATGACGATATGGATTAAAAACGGAAAACGCCCTTATTCTACCTTCTTGAGCGCCGAAAAAAGATCGCAGAGGAAAGGAAAGACAAAGCGATTCTTCACAGAGACCGCTTTAATTTTATGGACCCTGGAAGCCCAGACGCTCTCGTCGGACATCTTATTTGGAATCTAAGAGAGTTTCCGAAGTTCAGCTTCTCGCACGACACTGAGTATACACCATTACCTCCTTGTTACGTCAGCTCAGAGAAGTTAAGTGAGACTGATGGTGAAGGACGTACACTTCTCTCCCGAGCTGTGGAGTTACAAGACTACAAATTCGTTCGCATTCTCCTGTTAGTTGAAGGAATTGACATCAAACAAGCTGACTTAAATGGAGAAGCACCATTGCTGCGAGCTTTAAGAATGGAAGACTCCAAGATGGCCCATTTGCTCGCTAATAGGGACCCGGAAGCTTTCAACAGTCTAATGCGAACCTCAGACAGGCAAGACGAAGACTCCTTACCCAAGCTGGTGAAAATGGCCTGGAATATCGGAATTTTGGACCGCGAGAGTCAGAGTGCCGCAAATGCTCTGAGATGTGCGGTGGGGCTGAAGGAAATGTCTGTAATCAGTCTGCTTCTAGAATATGGCGTTCCACCTCGGCTTTTCGAACGCAGAAAAGACTGGCTTGACCTGATGAACGACGAGACTGGGATTTTCATCGAGTTGGCAGAGATGAAAAATCCCCAACTAGATCAACGTGGAACAAAGATTTACAAGCTTGGTCCTGTTGATATTGCGGAATCCGATCTTCTACGTTCGATGAGGCAAGTCACTATCTTCCACCTTATAAAACCGAGTACTATGCTGACTTGCGACAGATTTTATCGATCCTGTAAGATCTGGGAGGATCAAGATCCACTAGCGAACAACAAATACGGCAAATCTAAGGTGACTCCTGGTGGTAAGACTGGACAATTGACGTGCGATATTTCGCTGAAGTTCCCTAATCCGGAACCATTCTTCAACACCCAAACATTGGCTTGGCTTGGACGCGACATGATCAGCAATTGCAAAAGCAACGAGCAGTTACGTATTCGATGGACGTGATCTGGACAAGGACAGGTCTTCTATAGCAGCACACTTTCATCTGGCCAAATCCCTAAGAGCGACGATGCTTTTATACTGGAGCTCATTTCGGACATGGATTTTGAATGGTCCCTTATTCTCACCAATGTTGAGGAACGATTTAGCGCATCTGTAAGTCCAGAGCAATATTCCTTCCTCCTTGAGCGATATTAATGCCGCACTGCGTAGTTGGCCACGCAAAACATTAACAGGAGTGACCTGATCAACTACCTTATTTCCGAAGGGAATTTTTTCGCCGCTGTTCGGCAGGCTCTGCATCAGCAAGTGAAAATTATCTTCGAATTCATTGATCAATATCTTGACGAGAGGCGCAACTCCATCCTGATGTCCGACGAAGGGGATCCTGAAAACTGTCATCTAGAGATCAAACCAGCTGCCCGATTATTTGAACAGACTATCGGTGACAAACTGGAAAAGCTAAGGCAAGACCTCAGTGACGCACGCCAAATGGTGAGCGTTGGAAACAAAAGAAAGTTGCCTGTTAACTCATTTATATCAGGACATTATGAAAACATCACTCGAGGAAATAATTTTCTTGAAAAGGATTAGTTTTATCACTGTGGGCAGCCCTTGAGAATATTCCGGCGTCTTGACTGATCACTTTCTCAGTTCATTTACCTACCGTTGATGTTCACCGCGGTATGATTACGGAAGCTTAGCGACGAATTCTGATATAAACTGGCATTCACGCTGACCTCTACAGAGCCTTTTTGGCATGAATGTCGATCTATTACAGAGGAACCCAGACTGGCGGTGGTATATCCTTTTTGGCCTTGTGTCCCTTGCCTTGACATTAGAACTCTGGAAATTTTCTGAGCCGGTAAATTGAATGAGCTGATTATGTGGTGGTCTATTTCGCTAATTGCACTAAGAATTCCAATATCGTTCTACCCCGGCGTTCAAGTTTAAGACCATCAGAAATATTGCGTTGGCATCGGCGTTCGCAGGATGTAGAAAAAGCTTGATCCTCCTTTGGGTACTCCCGACCTGGCCTAACTAGCATACTTTGAGCATGCACATTATCATGAGTCACTCTTAACTTTCCCCATCAACTTTCTCCAACAATATTCTGGACGTAATCTGTTTGCTCGTTAGTCATCGCGTGCCGATGGCGGCCGCCCGCTGGGCTCGGGCCGGAGGAGGATCTATCAGCAGATTTTCCAATCACGCGTAGCCATGGAGTCGGGCACCCAGAACTTTCTGGGTCCCGCTGAGCTGGAACTCGGGAGTGGTCGAATTCCTCCTATGGTTCGTTGTATTGCCTATGTAGTTAAGGGGACACGACTTGACATCGGAAAGGCCACTTAAATACCAGTTCTCGAATACCATTACGCAACTAAGGATGCCTCGACCTGACCTTCTAACCAATAAGTTAACTATCAGCTAACGCAATCCATGGCCGAGCTAACCTCTTTGCACGCTATCACCATTCTTATGCAGCAAAATTTCCAACAAAACAACTTAGCAGATTCGATCTTTTTGCAACTACGCTACACGAGAGCTGGGAGGTACAGTGTGAAGGCCATTCGACGTGGGTTTCATTATGTGTGGAATATGAAGTGAGACCCAAAAGAACCTCAACTAAACATTGAGCAACCGACTTTCAAATGGTAAAACAGTCTATGTTTGTGGCAAGGCTTCATATAGACGCCCTATAAAAATTTGTTAGCTCCACTTTGATTCGAAAAACAGATTCTTATAACTTACTTGCAAGTCTCCATCGCGTACTAAAGTGCAGAAGCATGTCCATAAAGTTTTGTCTCTCTCTGAGTAAGAACGAGTCGCTTCCCAATTTCTCCAGCGATATCATAGCGTCCAATACCTGGAACAGGATTATGATAGGAAAAGGAGAAGGAAAGACTGCAGTTGACGTGTTCAAATCGTGCTGGCTACTCGATATATCCATCAGCAAACCAAGGAGTTCTAAGCTGTCTTTGCGACGTTGTTCAAAACTTTCACCGGCACTTTCTCCTGCCGTTTGTAGCTGGCGGTATGTGTATATACACAGATTCGCACTAGAGATTGAGCGAGCTAATTAGCTACTGCACAGGGCATAAGGTTGCATATGAGGCTTACGCGAAGGCAGTAGCGATGCACCTGTGCCACGAACAGTCATTACGGTGATCCGAAAAGTTAACCTTCAAGCTCTGGAGCTCAATTTCTAGGGCTCCGATATGATTCAATCTCGCATCAGTTGACAAGCTTGGTATATCGGCAGGAGCGCTAGATCCAAGAATTTCTTGAAGGCGAATCAAAATATCACAGCCATCCGCTTCGCACTTGAGGCTATTCACTGTGGGAGGTCAGTTCGGAAAGTTTCGACAATATCAATGATGAGAGAGCCGGACCTGTAACTTTCGAGGGCTCTATAATTTGAGAGTAGTCATAAATATTGTGTTTCATGACAACCCTAGAAGCCATTTTGATATGTCTGTCATAAACCCGTGATATTAGCCAATAAGACCTAAAAGATCAGGACACTAGAACTTGAGTAATACCTATCAAGAATATAAATTCCAAGAAGAATATTCGTCTCTTCCTCTGTACTGTTCCCCAGTTTTGAGGACGAAGAAACACTGGAGGTAGCTGAGAGTAGCCCAATAGCGCCTGCCATTCTGGCGCAAGTGCCAATTGTAAGGTAAGCCTGGCTTCCCATGCATTGAGCATGTTCGTATAGTGCAATCAATACACCAGATTGAATCATCTCGATGCAAGGTTTATTGAACGACATATATAAGGTGTGAATGTGCTTGCAAGTCCGGTATAAGTCCGGAGGAGACGCTGTGTCAGAGGACACAAACTTTTCCACCGGCTCCTCCGTTAGTAGAATAATGCTCAAAATGAATATTAAAAAAGGCGTATTCGGGTCAAGAGCTTCTGACTCTTGAGTTCGCCACTCAAGTCTTTCTTTGGAGATCACCGGTGCATAATTATGTATTACGCTGAGATATTTTTCGCCCATCGCCCGCACCGAGGTGTGTCTATCGTCAAGGATCTTGGACAGATTCATTGCTACAATAAGTTTCAAGTAAGACGGTTGAAGCAGGCTGGGTCTCAGCTGCCAGTCTGATCGGTCGTCTCCCTGTCTTTCAATACTTGGCGGAGTGCATTGATCAGGCGCCGCTGTAGGTCGATCCTCTTCGGACGCGAACACGTGCGACTCGAGCCTCTCTAGCCTGTCAAAGACGGCTTGAAACGTACTCGTGAAATCCCCCGCTCTTGCTTCTGCTGCATCATCATAGGTGCAAATTAGACAGAGCCTAAATACGTAATCAATTCCTATGAGAATCTTTTACTTGAAACAGATGGCGACAAATGTCATACCTGGAACAGCGATTGCACATTGGCAGGGTCTTGTCACACTTCTTCTTGCTCGATTTGCAAGAAACGCATGCTCGTAGTGCAAATTGAGGGGACACATTTTTGTCAAGATCAGAGATAGTGTCCATGGCGACGGTAGTAAGTTCAAAATAAATTCTTGATCAAGTGAAAACGATTTGTAAGGAAGATAGTTTAATCACTCCATTATTGAGGGAGCTGGGGAGTTAGTTTCAAGGCTAGGCAAATTGATTATATAATGCCAGTTAGTTAGTTAACTAACGTATTTCCTGGCCGACCTGTACACCCCAAACACCATAGTAAATACCATACTTTGGATTGTGATATTTCAACCCACGAAGGTTTATGTAAGTTGATATAACACTCTAGTATTAAATATTCTATATTAAGCCGATTCATAAGACTAAAATTCATTATGAAGGAAATTAATACATATGTATTAATATGCATCACCTTATCGGCGTGTATGTTTGGTAATGCACGTAAATAACTACGTGATTAATTTACTAATAAACTCAGACTAATTTATACGTTAACAGGAACTAAAATACTAAAGTTTAAGTAATATTATGTTGGTTTTGTTGATATATGGCCACCTGAAATATCGCGTTAGCTATGGTGGTTAGGGGTGTACAGGACGGCCGGGTGTACAGGTCGGCCGGGAATTACGTTAGTTAGTTAACTAGTTAACGTAACTAACTAGGAATTGCTACAGACATAGCAACAAACTGCTACTGCTGTCTCTGTAGCAATTCCCTACGTAACTATTTAACTTAACTAAGTTGATTTGCTTCTGTCGTCAATAACTAACGAGCGAGACGGGCAGTCACCCCAAAGTACCGTCCATATTTTCATTACATATAGGCGCGCACAGGGCCGACGATACTCCCGACAATTCAAATCAAGCGGCGGCTGGGCGGCCGCCGCCATTTTGAGCCCGCGGCGATAATTATTCATCACCATAAGATTTTAAAATTTACTCCTCCTAAGCACCCAATAAATAGTGTGATTATCAACAGGTTTCCAGTACACTCTACCATTGACCAACATCCCAGTCTTGTCCCACTGATTCTCATGCAAATCCAGTAATTTGATTCTCTCTTTGGCTGGCGTGATAATGTCCGAGCATATACTCGTGTTTGGCGCCACTGGTGAGTAGCCCTCTATCCTCGTATACTCAAAGACTCACGCGTTGACTTCTCGCCCGATCCTCATTTCCAGGCCCATCTGGGATTGAATTTTGCTCCGCTGCATTGCAACAAGGGCACCGATTAAGCCTTTTCGTACGAAACCCACAAAAACTTCCACTAGAGCTTTCCGGAAATGCCAATGTCACAGTGATACAAGGCACTTTCGAGGACGTCGCAAAAATCGAACAAGCTGCAGGGTGTGGGGCACGTGTTTTTGTGTCATTTGCAGGCCCTACATATGGGTCAAAGGGGACGGTAAGCGGTCTGATTTTGACAGTCTGAACTTAGCATTTGCTGATCTTGAGAATAGCCTGTCACCGAGGCAATGAAATTGATCTTTCCTATGCTGGTAGCGAATCATTACAAGCGGGCTATGGTACTTGGCACCTGTTCCTATCCGTCCCCTCAGGATAAAGGCGGTCTTAAATGGAAATTATCCGTCGCATTGATCAAAATTATCGGGGGAAGTGCATATGAAGAATTCCGAGGGTTAGGTGAATTTGTCGCATCTCAGGACCCTACCCAGCTCCCATGGACTTTATTCAGGGTACCTTTCTTGACCAATGGAGCTGGAGCACCAGTAAAAGCCTCATATACGGGACACGGCGACGACGGCTTCTTCCTTTCGCGGAGAAGCATGGCGAGTTGGGTTTTGAAAGAGATGGACAGAGACTCTGTTCAGGTCGGTAAAGCTCCAGTTATCTCAAATTAATTGTATTCGAGCATGGCTTGGCCTTGGCAGACATGTCTACTTTTCTTGTACTGTATTGTGAATCAGGGCCCAATGAAATAGACAACATAATTCCTATGTGGAGCATTTTTCCACATAGGGCTTAATTGATGGTGATCAGTCTTCAACTACATCATTTGCCTAAAATAGAACATTGTCCAGCCATATCAAGAACTGTTTAATTTACTTTGAATGCTGATTCGTCTCATTTTCATAGTTACATGTCTACCTTCGTTATTGACTTGTGGATGATATAGAAATGAGATAATCGTTTGTATAGGCGTCCTCGTCCCATCATACACCTAACCCTGCACTTCGGCGGTACTAGCGGATATGTATTCGTGTGTATCTTACTGGAGCGTCATCATAACTTGCCGTTCAAGTTTCATTTTCTCAATTAACTACACTTCCCTTTCGGTACATGTTTTCGTTTCAGGGCCACAGTTTGCGACAGTGTGCGTCACCAGTAAATATACACTGGGTTAGCGGAGTTCACTATCTGGTGTCTTGAGACACAAAGCTTACTTACAATCATGTTCAAATTATCTAATATGCCTCAAGTCCGTAGCGTAAGAGTTCTACGCAATTGGGGAGGAACGAGATACCACATCTATTGGCCAAGGCTATTTCGAGAATGGCCGTACACTTCCAATCGAGGGAGGGCTACTTGGTTAGGAATCCCAAGGCAACTTACAGGAAGACGAAGTGGTCACATTCATCCTCTACATCTCCCCACGCCGGTACCACAAAAACCGTCGTCACACCTCCACGGGGAGAGGCTATAGCCTCCTGTGGGGATGGACTGCCACCGTCCTTTCTCAGAAGCTCTGAACCCCGACATCAGCACGCTTTTGCTTATGGTTTCACCACATATTGGTTCCCCATTCAGGAGGCAGCGTTGTTGCTCGGAGCATAGGATAGTGTTCATCCCATATATACTGTCTGTATACTCCGTACACTTCGCTCATCAATAGCGGACACTCCCTGTGTATAATGAGAGGTTGAACGAGAGAATATGGGATCTGGCCAGAGAGATAGCCTGACAGCTTGACCAAGGCTATTTGTACATTGTTATTTACGATTGTAGCTAGACGCTGCCAAACATAGGGGTTCGAGGAGACTCATTGTACTAAGCTAGTGTATTTCGAGAGGGTTCGAGATAGAATAAGTGAAGCGGTGAAGATGATTTCAAGCAGCCAAGCACAATACCAGGTATAATTACGATGGGCAGAATGGACAATAAGTCGATAATAAGATAGACGCATATCATGGATTAAGGCGGTCTTGTTTTCCGGGTATCAAGGTAAACTGCCACTCAAGCTAGACAACAGACACATAACACACGGGCTTGAAAAGAAAGTGGGCCTGAAGAATCTCTTCTCCAAGGTCGGGTCGCTGACCCGGAGCTTGATGAAAAGAAGAATATCCACTGGGTGGAAGGTGCCAAAGAATACGCCTGTCAATGACCCGAAGGCCGTTGAACAAACTGTTCCGCCGCGCTGTGCAATGCAGGGACCAATCTGTGGTGGGCCGCCTTCATGATCGCGGCCACCCAAACAAGGTAAGTATGAAGAAGAAAAAAAAAAGGGAAGGAATTTGGGGGGCAAAAGGAGGTATTTAAGCAAAACCATGGGTGACGCTAGTGCTAAGCGAGCCACGCTAGTGACAAGCGAAATGCGCTAGCACTAAAGGAGCTGCATGGTTCCCTACCACGTGACTGAATCAAGCATTGGTCACGTGGGCAGGCGGGAGTAAGACACAAAGGCCACAAGGCAACAAGGCAACTCTCCGGACGAGTCACGTGCTTTGCGGAAGTTTTGGGAGCAGAGCATCCACCAGGGCCCTCTCCGACGAGGATACAGCAACGACCATCCCCCCAGCGTCTTTAATACAGAGTCGCCAATATGAGGAACAGAGCCAGTACCTCCTTATCTAAGGGAGTAAGTTCAATTGCACTTTTTGCTCCTCATCCTGCTACGGCAATACTAACTATTGGCCTCCCCAGAAAATCCGTCAATCATGGAGCAAATATAACCTGTATAATCTGCAACGATTCCGCACCCCAGCCACCGCGAACCGAACCTTTTTCCAACAAAAATGGACTGCCAAGGCAACATCGCGTGCCTACCACGGCGAGCAGGTCCGCGAGGGCCAGTGGAAGCGCATGTTCTCGAAGCGCATCCGTAGCGTCATCCCCATGAACACGACCGATCTGGCCGCCGATGACGGTTCGAAGGAGTCTGCTGGTCGCGGCTCTGGTCTGAGCGAGAGCAGTGGCAGGAACCGGTCCCGTCTTATTCCTTATACACAGATGGCTTTCGCTCCCCTGGAGCGTCGGTTGGATGTTGCTATCTTCCGGTCTTTGTTTGCTAGCAGCACGCGACAAGCGAGGCAATTTGTTATCCACGGCGCAGTTACTGTCAATGGACAAAAGGTAAGACAGACTTTATTCCGAGCTTTGGCTCAACTTGAATGTGTGCTGACATATCCTCCGCCCAGATGAGACATCCCAGCTACCTGCTTAATCCCGGTGACCTCTTCCAAGTCGACCCGGACCGTGTGATGTACGCCACTGGTGCCCCAAAGACAGCCTTCGAGCGACGAGAGACCCGTCAGCTCAAGCAGAAGAGTGATGATGCTGAGGGTGAGGCCGAGGGCGCGGAAGCCGAGGCCAAACCGGAGATCACCGAGAAGGATGAGAAGGAGAGCAACCGAGACTCCCTGCGGGCATTGATGTCCCAAGCCAAGACTATCATGTCAACTGATAAGGACATTCTTCCCGCCAAACGAAAGCAGGAACTGCGCGGGTTCCAGAAGGCCGTACGCCGAGTGCTGTCCCGCTCTGACACCAGCACTGTCCTGACAGATAGCCTGGAGGCCCAGTTCTCCGAGCTGACCCTGCTTCTCAAGGCCAAGCGGGCAGAGAAGAAGCCCGCCAAGGAGTCCAAGAAGGAGGTCAAGGAGGAGGAGGCTGCCACCACTGCCACGAAGTCAGAAGAGACCACCAGCGGCGCTCTCTCCGAGGCCTTCCAGGCTGCCGCCGAGGGCGGCGAAGTCGACACTTCCGAGCTTACCGATGAGGAATTCGACATCCTCAAGCGTGCTCTGACCCAGATGCGCGATAACCCCATCGATCACTCCAAGCCCTACGCTACCCCCTGGCGCCCACGCGACTACATGTCCGCCTTCGCTTTCATCCCGCGCTACCTCGAAGTGAACCAGAACATCTGCGCCGCCGTGTACCTCCGACACCCCGTCGCACGCCCCGGCTCCGCCGAGGTGCCCACTCCCTTCGGCGAGTCGATCAGCACCCCGGCCTACGGCTGGTACCTGAAGAGACGGTGGTAAAGGAAATATACTCATAGTGTTTTCCTGACCCTCCCCCCTCTTCCGTGTCTCTATTATTGTCTACTTCCCCCTTTTCCCACGACTGTATTACTGGGCCTTTCCTGGACCTTTATTTCCTCCCTCTGCTTGCATATTTCCTCTGGTGCTCATAAAGGGACCCCTTTGATGGGATCATGTTGACCATGGTGTTAGTGCCTTATTTTCTCGCTTTTTATTGTCGGGGTGTCTATGCCCCTGTGTATCACCATAGCCATGAATCGATTGTAAATGGATTAAAATACTGCTTTTCCCATAGCCTCCATGTAACAAGCTCCTCGTGCTAGAATGTCTTTTGAATTAAAATAGGAAGTATGATTCCCATCTGATAGGACTTCTACCGTGTTGATTGTCCGCTGAGACGCTGCAGAATGGATTCTTTAGACACCAACTGGCAGTAGTGACCGATGACAGCCACGCTTAGAGTAGAGCACATGTTCATCTTAACAACGTCGCTACGACGAGACTGGCTAAGCCTACCGTTGGGCACCGACAACAACCCCTCCATCTCATCCATCAGCCTCATTCCAACTGACCCCGCCTTCTGCTTACGGGTTTCTTGTGACTTACCTCTTTCTTCAGTGAAGGCAACTCATGACTAACAAGATGAGCCTCGAATTCGGGAAGGGCTCGGTTTCGAGAGATTCTTAGGCCAGTCAAGGACTTGAAGGATCGCTTTGCACAAGCACCAAACCAGTAGAAGGGGAAATACCAGGAGTACTTCCTCTGTCCTCTGTCATTTATATCCTAGTGATACTAATTTCAAGCTACAGGCTTAAGTCCAAATCGATTGTGCTACATCGCATCGAGGACCTTGATGAGGATGACTTTTATGGACAAGTGGAAATGGAGATGCCCTTCCCGGTCGACAGGACCTTCTCGACGAGCTGAATCACAAGTTGGATAAGCTTCAGACTTTGGTAAAGGGCTTGAGTGCAGACTAGAAACAACAAGCTCGACGGGCTTGGGGTATGATCCAATAGGATCGAGAGCAGATTGATAAATATCAATCACGCATCCTCCTCAACATAACTCCGTTCAATATTTTGGTGGTAAGAGTCATTCTATATGATATGCCTATCTTCCTTTCTCACTACATATAGGAGCCGATTCTCCAATAATTCCTGCAACGAAAAGCATCTATCCCTGATGACTTTACCTTCTTATTCTGTGACTATTCAAAACTGCCGGTAAATGACGTTTAGTGATTATATTCCACAAAGTTATCTCATGTTAGGGACCGATATACTTCGCATCAACAGTCGTTGGACCGCCGCGAGATGATCCGAAGGCGGTGAGGGGTCAAGACTACACCAGCTTCACCACCATTCAGTAAACGTCATCGTCACAAAACTCCCGGTATCCATGCCGATACGAGTGAACATCTTCCAAGACGGCGAAGACAGCGCGCTTGGATTCGCGCCAAACCCGCGGGGCATGAAGCGCGCCCACGAGCTCGACGCGGACGACGACGGGGACACCCCACGCAAAGGATGGAAGCGGCTCACAACCAAGGAAGAAGTGACACTCTTTGAGATCTGCAATCGCCATGCAGACAGCTTCGGCCGACGCAGCGATCTGTGCAATTGGTGGAAGACCGTTGCAGACGAGTTCTCCCACGCAAATGGCCGCCCGTATTCCTGGCACTCGGTGCGGAGGAAGGTGGAAATGGTGACGAAGAAGCGCATCAAGTTCCTCGAAGATCAACAGCAGCGACAACGAGATTTATCCGGCACGATTCCGGTTCCCGACGTGATGAATCCGCAGTGGTGCGCTGTGCTTGATCTTTGGATCCCGACTTGGCAACATTGGGAGGAATCCGAGGCGCAACGGATCGCCAAGCGCGACGCGACCTATCGCAAACGCTCCCAGAGTAAACTCGATAGTCTGTGGAAGCCTCCACCTCAAACTGCAGCCCCGGCCTTGGAACCGGTCGACCTGACTTCTCCGGCTAGCCCTGATGATACCGGCATGGATGATGCCAATGATTCCTACGAGGGTCCTATCGTTCTAGTCACGAGGAGTCCCCAACCCACGGCTGTCCCTGCTACGGCAGCGCCTTCGGTCGACAGACTTTCTTCCATTCCACCGTCCATTCCGCTATCTAATGGGGGTGTCAGGCTACCCCCAGGATTCGATACTATGTTTGCAAACAATCATTCCCAGTCCAATCGGTGGCCTGCAACCTTCCCACCGGCGCCCAAAGCAGCGGCAGAGCCATCATCGGATAACCCCGTGTTCAACGCCATGCTCGAGGCTATCGGAAAACTTAATAAACACCTCGACAACGCATCGGACAACAACAAAAACAAAGTTGGTCCAGATGCTCGCGCTTCGCCCGTGATATCAGCTCTTGTTCAATCAGCCACTGAATCTACCCCGCAACACCAAGCTTCACCAGAGGTCTCACGTCGAGCCGCAAGCAGCATCTCCTCCAGAGATTATGAGCGAATGAAAGAAGAACTACGGCAAGAGTTGAAGGATGAATTCCGACGAGAGATGAGGGCCGAACTACGTCGAGAGCGGGCCGCTTTCGAGGAGAAGCTTGATTCTGTTCAAAGAACACAAGATATGATCTTAGAGATGTTGAGGCAAGAGCCGGCCTGACGGGATAGAGTTGGCTTTTTTTGATCTTTCTTGGGACTTGCCTCCCAAGGTTCCCTTGGCGTTTGTCGTTGTTTTGTATGCTTTATGTTGAGATGATACCCACTCGCGCTACTTGAGCTATTATTGCTTTCTCTTTATGATACCTATTCTTCCGAATCATTCATGATCGACCGATCTAAGTTCAAAAGCTGAGCCCTCAAGAAAAGTTGATGACGATTGTTCTACTCTAAAACGGAGGCAGACAGGAAAACGAAACACAAATGGAAAGAGGTAGTAGTCATCGGCTAAATTACAGATAATGGTAGGTAGAGGAACAGACAAAGGAACTGCTCGGGGGATGTCGTTCCCTGACTAGGGGTAAACCAAGGAAAACCCCGAGGCCCCCAGAGACACCAACAAGCTCTCTTTCAAGCTCTTTTCAAGAGACCTCTCGAAATTTTACGTTCGAGACGACCCTGACACCGTCAAACACACTCTAGTAGTAGAAGGTCTCGTCGACGGTACGGCCACGCATCCAGCGGGGCTCGGAACCACGGACGTAGATGTCCTCGAAGAGAATACGGGGAGTGGCATCGGGGACGACCATCTTCTCGGCCTCGGCGACCTCGGCGTCGACGTAGGCGCGAGCAGCCTTGTCGATGCTCTTGAGCTCCTCCTCGGAGGTAACACCCCACTCGAGCATCTTCTGCTTGAGACCGGCAATGGGGTCGTTGGTAGAGCGCATGCGCTGGATCTCCTCACGGCTACGGTAGGTGGTGCCGGGGTCGGACATGGAGTGGCCACCGTAACGGTAGGTGACGTACTCGAAGACGAGAGGGCCCTTGCCGGAGACGGCGTAGTCCTTACCGTACTGGACGGCAGCCTTGGTGGCCAGGACGTCCATGCCGTTGACCTTCAGACCGGGGATGTACTGACCACGCTTGTAGTACTCGGTAAGAGCGGAGGAGCGGGCAGCGGAGGTACCCATACCGTACTTGTTGTTCTCGCAACCGAACAGGACGGGGAGGTTCCACAGCTTGGCCATGTTGAAGGCCTCGAAGACCTGACCCTGGTTGGAGGCACCGTCACCGTACAGGACGATGGAGGTGTTGGGCTGCTCGTTGTACTGCTGGGCGAAAGCGAGACCAGCACCGACGGGGACCTGGGCACCGACGATACCGTTACCACCGTAGAAGTTGGGGGCGAACATGTGCATGGAGCCACCCTTGCCGTAGGCGATACCCTCACGGCGGCCGAGCAGCTCACCAATGATGGACTTGACGGTAGCACCGCGCATCAAAGCGAAACCGTGGCAACGGTAGGCGGTGATAACCTTGTCGTCGCGGTTGATGGCGTGCTCAATACCGACGGCGACAGCTTCCTGGCCGGTGGACAAGTGACAGAAACCACGGATCTTCTTCTCCTTGTAGAGGCGGTCGGCGGCCATCTCCATGCGGCTGTAAGAGAGAAGGTATCAGTTAGGAAGCTGCCTTCAAGAAAAGAGATCCTGGGGGAAGGGGGATAGGCGCATACCGCATAGAGACCATATCGCGGTACATCTGCTTCAGCTCATTCTTGGTGGTCTCCAGAGTGTAAGGAGGCGGGTCGAGCTCGTAGGTCTCGAAGCTCTCGTCGGAGAGACGGACGGTGAACGGCTTGTCATCTTCCTACACAGCGCAAACACCGGTATCAGCATTGAGGTGTTCCGGGGCTCGCGGACCAAATTCCTGTTTTCCGGATGGGTTCTCAACAAACCTGCGGGATGTTCTCGGCGTGCGACGAAGCGGCGTCGGTGGTGACGGAGCGACGGGTCAGAGGAGCGAAGGCCTGGCGACGCAGAGGCGCAGCCTGGCGGGCCGCAGTACGGAAGAGCATTGTGTACGTCGAGGAACCCAATTGAAGATGGGGAGAATTGATGGTTGGAGATAGCGACACTTTTCCGTCAGATGTTGGGAATGCAAACTTTCCCGATTACTTAAGCGCTTCCCGTTCGGGGGCCGCCGGTGTGTCCTCCTGCAAACAGTCCAAACCGCGGAGCTGGCCTACAGCTAACCTTCGACCAGAGCTCGTTATGAAGCTGGTGAAAGTGTTTGAAAGTGCTATCGAACGTGCGTTCCAGGTCAAGGAAGTTTTTCCGGTATTTAGATCAGCACGGATGACCCCCGTTGTGCATCGCTCATCGCTCCGACCGAGTTCGGAAGGGTCTGGATTTGCCCGGCCGCCCATCCCAACAAGACTTATGCTAGAGATAGCTCAGATAAGCTATGCCGGGTGAACTTTGGATGGAATGGAGGGACTTCAAGAACCTGAAAGAGAAGACTATCTAGCTTGGTATATAATCTTTGGCTTTAGAGATATTTAAGAGCATGTAATTTTTGATTCCACAGCTCGACCAGTGGAGCTGCTGAAGCTCTCAACATATATGTGCCTGGAAGCAGTCGAGTTGCGATATATGCAATGACTTTGGGCTGCTTCTTCGCCACTTTATTTCACATTCCACCCAGTTGCTTACTTACCGAATTTAGGTAAAGGTGAAACAACCTCCTCAATGAATATATCGAGCGTGTCACAGTGAATCAGTCCTACCAGCCTAACTAACTGCTCGAGTTCGTATCAATGCGTACAGGCCGTGATCATACTCTTTCAAAGTCGACCCAAAGTACCAGAGAGGACCATGACTTGCCGGCTGATACCTGCTATATCAAAAAAGCCAATGGCGTTTTACGCCACAGAAATGGTATTCCCTTGAACGATCCGTGTCTTGCCTTTGGTAACAAAGATACCATCCAATAAGCGATACGAAGACTGGTTACAGCCACCCCAAGAAGAAGTAAAGATAGCACAAACTCGGCCTTTCTACGGATACGTAGATACCATTCGGCACTATCCCGTATATTCATCAACACGAAATTCTACTTTGGTGAATTGTCTCTGTATCAGCGGGGACGAGCAATCAAGAAAGTTAACGCTAATCTAGCCCACAATGCCGCAAACCCCTGGAGTGGGAGGGCCCGCGGGATACCGATCGAACACACCATAAGCACACCTTATCTGGCAACTATTGACGTGCCGCTGATGCATTAAGCTTGCAGTCAGCCAGTAAGCGGACGCATTTAGCGAACAACCTTGTCGAACTGCAATTCCCTGAGACAAAGCACTGGCCAGTACTTGATCCTTCAATAAATCGATGGTCTATAGAACGGCGCCATTCGCGGTTCTACAATCGGTAGATCTATCCAAAATATCTCAAAACTTGATAATCCGGATTTCCCGAGTCTGTAGCTTACATCGCCCAAGTAAGGAACGTACCTCGTCTTTATCAATGAAAACGCCACGCTCGTGCTTGCCGCTCGTGAGGCGATAAGTCTAATGCTCTTGTTTGTGTCGACCCCGCTGTAGCCGGTCATGCGACAGATCATTCCCTTCAATCTCCCATAATGCCAGAAATGGAATGCGATGTCCTGAATCAGGGGGAACGCTTCAAGGCTAGCCGTTGCGGAAGACATAACCGAGTCCCTAACTTCCACTAGATCACCAACTGCTGGTCTAAGCTGAGACAAAGCACGTCGGTACTTTGATAGCTTGGCCTGCTGTATCCGCGCATGGACTGGAAGTTTTCGTATATGTACTATATAAGGCGGAAGCAAAAAAGGAGAAAATACGATTTAATCATATTGATCACATTTCTAAAGTGTCACTCCCAAGTTGAAAAAAAGGGAGGATCTCGATAAACTTAAAATAGAACTGAAACGCTGGGAGAACGTGATGTGTCGATCGAGGCATCCGTTCTTGCCAGGGTAATTTGACCGGTCAGGCTTACACAGGGAGAGATCTTGCTCATAGGGATTTAGAAGACGGGATCTAATCTTATCCGTTGCTACATGTGATAAACAGTAGATGACAACATGCGAACTATATAGACTGTGTCTTTAGGGATCTATCGGGGGCTGGGAGCTCCGATGACTGAGCAAATTGTTTCAGCACTGGACTATTCCATGGAAGAAGAAGATGCATTCTGGTTCACAGTGGATCTGATTTGGAACAAAATCCACAGAATCAAGGTCCGTTGTATCAGTCGTCAAGCTCGATCTAGCGCTCAATGGCATGATTATCCAACAGCCCCCACCTCCAAGGCTGAGCTATACAAAAGGTTGGAAACGTATCCACATACTGATAGAAGCATAAGTTCCGAAGATCTCTCCTCGACAGTAGAACTACCTGAAACAGGAAATGCACCCGATGACGACGACATGTAGCATGCCTCCCAGAATCATCATTGTCCTCGATCTAAGTACTGTACCCAAGCTCCCAACCCACTTGATGCGTCTACCATCACGATATAGCCAACTGCTTATGCATCTCGACAACCTACACCGTCTCAACGCCCGACGCATACGACCATATGCAAGAATTCTCAATGGTCGTCCTCCAGAAGACAGCCAAACGTGCAGCAACTGCAGCGCTTGGCAAGTGCTGCTAACAACCAATCGGGGCTGGAGTAGACCAGCGCAAGGCGTTCTATGTTTAAACCGTATTCGTAGAAGAACATATGCCAAGCTACTTACAGAACTAGGTTAGTTAGTCTCTGCGGCTACTTATCCTTGTCAGCACTAAAGCCTGCAATCCTGGCAAGTACACCCCGACTAGCCTCGTGGAGACAAACACCTATCTAAACGCCATGTGTGATCAAGAGGTGAGTGATCAATCGATATTAGTTAGCTTACATGACTTAGTAAACTCCTGAAAGAGTGAACTTTGAAAGTTCGTGGTCTGAAACACCGGCTCCGATCCCCCCGAACACGGATGCGCCTCTGGAATTAGAGACTAAACCATAGGAGGAAAACCGGGATTTGCAAAAACTAGGCAAAAGCGGGCCTTGACAATGGAGCCTCTATACTTATCGTACAGTATGTACTCACTTAGTCGCTTCGAAGGGAAAAACTTCGTGAGATGATCTACAACATGACTAGTCAAATACTATACTTGAGTAATGCTGCACGAGTAAGTTTGACTTTCTTTAGACCGGGTAAGGTCGTGCATTGCAGCAACTGGTCAAGTTCCGAGGTGATAGATTACTGTAAATTGTAGTCCCCGCTCAAAAAGCTCCAACGGCGCTGATCACCATGCGGGATTGAATGTGGCGGATCACAATTTTGGGTCTGAAGATCTGCCAAGTTTGGAGGATGAGGGGAACTTTCAGTAATACCGTAGCTACTTTAGTACAAAATAAAGCATGATATGGGCGGACATAGGTTCACTAGTGTATGATTGGTTATGTTAGTTGCTTATCTTATGGAGAGATAGATACGACCACGGCAAGAACGTGTAGCTCATATTTATCAAGCCGTATTATTGTACATTGAAAACGGTCCTCAATTTCAGCAAATCTGCAAGCCTTGATTTCAGGGAAAGAAAATTGAGATTGAGATTATCACCGCTAAGCACGTGTGGGAACGACCGTGCGGCTAGCTCTGCAAATAGTGCTGGTGATCAACGGAAACGCAATGGGGCGATTAATCTGCGCAAGGCCAGTTTGACAGCTACCCTGCTAGAGCTCAGGGGTTCTGCATTTAGACTAGCAAAGTTGCATTGTCACAACATGAGCTTTGCGAGTCATATCTATCATATGTCCTGTCCAGAACAACGCATAGTGTGCAGGATCGTTGTGATCAGTTTACACGTGCGAGTTAATTCTCCGACCTGTCATGCCCAGTGACGGTCGACAGGTCAACTCAATACGAGTCATGGCCGAAGGCCCCCGTTGAAGTTGCATACTCTGTATTCGACAGCGGGGTAATCAGGAAACTATGATGCTGCAACAGCATGACTGCAATTCCCTAAAATTGCCTAGCGCTCGTCTCCGTGAGCTATGAAAGTTACGGTAGGTTGAATATGACAGGGAAAGCCACCACGCGGATCCACCTCGACCCAGTTGCATAGTGCCCATACAGCTACAAGCACTCCTGTGGAGACTGGAGACTGTGTAGGGAGTACACCAAGTACAGAGTACATTGTACTCCATACATCTACAAAATAACAGCGAACGCGGAGAATGATGTGTCTCAAAAAGGAGCACTGCGACGATCAGCGCCTAAAATCTCCGTACAATGATATGTACTATCTCCGTAGGGTAATCTACCTACGCGACCACCGCATCCATCTTCTGGACGTGCACGATGGAGTCAGGATGTGCAGTCATTTCTCCTAGCGCCGCGTGCGGTCCCCAGACTGGCCTGCGTGATTTCCCGGCCGGGCGATTTCACACTAAGGGGTGAGGGAAACTGGGACGAGGGCCCGGTGTGGGGAAGGATTGACATGCCATGGGCAGTTGGGCATTGGCATGGGCGCTGGAGCGCGGCAGATGCTGCCATTCACGCGATGGGCCTAGAAGGGGAGAGGCGAGGAAAGTGGGAACAATCCAGCTTTGGGTCATACAAGACCTGTCAGGATGCGCTTGCTGGGTACGTAGTACTGTACAGCGAGAAAAAGAGTCTGGACCATTCGAGCCAATTTGACAAGACAAGCCCCATCAATTTCCCGGATGGGTGCTCGTTGGTGGTGGCTGCAGAGAACGGGGTTAACTCGTTAGGCGGCTGTGAGTTTTTGACGCCACCGGGTCGAGAGGAGGATCATCACGGGAAAGACTTGGGAGATTACGTCCCTATTCAGGAAAAGACTAGGCTCTGCGGTAGCGAAATGTGAAATCATAGTTCCACGTACGACATTTGCCGACCGATCCAGAGGCCACTGTAGCCACTCCAGTGCAATGCCGAAATTGTAGAAATTGCTGGTTCCCCCTGGCAAGACGGGAAATCTGGCTCGGATCAGAAGCGATTAATTGGCTGTCTTCGCATCAAATCTACCGGCAGGGGCGTCCGTAATTAGAGAAATGTAAAAGAGGAGATGCAAAACCTTATACTGGGGTTGAGCCTGAAAATGCAAAAGCTGACAGGAAAAACCGTTGGAGAGGATCGACGTGCTCGGCAGACGGGAGCCAGTCAGCCAATCATCGATGGCCGTGATCTCGAGCCAATCAGGCAGCTTATGTCAGCATCAGATCGCTGCCGTGTTCCAGGGTTGAGGCCAGAAATAAGAATTAAGAATCGAGTCGAACATACGCTTGGGGTTCGGTAGTTGCGTAGCCGATGAGCTTTAGTTGATTTTGATTGGAGCAGGGGCTTGCTGAAGAGAGGAAGGCTCTGCAGGAATTGGTTTCCACGGATGAAATCTTGGAGTCGCCATGCAAGTTGAACCACCGGGTCGTTCGGAGGCCTCCGTTTGGGCGGAATGATTGGAAAGAATCTACGGAGTAGATATGGGAGAATTTGCTGATGGAGGGACGGAAGGCCGTTGACCCTGGAATCTAATTATATAAAGTGCACTATATGAAGTGTAAAATATGGAGTAGGCGGAGTACGGAGTATATACAGAGGAGTTAATCCTCCGTTGCGCTACAATTAGAGGAAGACGGTCTCAGAGCCCTGGCGATTGACAGCGTCTATAGCGGTAGCCTTTGAATTACTCGTTTCAGTCTTAATTTCAATTATCAATTCATCCTAACTTCTTCGACTTGGTAGTATATCGTTTTAGGCTTTTGACTTATTATTGTATCCATGTGTGTCTCCACCGAACCAGCAAAACCCGGAAAACCCGTTCATGCCCGTGACTGCAGGGCGCATGGCGGTCCGGCTGGAGTCCGATCAGGAGTTCCGATGGTCACCCTCTCCGCGCCGAACCATGGTCCGCAAGACGAGAAACCAATCTTACAGCATACAATTGGGTCAATAAATTCGGAGAAAGAGAATAACCATACCGAACTGAAATTCTCAAATTCAAATCAGAACCACAAAGGGGAAAGCTTACCTCAAATGGAAATGGAACGCGTCTCCCCCGCGGGCCTCCTCAGATTTTGTTTACTCTGGCTGGAGCTTGGGACTAAGAGCCTAAGAAGATTGGAAAGTTAGGGCTCCACATTAGGGTCCATCGAGTCCGTTCAACTTCCCGTTCCACTCGGTTCCAAGGTTTACCCTGTTTACCATTTGAGGTGCTGCACGGAGTACAATCATCCTGTTCGAACACTGCTGGTCTGCTGGAGGGAGCCCGGATATGCAGCTAGATAAAGCCTAGTATGCAGAAAGCATGCAAGCTACTATCGCCAAGCAGCTGACTGGGCGACGTAAGGGGGAAGGGGGAAAGAACAGGACGAACCTGTCTGTCATCCCAGCCACGTTTTTAGGACCATGCAGGATGGAATCTTCTTTTCGTTTTCTACGGCCCAGTAACCATGTGGTGGCCCGTTTGTTCATATTTTACGGTACGAAGTAGGCCATGCTCCATTCTTATATCTGTATCATCGTATTCACCTTACTTCTACTAAAACTGTAGTGTTTAATTGTCATGTATTTGATTCCTCTCATCATCAACCGTAGTTCATACTATACTCTCTGCGTTCCACTAGGGCGAGTTCGCCCTGGCCCAGCTCCATTGCTCCCTCGCTTCATAGTCCCGCAGTTCTGGTTCTGTAGTACTCCACGTAGCCGCCGAGGTCCCTGTTTCTTGTCATCAAGGTGGTCGGAAACTAATGGAACACCACTGTACGAGGCCACGCAGTCCCGCTCTATATATGCTATACCTCCGAAGGTCCAGCCCTACTCGAGTCATTAACCAACTGACTCCCTAAGCTACGTAACTCAAATCGTCCCACTACAAGTACCACTGGTACTGTACAGACTAAATTCTGTGCCTCTCCCTGTTCAGGGGCGACCCACGGTTGTGACCCAAGTACGCCGTGTCCACTTGCCCGGTCCTCCACTCATTTCTCCGATTCCATGGCTCCTTCATTCGCTAGCGCTCCAGTCCAATATGCCCAGTGGACCCGCGATCGCTCTCCGGATACAAGCGTGCCTGGTCCACGATCGTCATTTTTCATTTTCATTTAATTTTGCTTTTTTTTTCTGCTCTTTTTTTCCGACACCAACTAGGGACCGCGCCGGCGTAATTAGCCCAGTCAATCCATCCAATCGTAGTAATCTCCTTCCCTTCCTCCCCCCTCACTCCCCTGTCGCTCTTTTTCCATTCAAACAGGACATTCAAGCATTTCCATACGATTGTCATACTCTACTGGACTGCATGTACGGAGTACTAGCGACCTGCAGTAGTACCGTTCCCCTGCGCCAGTCCCGCGGTATACAATTGCCATTGTTGTACTCTGGACTCTGTGCGAAGTACTCTGCGCCATCTCGACTAGCATACGACACGGTTTCTTCCCAGAAACCTTCCAGTGCTACATCGTATTTCTAGGAGTACTCCATCCCCTTAAGTACTCCATACTTTCGGCGTATTGGCAGTATACTTCTCGTACAGACCTGACACTTGACTATCTCCGCCTTGGAACCCACCACCTTTGCACCTTTTCAACCTTTCCTTCCTAGGCTTGGACTTGGACGTCTGTTGCCTTTGTTGGAACTCGCTCCTTTACACTCTGCCTTACTCTTTAATGATTTTTTTATTTTTTTATTTTTAGACTTTGGGGCGTCTCGCTTTTTTTCTCCCCTAGAGAGTCGCCTCTCGTGCTTTCTTTCTCCTCCTTTCCCTCCCCCCCCCCCACCTTACCATCTCCTCTTTGGCCTTCTGGGAGAACCCTCCCCCCCCATGTGGAAACCTCGACTCTCGCCCAGATCGGAGTCTAAATCTGGGAGCGATTCGAATCATCTTCATCTATCTGAAATTGGGTTCCTAGGGCGATCCAGGAAGAAGAGTCTCGCGCACTCGTCATCGTCCGGTAAGTTCCCCTTCCCTTACCTTGAACCCGTTTCTCCCACGTTCTGCCCCCTCCCATACCAGATCAAGGTCGGCCTGATTCTAGCATCTGAAATCTGAGACCTGAACGACGCCTGGTCCTAGATGCGCTTCTGAGGCGCTAGTCCTGGGTCTCCTTGTCTCCGCTGGGCCGTTTTACCTAAAGCCTTCTGGTCGTGCTCGTCTTCCCTTTTTGCGCTTTCTCTCTTGCAATCCCCTCCAGTCATACACCCTTTCATCCGGCCTTTTCCGTAAATTTTGGAGCCTCAATTCCTTCAAACTTGAACCAGAAAAAAAAGCAGCACCTCTCCTGTTCAATTCTCACATCATCTTGATTCCCTGACCCCCATTGGTGGGCCCTCCCCAACATTCCACCCTCCCAAGCGCGCTGCATCGTTGCATCGTGCATTTCAGCCCGTCATTTTGGCCCCCCGCATGGCTAACGGAAGACCTGGTGACGTCCAGAATTTCAATCGCGGCCAGATACATCCTCCCGCTCCACGTTTCGCTCCTTTCGCTCCTTTCGCAGCAAGTCAGATCGCCCCGAGAGTAGTGCCTCCAACTACACAGACGCCTCCCGCCCAACTACTCGCCCACGAGCCCCCTCAGCTCTAGCCGACTCTATACACTCTGCCCACCCGGAGCCCGCCTGGCAATCGGCGCACGCGAATCGCGTCTCTTTTAATTCTCGCTCGGGCAATTCTTTGGCTGGTGCAATGGAGGTCGATCGTACCCGGACAAGGAGGGAGAGAACCTTCATCGGTAGCGAATGTGCTGTCTGCGAGGAGCCGCTCGAGCATACCCTGCGTGGAGAGCGGGTCCTTCAGTTCTCGTGCAGCCATGTCTCCCACGAGGCCTGCTTCTACGAGTTTATTCGGGAATTTGAGTCGCAATATTGCCCGACATGCAATGCTCCTTTGGGATTGGATACGAGTCGAGGTGGAAACGTATTAGATATCGGTTCGTGGTTTCTCTTCCTGATCGCCAGCCCTCCCCTCCCTCTCGGCTCTAAATGAAAAAAGAGCTACTCAATGGGAATCACATGTCAAACCTTTTCGAGAAAAAAAAACCTGGAAAAGTGGATATACTAACGAGACCCTATTGAACTTACAGAAAAGATCAGCAACATTGTGCGCTCGGTAACTATGAGCGATACGGCCACAACAAGGAGTGGCCTGACCACCCCGACCCCGTGGGAACAATCGTCAAGTCGGCGACCGCCTAGCGATACCGGCAGCCGGCACAACAACGCACAATCCACCTACAGCCGACGGGATAGTCGCGACACCACTGGCCAGCGGGAACGCGTCGAACGGCTAACTGCTGGCGCAGCGTCAGCTATTTCTGACCCCCGTCAGCGTCAACCCCACTCCCGAAATGGCAGTGCGGCCGGCTCCTCGGGCGACTACCACGACGGTCAGCATACGAGCAGCGGGCGACGTCACGACTACGATGTACAGGCTATGGAATCAGACTTAAGTCCTCGCCCCGGTGTCACAAAGAACCCTATTCCGGCACCGATCGTCACCGTGCGGAGCGAGTTCCCTACGATGAATCGATCCCGCCAACAGCAAACCCTGACATGTCTGATTACGGTGGAGGTACCCGAGGGCAATTGGCGCCCAGATGCGGACGACCTTCGATACCCACCCTCGGGCCAATCTCAGCTCGATGAGCCGTATACGGGGCGATTTGGAGGCTCACAAGATGCTCGGTCTATTCAGTACGAGCCGGTGGAGAACCTGGATGAGATTGCCGAGGATTTACGGAATCGGGTCGACAATTGGCATGGCCTTGAGTTCCAACGGTATGTCTTTGGGGAATCACGGGCTGTTGAGTACACTTTCAGAGATAGGTATACTAATTCATTTGCAGGTTTGGCAAGTTGCGGCTGCATGGGCAAATGCGCGTGGGCAAGGACCGGGAATCCTGGCAGGAATTGGAGTGCTATTTGTTCGCTGAGATGCTTATCTGTGTCAAGGAGAAGAAGATTCCTGAGTCTCACCAATATGATGAGAAGCGCAAGCCCACTCGCTGCACCCTCAAGGGTTCTATCCTGATCAAGAAGCACTTGAAGTCCATCGATGCCGGCTCCGATGAACCTATTCTCTCGCTTAACCTTTCAGTCAGCGAACTCCCCTGCTTCTACCTGCGTTTCCACAACCGTCAACAGCTGGAGACATGGCACCGTGCGTTGACGAACTTGAACCCGGCGGAGAACGTGTCTCGACAACATAACGAGTTTGATTACGAGCACTTGGGCGCCGAGGAGGAGGACTATCGGAACGGTCGTATACAACGACAGGCATCTCTCAACTCATCCTATGGTGCAGGAAAATCGAATAACACCGCCATCACCGATTATACCAACCCCGATACGGAGAAACCTTCTATCGGTTCGTTCCACATTCCCCTTGATCTTGTCGTGGTCATTCCAGTCTCTTCGTCGATGCAGGGATTGAAGATTACGCTTCTGCGCGATGCTCTGAAGTTCCTGGTACAGAATCTGGGCTCGCGGGATCGGATGGGCTTGGTTACGTTCGGCTCGAGCGGTGGTGGTGTTCCTCTGGTGGGTATGACCACCAAGTCTTGGAATGGATGGAACAAGGTTTTCGACTCAATTCGTCCTGTCGGCCAAAAGAGCCTGCGCGCGGATGTGGTGGAAGGTGCCAATGTGGCCATGGATTTGCTCATGCAGCGCAAATTCACTAATCCCGTCGCGACGATCCTCCTGATTAGCGACTCGTCTACCTCCGACCCCGAAAGTGTTGACTTTGTTGTCTCTCGCGCCGAGGCTGCCAAGGTCAGCATCCACTCGTTCGGCCTGGGACTGACCCACAAGCCGGATACTATGATCGAGCTCTCAACTCGCACCAAGGGATCATATCTTTACGTTAAGGACTGGATGATGCTTCGGGAGTGTGTCGCGGGATGCTTGGGTGCTATTCAGACCACTTCTCACCAAAATGTCAAGCTGAAGCTTCGTCTACCCGAGGGTTCACCGGCCAAGTTTGTTAAGATCAGTGGGGCTCTTCACACGACGAAACGTGCGACTGGTCGGGACGCCGAGGCTGCATTGGGAGATCTTCGGTTCGGTGACAAGCGTGATGTCTTGGTGCAGCTGGTCATTCAGCCCGACAATGCGACGCAAGACAACATGCCCCAGGACCCATGGGAGAGCTTGGTTTCTGGACTGGAAGCTCTTGGTGGAGGACTCGATGGTGATGAACAGCGTGTGCTGAGCGTCGAGGAGGTTCCCCTGATTCAGGCTGACTTGACGTACGGCGATCTTCTACGCGATGGCCATCTGACCCACTCGCCTCGTCCTTCGCTGCTCGCTATCACTATGCTCCCGCCCAACCCCAAAGCTCGGAACCAACGACCCTCTACCCCGCCTATCCCCCCTCACCCGTCTATCGTGCAGCGTCGTATGGAGCTGCTTACATCCGACATGTTGACTAGGGCGCTTACTCTCGTCTCTCGCGGGCAACACGACCGTGGTCAACACCTGCTGCACGAGACTCGCAGTATCCTCAAGGGTCTGGGCAAGGGCGGCTTACCTCCTCTGCCCCCGGCAGCCTCCCGGCCTTCCGGTACCAGTGACGCGGGCAGCCGAGGCGACACGCCAATTTCGAGCTCCCCCAAGTCCTCTACTTTCGCAGAAAGCCATGCTTCTTCCGCTTCCGAAACTGCTACTATCACGCCATCATCTTCGATCGACGCGCAGACTATGAATGCGCTCAACGCAGATCTGGACTCTGCTCTCGAGTGGATCAACCACCCTGCCGTCTTTGGTCGCGACTCTCGCAAGGCCGTGCTGCAGAGCATCGGTGTGATCTCCTCGCAGCGTGCTTATACATTCCGTACACCTTCGGAAGCACACTGGGCCCAGCGGATCTCTGGTGTGCGCCGTCTGACGGACAAATCCAAGGATTGGCGAGAGATGGGTGATGATGCTCTGACCGAAGAGTGATGGCCTCTTCTTGCAATACTCGAAGTCGACTTGCACCTCCCTCACTTGCCATTCTTATATCTAATTTACTTTTCATGGTTCACACATCATTTTCCTCCCGGAGTCGGCTCATGACATGTTCCTTCTTGATTTCTATGCGTGCCCATTTCCCCGACATCATACCATCATCATTCCTGTTACCAGCCTATCCCATCGTTGACTCTTTTGTTTTATTAGTCTTGTTTGTCCTTGTTCTGCTCTATTGATTTCCCCTATGATACCACTTTGTTCCCACCATGACTGTGCAGCATGATACCAGGGGCTTTGTTTGCGATGTGTTTCCGCTTCCGTCGATCCCGTCTTACGTTTTCTCGTCTGTCTGGATTTATTGGATTCCTGGACTTGTGCCTTTGGTTGGGCGTACATCTGATACATGCTGTGTTTCTCTGCTATTTGCCCCGGAAATGGTCTCGGGTATGGTGTGCGGAAGGAGCGGGGTTTTTTTACTTTGAAAGACTTTTCTGGATTTTCTTTGTTGCTTGAGATCTCTTTCCTGGGTGGAATACTGTGCGCTTTTATTCTGTTGGATTTGGGTTCTAGGTTTTTTTCCCTCCTATTTTGGCATTGGCTGGAAATATTTGATGACCCCTCTTGTCTGGATCTGACTTGATTTTGATTGACCCTATACTGACGTTTTCGGGCTGCACTATGTTGATATAGCCTTTTCCATAATTTTATTTGACCCCCCCTTGTGAATAATGACAATGCATATGTTACATATTGAGAGTTTACTTTCAAAGATAATTCTAATGAATTATAATTCCTATAAGTGTCTATAAATTGATGTCACTGATGTAGTTGCTTCTCGAGTAGCACTATCGCCGATAGCACCTTCTTATCGCCGGCTCGGCCGCAGCCTCGACAACGGCCAACCTTGTCCAACTCATCCTTGACTCACCCCAACATCTCCAGCCCCCTCGAGGCCGCCTTCATACTTCCGTCTATTGTACATACCATGAAAATCGCCAGATAACCATGCTCTGCCAATCTCTTGTCACCATGCGCACCGCACGCCCACCCATCACCGTCCTCCCGCGGCCTCGCACCATCCCACGCGCATTCCACACACGCCCTCACACACCTTCACAACGAACCTCAAATCTACCCCTACGCCCTCTCCTCTCAAAACCCCGCCTTATATCCCCATCTATCCCCATCTCCCGCCGGCCCTTCACAGCAAGCGCCGGCAACAACGCCCGCAACACCTACAACCGCTTCAACTCCTCCTCCGCACGCCCATCCCTCTTCCACACATTAATCAGCCGCTCCAAACCGCACCATTATGTGTTCATAGGCCTCGGCTTGTCCGGTGCATACTTCTACAACACCGAAGTAGTCGAGATGACCGGCCGCCGCCGGTTCAATTGTGTCTCGCATGCGATGGAGTTGAAGATGGGTGCGCAGAGTTATAGGGAGGTTTTGGACCAGTCGAGGGGAAGGGTGTTGCCTGATAATCATCCGTTGGCGCAAATGGTCAATCGGGTTTTGCAGAGGCTCATCCCGCAGGCGCCGATTGAGGGGGCGGATTGGAGGGTGCATGTCATTGTCGATGATGGGAATGCGAATGCTTTCGTTCTTCCTGGGTGAGTTTATTTCTCTTTTCTTGGGGGTTCGGTCTAACTAGGGGCCTGTGCTGACAAAATGTCGGTTGGTGTAGGGGGAAGGTCTTCGTGTATACGGGCATTCTGCCGATTTGTCAAGATGAGGATGGTCTTGCTGCGGTGTTGGGACATGAAATTGCCCATGTTGTTGCGAGACATCCGGCGGAGCGAATGAGTAATAGCTTTTTGACGCTCGGCACGGTGTTCCTGATTTCGTTGCTGTTTGATGTCTCCGGGAACTTGTCGAGTATGCTGGTGAATCTGATGTGGAGTTTGCCGAACTCGAGGACGCAGGAGGTACGTTTGGCGGAATGCGTGTTTTCCTTAATTTGATAGCTGACTATGATGATAGGCTGAGGCAGATAACATCGGACTGAGTATGTTGTTATCGCTTGACGTGCAGGGAGATGTAGCTTGATTTCTGACATTTCTCTCTAGTGATGATGGCCAAGGCATGCTTTAATCCCGAAGCTGCTGTGAGACTGTGAGTTGTCATCTGATTAATCTTGAGTAATGTGTACTAATCCTATACTAGATGGCACCGAATGCAGGAACAAGAGAAATCGGCACCGCCGCAGTTCATGTCTACTCACCCTTCAGTGCGTATTTTACAGCCAAAGATACTCTCGATTTCGTCTAACACTTTCACAGAGTTATAACCGCGAAGAAGCCATTCGAGGATGGTAAGACGCCGCCAAACCCACAAACCCCATGGGGCTGCGAGTACTAACGAAGTTCAGGCTCGAGAAAGCCGAAAATGTCTACCAGGAGAATGGGTGCAGTACTTTTGGAAACTACAGTAAGTCATGGCTTGTCGCCTGGAGTGGCTGTACAATGTGGTTTATTAATACTGACTGTTTGTAATTAGTGCCTAGCTTCAAGAAGGCATACCAGACACAGAGTTCGTATGGTTGGTGAAACCCTTCCCATAGACTCATCCTCATTGTATCAGAGATTAGATAGTGCATCGAATACTCACCTCCTTCTTTCCGCAATTCATGCGGCATACATCCTCGCATACTGTACAACGGCCTGTTACCAACGAGGGTGCGCCCGCGATGGGCTCCTCCCCCCTAGCCTATTAGCACTATTCATAATTGTCATTGATTAATTAATTATCAATTAAATACTGTACTCCATGCCTTCAATTCATTGAAAGATTAAATCATATCCCAGTGTTATACTCTGCTCGACGTGGGCAGTCACCTGCTCGGACCAACTGGCGGGTCCCCCTCGTGCAAACAACGCAAACCCACCGACCCCCGTCGAGCTCCAAAAATTCCCCGGCACAACTAAGAGAAGCCCATCGACTCTCTCCCCGTCAACCTTCATATTCAGTCGTATCCAACTCGGAAGCGACCTCTCACAATGTCGCTATCACTCCCCGGGCCCTCCCAACAGGGTCTCTTCAAAGCCGGGTACCAGAGGTACGTCCAAAGCTGCTCGCAAACCCAAACATAGCGGGCCATCCCACCGCACCGGAGACAACCTCCCACCTCCTTATCTGCTCGCCGCATCGTGAAGCAAGAAAAAAGCCACCCCGTCCCATACTAACAATTTTGTCTTTCGCTACCATTATAGCCACGACGCCGAAGATGGAGCCGTTATTCGTAACATCGAGGCTTGCCAGGCTATCTCCGGAACTGTCCAGACCTCCCTGGGTCCGTACGGCCGCAACAAGATCGTCATCAACCACCTGCAGAAGATGATCTTGACTTCCGATGCTGCGACGATTCTCCGCGAGTTGGATGTTGTGCACCCCGCTGCCAAGCTGCTGGTTATGGCCAGTCAGCAGCAGGATGCTGAGATGGGTGATGGCACTAACTTGGTTATTGTCTTGGCTGGAGAGTTGCTGAAGAAGGCGGAGGAGCTGATTCGTTTGGGATTGAAGACGAGTGATATTGTCTCTGGCTATGAGAAGGCTCAGAACTTTGCTTTGAAGGTTCTTGAAGGTATGATCTCGCGCTGCTCGTTGAAATGCCATTGATTCCGGTGGCATTGTTCAGGGATGGCAATTCTTGGACGGTAGTCCGGGTGGAATTGGTGCTGACTATGGTTGTTTTCCTTTACAGATCTCGAGGTCGATCGTCTGAAGGAGATGCGTTCAATTCCAGAGCTCAGCAAGGCTCTCCGCACAGTCGTCGCCAGTAAGCAGTCTGGTACGGAGGATACCCTGGCCGCTCTGGTCGCTGAGGCTGTGCTCGCTGTGCTGCCCAAGAACCCTCTCAACTTCAACGTGGATAACGTGCGTGTCGTGAAGATCATGGGTGGTAGCTTGGAACAGTCCAAGGTTGTCAAGGGTATGGTCTTTGGCCGTGAGCCGGATGGAATTGTCAAGCAGGCCCGCAAGGCCAAGGTCGGCGTGTTCAGCTGCCCCATTGACATCTCCCAGACCGAGACTAAGGGCACTGTTCTCCTGAAGAATGCCCAGGAGATGGTCGACTTCACCAAGGGTGAGGAGGACCGCCTCGAAACCGCCATCAAGGAGCTGTACGACTCCGGTCTCCGTGTGGTTGTTGCCGGCTCTAGCGTCGGCGACCTGGCCATGCACTACCTCAACCGCTTCAACATCCTGGTGATCAAGATTCTCTCCAAGTTCGAGCTCCGCCGTCTGTGCCGCGTTGTCGGTGCCACCCCCCTCGCCCGCCTGGGTGCCCCTATGCCCGATGAGATGGGTCAGATCGACGTGGTCGAGACGACCGAGATTGGCGGTGACCGTGTCACCGTTTTCCGGCAAGAAGATGCCAACGCCGTGACCCGCACAGCCACGATCGTGCTCCGCGGCGCCACCCAGAACCACCTGGATGACATTGAGCGCGCGATCGACGATGGCGTCAACGTCGTCAAGGCCATCACCAAGGATCCTCGCCTGGTGCCCGGTGCTGGTGCCACCGAGATCCAGCTCGTCGAGCGCATCTCTAGCTTTGCCGACAAGACCCCCGGCCTTCCTCAGTACGCCATTCGCAAGTTCGCCGAGGCATTTGAGGTGATCCCCCGCACTCTCGCCGAGTCCGCCGGTCTCGACGCCACCGAGGTTCTTTCCCGCCTGTACACTGCGCACCACCGCGCCAACGTCGATGAGGAGGAGGGCAGCTCCGAAGAGGAGGAGCCCTACTGGACCACCGGTGTGGATCTGGAAGTCGGTGACTCCGACGGCACTCTCGATGCCGTGGAGGAAGGTATTCTCGACCTCATGGCCTCTAAGAGCTGGGCCATTCGTCTGGCTAGTGAGGCTGCGCGTACCGTGTTGAGTGTGGACCAGATCATCGTTGCCCGGCAAGCGGGTGGGCCGAAGCCTCCTGGTCCCAACCCTAACTGGGATGAGGATTAAAGAATTAATGGTAAACACCTTGAAGTTGATGATTCTTGGGTTTGAAGAGGCTTCGAGACCGGTTGCGCTGATAGATCCGTATGATATCACGAAAAAAAGTCGCCTTGTTGGTGTGTATAGCTGAGTACGATAATACAACACTGAATTCTGGTCAATCATTATGGGACACGTAGAATACTTAGAATTGCTCTCTAATTTAGATATCATTTTTCAGAAGCTTCGTTTGTGATTGGGAAGGGAAGGGCATGGGTGAGATTGATGTCTCGCCAGAGAGATTGAATATCGAATCTCTTTTCCTCTACCACGCTGGGGGGTTTATTGACACTGAATCAAAAATTCCATTACCAGAGATAGTCTCATCAATTCTTCTAGAACAATTAACGAGGCTTATGTCCTGTTGTTCATCTCAACTCGCGGGCCATTGTACACGCTTACATAAGGTAACGCACGTGACACCTAGATTTTCCCCGAAACTCTTGCCATTCTTTTCGCTCGCTATCGCGGTTGAAGCAGTGCTGTCTTTCTCCCTTTCCCCCTCCACGCCGTTCGTCTTCGTTTATTCCACTCGCCAGGCCACCTAATTTCGCCCTCCACAATGTCTTTCCCTATTCAGGCCGCAGCTCGTAGCTGCCGACAGCTCTCCGGCTCCGTCCGCCCATCCTCCCTGCGCATTGCGACTACATACACAGCCCGCACGCCTAGCTACCGGCGATGGGAGTCCACCGAAGCCGCTGCTGCTCCTATCAACCCCAAGATCGCACAGATTGTTGACCAGATCTCCACGTTGACTCTGTTGGAGACTGCCGACCTCGTGTCCAGCTTGAAGGTGAGTGCTCTCTGAGCCATTGATTCGACAATGCACAACTCCGCAATGCGTCAATTGCGTGATACTACGAAGCTTTTGTCCTCTAAATCCAAGTCGAATACGATGACCTAACATACGCCTTCTCCAGACCCGCCTTAACATCCCCGATCTCCCCGTTGGTGGCTTCGCCATGGCCGGCGGTGCCGGTGCTCCTGGCGCCGCCGCTCCCGCCGCTGAGGAGGAGGAAGCCGCTCCCGCTGCCGCCGAGAAGACCCTGTTCAACCTGAAGCTCGAGTCCTTCGAGGCCACCTCCAAGCCCAAGGTCATCAAGGAGGTCAAGAACATGCTCGGCCTGTCTCTGGTGGACAGCAAGAAGTTCGTCGAGTCCGTGCCCAAGATTATGAAGGAGTCCGTGCCCAAGGAGGAGGCCGAGAAGATCATCGAGACTCTCAAGGCTCTGGGTGCCAAGGTCGTCATGGAGTAAATGGAGCTGAATTGCGAACTGGAAAACAAAACTTGGAATACCTGGGCGAAAACGCGGATGGAGCTTTGATTTCCTTTTCCCTCTTTCCCTTCTTGCGCTCTCTCTTTCTCCCCTTCTCTTGTTGTTTTACTTTCATGGCTTGCGCATGTTGTGGAATGGGGGAAATCCGAATCTGGCTTCGAGGGTGTTATACTACTTGTTGAGCGTTGTTGGCCTGGTCGTGTGAGGGCAAATAAATGTACATTATACGCATTGTGTTATGGACCCGTCTGGTACAGAGGGCTCTTTTTGGTTTAATTGATCATTGAGCATATATCATGGGACTCTTTACTTTAAGTAGTTTAACATAAATTATCTCCAACCATATTACGCTCTGTAGAGTGGATGTGTTCTGTGTTGGTGATGGGGGCAATCGTGTTGCCGCCAAAGCGGACACAGCGCCAACCTCCGCTTTCTCCAATTCCTCCGCGATTTTTCGAGCCAAGCTTCCACCCACCCACTTGCTTCGGTCGCTACTTCTCACCCCCGCTCCCATAGCGTCCTTCATGTCGAGGCCATCCGCTGCGCTGCAGCAATGGCTTCACTTCCGCCAAAGCCTCTCCCACACATCCCTCATGCTCAATTTGCGCACGAGCAACCCTCTCGCGCCAGCAACCCGGCTCGCCCTCACCACCGCTCGCAATGGCATTAACAACTCGAGACGACCATTCCATACCACGCAGTACCGCCCTTCCAAGGCCCGTCGTGAATCTGCAAGACCAGCGCCCGCCTTACGGAGGAAGAAGGAAGACTCTGAAGCTGGCAAAGATGCCATCCGCGCGACCGAAGATGGTTTCGGCCTACTAAATACAAAGGGCTTCTATATGGATCCTCTCTCTGTGAAAATTGACAAACTCGTCCCACATTTTCTGCTCGTGTCACGATCTATCTATGACGAAGCAAGTCGCGATGGCCTTCTACCCGGTATCAGTTTCCGTACATTCGAAGATACTGCTATCAAGCTCTTCAAGAGCGTGCGCGGGACACCGAACCCACATATCATTCGGTCGATCTCGACGGGTAAGAGATTTCCAACGACACGGAGGAGGCTATCTTGAAACTAAATCGTTTGCTACCAGACGTTGATGCCGTCTTTCGCATTGGCTTCCCTGCCTCTAGTAGTTATGGCGCAGTTAGAGAATGGATCATCTCCGCGTGTGCGCTGGCAGGGGCACGCCAGCCAATTGTCCTCTCTCTGGCCAGATCGATTACATGGACGAAGACCACCGTACGCACCAAATGGACGGACCTGGTCGAGCAATTCTCGGACGAAGGGTTTCCACCTGCGATGGTCCTCCATGCCAAGATACTCGCTATGCGCGGGGAGTATGAGAAAGCCTTTGAGCTGATGGAAAAGCGAGTCCTACCATTCCTCAGTCCAACACGTCGAAAGCCTAGCCTCTTTAACGATATCACCATGGGCGATCTCTTTGAGTCCCCGTGGCGGGTATACGCGTTGCTTCATGCATCGTACGACGCCCATTTCGATTCCCCGGAGAGTCGGCAGAAATCAGATGATGCAACCCGCATCGCAGCGCTCGAGTATAATGACCCGCAGGCCTTGATTGAGTATGCCTCGCTCAAGATGAATGAGAAGGACTACGAGAAATATGAAGAATGCATGTGCCAAGCCGCCACGACCTGTGAGCCGAATGCTATCTTGTACCTTGCCAACTATTACTACCACACCTTCCATGGCAGATACCCCACGGCCGGGGAGAGAGCCGCGCTCGCCAAAGCCAAAGCCCAGGGCCAGCCAGCTCCTACTATTCCAACGCCTTCTTCTACTTCCGAGACGAAAGCAAATCCCACCATTTTCACGACCGCGTTGAACTGGGTCTCGTCGTTCTTTAATCAATCCATGCCCCGCGAGGACTACCGCAAACTAGCGATGGACTGGTACGCCTTGGGCTTCCACTCTGGTATTCCACAAGCAGCGTTCATGTTAGCCCTGATGGCTCGTGAACAAGGAGACGAACTTGATGGGAGTGTCTTCATGGACCGTGCCAGTGAGGACTTGGAAAAGGATCCCGAGTTTGCGAAGAAGATTCAGGAGTTGAGGGATAATTGGTACGACCCCGAGTACGTGCCTAGATTATCGAGTAAGATGTTGGCCGTTCGGTAGAGGAGGATCCGGTGAGATGTATGAATATCCTGTATAGTCGTCATTGTAATTTATATTCTGTGCACAAAATCAATGGAATCTCCTCCAGGAAGGGAAAGTCCGGGGTTAGGTCTAGACGTCATAGTTCTATTTGGCGTGTCCTAAAGTGTGTGACTTTCCGTGAGTTCAATTGCTGCAATCACTCACAATGGAAATAACCAACCGCACAGAGACTTGGGCTGCACTATCAGATCACGAGAACCCAGTTTGGTGACCGACTGGCCATGTAGATGATACCAAACTCGACCTCTATGCTTTCAAAGCACTGCACCTCGCTATTTAAAACTTTGACAGCACCCCAAACAATAAAGAACATTTCCAGGACAACAATCTTCGTAAAACATTAATCCAGATTTTATTTTTTTTTCTATATGCACCATTCCCCTGTCTACCAATCAATCTGATTTCCTTATCCAAGTCCCAACCCGAGTCCCCGAACCATAACACACCCATAATGAACTCACTGATGCACACGACTTACCAGAAAGGAAGCAAACATGCAATTGACCCCAATTTTGAGAGGAAAAAAAAAGGAAAGAACCCATAAGCCATCGAAAAAGAAGGGAAAACAGAGCGGAAGAATCATTTTCCTTCGTCATTCGTAGCTCATATCACGCGACGAGAGAAAGGAGAGAACCGGACAAAAAAGCACCAACAAACTGCCTGTCAAAAGGAAAGAGCTGTCGTTAAACGGGAATGTCGAAGAAGAGGAAGTAGAAGAGAATCGAAACGCCTCGCCCCGGCTCATCAGCCGTCCCGTTTTTCAAATCGAGAAGCAACGGAAGTTAGGAAAATCCCCCAAAGCTGGAAGTGCAAAACGAATCCAAAGAGACAGATGCATAAATGCAGGGTAACAAATGTCATGAAACCCGGAACTGAACTGGGGAAAACGAAAGCCAAAGCGCATGCGCAAGCGCAAGCGAAGCCCACCAGGACCAACGCCGTGCCCAGCATTTAATTGTCATCCTCTCTTCCTCCCCTTCCCCTTCCCATTGCCCCTGGTCTTCAACTCCACAAACCCAAGCTCCTTCAACCCCTCCGCAAGAATAGACGAGTCCCGCATCCCAGGAAAATCCTTGGCCGCATATACCCGGAACGGATCTGACCAAGCTTCCGCCAGTATAGGCATCGATTGACCCGTGTCCTCGACGGAGCCCCAGTTCATGAGTCGGAATTGGAGTCTGTACAGCCCCGCTGAGCGGATAGATAGGTCTGCAAAAATGAAGAACGTTGCGGGTTGATTGAGTTTTGATGCATTGCGGAGGGATTGCGGGTGACCTTGATAGTGGGTTGGTGGGATCGGGGGACTGTTGAGGGGGTAGAGAGTGTCGTCTGAAGATGGATGGGTGGGTGCGGAGTTTGGATCTGGATCTGCGTCGACGTAGAAGGGGGACATGAAGGCTTTGCCGGAGAGGAGGGGTGTGGAGAAGGAATCATCAGCGCGTGCGACGCCGTCGGCGTCGTGTTCGGCGGATTGGATGGCCTCGGCTTCCGATGAGGGTGTCCAGCTGGCAGATTCTGGGACGGGGAAGAGTAGACAGCCCACTGTGAAACGCGGGTCTTGTAGGATATCGCGGTCGTCTTGAGATTCCGGGTCGAAGTCTGTGAGGAGAATTTGGACAATTGGAGGTGGGTCGACGGGGCGTCTGTCTCTATCGCCGGCGCCGCAAGCTCGCGCGGCAATGGGTTGTTGACGGACATGGAGATGATAGCGGGGTTGTGTGGAGGGGCGTCGTGGCGGGGGATCTGGTGATGATTCGGGTTCGTGATGGAGAAGCTTGTCGAAGCCACGGGGCATGCTATAGCTAGGGTTTCGTGGAGGCTGGCGCGTTTCATGTTGAGCGCTGGTACTGCTGGCGCAGCTTATTGGCGGAGGGCTGCTCACGAAGGTTGCAGGGCTTTTCTCGGAGTGAATGGGGCTAGCCAGAGCTGTGGAGTTACTATGATGACTGAATAAGAGGGTTTTCAAGCGTCAGTATAAACCGTTCAACAGCTTTGTATACGTGACAAGCAGCGAATCCACCTAGCTATGGCGGAGTGAGGTGCTCGGTCATCCAAAGAAAGCACACCGCACGAGGTCGGATGGACTGACAGGTATAAAGACGGGCAATTCAATCGATAGAAATAAGAAAGAAAGGAACTTTACTAGGACTCCACGTCGTATGTCCGCAATCGAGGACGAACAGTTTCGCCGCCATGGCTCAACATGGGACTCGATCGTTCATCGTAAGAGGTAGGGCCGGGATAACCACGTGCATCAGCGACGGGGGGACCATGATGACGATGCTGTTCCTGATGATGTTGTATGCGCGATGGAAGAGCCTGCGGCAATGGCTGACGATTCATGAACCCATGATCGGATGATAGCATATATCTCGGGTCCGCATTTCGTTCAGGTGGGTGTCCCAATGCCGGGAGTCGATGGGAATTTGGTGGAGTGGTCAGCACAGGTCGTTCGTGGCCCAAATCTGGTGGGACGAAGTGTCGAGGCTCATACAGCGGGAATGGCTGATGATATGCTAAAGGGGTTTGCTGGCTTGGATGGTGTGAGCGAGAGACTGAGTCAATACGAGGCCCGTCTCGTGGTGTGGTGTGCCCACATTGCTGCGACGGGGTCCTCGACATCTAGTGACGGAAATCGCGCTGGCGCCAGATGGCGGGCCGTGGCGCAGCTTTTATACAAATGCCGTATCCGGACGCAAGCCTTTTTTTTGTTTTGTTTTTCTCAGCCCTTGTTTTTTATTTTTGTTTTTTCAAGCTGAGGCGTCACGCTCTGGATGCGACCCTCGAAGCGGTCAGGTCAGCCACACCCACACGGGAAAGGGAGCGGGACTCGATGTCTCAGATGTAGATTGTGGGGTTCGTTGCTATATCTCGGTGTTTATATATACTTTGTCACGGTGCAGATGATATCAGTCGGAATATGGTCAATCGGTTCCTCGATGCATATCCTGGATCTGTTTGCGAGCAAGCAAGGCATCTGATCAACCGCATGTGGATCTGCGGCCTGTCAACGGAGCGGCACCATGAGGAGCGGATGAATGATGTCTGATAGTGTTGAATGCGAGAGGATCGAAGGGAAATCCCGCTGATCGTGGATGATGCTCCAGGTATATTTTTGTGTGATTTGGTGGATCGTCAAGTGGTTGGCCCGACTGCAGCAAATGCTTCGGATAGCAGAATTTCAACATCGAATTCAGGATGATAGAAAAACCCGTCGAGGACCATCGGATATTCTCCCAGCCCGGTCCCCCCAAATGGTCCAATCACCTCAAATACCGAAGACAGGGGGGCAAAATGGTCATAGATGGGGGATGAAGCGAGTGGGTTGGGCAGATATTTGGATAATTTTTTTCCGCGAGGAGGACTGCTATTTCAGGGTATTTCACCCCCAGCACTTCTGACTGGCGGAGGGAGAGTTTCAGTTGACGGTGGTCACAGAGTGTGTCAGTTAGGTCCGGCCTAGTTCAAACTAGGGACCCAATTGTGGCTCCGTTCGAGGACCATTGGCCCGGCCCACCACCAAATCACAGCTTACAAGGGAGGAGCCGGGGAACGGGCCGAGCGGGCTTTGCCACGAGCGAAGAAAAGGTGTGTGCGGGTTTTGCAGCAAAGTGGATTGGAGGGATTGGAGGGATTGGAGAAATTGAGGAGATTTTGCGAATCGTATGATATCACTGGAGGAGGGCCCTAGGCCTACCAGGGTGGGACTGGATGCGCTTGGTTGTTGTTGAAAAATAATGTTGAGAGGGGCAAATAGGGTGAGGCTGTTGGCATCTATTCGTGCTTGACGAACTGCTGGATTGGTTCCTGACAGTGATTGTCGCCCGACTCTCAGACTCTCCGTGGTTTGGCGACACAAGAGACGGTCAAGGAAGCAGACTTTGGACTTGGAGCCGTTAGCGCTGCATTGTGAAATGCGGAATCCACCCGTAACGGTTTCCTGGGACTCGATATCCTGGTCTGCAGATGATGATCCAAAGCTTGAGGTACATGCAAGTGTGCGACCAATGAGCCAGCTCAGTTAGCCTTGTGGATGGAGATGTCCGAGTGAAGGGAACGTTGGGTGTTGGAAGGTTGAGAAGAAGGGAGAGCGGTTGACGGGGGACCAAACACTCGGACTGTAGGAGGTATCACGAGAATTGACAAGGCGGGCATTCTCACCACCTCCAACCCTCCGAAACCCTATGAACGCACCCAGCACATTTCTCAAAGCATTTCATACTTTTCTAGTATGCTAAGAAGTTTCCCCGTACCGCACAGGAACAATGGCTGTGGCCAAAAGCTACAGATTACGATGCGATCGGCTGCGCGATACCGGACTAGTGCATGTACTGTACTTTGAACTATGTCGCTATACTTGCCTGGATTGAATTATTTCAACATGGACTTTGTGCGAAGCATTGCGGTAAGAATGATTTCTTCATCCCGTCTTATCCTCTATTATAGAACAGACGAGTAAACAACGGCAGAGTTGCGGGTTCATTGGCCCCAGTCATTGACCCATGGAACGGTGTAAATGGGCACCAAGGTTGTAGAGCCACTCGAAACTCTGGTCTCCGCTTTATAGAGCGAACAATAAACAAAATAACACATACCGGACTGGAGAAGACCACTTAGCCCATTCGGATTCATGAGCCCGTAGAACCTCATTGGAAGAGCGATCGCATTTCCGATCGTCCCAAAGACGTTGAATCAGAACCAGGAATAGGAAGACCCTTGGGCGGCAAAACAGTCCCAGTGGACCAGTGCCATGCGTTCACGTTCGAATCATGGTTATAACTATGGATCGATCCCTGGGGATGATTGGCGTGGAACTAGCGGGGGCTTGATCAATCGTCCCGACTGCGGTCGTCTCGAACCCCACAAGGAAGGATTAGCCCTGCGTCAGTGGCGGTTCACCGTGATAACGGGCTTCAATAGTCGGGTGTAGTTTGGGTTTTCTATGTGTGTGATATGAGGAAGGTGGTGCGTGGATTAGGGGACACGTAGAGTCGTAGGCACGGAGTACGAGTGGTCTCCGCACGAGAGCGGGTTCGTGAGTCGTGACAACGGACGCCTGCGGGAAATCAAATTTAGACCAGCGACGTATCGAAGAAGCAGGGAGATTGCCTGAGTAAACAACCCCCCCTTCCTCCCTTTCCTCCTAAAAGCTAGCGGGAGCTAGCAGACTAAGAACCTGTCGGTAAGTCAGAAACTTACGGTTCCCAGGAATCCGAAGTAAACTAGCTTTTCACGGTAGCGCACTCCGGTCATCCCTCGCATGGCAAGCCCCGGCATGGCACCATCGAGTTGACGCGGACTGGTTCGGCGATGATCGGGCTTGTTGCGCGGTCACACCAGTGTACGCTCTGTGGTCCCAGGAAACCATCAAATATCCGTACCCTGGCGGTCACACCGAAGACCATCCGCTCTTGGGTGCACCACACATCCTCGTTAATAACATAATCCCCGTCATGTACTTTTTGTGTAGCCTCACCATACAAAAGATACTTACGTCATAAAACCAGTCTTTCTTGAATATCCTAGTATATTACACTATCCTTCTTAATCTATTCATCTTCTTAAATAGTATAAATAGCTAAAAGAGATAGGTGATTATACTTAGAGAGGTAGTTAAGAAACAGAATATAAGTTCTTAAATAGTTTTATCTAAAAACGATTTTAGCTGATCATGTACCTTTTGTATGGTGAGGCTATACAAAAGGTACATGACGGGGATTGTGTTATTGACGGGGATGTGTGGCGCACCCAAACGGGAAGCGGTTTGGGTGGGTAGTAAGGCGCGTATACGTGGTACGATCGCTTGTCAGATCTGATCGGCAAAAACGAGGCAGCCATCGTGGGTTTCGAGTGCAAAGCGAACCACAACGTTATGCACTTCTTTTGCATCTGAATGGGTCGGATGGTCCAAGCGCGGAGGCAATGCAGGCATTCCGTATCCTCCCCCAATCCCAATGCGATTAATCCGAAATGTCCTCGAGGCCGTTAAAGGCTATAGAGTAATTCTCGGCAATTGACCACGGTTGATAGCGAGAGATTTTAAATCTAGACTAGAGACGCCGTTAGTGTCCATAGCCCAAAGGCATAGGTATGCTCCGCAGCCACAATATCAAAGCCCGCTAGTGGGGATCTACCCAACGGACTCGTGACGGCTCTCCATATTATCATCTCGTCGGCAGATTTGAGAAGTGTGGAGCCACTCGGTCAAAACTCGGCTGTGAAATTTACCGCTTATGCCCCTGGAGCTCGCGTAGAGGCGTCGAAAACTGACGTCGCGATCGGGTCAATGGGTAGACTCGGCCACAGGGGGGAGAGAGTACAGTACTGCGTGCCTCCACAAAATCTGAGGGACACAGTGGCGTTGAAAATACAAAAGCACGAGGCTCGGACTACCCCTCAAGCACGGACATCTTCGGTGTGCAAGAGGAGAGAGCCTTGCGGACGAGGCATCCAGAGCTGCAGGACTACTGCAAGACGAGAATGGCGGTGGTTCAGTTAAGACTCGGGATTTCACTGGACGCACCGGACGGGTCTCCACGTTGAGAAACAGATGACCTGCCGTTGAATCGATAGTCGAAAGACTTATCGCGATTCATAATCAGGCACAATGGTCAATGGTTCAGCTCACGACGAAAAAGCCCCCCTGCAAACATTTCTGAGTCAGGAAACTTCTCGTACTATCTTTCAGGCGTCAAGTGTCAACTAGCTCATCTTTTTTTTGGGTTGAACCCATGCTGTCGATCCAATCTCTAGCCTTTGCATCAGAGCATGTGGGCAGTCGGGGGGCAAGCCGCGAGGGTTGAGTGGCTTGATGGCGTTGTGATAGGAACAGAGACTAGATGGCGGGACGCTCCAACAATGGCAGCAAGCCATATTGAGAGGCGCACAGAGAACTAAAAGATGCTTGATACCCATCGGGAGATATTGGCGCTGATCAGACCGTCTATCGAATCGACTCGGCGGAAGTGAAGGGAGGGATTGGAAGATGTCACCAGGAATATCCCCGCAGAACGGCGACGTGGCCATCAAAGTAAGGCAGAAACAAGCTTCAAGGCAACTCTTATTGATTGTGACTACAATCGCTTGATTCGAAGTGACATGCGAAGAGATCTGCAACGGAACACTGGACGAGGCTACAAGTTGATCGAAAGCGGGTCGACGGAGAAGGTATTTTCTCTTTGAATTCTCAATCACATTATACATGTGCTTGGCGGATTTACATGTGGGATCGGCGCTCACTAATGCCAGAGACGTCCAACGGCTCTTTCCTGTCTGGACGAGCGAGTGAATTTTCAACAGACGCTATCGTATGCAAGATGAATTGTCGGGATGCCCTAACGAAATCCCAGATCGGGACTCGGATCGAGGTCGAGATAGTACGATCTCGCGGGAATTCGAGAATATCGATCAAAATGCCAACTCTCATCGTGGGGCACATGTACCGGACGGATGTGCACGATAGCTCCAAAGGGGGCGTCCATTGGTGTCGAACCGCGATCAATGACTCCGTATCCTGCGCCTACGTACAGGGCGATCATCTCGCCGTATTGTCGGTCCCAGGCTACAATATACCCTGAGGGTAGCCAAGAGTCCTCCGCACCGAAGCGCATGTCAAGGGACCCCAGCTGTATCAAATGCAGGCATTTGTTGTTATCCTGGGGCACACCGTTGACCGTCGCACGAGCCCGAAGCAGCCCGAGCGTGACGGGCGTGCATTTTGCCGAACGGTCTGATACGGCCGGGAGAGGACTCTCAGAGAATTCGAGGGGTGAGTGCTCTGGGTTCCACTGGAATTCAATGGACGGAAAGTCTGATTGGAAAGATTCCTGCATATCTTGCCCAACAGGCCGAACGGCCACTCTCTGAGGGGTGCCGTCCTGCTCATTCAAAACATCAACGATCCGTAGAAGATTATTCCGAGATTTGGAGCAACCATGGGCTCGAATTTCAGACCACAGTCGAACTGAATCCTCATAGCCAGCGCAATCGCCATCGATGGTGAACAGAGGCTGGTCTTTAAAGATTTTCCACGGCGAGTCTGGCGTAACCCCGATATGAGCCTTGCCTTTGGCTTGCCGTTGGGTCTCTTCCCATCGTATTCCCAGTCTTGATTCCATGTCCAAGAGACGAGTTTCAAGAAGCTCGTCATAGTGGTGGCCCTTGACCAAGTCTGGAAGAGCTTCGCTCACCACCGGGTCATCAAGAAGAGCCTGGGTATTCCGAAGTGTTGCAATGTGAGGCAAGGAATCCTTGCTTCGTTGGGAGATATCTTCTAGAAGGACTGCAGCTTCGTCTGACCGTCTAGATCGGACTAGAGCTAGAATGACATTATAGGCGAGGTGACATGAATCTCGACTACGTCTGTCAAAGTCGGCCATGTATTGTTTCCACGAGTTGATCAGAGCATCCCGACTGTAGAGCCTTGCAAGGACGCAAAGATATGTGGTCCAATTTCGCCTGTCTTTACCAGGGGACTCATGGAGAACATCGTGTAAGGTAGGCCGGTCTCGAGGGGTCCGTTCTCCTTCACCCGTGAGACTAGCGAGGACATAACTGGTATCGTAATTGGGGCGTTCAAACAGCACCGACTCGATTGACTCAAACAGCGCGTTGATAACAGAGCCACCATTGGAAAAGCTCAGTGGGGGGGCATAAAGTTCTTGGCGGTTGTGCAAAAAGTGCTGGAACGCAGGCATCGAAAGATCGAGTGCAGCATAATCAAGGCCACGATCAGTATTAAGACGAGGCAGTTGAAGACGAACGTGTCGAGTTGCGATGTCGCTCAATGCCGAAACAAGCTCCGAATAAGTATTATTCTCTTCACAACGCTGAAGGACCCCAGTAGCAAAAAGATAATGATTCAGTAGCTTCACACCCTGCTGATCTACCACCAGTCTCTCAACAACGGATCTCAGTGATGATATATCATTGACCGAATGTAGACGCTTTGCCTCCTCTTTTCGAGTTGTGGGGTGAACTCCCTTGAGGGCACACCATAAGGCCGGAGGTGGATTGCCTGATATCCATTGGGTGTCGATAAGTGATAGGATTTGTTCTCGCAAAAGAGTATCATTTTCAGTCTCGGTGCTGAGCGGATTTGAACTTGTGAGAGTATATCGGAGTAATTGCGAGGGCGATGGGTCTTCCATTGGCGGATCAGCGTCAAAAGCGACAGAGGCGAGACCACGCCTAGATAACCTCTCAAACGCATGGTATGATAGTCGCCGCCTGAATCCCAAGAGGATTCGTGATGATGGGCTCCCCATCCTGGGCAACGAGTCAATGCGAATGCTCTTGAGGAAATGCGGAGAGGCCACGACCCACGGGTGGAGAAGATAAACAGCGATAGATAAGGGGCCCGTCCGGGGTGGCAGTTTCGGGCGGTACCTCCGGGCGGTGAATTTGATGTCATATCGTCGCCAGACTCTGCGGATGTCCATCCACTCCAACACTTTCAACACACACATCGGCCGTCTCAGCCTTGCTGGGTAAATTTTGGATTCAAATTATCATGCCTCAAACGCAACCGGTATCTACCTCCGCGGAGGACGAGCAAAAGATTGAGCATCCCGAGCAGGTCGAGGCTACCGAGAAAGAAACCTTGAGCTCGTCAGACGCGCCTGAGCAGAGCAAAGAAAATGATGCTGCAGCTAAAGCACGGGAGAGGATGGAAAGGTTCAAGGCTCTCAAGGCCCGAGCTGTAAGTTTATTACCTCTGGCGAATATGACATTTCCAGCTCACAACTCCCCCCTTCTATGAATCACCATACTAACGATCGGCATGAAGAAATCCGGCACGGAGCGCAACCTGAAAGAAACAGTAGCAGAGACACAACGTCTAGCTACCGATCCTGGACTTCTGAACTCGCTCTCCCGCAAACACGCCTTTGCCTCTCATAACCTCCTCAAAGCAGACACCGAAGCGGCCGGTGAAGATTTCGAACGGAAGCGCGCCTGGGACTGGACTGTCGATGAGTCGGAGAAATGGGACCGACGCATGGAGAAAAAACAGCGCCACCGTGATGATGTCGCATTCCAGGACTACACCCAAGATGCCCGCAAGGTGTATAAGCGTCAGTTGCGTGAGCTTGCACCCGATCTCGAAGCATATGAGAAGGAGAAGCTGGCCGCCATTGAAAAGGCCGCTGCTAATGGCGATCTGGAAATTGTCGAGACGGAAGATGGCGAGATGATTGCGATTGACAAGAATGGCAGCTTCTACTCGACAGCGGACAGTGTGGGCTTTACCGACAACAAGCCGAACCGCGCCAATGTGGACAAGCTGGTTAATGATCTCCGGAAGGCGGAGGAGGTCCGCTTGAAGAAGCGCAAGGAGCGTCGTGGAGATGAGGAGGGCGACGTGACCTACATCAACGAGAAGAACAAGCAATTCAACCAGAAGCTTGCTCGGTTCTACAACAAGGTATGCATCGCACTTCTGCCTTATAATTGGCTATTGCCTTTTACTAACTCTTTCTCAGTATACCACCGAGATCCGGGACAGCTTCGAACGTGGTACCATGATCTAATGCGAAATGACAAGAGCAATATAATACATGTGGTGGAGATTGGGGGGTCACGCGGGGTGCACAACAAACTCATTCAGCGAATGAGATCCTCTGCGTTTTCATTCGATCTCTCCGCGCGAGGTGTCTGCCGGGCACGCAAAGGTCAAGGAGGTGCAACCAATGAAGTCAGCGTTTCATGCCCTTATAGCATCGTCTTCCTCCAGGCCTTTGTTGCCAGCTGCTCAATTTGCTTCGTTCCAACAGCTCCTCTTGTCGACTCATCTTCCAACGCCTCGACCACTGCCTCACCTACCACATCAACTTTCAGAGGCTTCTCAGCCATGGCTCCGAGGAATCCAAGTTTGTTTCCGAGGAGGTTATTAAACTCGGAGGCCACAAAGCCACCAAGAGCGATCGGCAAAGTGAACTTTCTGCTTGAATCATACATGAAACCCGGGCGGATAAAGATACTCCGCAGCTCGGGAAGCGAAGATGCAATGGTGGCCTCGGCTTCGCGCTTAGTGGTGATGTATCTAGCCGGAAGGACCGGCGCTCCAGCAGCAGCAGAGATATACACAAAGGTCGGAACATGCTCATTTGATGATTCCTGAGCGAGCGCGATAGCTGTATTAGAAGTTAGCATCAAGATACAAGCAACTTTCCAAATCCCAATGCCGGGTTCCCAATCAGAAGAATTAAACTTACCGGAATCCCTGTTCATCAATTCATAAGTCAATTGTCCGTCCTTCTCCTTTGGCTCGAGAGCTTCGCCCTCCTTTCTTTGTAGCGGATTCTGGCTTCCCAGTTTGGAAGAGCTGAATGCACGCTGTAGACCACCGACAAGTGGTTCACGCCCTTGTACGACGCCCTTGTAGTCGGCCTCTAGCAAAATACCCATCGTATGAACGACAGCTGATGCTCCGGTCAGGAAGGGTTTATAGGTCTCCGGCTTGAGGATATCGGCCTTAGCCCATTCCACCGAGCTGGCCCAACTTGGCCGCTCCTTGGAGCTTGTGACAGTGTCCCAGTGCGGCTCGCCAGATCGACTAACGTGATCTTAGCATATGTTGCGTCTCGAGGAACCTTTGACTCTAGTTCAGAGACTAGAGATAGAGCTGAGAACATACCTAAGCGACGTTACCTCCCAACCCCGTGCAGCAGCAGCTCTGCAAATCCGGGATCCTGGAGCACCGAGTTAGCTCATCCGCGCACATGCATCTCGAGTGATCAAAGTTGCGAACCTAGAAAGCCGCTTCCTCCGGCAACGACAAGTCTTTTAGCTGCCATTGTGTGTGTATGAGTGCGATAAAATCAAATTGAGAAGCAGAATCGCAAGGCAATTCTACCAGCGAGGCAAAGAATCGCGATCGATCGATCGATCAACGCTCCCAAGATTCAAGCTACTTGCAGCTCCGGCATGCCGTCACCGTGTCACGTGCACTGCCCGTCGTTTTTCCACGCGCCATTCGACATTCTTCTGTCCAGCGCGACTTGCAATTCCAAGAACTCTACTACGAATATCTTCAAGCCGTCACCATGCCTTCTGCAACAGGTAACAAGCGTGTCAAGGTCAGTCTCTCCTCCAACTACCTCACCCAGTCTTCACCCAGTCCTTACAATATCTCACAGGGCGTCTCCGTCTTCCGCCCATTCATCTTCGGCAGCGAAGCGCAACCCTTCGACCCCGAGAAACGACCCGCCAACACCCCCGTCGACCACACCCACCAATGGCGCGTCTTTGTAAAGGGCGTCAACGATGAAGACATCTCCTACTGGTTGAAAAAGGTGCAATTCAAGCTCCACGAAACCTACGCGCAAGCCGTACGAACCATCGAAGCACCCCCCTTCGAAGTCGTCGAGACCGGCTGGGGTGAATTCGAAATCCAAATCAAGCTCTACTTCGCCCCAGAATCGGGCGAAAAGCCCCAAACGCTCTGGCATAGTTTGAAACTACACCCCTACGGCCCGGATGCGGAGGGTATGAAGGAGCGGCGGGAGGCGGTTATTAGCCAGAATTATGAGGAGGTCATTTTTAATGAGCCCGTTGAGCCATTTTATGAGCTGCTGACGGGTGCTCAGCCGGCTGGGACGCCGGCGGCGTCGAGGGGGAAGGGAAAGAATGCGAAGCAGCCAGGTCGGACGGCGGAGATTCCGTTGAGTGATTCGCCGAAGAACCCGTATAGTCGGGCGACGGAGGGGAAGGAATTGGATCGCATGTCGGAGGCAATCAAGACGGTCGATCAGATGATCAAGGAGGAGAAGGAGAAGCTGGTTGAGCGGGAGAAGTATTTGGCGGAGCTCAGGGAGAGTGAGGGCGTGCCTGCTGCCACAAAGAAGAGATGATTGTGTCTCATGAGCAGGAACACTTTTCATCATGCCATTCCAGGCTATGATCTCGACTCATACTCCGCTTCCCTGCACACCTTGGACACCTTTCCGACCACCATACAGTACGATCCGGAACGTTGATCCTGTGAGGCTGCTCAACAGCGGCAACTTTTCTCAAGACCCGTTACACATATGGCTCTGGACGATCACCATTTACGAGAGCTCTGGGTGTCCCAGGAGATATTAGATCCTGGTCCAAGTTTGCCTTGCCCAGAGTATCGTTACCAACCATTCCGTCTAGAGACCGGTTTCTCACTCCCCAGATTCTCCCGGCAGAAGGCTGGCATTGCCACGCCAAGATCTCGAGATCGCCCCAGAGTCGTGCGGACTGCTGTATACAAAGCGCGAGAGACAGCAGAATGTATCTGGGTTGGAAATACTAGGCGAACCCTTAGCAACCTAGGACCCACCTACTATTGTCCCTTCAAAATTGAGAATAGCAAAGCTTAACACATCCATCTGTACTCTTTCCCACTCAGAACCGCTCATTTCATCCCGTATTGCATACCTATTGACGACAAGGAAATCACCGCCTACCATATTTCCTATGATCGGTGACATACAGTTCCAACACCTATGTAGAAACCGAGTCCGCAGGGCTCCCTATGACTCAAGATCTCTCCTGGGATTGGCAAATAGAAGCAGAATTGGGCTGCAGGGCACAGTTTGGCCCCTAATTAGCGCCGAGTGCCTGTGCAAATCATTCGCGCCGGGCTGCGGTTTGGCCCCGCGTGCCGAGCCATTCAAGACTCCACACATCACCAGCACAGTCAGACGTTCCAAATGAAATAGCGGTAATGTGATGAGGCGCAGCGCTGCAGATATTCCCTACTCTGTAATCCATCCAGGGTATTCTGCACTCTGTGCATATTCCCCGCATGAAGAGCAACGAACAACGAGTAAACCTTAGTATTGTAGGTGCCCCCGTCGGACTTCCGAACAATAGTAGAGTAGCATTGAATCAATTACCATGCACGATGCCAAGACGCCCGTAGGTCGAACCGCGGGTTCAAGTCTGGCGCTAAGAAGAGCGAGGCTGACTCGCTAGTGAATTGGGCCTGGATTAGCGTGAAGAACAGCCAGGGTCTGCCTCTGCGGCTCAACCCGAAAAAAACCCCCCCGGCTCTATCAAGTCTTCACCTCCGAGTCCATAAAAGAGGCGCCGTTTCCCACGTCTTATTTTTGTGGGAGACATTTTTTTTTGCTGTGCATTGTTCCCACTACACAAGTACAACAGATTGTACCTACGGAATTTTGATCTTCCCATTGTCAAGATACCAATCAACCTTGACTTTCACATCCGCATCCATACCCATATCCATATCTACTACATCCACACATTATCAAAATGCATTTCACAACCACCCTCCTCCCTTTCCTCCTCTCAAGCCTCACACTGGCAACGACCATCACAACCACCACCAGTCCCACCTCCACCAGCGCCGCCACCACCGGCTCATCAACGGTTATCAGCTACTTCGGCGCCAGCTACACCCTCTCCGACATCCCAATCCGCACCTCCACCAGCTACGCCGCCAGCGTAGTCTCCCTCAATGCCCTGGCAACGACCTACGCGATAAACTGTCTCCCCTCCGCCCCAACAACCGACTGCAGCATCGCCTCCCCATTGACTCTCATTGCGGGCCCCAACACCTTCAGCTTCGTGGAGCCCTTCACCCTCTCCGTCGAGGCATACGGCGTCACCGTTACCGAGAAGGGTACCGAGGACATGGCGTGCTCGTTCACGCATTCGTCCGAGTCCGCTACTTGTACTATCAAGTATGATTTGACGGCTTCTGGGGCGGGGAAGACGACATCGACCAGCGGTTCGACTAAGACGGGGATTGCGACTGGGTTGGTGCAGTATCAGGCTTTGACTGTTACGGGGGGCTTGGAGAAGTTTAATGCCCCCTCTGCGACGCAGACTCCCACTGGTAATGCGGCTGGGAAGATGGCCATGGTCACCGGTGTGCCGTTGGGTGCGGCGGCTGTTGCGGTTGCGGTTTTGTTGTAGGGGGGATTCGAGTGTGGTATTTTGATTGGTTTTATGACATATTAATGCTTTGTATCTACGGTTTATCTTCATGTTCCTGTGTATGTGTCTTTGGGAGGATACCCCGCGTTTTGATGTCAAGGAAGCAGCGTCTACATATCCATTGTGTTTTCAATTTGCATTTTCTACATTCATGACAGTATGATGATAGATGGGCCCATGCGAGTAGAACCTGTATATTCCCGAGAATCTAGCATTCCAGCCATGATTGCAACTTGCCTCTACCTCTGTTCAAGTCTATCCGAAAAGTAGTAACGATCGTTCTTCAAGATCACAACGCCAATAACCAAAATCGCACCGCTATGTACCAAAACGAACATACAATTCCGAAGTAAGGAGGAAAGAAAAAAGTCTTGATCTAGCACGTAGCAGACTTGGTCGCATTACGAGTCTGCTTCAAAAACGGAATCAAGCTCGTACCACCAGTCCCATACAATCCCGTAGGATTGGTCTCGCTCAGACCTTTAATCTGGGCACTGGCCGTGGCCAAATTGACCTTTTCCGTGGTACCTGTCTCAACGGGTACGTTGGTGCGGGCTGGCATGATGATATACCGCGAGACAATTTGGATATGAGCGTCGCGGAACGCACTCAGCGTTAGGACAGCGGCATTGTATGCCTCCTTGAGAGGAGACTCGGTCTGCGTGGAGGTCACGTAGGACCGCACGTTGGAGAGCGCGGAGAGAGTCTCCAGGAAACGCTTGTGCGGGGCGGGCATGTAGTTTCTCATATCCTGTGGAACACTTTGTCAGTATTGATAGTTTCTTTTTTTCAGAAAACTCGAGGGTACACAACTTACCTGGATATAACTCGTCCCGGAGGACTTCACACTCGTACCTCCCGTCGCAGAATGGCTCACTCCAAGGAAGATATCAAAAGTTTGAATAAGTGAGCTCTGCGCATTACTGCCCCCACTGTACTGATGCCACTCGCCCTGGCCAGCACCCAGATCATAGAAGACACCATGCGGCAAGCCAGCAGCAGCCATATTCTTACTCCCTGCCAAAAACGGCCGCAACTGGTGGAAGAAGACATGTGGTTTGTTCTTCTCATACATCCGCTTCAACGTGCCAGTCAAATCTTGCAGGCCGTCTGTGAATTGACAGAGCAGCGCCGTCAACCGGGGCTCGTCGTTGGCTGTAGCAGCGGCGATGGCATCGAGCATTAATGGGACTAGCCGCGCACCCTTGGCTTCGATGGCGACGGAGATGACCATGAACCATTCTTCATCCTTAGTCCCGGTGAAGGAGGTTAGGACGGAGAGATGGTCCGGCTCTGTGAGGTCGAGTTCTGGGACGGTGGTGTAGTTCCACAGTGTGAGGGCTGCGTAAGTTGCACAGGGAGGGAGCTCGAGGTGTTTGGCAATCTCGAGGAAGGGCTTCGCAATACAGGTAGGGAGAACCTGGATGAGAAGAATTAGCTTCATTACAGACCGTGGTGGGGAAGATATGATATTCGGTGAATAAGATGTAGGATGCTGTGGAAAACTACTCACATCCTTGGGCTTCTCGCCTCCCCAGATATAGGCATGCGTGAGGAATCCCAGAATTGAGTATGCACGACGCCACTCTGGGTCGGTTTGCAACCATGTCGTGGTGAGAACGGGCAGGGCATCGACCAAACTTCTGATTTGACCGGTCTGAATCAAATCTGGCAGCCGGATGGCAAGCCGCTCCCAGGGAGCGTAGTAGTCATGGGGTAGTTTCTGCAGGGGAAGCCCGCTGGGAAGGAAGCCGTGATCTGGAGAGACGGCGCAATCATCGAGATTGATCTCAGGTGATGGGATCATCGTGGCAATTCTTTTTTGATTTTCACGTTCCAGATGAGAAAGAACGGGGGACAATAGGAAGGGAATTTGGGCAATGATGTGTGGGTGCTGGTTGAAGTTGGAAGGCGTACGTTAGAGAAATGAGAATTTATTGTCAGACACACTTCTACCCTCATATAAGGGGGTGAAATAACCATCGATTAGCATAATACCACGCCATTATAGATCGTGGATACGATCCGGTTTGCATCGGGTCTGCCCAAGTATACTGGCCGGATGACGGGCGGATCGCTATCCGTGTTCCGTCTTTATGATAACGTTGCACTCGTCATACTCCGAGACGGCAATTATGGAGTGATGGATCATTCCAGGAACCAGGAACACTGATGGGAACTATAGAAGGTAGGAAGATAGTGATACGATAGGTTAAATCCAACGAACTATCCTTCACTGTGCGGATGACTTGACAGAAAAAGCAAACCTATCAAGTTTAATGCACTGGCACACTGCATCCCGGTACGATGTGCATTACAATAGGGCTGATCGCCAATCGCATAGTCATAACCGCTTCACCGTGCGGTAGCCCCAGTACATCTTTCCAAATGGGCTGTTTAGAGTTCATAAATGCCATCAATTCTCATCCCTGCTAGCGATTGAGTAACAAAAACACAGAATCTGCAACGGTTATCATGCTAACCAGACTTCTACCCAGCGGAGATCCCCGCCTATCACCGCAAGAATGTGGGGACGGATCACAGAGGCGGATACGGATGCTCTTATCCGGACAGCCACTCTTCCTTCGTCTCCGATTTGATTAGAGCGAGTTATATAATGGACATTAAGTGTGCGCGTCTTATCTGCACTTAGAAACCTTCCCCTCTACTTAATCACTGCCATTAAGCTCGTTTGCGTTGCCAACGTCGCTCCCCCTTCCCGCCCTGTCTACATCTGCATTGACATCTACCTCCACCTTCATATCCACCCTCCTACATCATGACGGGCGCCAACGGTGTCAACGGTGTCAAGGCTCCTAAGCCTACATTCCCCTCGGAGGCTGCCACGAGGGAGTATGCCGCCTCGCTAGACAAGGCAGACCCTCTGCGCGCACTCCGCGATGAATTCATCATTCCTTCCAAGGCCAATCTGGCCAGCAAGAAGCTCGCCAAGCCAGGTATGAGCACCGGAAGCTTCTGAAAATTGCGGGGGTCGCTTGTGGAACGTGTAATTGACTCCCCGAGAACAGGTCTCTCCTCCGAGCCCAGTATTTACTTCTGTGGTAACTCACTGGGCATTCAGCCCAAGGCCACCGCCAAGTATATGGAGGCTCAATTAGATACCTGGGCGTCCATTGGTGTCTGTGGCCATTTCACCAATATTGAAGATTCCCCGCTATCAGAGTGGCAGACGCTCTCCGAACAGGCTTCGGCTTCCATGTGCAAGATTGTTGGCGCTTCGCCGGAGGAGGTTGCCGCCATGGGTACTCTAACGATGAACCTGCACCTGCTACTGGCCAGTTTCTACAAGCCGACGGAAACTAAGAAGAAGATCCTAATGGACTGGAAGGCTTTCCCAAGTGATCACGTCAGTTGGAACAAAACCCTACGATGGAGAGCAAGCCGCTGATCTGATACATAGTACGCTATCGAGTCGCACATTGCCTGGCACGGGTTCGATGCCAAGGAGAACATGGTCCTCATTGGACCCGATGAGGGCACATACGAGATCTCCACAGAGAAGATCCTCTCATACATTGACAAGCACGCCGACGATGCTGCTGTTCTCCTCCTCCCCGGCATCCAGTACTATACCGGCCAGCTCTTCGACATCCCCACCATCACCAAGTATGCACAGGACCGCGGCCTGACCGTGGGCTGGGATCTGGCACACGCTTACGGCAATGTCGAGATCAAGCTTCACGACTGGAACGTCGACTTTGCTGCTTGGTGCACGTACAAGTACGGCAATGCCGGCCCGGGTGCGATGGGCGGTCTATTCGTGCACGAGCGCCACGGCAAAGTCGACTACAGCGAGGGCGAGGACTCGCCCAAGTTCCGTCACCGATTGACGGGCTGGTACGGTGGTGACCGCTCAGTCCGATTCAAGATGGACAACAGTACGTGATCCTTGCAACGCATTAAGAAATGTTCCAGGGATGAAGGATTTAAAACCACTAACACCATCCAGAATTCAAACCCATCCCCGGCGCGAACGGCTATGTCATTTCCAACCCTTCCGTAATCGACCTAACAACCCTCTGCGCTGCCCTCTCCGTCTTTGACAAAACCAGCATGACACAGCTCCGTCAAAAATCATTTAAACTAACCGCCTACCTCGAGTATCTCCTCCTCAAGGACAGCACGGATGCAGACCGCCAGTTCACAATCATCACCCCATCTGACCCGCACGCCCGTGGTGCACAGCTGAGTGTGCTGCTCAAGCCGGGCCTGTTGCATAATGTGGCGCAGAAGCTGCAGGATGCAGGCATCATTTGTGATAAGCGGGAGCCGGATGTTGTTCGGGTGGCGCCGGTGCCGTTGTATAATACTTTTGAGGAGGTGTTTACTTTTGTGGAGGTCTTTAAGAGTGCCTTGTCGCAGTAGGGTGAAGGTGCTGGCTGTTTTGGATGGGGGATGGGTTCATATGAGCTTATTTGGGAGATACCATAGATGAAAATAGCATACTGGCCAGTCTTACATTTGAAGGATTTCTCGGGCAAACTATCCATGAAGTAATTGTACGATTCCATTTCGTTCTACCAGACCAAGCATAGTAAATTCAGGAAGAATCCCGTGATATCTCATTCAGAGACCTCGACTGCCTAAAAATTCCCAATATTAGTCCAAGTATCTCCACCCCTCAAGAACTCCTGCCCCTGCGAGAAAAAGTTGGTCGCCAAAATCGAAAACTCATCATTCGTCAACGTAAGCTGCTGCGGCGAAACCAACGACTGTCCCGAATAATCCGCAAACCCAGTCGCAGCATTAGCCCCAAAGCCACCACCGGGCGACTGGAAACTCGCCGGTTTCTCCTCCCCAATACGTGTTGGCGCAGGTAACGGCGAAGTCTGCGAGACTTCCGGGTTCGCAGTGGACGGTCCCGCATAGAGCGAGTCACCGAAGAGCCGGCGGGCGGAATCTGCGTCGCTGTTTGAAGAGTACTCGAGGATTTCCCAGAATTTGGAGAGGTCGATTAGTAGGCTTTGGTTTTGTGCGTTGGCGTCGGATTGGTAGGTTGCCGAGACGGCGTCTTCGAGGTGCTGGAGGCGTTGGGCGAGGCGGGACATATGAGGCCATCGTTCACCGATTTTTTGGACGAAGTTGACGCATTTGGCGAAGCGGTCGCGCTTTTGGTCGCGGATTGTTGGGTCATCTGTGAAACTGAGTTGGAGTTCGATTGTGGCTACGACGGCGGCGCTGTAGCCTAGGAGAGGGTCGGAGACGAAGAATGATTTCTCTTCGAAGTAGTTGATGAAGTGGATGATCCAGGTGGTGTGGGAGGAGATCAAGTCGGAGGTATGTTGGAGGAAGATCTCGGGGATGGTGCTGCGGAACGTGCGCAGGCTGAGAGATAGTAGGAGTGGATGGTTCAGTAGACAAAGCATGGTGTGGTACATGAACTGGTTTAGAAACCAGGGTCCCCAGTATTCGCGATGAGCTTGTAGCTCCTCCAGGGATCTATCACTGAGATTCGCCGGTTTGAAGCGATGTATGAGAGGCATTTTCGTCTCCAGGTCCATCTGCAGCGCGATGATTTTCGAGTATTCGGAGTGCGGAGACCAAGGGGGCACCTTGCTTGGTCGTCCATGGTGTCTGACATACCGCCCCGTCCGTGCGAAGGGCTCGCTCAGCATAATGACATAGGCTAAAATTCCCTGGTCTTGTATATCACTTCTCCGCGTGTCGGGGGGCAGGGGACCTGGGGAGAGCATCCGTGCAGGTCGTGTCGGACTCTGGGGGTAGAATGGGCCTCCTCCTTCGGGGATATCGATTGAGAACTCGCCACCGTGCAGTCGTTTCAGCAAGCATATGCTCCAAAAACAACGTCTGCGTTCCTCACGATGTATGTTGCTCATTGGTGCGCGAGGCTCTAGGCCGAGATTTGCGCATTGAGCTAGATTCATCGCAAGACTGCTGTGGATGCTGGAACGATGCGTATTGCCATCTGTTGCCATGCGACTCTTAGCAAAGTAGACATCTTGTCAGCTGGTAGAGCACATACTTGTAAAATCAACCAGGCTCAACAGACAAAGACATTGGAGGGTCGAAACCTCGACTGGTCCTTCGGAGACTCGCTTCATAACCAGGCCACGTGCTACTTCAGCGTAGCTATTGACCTGTTCAGACAGGGAACGGGAATCGCGGTGTGAGTTCGAGAAACGCAGACTCAAAGCTAAGATGGCGTAGATGACCTCGATGTCTCTTGTCTGGAGGCTGCTGATGAAGCTACTCGTATGGAACAAAGGGAGGGGCTGTGACTCGCAATACAACACGTATAGCTCGGCTAGAGGAATGATTTCGTCCCAAGGAGGTAGAATCACAGATGTACTTGGGCCAGGCGTGTTCATGCCAGTGGAAAGATGTGCGGCACTCGCCGCTGGCGGTTCTCCTCTGGAGCCGACGCTACGTGAAGTCAGCGAGCCGTATATAATCGTCAACAGAGACGAGAGTTTCGTACCCTAGATGATCAATGACCACTCCTAGCTTTCCTTCCAAACTTCGCAATCGATCCTCCTGGCGCATATGAGTATCAGCACAAGCCATTAATTTCTATTCTCTGAGATACACACCAGGGTCTGTGGAGATGACTGGCCCCCGAGATGGGGCCTTACAGTATCCTCTGGTGCTGGAGGCCGGCGCCTTTCCTCTGCGTAGATGCATTCCTGCCGCAGTCTAGCACACAATGAGCAGACCGGCTGCTCGCCAGGACATTTGGCCTTTTTTCGTCTGCACCATGTTAGCCTCGAGGTTGACGATGAGGGGCATTTTATGCGGCCCTTACCTGCACGGTTCGCAGGCCTGTCTAACCCTTTTAGCTGGCCGTTCGGAATATGCTGCGTCGATGTGATCCATTATGATCGTGATATCGTTCTTGTTTTTATTCAACGGGTAAATGGTTGTAGAATTGGTGGTGGCGCCTCGAGATACGTTCAGTGGGTTGAAAGCGGGAGTTTATATTGCCAAACCAGACGGGTCAAGATTGTTCATATTGAGAATCTGGCGCTCAAAAACCCATGAGTGGTAGGAGATGCACACCACAGCCAGCCTTTGGTATCCGCACGAGCTCCGAACAACCAGGAACAAGCTTGATTTGGGATGTTTGGGTCAAGTATGCCGTGGGACCTGATGTTGCCTGGCCCTTTATAGTGCTGACTCAGCACTTCGAAGGGCTGCCCGCATTCCATGATCTGGTGCGGATGGTCCAATGCGGACATTAAGAAGTATATACGAATCAAAGTACCTACGATAATTGAGATGCAAAATTTGGTACTGTGGGATATATAAATTCGAGGGTAATGTGATAGCATGAGATCCTAATCTGTATGAGGTACCCTTTCCTAATGATGGCCTGCTCAAGTACGGGATAAAGCATAGACCTGGTGGGATGATTCACGAGAGGTTGTGCTTCCTGATACTACGGTTTCAAATATTGAACCTGGAAGATCAAATGAGGATGGGCAGCTATGCGTTTCCCATGAAGCTTCTGGCAGGGGCAAGTATAGAGCGCTTCGTGAGATAGGTTGAACACTCATGTCCCAGAATATGCCATTCGACCGAACTGACCGGAATCAGAAGAATATGAGCTTGAAGAAAGTTGTGAAGTGGCAACGGTACTTTGATTGGTGCTTCGTTTTATGTACAGCCCCAAATCTTCAGTGTGCCCCGCAAAGTCCATCTAATCCACCACCGGTATAGAAATACACCGCCAATATTGTGTCAATCCCATCATTGCATCTTCAACTACAAGCAACCAAATCGAAAGGAGATTTGGTGTCATTTATTTGTCACCGAACCAGGTCTTCTTGCCCTATTCATCAAGTCAGTATGTGTCACGAAATCACCGAGCATTGGCTGCCGTGCTCGCGTGGACGAGAGAGGCTGGGGCTTGGGGCAAACTAACGAAGACCATGCGGCACATGGCGTAGGTGGTGGCTATCATCGAGTTAGCTTATAATCTGTAGTGTTTCTTCGATTCCAGAGAGATTCCACTAACCAGCACCGAGGCCGTAGACGGAGATGAGGTAGGGGTACATGATGTAACCGCTACGGGAGGTCTGGGCCCAAATATTCTTGTCAGAAAATTGCCGATTGCTAGCATCGAAGACATCATATTCGGATCAAACTGACCTTCCACCATTGACGCTTGCCGTCGTGGTTCTGGAACAGACGCTGGTAGTAGGGGACACGGTTCTCGCGGAACACGAAACTATGGATGGCCGATGCTTGTTAGCATAAGTTCTCAATGCAGTCATGACAGGCAATGTGTGTAGCGGTATCAATTGCAATGGCAATTGACGCAATCGCGCAGAGCACCCCCGAGGGACTTTCGAAACGAATTTCGGCCGGTCTCGGGCGCAGCCATGAGGGGTTGAGAGGAGCTGAAAAGCATTGGAGTCGACATACCCGGCCATGCGAGGCGCAGTGCGGAACATTTTGGCGGTTGGAAGCACGAAGCGAGGTTTGGATGGGAGGGGAGAGTGGTTATGGCACGATGTCGTGAGGTTCGGGAGAGCTGCAATTGAGAGTCATGTGACTTCCCTCTTTCTTCCGCCCACTCAGAAGGTGCGCTTAGTAAGGAAAAGGCTGCTGAGTCAGGATCCTCAAAAGGGGAAAGCGTCATCGGCGGGCTTTTGGCACGGAAGAAGCAAGCTTGGACTGTTTGGTCCGCGCTGGTCTTGAATTCTCATCGTTAAAATAGAAGGATGGTGGACAGGTATTTTCGTTGCCATCCTTCCTTGCACGACCAATGCGACCGGCTCTTCTTCGACTCCTGAAGAGGCCGTCTGCCATCTCGGTTCTCGACTCCCTCGCAGCAACACCGACCGGAATCGAGCAGTTGGAGTCAAGATACGCGCGCCTACGATGTCAATCTCGATGTGCTCATCAAGAGGCACTGGACGATAACGTGGGAAATGACTCTGCAGTGCAGGGAGTCGAAACTCGACAGCAGACCGTAGGCGAGAGGCGGCCCTTCAATTTTCCTATCTATGAGATCGAACCCTCGGAGCCAGATCGACGTCCAATCTCCTCGACCCTTACGAACCAAACGAGCGAGAATCCCGATTCGAAATACGCGATTAAGTCATTACGCCTACATCCGGAGAGACTGGAATTTGAGTCGGACGTTGGCCACTGCGATGATATTGGGACACGCCTGGTCGACCGTGCGGAGAACAAAGATGATTTTGAGCTTTGGGAGGAACTTTTGAAGTATCGCCAGCGACATTATGGTGACAAGGGAACACAAGATATCTGGGAAGGACTGACAGTCCGTCTCCGCGGAGTCTGGCTACCGGTAAATGGAGAACGGGCCGACTTCTTCTGGCAGAGCTTCGTAAAACTGGGGTTAAGACGAGATCTTTTCCTCATTGATGTGATGAAATATGCGATGGATTTACACAGACGAGAAGGCAAATCTTGGCCACGGCTCTACGAAAGTGTCGTGGGTGGCCTTCTCAACCGGGGTTTGACGAAGCGAGCTTTACGATGGAACAAAAATTTTCAAGCATCCGGCCTGGCCTCCCCGGACGATGTCCTGCAAGTTCTCCTACCAATTATTCGTCCGACATCGCTTGTGGAAAGTGCGCGCGACTGGTATCATGTGAAGGCTGTCAGACCTTCCTTGCTTCTGCGGACCTTTCGACTTTTGTGTCGCTCGGCCGAAGGCCACCAGATTTATGGGCGGGTTATGTCGACATTGATTGACCAAGGCTACGGCGAGGGCGCAATCTCAATACACCCGTTTTTGGTCGCGCGCAATGATCACCCAAAATCGCGCAACGAAATACAACCGTTGTTGGATTATGCCCGAATGTACGGGTTCTGGGACGAAAACCAAAAACTCCAGGACTATGCCAAAAAACAGTTCGAGTCCAAACCCACAGATCCGTCCGGTGACATTTCCGAGAGGACCAAGGAGCATGCGCCCGATGGGACGCCTTTCAAAGATGATATTGGAGCTCGATTGCTCGCCACTCGCGCCCTAAACTTTGACATGGTGCTCGGTGGTCTGAAGATGCTTGGCGTATCAGCAATCGGCCCACGGAGCTTACGTGAGTTAGCCATCAGAGCGCATGGGAGCCAGGATATCCTGGAGAAAATCAAGACACTCCGGCAGGCCGGCATCTCCATTGGAGATTCTATCTTTGCTCGATTGGTCCAAAGATTGGCATCACAAAATCGCGACATCCTCCTTTCCGACCTGCTAATGAGTGACCAGCACCCTGATGTGCTCGAAGACAAGGCCATGCAGGAATCACTGCTCATCTCCTACTACATTGCTCGTGATATGCAGCAGTACAACATGGCACTTACGGTACTTGCAGAGCTGCACCCAGAAGACCCAGACCTGTTGGATATCCATTTCCGCAAGCACATAACTGCCAACGATCTGGGAGCGGCGTCCAAGATTGTCGACGAGCTGACGCTGCGCGGGAAGCCTCTCAGTGAGGACAGCCTGGATTTCATGGCCGAGAAGGTTTTAACGCCTCGCCGACCTAATCATCGCCCAAACTCACCGCCCGGGCAGCCACTGGACACCAAGCGTGAAGTCATGTTCATCTTCCGGGCTCTGCAGCGCTCCGTTCCGTTGGGTGGTTATGTCAATCCATTCTTCTGGAAGGAGATGCTCAAACGCCTCGGCATGGAAGGTCATTGGGCCGAGCTTCGAGAATGTTGCTTATGGCTGGCTCGTCAATATGGGACCCGAAACAGTGATTTCTGGGGAACTACGCCCGCTGGAACACCAAAGGGACAGGATGACCGGATGCTGAAGCTCATTTTTAGCCCGCCAATGCAAACCGCGCTCGTGGCTTGGGGGTTCAAGTCGCAAGTGACTAGCGCAACTGCAGTCAAGGCCATCTGTTTCCATCCCACTACCAATGAACCTCTCATTCCATGGGTTCGTGGACTTCTCCTTCTACGAGAACTGGAACAAGCCGGTCTCGTCCTCCAGAAGCGTGTCATCATCGAGGCCACTCGGCAGCGCCTGGCCACTTTGTTTGGTCGATTCAGTCTTTCTCATTCTCGCTTGAACCGGGTGCTGCGACGACAGAATCCGTACCGGTGGCAGCGCGTGGTGGGAGATATCTTACGTGCGTGGGGTGATCCGTCTTTCTTCGGTGGATTGGAGAAAATCGAGCCAACCAAATTGATGAATCCCGGTCGAACCCCGTCCTCGCTGCGACGTTCCGCTCAGACGGTTTGGCCGAGGAAACGGAGTCGATGATGTATAACTAGCAATCTTTCATTCTGTTCATAGAGTAGTATACCCCCGTGATCTATGTCAACCACACTTGTATAATATGATGTACCTCCCAGTGACCCCCGTCTCATACACTTTATCCCGCATTTTAGAAGTAAATCGGAAACCCCAGTTTCAGAATTATCGCCACGGCGCGGCGGAAACCTGTCAGTCCCTTACGTCCATCGGAATGAACAGCCACTGGAAATTCCCACAAACGAATACGTTCAGGCTAAGCCACGCAGGACGTCAGTGTCTCCCGCAGCCTGTCAATCAATCTACAACTGGAGCCTAGAACCTTGGCTACTTGGCGCGATGGCAACGAAACGATTAGAAAATCCATTCACAGCCCTCGCTATGCGCGTGACTCTGTCCAATCAGCCGGATTGCGTGGCGGATGAAGATCCACCATCTAAGAATAGTTGAGACGGCAACGCGGCCTGGACCCGCAATGGATCGTCACTCTAAACATTGCATTCCATGACAGCCGACCCTTCTTATTCTCCTTCTCCTCTATCTGTTTCGACAATTGAGAGGATTTATTGTCGCTATTGACTACTTACTCCAGTTTTGCCAATTCTTCGATATTATCAACGACCGGTTGCATTTTACAGCATGCGATTGTTCAACTATTTACCGCTGGTGCCCGCGGTTCTGGCAAACCCGCTCAATGTGCGGTCCACCGCCTGCAACAATTCCCCCGACCTCTGCGACAAGTCCTACGGCGAGATTACGCATCTGGGTGCCCATGACAGTCCCTTTGTGCGCAGTTCGGATAGTGTTCTGGCTGGTGATCAGTATGTTGTGCCCCAATTCTGCGAGAGATCGAGTCCAGTACCCCGGTTGGTGATCGCGAAATCAGCTCTAACATGGTTGACCTTTTGTACAGATACTACGATACCCCTACCCAGCTGAGTGCCGGTGTTCGCCTCGTAACGGCCCAAGTACACAAGGAGAACAGCGAATGGCGTCTGTGCCATTCCTACTGCTCACTGCTGGACGCCGGCCTGTTGAGTGACTGGCTGGCTAAGATCAAGTCATGGCTGGATGATCATCCCAATGAAGGTACGTGACCTGCTTCATTCGCAAGTCAGTTCAACAAGGGACCCACCGAACTAACCCCGCTCTCCGATGCAGTCGTCACAATTCTCCTGGTCAACTCCGACAGCGCCTCAGCCTCTGAACTCGGCGCCGAATTCAAGACCGCCAACATCACCGACTATGCCTACCAGCCCGACTCACTTACCACCGCACCCTCTTCCTGGCCAACCCTCCAAACTATGATCAACTCTGGCAAACGGCTCGTCGTCTTCGCCACGCCGCTGACCACCAGCACGGATTACCCCTACCTCATGTCGGAATTTGACTTTGTATGGGAGAACAACTACGACGTGACATCGCCCTCGAACTTCACCTGCGAACCCGACCGACCAACCTCCCTCTCAGGCTCCATTTCTACCGCCCTATCCTCCAACCGCCTCCCCATGATGAATCACTTCCTATACTCCACCGATCTGGCGATTCTAGACATTGAGTACGCCAACGCCAGCTACGTGTCGACCACGAACGCGCCCTCCGGCGGCACCGGTAACCTCGGCAGCACTGCAACTAAGTGCAAGACCGCCTACGGTGGTCGTCAACCTACTTTTATTCTGGTGGATTTCTTCAATAAGGGACCTGCGTTGGATACGGTGGATAGTCTGAACAATGTGACCAATGCGGTGGGACGGACGTCGGTTTCTTCGTCCTCGACCTCCTCGAGTGATGGGTCTACTATCAATAACGTGTTCTCGGGACTAGTTGAGCTGGCCAGCTCGGCCAAATCCGGCGCTAGCACGAGTATGGGGGATTGGATCTGGGCTGGAGGGAACTGGAATAGTATTCTGGGTGGGGGGATTTCCTTCTAAGCTCAGGGGGGAGTTCCCCTTTTGTTCCCCTTCCCCCTTTTTCCCGCCGATTCTTTTATTGAATCTTGGCGTCATGTTTTCTTTTTTGACTCTTTCAATTATTGTGCAGCGTTTTGTTGTTCTCGGACATTTTGGAGGGTTTACCCCTGATTGATTCCACTTCTTACGAACGTGGATCTGGCCTGGTTAGGCCCGTTACATAGAGCATGGATATGGGTGGGACAGGCTTGTCGATTACTATCTTGTTTTTTTTTTTTGTGCTTTGGGATCCTTGGGCAAGGTGCTGGCGCATTGCATTGCAGATGGCATATCGCACCCAAGCAAAAAAGGGATACGGCGTTTTGGGGGATCAGTTGAATATCTTGGTTGAGAAACGACTGAAATGACTTTCTTTTTGAGCAAGATACTGGAAGACCTGATTCCCATCAAGCCATGTGCCGGTCTTGGTGCTAGAACGAATTGAAATAACACTTTTAAGAAGACTACAAACCATCACTACTAGAGATGTCCATTTTCAAGACTAGAAGATTGATCGCTAAATGCCCACTCAAGACTCTCTCTACTGCTTATCCTGAGCCAGTAACTGCCGCACCTTATTCACCTTATCCTCGGCAGTCTGCTCCTTATCGGTCCTGTAGTCAATTTGACCAGGCATTAGTTCAAATGTTCATCTTGCGTTACAGATCCCCCGCTACCTGGCAATGAGATTGAGGGGGGTAGTAGTAGCGATGAGAGAGGGCATACCTTGATCCAACACGAATATCGGTTTGAATGCGGACAATACCCTGCTGGTGCAGGAGCGTATGTGCCTGGCCGATGACTTGGTGGACTTTGTCCCAGGATCCCTCTAGAACAGTCGAGGAAAGAGCATGTTAGAATCGCCATGCTAGAACGAGCACGGAAGAAACATAGATGTCTACCTAGGGTCGTGCCTGCAGAATGCATGACATATTTCACGCCGGATTGCTCGATTAGTCGTTGGACGTCGGCCACTTGGGCGGAAACGGAGGCTGATGCCGTCCCGATCTGGAGATGGCGTGAGTAGATATCCTTCTAGAGGGGAAAAATGATCCTACTTACGGGGATCAGGCAAAAGTCCGCTAGGCAGTGCTCCGGGGTGGGCAGGGTTGTGGTGTCCATTTCGAGGGTTGTTGGTGAAGCGGATGGAGAGGGCAGTGGTGGGGAAGTGGGCGTCGGGCTGACTAACGGCAGCTTATTTAGTTAACAAGTTAACTAGTTAGTAGGCTGTCCTACAGTTAGTACGAGGGCCTGAATGGTGCGGTATTATTACTCGAGAGGTAATGGAGCTACAAAGCTATGAACCTAGATATCCATGTCCTATATCATCTGCTAACTACAGTTGATTTAATCGTTCGTCCATCGGCGTCAATTCTTCCGCTTTTTGTTGACCCCGCGGTGTTTTTCGCTGACCGCCGCTATTCCTGGGACTCTCCTTCCCTCATTCCTACTCTTTCGACTTTACATTCTCTTCATTGGGCCATGCAATGCCCTGGAATCTCGTATAATGCTATCAATCGTCTTTGAAACCGCCGACCATCGACTTAATTTGCCAATCGCCTGCCAAATCGAGTTATCGGCCTAGCGCCACAGATGCCGAGCTGGAAACCCCACCACGCGAACTAACCCCTGCACGACATCGGGGCGCCCCCCAAGTTTGCGGCTGGTTGGTCTATGGTCTCAACGCCGTTTCTTTTCTTTTTCCCGTTTGCTTGTTTGCTTGCGAACTTCGCCGTGACTTGACGGTCATAAAATCGACTGGTCTCGTGCCCCAACGTCTGCTTACTCGCCGTGCGCATTCAGCTTGTTTTTTTTTTTTCAATCTTTCTCACCCCTATTCGTGTGAGGCTCGCACTCGGTCATGCCCAGAACAGATCAGCAACCAAGACCATAAGTTCCCGACCCAGCAGTTCACCGCTACGAGCTAGTTGTTTAAACCCCATTCTGGATCCGCTTTAGCCCCGGACTCGAATGCATCGACGTTCGACCTAGTGGCTTCTATCGACCAATCGAGTATTCCCTCCCAGGACTACCTCCTCCACCGCTCTTCGAAAAACCCCATCGACGACTTGGAGGATTTTGTCAAGAAGGCTGACTAGTTGCCTTTGATTGTATTTATTTGATCGTTCCGAGCGAGTCATGCTCCTTGTGACCTCTGTGTTCCTTTTCCTCGTCATTTGCCAATAATGACCAACCCTAGTCTGCTGGAGCTTCTACCGGGAGTTCAGCTCGTATATCTAGCCGAAGGCGGTGCGAATGTCGTCTATCGCTTCGTGTCGGCGGTGGAATCTCCCCTCGGAGCTGAAAGAGATCCCCGGAAGCCTTTACCCTCCGTTGCTCGTGAAGGAACGGAACGGTTCGCGGGAAAACTACTTCGTCTCCACAAAGACACCGCCGCTAATGTCTCGTACAAAGAGATTGTGCAGAGCTTCGATACCCTTGTGCGCCCGCTCTTCGAGCCCGACGAGCTGGTCGACCAGACGCTTATCCGGCTACCAGAAGGTCTGATTCACCGATGCAATGAGCAGCTTCGTCTTGCCGAAGCAAATGGTGGCAGGCCCAAGAAACGACATGGCGGCTACCTGAGTCTGACGGAGCCATTTGGACTCCTTGTCATGGATATGACCACGTTTGACGAACCGGGCTCAACTTTAGCAGAGCTGAAACCAAAGTGGCTCGTGCAATCTCCCTCGGCACCGGCGACAGCACACCGATGTCGAACGTGTGCATTAAGAGAAATGAAGAATCAGGATGCACGGCCCACGGGCCAGAAAGAGCAGCGATCATTTTGCCCTCTGGATCTCGTATCCGGCACATTCGACGACGTCCTCCGAGCCACCGAGTTCGTCAAAGGGTGCAGCGACCGAACACGGCTGGCTCACATCTTATACCGCAATCCCACGCTTCAGAAACTGCTTTCTCATCAGAAGGCCTACCACAAAGTTGGCCTACATGGACCTCCTGCACAGTCCCAGGAGACGTCCCTTGATATGACACTTCGAGACTGCACAATGTATATCAAGGTGGGTACCTACTCTGATACCCTCTCCAAAGATAGATTGGTGGCTGACGCCAGGCAACAGATCCCTTCGGACGAGGAACATCCCGTTGAAATTCGCCTCGGAGATCTTGACCTTAAATCTGCTGCTGGCGGTAAAGCCGAGTACTGGCGAGACATCGAGATTCAACTGATCGAAGGAGGCTGGTATGATGGGCTCAACAGCAACCAGGGAATCAGTGAATGCGCCCTGCACCACTCGTCCGCTGTTCAGCATCCGGTAGCCTGAGAGTCTGTCCTATTGATCCAATAAGGCTTTTTCTTCTCGGCGTGTCTCTACTTCATTGAATTTGGATAGACTCACAGGGCCGATAGATCTTTACTATTTTCGCTTGGGTGGGCGGTTGTTTACTTTTGTTTGTCCTCGGGGTCTGTATTTTTCTGGGTGTATAGGAACCTTGTTGCGATTCACATCGCTTATCATTCGTGGGATTGGGACGGCTATTTGATATTCCAGCAACTACAACGACAGCTCAGCTATAGAAATCGAATCTTTGATTTATCTTCTTTGCAGTAAGGGAATCTTCTACTTGGCCTCGCCACGATGACCAGTACCACAATATAATATCTTTAAAATTAATTCTGTCAACATATATGACAACAATATTACATGGAATAGAAGTATAATCAACCCCGAAAATACATCCCCGCTGTCCCTCTTCCCATAGTATCTGACAAAACCCCAATATGTCCATCAAAGCACTCTCTTCTCTGCCCCTGACCATACTACTTCCGAGACATATCCAACAAATCGTCCAAAAGATCCACGGCCCCCGATCCTCTAGCCGCGGGAATCGCAGAGGTAGTAAACCCGGAAGGCGAAGCCGGAGTCGAGGCACGATGCCACCAAGGAGCAGCAGTAGATGAGCCGGTTAACGGAGAAATTGTTGGAGAACCCGTGGGCCTGGCAGCTCGAGCCAGAGGCCGCCTCGCAGGGACGGAAGGAATTGCTGATGGAGCTGGGGACTGTGTTGGCCTTGGGTGTATGGTGGATTGGCTTTGGGCCGTGACCGTGCCGCTGAGGAGGGCTACGGAGAGGGTTGCGATAATGATTTTGAATTGCATTTTGGAGGTATATCCGGAGTCAAGAGTACTGAGTATTGAGTAACTTTTTTTGTCGGATAGGTGAGGAATTAACTTGAGAGTTCGGATAGCTGAGATTAAGAACAAAAGTAGAAGCTGAGTTGAATAAAGATTTCTTGTAACTGCGATATTCCCAGAGTAAATAAGCATTTGGTGCTAGAATCTCGCTATCGCGCCCCTGAGGCCCCTTGCATGATAGTATATATTGATCTACGGGCGCGATGCAAGGTCGGCGGCAGATGATATCATTCTATCGATAGTGACAGGAGCTTGATGCACGGTCGGTTTCATCTATCAAATGGACAGTGTTGGTGAATTATCGGTAATCTCAATTAATCATGCAACAGGATGGGGAATACATATTGTGCATTGCACAGCATGCGTTTCTTAAGGAAGTGATAGACGCAGACAGGACTCAGCTCGCAGGATACGAGAATATGAGATTTCTCTAGTAGCGGTCAGAAAAAGCACGATTGAATGTGGCGTTGGAATTGCTTCTTTGGTGTGTAAGATTTGAATTGTGATGCTATCCATGATCGCTAGTGCTGATAACGAAGAAAAAGGAGGATGTCGGGCGTGAGATACGACTCTAGAATTCGAATAGATTCTCATCCTCCTTATACCCTATCTCTTGCAATGCTGGAAGTACAGCTTTCTGAATTATTGTTGGAGGACTGCAGAGTAGCGCCACAGTCTTCTTAATAGTACGGAAAACATCTTTCTCCAGATTCTCCTTCGACACATGGCCCTTTTCTCTTTCCAGTCATCCCTGGGATGGGGCGGCATGATCTGAAATTGATCTGGATGTTTGTTGACCAACTAGTCCAAATCGCCTCTCAATAAAATATCTTCCCATCGATCAGGAATTTGCCTTGACGACCAGGTCGAATGTTACAGTCTCTTCCCGTTCAAAGACTGGTTGCGTGAGTTTGTATTGACGAATGACGAGTCGGTTGGTGAAGTGGAAGCCCCGATGGAGATGTTGACAGGTTCAAGGGCCAAGCTTTTCTGCATTCAGTGGTAGAGAAAAGGTACACTGATTTGTATCTTAAAGGGCCTTCTTCTCGGCGAAACAGATAGCCTCGATTTAAGACGGTTTTCTATATTCTTCTTTGAGGGCTTGGCTTTTTCTCTGACTGCATCTTCGGCTTGGCCCTTGTTGAATGCTATTGCCTTCTAGGTGACTATGCCCAGCATGCATCCTGTTACAAACCCGTCAATCCCGTCAATCCCGAAAAAAGAGCATCAAACAGAGCCGAGACGCTATCTAGGTACTCAATTTATGCTCCGCATAATCGTCATAATGCTCTGAAACCCGTCAGTGGTATCAACATGCACTTTGCCCGCATGTGCCATTGATCGGTGCCGTGCCACCAGGATGCCCATCAAAATATACCAAACGAAAAGCTTCGATCATCGTTCCCATCATTGATGTCAATATGCTTGAGGCATGCTGTTGATCATAAAGACTTGACTGAAGAATAAGAATTTCTCGAAACTAGGTCCCTTTGATTCTTTGCTAAAGTCTTTGAAGTTCATTTATGTCTACTTTGAAATAGTTTTATTTCTAATATTCCAAACATGAATGGTGAACTACTTACTAGCGCAAACATAGGGCTGAAAAGCTCTACGGGAGAAGAATATACCCTAGTCGCTTTCTTCCAGAATTGGTGGGCCAATGTAAACTGAATAGAGTAAGCAAAACGTGCCTTGAATGTTTCCACAAAGACGTACCTTTTCTTGCGTGAATAACATACCACACAGAAGCCATCACGGTGAGCCCTACAAAGACGACGGACGCGTAGTTCATGGACACTGGCGTAACTGGCAGGACAGACGGCATGCTGAAAAGCACAAGCTGAAACGCTATCCATGCCAGGGAAATAATATTCACCGTTGTACCGAGAGCTCGACCACAATGCCACGGCGCCTTGTGCACCTCAGCTCGCCGATCCACGAATAAGGAAAGGCTGATTGGGATCGCATATGTGACGGCGAGTGCGAAGACACTCACAGAAACAAATGCAGTAAACGCGCTGGTGCTGCCTAGGTTGATCAATCCCAGCAACATCTGTACGACTGTCACTAGACCCAGTGCCCAAATTGGGACGCGGAAGCGTTCGTCAACATGGGAAAATAGCCGCGACAAAGGGATAGCCTTGTCCCGGGCGAGAGCCCAGGTTGTGCGAGATGCAGCATTGGTAATACTAATTGAGCAGAAAAAGCCAGTCACGATGATGAGAGAGACTAGCCCGGCTGCACCCTCGCGGGTCCCAGTAACGCGGTGGAAGATGTATGGTATGGGTTGACCGTTTGGTGCATTGAGGATATCGGTCAAATCTGGCAGAGTGAAGCACAGAGGCATCACAAAGAAAAGGCCGGTGATACCACCAACGGGCACGCATAATGCCAGAGCCTGTGGTACCTTTGTGGCAGGAGAGCGCACCTCTTCGGACATCGAGGTAATCATTCCTATTGCACAGAAAATAAAGGCTGGGGGCAATAGACCGATGAAGAAGGAGAATTTCCCCCAACCCGACAGTGAGCTGTCATAGTAGCCCAGTGCAGTAGCCGCATCATGCCTTCCAGCCTTAGCTGGAATACAAATAACGATCATGATCACAATCATTGACATGATAGTCCACCCGGCACAAATCGTGTCCACCATGGGTAGAAAGCGGTTGCCAAAACCACAAATCACAAAGGCCAAAATGCAAATTGCGTAGAAGACAAGGAGTAGTTGCCAGTCATTAGCTTCCCAATTAGAGTAAATTGACACTGTAGCAACTAGCAATCCCGCGAATGCGAAGTTCACAGAAAGTGTCACGGTCCAGTTTCCGATCAACCAGATCCATGCTGTGACGAAGGACAAGAGCTTGGAATGTTTCCCTGACAATTGAAAAGACCAATAGTATGGACCAGCAGAGGTTGGGTATCGATAAGCAAGTTCAGCGAGGGACATGGCCATACACTGATCTAGAAGACAAACCATGATCCAGCCGACGAAGATCGAGAGTTGACCTCCACCGTAGATTACTTGCATAAAGAGCGTGCTTTCTCCGAAAGGAACCGCGGCGATGGCCAGCGACTGGAAAAGAAGAGTAAACATTGAGCGATTACGGCGAAGCTCCGAGGTATATCCCATAGAACCGAGGGCTTGGTCAGGGTCATCTTGCTGATCAGCCTTTTCGGCTTTTGAGAGGGATTTTTCATAAGTTTGATCAATGTCAGTCATTTTGAGGAGGGAATGGTAGTTCAGATCAGCATGGGATTTGGAGATGGGTCGGCAAGATATATCCAAGTGCTCTGCATCATTGAATCAAGTTATTTCCTGTCCACACAATACCAAATTCCAAGTATATAACACGCGGAAACTATCATTCTCGGGGGAATCAAGGCTGAAAGTGCGACGAAACGCGGGGAAGCTCGGTTTATCATCATCTTCCCCGCCAACAGGGCAATTAGAGATACGATAGACGGACGCGTATCCAATCGCAGCTCCTAGAAGATGAGCTGGCTATGACGGATGGTGGTCGGTAGCTGTACTCTCCATAGCTGGATAGCAGAGCAACATCTGATCTGATTCAGTTAGCGTGCGGGGTGGGGGGCGGATCTTTAAGTTGAAGCCTTCCTAATCCTTACCTGATCAGGTAATTCTAGCCTTTTACCGTATCAGATTGCCTCTTGCAGTTGTGCTCCGCACTTTCGGACATCTTTCCGACCCTCAAACGTCTAGACGCTCTGTGAAAACACGTATCTGTGCCTTGAATTTCTTGTAACACTTCTCTAGCATACTGCGACATTTCATCCAGCCTCAAAAGGTCGATACAGTCGGGGAAGCTTTACGTCCTTAGGGTTGGTCTTTGGACTCGTCGTCTAATTGTTCTGATGCAGCGTCTTCTCAAGGCTGCATCGAATCAATGGAGGGGGACTTGATTGCATGTATGCCAAATTCAAGGACACGAATCCTTACATCCAGTGCACTGACGGACTAGCCTTTGGTGTAAAGTGCAGATTTGGCGCTTTTTATCCTTGTGGTCAGCTGGAAGAAAGATCTCTTATGTTGTTTCTACGGTACCGCGATGGCCATAGGATGGAGTGCTGGCAAAGGAGGAATGCTAGTTCTTGTTAACAAAGCTACACGATTACCAGCTAGCAGGCGATGCAATGACAGTGAGAATTGCTGGCTTAGCATAGTAGAAACTCTTGACAAAGTATAAGTCCCTGTCTTAATATAGTCATGAATCATATCAGTAGAAGTGGACAGTTGTAGGACCATCAGGTTCTGAGACCAGCATTTAATTCACCGTAACAGCCCTGTTATCCGCAGTCTAGCCACAGACTGTCGATCCAATAGGTAGTAAAGCTCACAATACTAAGCGGGTGATTCGTAACAGGGACTCTCCTATATATATTTCAAAGCTTGTGCAAAAATGCCTGGTAAATTTCCTTGCCATAACGGTGACCCCGTTGCGGGTATCAATGAGCAAGTCGAGCATTTTTGATACGTGTTACCATCTTGAATGAGTATCTTCGAGTATCACTGGTCTATGAAGTTCTGACTCTCCGTTTCCCTATTTTCTATCGCGATGCGTAGACCGTGCCTTATGATACCCTGACAAGAGCTCCATTATACACGGAAATCCGGTCTCTGCTCAATCAGGCTCAGCAGAGGCAGGAATAACTCTTTCCCAGTAGGGTTTGGCCCAGATTTCAGCTGGGATTCGCCCTCGGCTCTGAGTTCATCCCACGAAGCCCACTCCCATGCCGTGCACTTCTCGGGCTCCATGATCTGGATATTCGGTCAGTCTGGCAAAGTCAAGGGCCTTGATAAGTAAGATATAACGGACTATCACTTACCTGCGGCTGATCGGAATCATTGCTGACAACGGCACCCATGAAGATAGTAACGTAGTGTTTGCCTTCGGCTTCAAAGACGCTGTTCGTGGCAGTCAGAAACCGGATATCCCGAATTTGGATGCCTGTTTCTTCTAGGATTTCGCGTTCTGCGCAGGACTCGAAGGACTCGCCGAACTCGAGATGTCCACCTGGCAATGCCCAGGTATCTAAAAGTAATGGAACGAGTTAGTAATTTGGTGAATTGCTTCAACTCATACTTGATCCAGATGTCTGATGCAGGGAAACTGCGTGGCGGGGAAAAGAAGGGGATAGTGCCGGGTGGTGGGTTGACTCACTGGCGCCATGACTGCCCTTTCGCTTTCCAAGGATAAATTTGCCCTCGGGGTTCATGACAAAGACGCCAACGCCGATTCTGGGTTCCTTGGCGGAAGTCATGATGAATTTGTCTTTGTGTCAAGTGCCTGTGTTTTTTTGATCTACGATGACGAGTTTTGAGCTGCAAGGGACGTAGAGTGGGGCACGGCGAGTGAAGCGGGGTACCACGGCGGGATCGAAGGATGAGAAAGATTCCAGGGAAGCAGGAAAAGAGTATGAAGCTTTATTTTTGCATAAGGTTGGACTGGTTTTATGTTACAGAACAGTGGCTGTGCACGAGGCAGCAGCACGACCCCAAAGGTCTGACTCCATTGACCAAAGGCTGAATCACGGAATGGATACTAACGCAGCCACGAGACACCCATCTACGCCTTCACCTCCAAGGCACATTTACAATAGGAGCTAGCTGCGCATCACCTAAGCTACACCGACTTGTGATTAAGAATCTGTCGTTCATAAGAATATAAATATTTTCGATTGTTCGACAACGAAGCTGTACAAATCAGACTGTGGAAAGACCGCTATAAATTGTGAATCCTAGTGAATCATACAAGGTTCGCGGTCCTTTCAAAAGCGTAAGAGAGCATGTTGTGATCTTCCGGGGTCAAGTGCCTAGCATTTCTTTTCCAAACTGTTGGAAAACAGAGGCACCCAGAAGACCTGCCTGACGGCTTGCCGTGCTGCATTGATCGCTAACAGGAAAAGATATCCACGAAAGGGAAGCATCAATGATCAGTGAGTCGCAAGAGTCCAAAACCATATTGATCCGTACCCCACTGATATAGAAGGAGAGATGATTGGAAGAAGAGTGGAGATAACAAACGCAAGACGCTCCCTTTCCCCCCATATACTTTGAGTTTACTCCGCCCCATAAGTCCATTCAAACATGATCATCGCAATTGCAGCTACCTACGGTCAACGGTCAGAATGGGAAACTCCGCCCACAAAGGTGATCAATAAAACTCACCAAGGAAGAATCAACACCAGCCACGATCACCACATCCATAGCAGGTCGAAGGCTCTTTCGCCGTGACTTGGGCAGCAGAGCCAATGTGTCGTTATGGTGAATGCTCTCATAAACCCCAGCGATCCTCCTATCTCCATCGATAATATCATATCGTGCCATAATATCACCACACGGCGATATCAGCAGGGTCATGTCCTTATCACTGTCGCGCTTTGTATCATTCGGGGCCATATTCCGAAATGAGAACTTCATACTCTTTTTATTGTTCCCCCATCGCGGCTCTCCCTCGGCGATCTTGATATCACCACCGCCCGGCATTGTGATAAACCACGAATACGGTCTTCCAAGTGTGGTCTTCGTATGGAGCTCGAACAAGGGTAAGCCCGAGGCGTCGTGGAATTCGCGACAGACGCGATCACCATATTTGCGACCGGACACCGTGTAGACGGGCTCTTCTTCTTCTTCCGTAGTGATGATGTAGGCTGCGACGGACTGGGCGTTTCCATTTGGTTTGAGCACGAGAGTGGTCTTGGCAGGAACGATGGACTCCGTTCGAAGGGCGACTTGGCGCTCGGGTGGGCGCATCGATTTGCGAGGTTTGGGTTTGAAGCCCGGGGAATGCAGCGACATTCGCGCCTCCGAGTATGAAGTGTAGGACATGATGACGTAGGTAGTTATGAGAGGTTCCTACGCCGCCGTGTCGCTCGATAGGCCTGGATAAACGATCTTTTATAGCTATTATATCAGTACGGACGTTAAATGCCGCACGGGATGAGGTTGAGTAGGATTGAGGTATTTCTATGGTTTGCGCCCCATGACTACATCGTTGGTTCCGGGGGCCGTTTTGATTCGTGCCCTCCTCCGTCCAGATCGGGGCGGAGAAACAGGGATATGGTAGATCGCTCGGAAGCATCCTTTGTCGGGGCAGTGCTTATCTGTCTGTCACAGTCGGATTATTACTGAACCTATGCGGATGAACCGGAAGAACGTGGTGAGTGGAGAAAGGCTTGGATATTGCCAAGAATAGCTTCAATATGGGATGCTACGATTGATTCAGCATCAAAATATCCTATCGAAAGTGGCGAATGCTAACAATCATCAGCTAGCTGACTATTCTTACTGATTAGAATCGGTTCCACAACTTGAATGGTTTTCTCGGAATAGAGATACACATCTCTAGTTCCACCGATCTAGGTGGTCCGTCTCTTTCTAACGGGAATACTGTGTCTAACAAAGAGCATAATAGCATATAGCCGATCTTCGGGTACTGATCGTCGAGGAAAATGGGCGGCTCAACGGGCCGATGAGTAATGCGCCATCTTTCAGCCCCGCGACCACCATCACTGCTTTTCATTTCCTCGCAGCTGGCCAAATCTACATATCTATCATCTCCAATGGCAGCTAAATTTGCCGTCAAGTCCTTAGACCACCTGGTTCTCACTGTCCGGTCCATCCCCCAGACGGTAGCCTTTTACACTACCCATCTGGGTATGCGGCACGAAGTATTCAATTCTCCCGCAAACCCCGCTGTCCAAAGGTCAATATGGTCATGAACATCAATCAACAGATCAAAACTAACTTTGATCAGAAATGCTCTCATTTTCGGAACTCAAAAGATCAATCTTCATCAGTCGGGAAAGGAGTTCGAGCCAAAGGCCCAGAATGTTCAGCCTGGAAGTGCGGATTTGTGCTTCTTGACGGATGAGAATGTCGAGAACGTCTTGCAAGCTTTTCAGGATGCGAAGATTGAGGTATCGCTATCAGAATTGACTGAATCATCTCTCCATACTAATATCTTGGAGGTCTTGGAGGGTGCCAAGATTGTAGACAGGACCGGGGCCGTGGGCAAAATCCGGAGCGTTTATGTTAGGGATCCCGATGGCAATCTAATCGAGTATGTGGTTTCCCATTCCCCTGCCTCTGATTACCAGGCTAACCTCACTGATAGGATTTCCAATTATGCCTGAGTGGGTTCCAGATCACACTACTGTCTAAAGACAAACTCGATAAATCCTCGACCATAGATGCATCGATGAACGCGATCATGAAATGAATGACCAGTATTTGTGGCAGACGAACACATCAAGCCTTCTTAGTCCAGTTTCATGTGCATTTGTCGTAGCTCTGGTATCCCACACCATCAACAAGATATTCTCTATGGGGCTGTGAGTTGCTTCCTGTGTTGCATCATCGTCTGGCTGTCGCATATGCTGTAAAGACGATCAGGTGTGGGGGCTAAGATCTGACCAAAAAATGTTGAATACTTCAGGGTGATATACCAAAGGCATGATTTTGATCAACATCGCCAGTAATGAGTATTCAGCATCAAGAGGATGAAATTGAAATATGCATGGGCAAATTGGTGTTCCATTATCTTGCCCTCGACCAGAATGATGCACTGCGAGAGAAAAACTAAATCCGCTCATCGAATGGGGGTTAAGACACACTTCCAGTTCCAAAAGTCAACCCTCCTCCGCCAGTGACCTAGCGGCACGAATGAGCTGCAGTTGCTGCAGTTGCTACTTCTAAAGTGGTGGACGGCTGTTAACATCGAGTGATGAAGCTTGTGTGGAGCTTGTGCTGGCAGCGGTGGGGAGGGTTGGGTGGGTGGGATGCCAGGGTCCGATCCCCTGGCGGGTAACTTTTTTTTATTATTTTAGATAACACTTTACTTATATCAATATAATCAGCCATAGTTGCAGAGTATATTGATTTTATTTTGGAAGCTTTTCAAAAGGGTAGGTGGTTGTAGTCGTGTGATTTGTTAGATGTGGCATCAGGTAGAAGCTTTCGAGCATTGCGGGCTGAACGTGGAGCATCGTTGGAGCATCGATGGGAGTTTGTATGGGAGGGCGAGGGCGAGGGTTCGAGTCATGGGAGTAGCATCTTTATTTTGGTACATCTGCATTTTTGGCACTTGTCGCTCTTAGATGGCCGTTGTACCTGCTTGAAAATCAGCTATCTCGGCATCTATGTAGGAGTCTAGTTCCCGCCGAGGACAAGCGCTCCCGGGGCCGGTAAACTGGTTCCACCCGATACTCCGAAGCCAAGCGACACCACAAACGGGAAGGAATTGGCGAGTCAACCGACCGATGAGTTTGACTCGCGCCGAACTAGAGTCTTGAATTCATGTTGACGAATGACCAGATTGAATTTGACATTTTGGTGGTTGACAACTTTCTATATGTATTTGCCATCTAGTAGTCTCCGTCAATGTAGAGCTATAACTTTGCTTGGCAACCCATGGCTCCCTCGTATTGCCATGTGCCATGTCCCTCCAGACTAGCGGACCCCCAAGCTTCCGCATCCATGGATGCAACACCTCTCTCATTCTGGAGCCACTCATCTCACACTCTATATAAGTCTTGATTATAGCCCACCCTGTACATATCTCTACCCTCATATCATCCATCCGCAATGGAGACAGCGCGTCTAAGGCTCGAGCCAATCGATCTCGCCCACCTGGAGGCCTTCCACCGTATCTGGTCAGACCCCGATACCACGCAATGGAGGTGAGTCACGACATCAATTCCTTGAACCTACGCTCCATGCCCATGCAATCTCTAACTCCAACCCAGTTCCCGTGGTGTCTGCAAAACCATCGAAGAAACCAAGGGCAGAATAATCGGGATTGTCCATGACAAAACCCGCCCGGGCATCGACAATTACGGCGTCTTCATTCGCACTCCGCCTAGCACGGAGGACGCAGACGTATCCCAAGTCATCGGCATCGTAGGCGTCCACAAAGACGATCCCGTCCCAGAACTGGGATACATTTTCCATCCCTCCTCTTGGGGAAAGGGATACGCCACGGAGGCTGTATCTACTTTTGTTCAGCACTATTTCACTCTTAGGCCCGACGCGCCTTATATTGAGGCGAAGGTGGATGCGAAGAATCAGCCTTCGATCCGGGTGCTGCAGAAGTGCGGGTTTGACGAGATTGAGACGTTGGTTGGTGGGGCGGAATCGGCGTGGATGGATCCTCCTGTACGGGACTTGGTTGTGTTCCGGGCGATGAGGAAATAGAGCAGCGAGCCATATCAGGTTACATACAGTACTTAGTATGAATCAGCCACGAGATTTCTAACTCTTCCTCTCGTATATCCCATGATCTATCTCTTCACGGGTCAAGTAGGGTCTCCTTTTCTCTTTTGAAAGGTCTACATTGTAATCACAAAAGCTGAATACTAGGGGGAGACTGATCAAAAATTAAGAAAATTGCTTGTATGTGGGTATAGCCGTATATACATTATCTCCACATCATATTAACAGAGCCACTCTCGAACGACAAACCCCCTACAGAGCCAAAGCAAGGCCCAGGATACCAGCCGCACCAGCCATGCTCAAAGCAACACCACCGGTGGCAACGGAGGCACCACCGGTAGAAGTAGCGGAAGCATGAGCAGACGAAGCCGAAGCAGCCTTTGAGCTAGCGGCAGACGTGGCCGAAGAAATAGCGCTGCTCACAGCAGCGCTGGAAGAATCGGCCGAACCGGTGGTAGAACCACTGGAACCAGCCGAGTCAGTAGCAGTCGCAACGCTGACAGCAGTACCGGTAGCAGCGTCGGTGCCGGTCACAGCAGTAGCAGAGGCATCAACGAGAAAGGCGCTGGTAGCCCAGGCCTTGACACTGCTAGGCAGGCTGTTGTACCAGGCGGGGAGGGTACCGGCCGCGATCTCGGACATCATGGAGGAGCGAGAGACTGGGTCCATGTATTCGCTCAGCCAGGTAGCCGGGACGGCGGTCGCGATGACGGTCAGGATAGAGTTGGGGACCGAGTCGAGGAGGTCAGACTCGTCGGACGAGGACGAGGAGGTGCCCGTGGCCTGGGGAGCAGCCAGGGCCGTGGCGGAGAAGAGGAGGGCGGCAAGGATCTTGAACTGCATGTTGGAGGTGGGTATCAAACGAATGGTAGGACTTGAAAAATAAGTGTCCAAATAGGATAAAAGAGTGACTGTATTCAAATGAAGAGTTGAGCTTGAGAAGACTAAGGAAAAAAAAATAAACTAGAAGGGTCGTCCAGGGTTCCAGGGTCCAAGGCTTATGTAGGAACTAGGCCACCGGCCAGACCCCCAGTTGAGCCTCTCTTTGCCTCCACGGGCAGAAAGTCGGGGTCTATTGATTCACCTTCTCCCGTCAGCGGAGAAGTCTGGGTGAACTGGTTGGCTAAGAGAGGATGTTCCTGCAAACTATACGTCTCTTTCAGGATATTCTGACCGAGCAGAACACACTGAAAAGGACTCTAAAACACGGCCATAACCGTTAGCGCCGGTGCCTGTCCGGGTCTAGGCCAATGGGAGAAGTTCTCGCCGAATCTTCGCCTCGATTTGCCCTGTATTTGCTCCAAAGTTTCTTCCCGATGAAGGTTCGAAGTCAGCAGCCACGTCTGGGTTTGAGACCCCGTTTACCAAATCACGCCCGTGAGACAAGTCGGAGTATCGGTGTTTCCCCCTTTTTTGTGATGTGTGGCGAAATTGTGCCGGGTTCGGGTAACATGCGAGTCCGATAAGCTCTATTCTTGGCTCTGCGTGCCAAGATTTCGTTAGATTCACAAAGCACATGGGTGCAGCCCCCCCGTGACAGGGCGATGTATGATATTTAATTAATATCCTTATTTTGGGGACCGATGTCACTGCAAATCATAAATGAAGCGATCGACAAGTCTAAAGAATCCCACCTTGGAGTGGGTGCCTCGTTGGTATGCCAGCGATTGGTGCCCGCAGATATTCTTTGTCCATGTGAAGTTCGGAGTCCAGGACAATGCAGGCACAGTACAGGTACCGATCTGTCGATCAAAGCTTAGCCATTCTTCGCAAAGGTAGAAGAGGATGGATCGACTCGATTATAAAAGGGTTCAAAAGTAGCCTTGATTTGTTATTGATTACCTCTAGCACCCATTCCGTCATCAGATTCGCGGTGTTTGTCAATGCTGATTAAAAACAAGACCCTCTCGGATTAATCAGCGGGTACACCCGTAATTCCGCCATTGCTTTACTGCCCAGCACGCAAGCCGGAATTAACTGGATTTCGAGTCTCCGCTATACTTCTCGCTATTTAAAACTATCACCTAAAAATTTCAAACACTTCGTCATCAATTACTCCGTCCTTAGCCAAGCACGCGCGGACCTTCGAACAGAAATGATCTGAAACTGACAACGCTAGCCAACCAACACCACCTGGCATATAAAAATCTCGCCATCCTACCTATTCATCACCATATTCAACCAGATACAATGGCTGCTCGCGCATTTCGATCCGCTTCCAATCTCCACTCCATCTGCCGCACGATCGGCTCCACTACGTGCACTCGACGAGTGGTATCTGGCCCAACCCTGCCGTCACAGATAAAAGGACAACTGCCCCTCCAACGACGATCTTTCACCTTGTCACTCCCCAATTCCTTCTCCTCGTCCTCTCCAACATCCTCCGCAGCAACCATGTCCACCACCGACGCCCTCGTCCAAGCGGCCCAGTCCCGCCGCACCATCTACAAGCTCGGCAAGAACAGCCCCGTCGCCGACTCCAAGATCGAAGAGCTCGTCAATGCTGCCATCTTGAACGTCCCTAGCTCGTTCAACACCCAGTCCACTCGCCTGGTTGTCCTGCTCCGCGAGGAGCACGATAACCTGTGGGATCTCACCATTGAGACTTTCAAGGGTCTTGTCGCTTCCGGCACCGTCCCCGAGGAGGTCTTCCAGAAGCAGACTCTCCCCAAGCTGCAGGGTTTCAAGGCTGCCTACGGCACTGTACGTTTCCTGCAATTCTTTATCAGTCTCGTTTCGACCCAAACGGAAACCAATTGCAAACGCGGGGGCATACGTACTAACCATCAACCTTGCACATATAGATCCTCTTCTACGAAGATCCCGCCCACATCAAGCCCTTCCAGGAGAAGTTCGCCACTTACAAGGCTCACTTCGAGCCCTGGGCTGAGCACTCCAACGCCATGCACCAGTACTTCCGTAAGAACCCACGATCCGCCCCCCCCCCTCCCTTCTCCTTCACCATCAACATGTTCCAAAACCAAACTAACAAACACCTCCGCCAGTCTGGACTGCCCTCGAAACCCTCGGCTTCGGCGCAAACCTGCAACACTACAACCCCCTCATCGACACCCCCGTCGCCCAAAAGTGGAACATCCCCACTGAATGGCGCCTGATTTCCCAGCTCGTCTTCGGTAGTCCCGAGGCCGCAGCCGGTGAGAAGGTGCAGAAGCCCATCGAGGAGCGTGTCAAGATCTTTGGCAAGCAGTAAGCGGGCCTCCCCCTCCCTTTCTTCGGCTTCTGTGTGGCATTATAGCGAGCTGCATGGTTTCTGTCTCTTTTCTCTCATGTTTTGGATGAATTTCCTTTTTGTTGATTTGATGCATTTTTCTTGGCGGTTAGACGTTTATCTGGGATAGAAGCTAGAATATAGATTATGGTATTTGGTCTATGCATTCAAATTGCTGGGATCAGGTCTGAGGACTGCGTCAATTTAGACTTTGAGATTTTATAAACAGAAAGCTTACTGGTTTATTCTGGTGGCACTATGATTGTTAAGTGTACTACTACCCCTGGCTAACGGGATGACCGGTGGGAAATGTATGTTCACCACCCTCCCGGCTCGTGGCTGGCATCAACACTGCCCAACTAGCTCAACGATTTCCAGAAGACAAAACACGGAGTTGTAAGAAGATTCTTGAGCTTTGCGCAGAAGTTGCCATGGATTGAGTCTGTTAGAGAAGAAGACGTGAACAAAATTAAGGTTATTATCCTGCGTGACGTAACCCAAGGTGCGCCACCTGGTCCAGCCTATAGATGAGCCTGATGAAACAACCTCCCATTTGATCTGTAAGAATAGCTCGGTATAAGAATGCATACCCGTCATAATCCCCAGTGAAACCCCCACTCCGACATCATCTGATCTACCCTGATCTATACCAATACTCCGACGGATGTCCCAAACAATCTCCAACAGTAACAGCTAGCGCCCCCAAAAGGTCAGCACCAAACATATCAACCCATCAAAAACAGTCCAAACCAGTCTCAAAAAGAACAGACTCACCCTTCAACCCCCTCCTCTGAACCTCTCCAATCATACCCCCCACCAATCTCTTCGCCGTATTCTCTTGCGAATCATGCGCAAGCACGATACTCCCGCGATGCTCCAACCCCTCCTTGAACAACTCAAAGCTGCGCCAACTCCGACTCGGATGGTCATTGGTCTTGTCATCTGTCACGATACTCGCACCGATAACGTGGTACCGTAGCTCTGACATCGCGGAGAGCACGAGCTCGTTCACGTGCAGCCAGGGTGTGCGGGTATATGTGGGTGTGAAGCCGAGGATGTGGTGGAAGGCTGATTCGAGGGTGAGCATCTCCGTGAGGATCGTGGAGTAGGGGATGGTTGTTAGGTTCAGGTGGCTCCATCTGTAGAATGGTGGACGAGGTAGTTGTCGTCAGTTCAGAGGATGAAGTAGCTGGAAACAGAAGGATGAGAAGAAGGGCAGACGTACGAGTGAGATCCTATCTGATGCCCCTCTGCAAGTGTACGCCTCACGATGTGTGATAGCTCGTAGATATTGCCTTTCCAGTCACCATTGAAGAAGAACGTTGCGTGTATGCTGGCATTGGCGAGGATATCGAGGACTTGTTCTGTGTAGATGTAGGGTCCGTCATCGAAGGCGATTGCGATTGTCTTTGGGACGGTACAGTGGTTTATGACTGTTCCGTAGGGCAGTTGAGTTGAATTGTCATTGTGGGTGGTTTGAGTTGGCAGGATTCGTGCTGAGGCTGCGGATGGAAGGATTGCTGCTGCAGAGGATAGGGCTGTTGTGGAGAGAAGGGCAGTGACTAGGAGATTGAGTTGATGCATAGCTGACAGCAAGGAATGATTTTGTAGGATGAATACAATGAGTGAGATTTAGTTCGTAGATTGAGTTGAATAGAGGATATCTTGAGGCTTCAGGGCTACGGGGTAGATGATCAGGCAGGCACGGGCTTGCCGTTGTCTGCCAGGAAGGTCCATTTCAAAGATTTGGGGAAGAAAGAATTGAAATTAGAAGAAAATCTTATTGAAAATCAACGATTCCACCCGCCGTTGCCAAACATGACAACCAACTACCGGATCTGTCGACAAATAGTATCAAATATGAATACATCCTGGGGAGCACAAAGGTATCAAAAGGTAAGGCAGAGTAAGACAATTCCGCTCGCTTTTGTCGTCTTCTGTCCAGACGAGCGGGAAGAAAGAAGGTGAAGGATTCCCCAGATCCCCGTCTCCATCTCTATCACATCTCCCAGCTCCTCTCGCTCCAGCCGAGTCAAGAGGGCCCAATCCCTCGGTCGTAACAAGTTTAACCCTTACGGGTGCTCTTCTTCATCGACTTGCGCTGGCCCTTCTGGCTCTCACGCTCAAGGTACTTGCGCTGCTCCTCGGCGGTCATACCACGGAGCAGACGCTCGCGCTCCTCCTTCTTCAGCTTCTCGGCGGCGATCTTGCGCTCCTCGGCCTTCTCCTCCTCATCGGCGCGGCGCAGCTTCTTGATCTCCTCATCACGGACATTGCGGACCTTGCGCATCACCTCAGGACGCCAGTGAGCGACGGAAACGAGCTTATCAGCGAAGCGGAGGAACTGGTTGAACAGGGGGAGGGTCGAGGAGTAGCCGGACGAGAGGTTGACAGAGAGCTGGATGCGCTTCTTGGGGACGGTCTCGTCGATCCTGATTGACATTCCTTGTTAGTGAAGGGACTACGGAATCATTGGCAGGTAGATGCTTACTTGGTGGGCTTGTCAATGGGTTGGTCGGTCACAATCAAGAACTCAAAGTCATTTCCAGCCTGCTCAATAGCCTGGATAAGCTCCGGGGTAAGCAGAGTATCAGTGATCTCAGCGCTCTCGCTCATCACGGTAACCCAGGATGGGAGCTTGGGGTGATCCTTGGAGAAAGTAATGGAAGCGTCATAACGGTCAGTGCGGAACTTGCGCATGTGGCTCTTGTGCACAACGGCCCAGATGAAGCCATCATAGGTCGAGTTGGGAACCTTGACAGACGAAGTATCCTTGGCGAGAACGGGGACCAGATCCTTCTCCTTGCCATCGAAAGCGTACATCAGAGCCTCGTACTTCTCAGCGGGAGTCTCCCAGCTCTCAAAGAAGAAGCTGAAGACGTACTCCATGATATAGGTAATAGGGTTGTAGCGCTTAGGCATGGTGAGAGCGATATCCAGGAAAGCCACATTCTGACGACCAGTCGCATAGGCGGCGAACTCGTGCGCCGACTTCTCCTTCAGCAGCTTCTCCGGGCTGGCCAGCTCGACGGTGACCTCCTCGGGACCCGAGCGGGAGATACCATCGAAGCCGACGACGGCAAACTCCTTCTGCAAGGCCGGGATGTGGGCCTTGGCCCAGTCACGCGCCTTGCGGCGGTTCTTGCGCGTGCCCCAGAGATGGAAGAGGACGACCACCAGGATGAAAGGCATGATCATCGCCTCCTGCATGAAGTCGCTAGGCGAGGTGCGCTCCCAGATCCGATACCATTTCGTATATGGGACGGTACCCTGCGTGCTGAAGGCCGGGATAGTGGTCGTATCGGCGACGAGCGATACAGGAGATGGGTTCGGGGCCTCGACGAAGTCCGCGAAGTCTATGCCAGGTGGTAAGTTATGGGGATTGCCATTGCGATTGAAGAGAGGGCGAATTGCGCCTAGAGAGACCTACCATCGTCTGGGTTAGCCGCTCTCGAGGGCTGAGAGCCGAACACGTTCTTGAACACGCCCGCCATGGTGAGGAATAGAGGATGGTGGGTGGAAGGGAAAGGAGGCGGAAAGAAGCGAAGTGCGGAGCTAGAGCTGGGCTGGCTGTTAGCGGCCCCACGAATTCTCCGGGGGGCAGTTTTAGGCGGTGCTCGCTGCTTACGAACTTTACGAATCGGCGATAAGACCCAGTGGATGCCAAGGTTTGGGTCGACTGGCAGCTGTCAGTCATTACTCAAACGTTACGAAGTAACTTGAAAGAATGATACTGTGGATGTGATAGAAGTGCAAGTTCCCATGTTCCATTCCAATACCTGTATAGCCCAACCTGTATCCCGAATCCAACGATTGTACAAAAGTACTGGTGGTATCCCGCGAAAAAGCATCAAAAAAGGAGAAAAAAGAGAATCGACGCCAAAAGTTTCGCAAGATCCAAATTTTTGTACAATCCCGCTCCCAAGCAACGCAAGAAGAAGAAAATGAAAAGAAAACTGATTAACAAATAAAAGTCGTAGCGGTCATTAGAAGGTCAAGTCTTGCTCGAGAAGGAGAAGAGAGGGAACCAAAAAAAAGGTAAGGAGCGTGGCAATGCGTGGCGCATCTAATTTAGTGGCCATAGGCCGGGGGAGGAGCATCGTCCTGGGCACGAGACCAGAAGTTGCTGCAGGCGTTGTTCGCCATGAGTTTCTCATCACGAATGCGACGAGCAATCTCGCCAGCTAGTCGTTCGACCAGAAAAGGATCGACAGAGTCATTGGTTGAGTTGCCTTCCTGGGTGAACGGAAGAATGGTAGCAGGCAATGATGGCCGGGCGGTGCCCGAGGAGGGACCCGCCTCGGCCTTTTCGTTTTGATAGCCTCCAAGGACAGTGGCACGAGGGGTTGCCTCCACATCCTCGACTTTAGAAGGACGAATGGTCTCAATCGAGTAGGATGGATCGTTGTGGTCGCGAGTCAAAGTAGTGCGCCGAAGGGTCGGTCGAGAAAGACTAGTCCGATATCGCTCCGGAATCATCGGGAGGTGCGAGTCGGTATCGGGGGACAAAGGAGGAGTTACGGGGTCGTCGGATTGTTCGTTCAGGGCCGGTAAGGGTGCAGAGTAGATGGATGGAGGGCTCGAAGATTCTGTCAAGGCACTGTCGTCGCTCACGCTCATGGCGTCATCGGTCGTCTTGGGTCGACGCAGGTCCACGACACGCTTCTTTCGTCTGCGGGAGTGAGCCTTGGAATGGCGCCCGGTTCCCAGATTCAACCCATAGCTGCTGAATGAGTGCGCGGATGCCAAAGACGGGCGGCTGTACGAAGAGGTGACGCTAGCGGTCTCGTGAATCGAAGAGGCCATACTGCCGATTTGCGAATGCGTTCGGGAAAGCGTCGGGCTGAGAGGGGAAACGATACTGGCGGCGGCTTCGCTGGGGTCGACAGGCGATGTCCATGCGCGATACACGACTTCTTGGATGGAGGGGGTGAAGAGAGACAGCGTTCGCTGGGAGTCAGTCAGGGCGGCGAGACGGAGGAGGTTCTTCTGCGAGAACAGCGAATGGGTCTCGACGGAGGAGTCCAGGGAGAGGGATGCGATCTCAGATTCATTCAAGACATTGCCCATCGCATCGACCGGGTCTTGCGGGGGGCTTGCCAATGGATCTTGGCCGGGGCCATCACTTGTGGACTCGGTATTGTCGTCCTGAGCCTTGACATCCTCTCCGGCGCGATATTCGGGAACCCATAAGCGAAGCGACAATCGGTGAATGATGGCGGGTAGCTCATCCATGAACAAGATGCGGAGCTGAGCTTCGATTTCTTTCTGTAGGAAGTCGCGCACGAACGGGATTGAATCGAACGTCGACGAGACCTTGAGGGATTCGAGGGGATCATTGCGGAAGACCACAGTGATACCCTTTTGTTTGGAGAAGACGAGGATCACAAAGCCGGAGAGCTTAAAGTCGGAGAGAGTAATTTGGAGAGGGATGGTGAGTGGAGTTCTATAGATGATTGCCAGTTAGCAAATGGCAAGAAAAGATGCGACCGTAGCACAAACGTAGATTAAACACTTACGCAGCAGCTAGAGGCTTCGGCGATGCAAACGCAGGCCTTGTGAGGAGATATGTATTGAGTGGGTTGGCTTGAACGCGGGTCTTGAGGGTCAAGAAAGCGTCGCCGGAATAGGACATCTTAAAAATGCCGCGAAAGCGATCCTCGGCCAAGTCACCGATTTCCAGTATCTCCAAGTTCGGGGGCATAGAGCCCAGGTTGAGCTCGGTCACGATAATATCATCGACGATGATGGGCGGTTTGGGGGATTTATTGAGCGCGGCAGTCAGCAGATCTTGGGCGCGAGTGTAAAAGCCCGCGTCCGCCATCAACGGCGACCAGTTGAAGTTGAACGCCATGCCCGCGCATTGAGAAAGGGGCAAGCAAGTAAACCAAGTCCAGTAAACAGAGCGCAAGAGAAAGGAACAAAAATGAGTATTGAAAGGGGAGAGGGGAAGGAGGAGGTTTGGGGAGTGGAGGCGAAGGCGAAAGCAAAGGAGAAAAGTGAATGTGAAAAAAGCGCAGAAAGCTTCCCGAGGGTCACGGTTTCGGTCACAGGCCCTCGCGTGCCCCGACCACACTTCTTCTATTCCGTCTTCTCGGGACTCACGAAACCCGCGTTTTCCCTTGTCCTTTGTGTGAACAAGGTTAATTTGAGCTTGATTCTGAGATCTCCTTTCAAATCCAAATGACCTATGAATATAAGACTAACGGAATACAGGTTTGTCTATGGAGACTTCATCTACCGTATCCTGGTTGCGCCCGGATCGCCATTGAGTGTACGTCACTTCGCTCGAGACTTGCTAGGGCCCACACTTTCCGACCAGCCCCGAAGGCATTCCCACTTGGGAGTCTTCCCAGGACCATTCATGTCCCACCCCCCGGCTTCTGTTGCATAAGTGCTTCCACTGGTCGCTTCAAGTCTTTGACTGGGTCCCGCATATTCGCAGATCGGGGGAAAGGGGGGCGGTCATATTCCGTCTAATAGAACATTAACTCCGTTTTGTGTACTCCGTACAATAACTCGACGCGACGCAAAACAAAAGGCCCCGACCAGCCTGCCCTACGCGGTCAAACGCGGGCCAGAAAGGGTCAAGTGCCGTGCCCATCGGGTCTATGGGGTACACAAGCTGAACTCCGGAAAATCCAGAGCCCAGCCCACGGGCGGATGGATCATCTTTCTAGGCCAGCGAATGATTGCCGGAGTGGAGCGTAAGGGGGGCCCCAAGAGGATCCCGTTATGCACGTCTTAACGCTCTCCTATTCTCGTGCAAATCGTCCCTCGTTGTGCCTGCAGCTCTATAGAGTAGTAATTGCATACTGCCCTGCCATAATCAAGACTGTATATAAATTTCAGAGCAAAGGGAACATCGAAGCCTCATATCAAACTTTTGTTTTTACCTTTCCTTGTATTATGGACCGAGCAGGGCTCGGTTCAATAGAGCATAGTTCCTATCGTGGACATACTTCGTGGGTAGGGACCAATCTTTAGTCTCTATCACTAGATCCTAGAATTAATTGGGGTTGAGGACTCGGCTAGGGCATATGCTCCAAGAACTTCGAGGAATAAGCTGTAGTGTTTGATAAGATCTGCCGAAGTTGATTGTTTCACTGTTGTTACCTAGTATTGAGAGCCGGAGCTTGGCGCGTGAAAAGCAAGGCCCGGATCATGATTTCTAGAGAAAGCAAGTGACTATCAATCTTGTTCAAACTCTACGGTCGGAACTGTTCGAAATCAGCAACCTGACACTGGCAAACTCCTCAAACCTTTCCGAATCGTGAACTGACAAAGCTCGTGGCAACTCCAAATGACGCAAATATGGCAAGCACAGTATACTCCGGACTTACCAGGGCCACCCCCGTGATTGGTCACATGCCGACCGTGGTCTTACCACGGCAACAATCCGCTAGACTACTTTTGGCTAAACGTCAATACGGCCGGAATCGTCTGAATCTATCGAAGATCGTCTTGTTTGACCCCATCTTCTCTTCAATTCCTACAACAACTACTCGGCAAGCTCAGCCCCCTAAACATACCAGCTCGCAGGGTCTTCATTCACCCCCGGGACCATGTCGACCCGAACTTCGTCGTCCCTGACAGGTCACGCGACTCCAATGGAGCCCCGAAAATCCACCACCAGGACGGTCGCGCAAAGAAAGGTCTACGGCAAAAGACGAACCAACGCACCAAGAGCTGTCTTTGATCAGAACAGCCCAGCAAAGACGAAACAAACATCCACCGATATGGGCAATACCGTCGAGGCTCTTCAGACAAAGCTGGCCAAAGTGTCAATCAAGGACGAACCAGTCCCTGAGCAGCAGGATTCCGACACCACGGCCCAGAGATATGACGTTGAGCAGGAAGTAACTATTGAGGATGTATCTTTGGCCGAGGAAACATCAAGCACAGCAATCACACCGGAGGCCATCGACACCTCCTGCGAAAAGTCATCGCCTGAAGCGCCACCGCTTACACAAAAATCTTACGAGACAATGGTGGAGGTTCGAATCAGCAATCAGCATGGGAAAAAGACGTCTTCAAATACCCAGAAACAGCAGGACGATATTCCAGCTACCGAAACGAGAACACCGAGGAAGAAAAGCACCAATCCCACCCGGCGAAGATCGTCCGGCTTCGTCCACGACACCAAAGCAAACGCCTACGTCCGCCCTATCCTTAAAGAGGCGCTATCCTCCATCGCATCCCAGGGTATCCAAAAATTCAGTGCATGGGCCTCCCGCTCCGCAACAATGTTCCAGGTTGTCAAACTTGCCGAAGGCTCCTACGGTGAAGTTTACAAACTCCACCTCCGCGACGAAGCTTCCCGACCACCAGTATCCAATTCTAAGCTGGCTAGACTCCGTGCCTACGGAGACGGAGTCTTCAAGGTAGTCCCGCTCTGTGCCCAACGTGGGCCGCGCTCGAAGAAGTTCACATCCGTTGCAGAAATTGTCTCCGAGGTCAAACTGCTGAAATACTTGGATCCGATTCCTGGGTTTGCGCGGTTCAGGGAGATTCACGTTGTGCAGGGTCGTTTTCCCGAATCTTTCCAGAGTGCATGGGACTATTATAAAGAGACCAAGGATGATTGCTGGAATCCTGATCCCTCTAGTAAGAAGGCGTATCCGGATACTCAGCTGTGGGCTATTATTGAGATGGATGATGCGGGGTGCGAATTGGAGAAGTTCTGTTGGTCCTCTATCTTCCAAATTTATGATATCTTTTGGGGCGTGGCGATGGCTCTGGCGCGGGCTGAAGAATATGCGATGTTTGAGGTGAGTCTTATCAAACTTAAAACGAGCTCGACACGATGGTCTGATAGTTGGCTAGCATCGCGATCTTCACTTGGGCAATGTGTGTATTCGCTCTACCCGACCAGATGGCAGCATGGATCCACCGAAAGAGCTCGACATTGCACGTCAATCTTCACCAAGCGGCTTTGGCTATAGTGGTCTCGAGACTACGATCATCGACTACTCGCTCTCGCGCGCTGATCTGCGTCTAGCTGATCGACCTGATGATCCCGAAGGCGCCATAGAGATCGCGTCATCTGACCTAGACAAAAGGCAAATTTTCGATGCAATCGGCCAAGATGAGGACGAGGCTCTGCTGAGAGACACATACCGCTATATGCGAGCAACACTATACACCGGTATCCCCACCGAAACAGAAAAAACCCCAGATTTACCGGGCATCTGGGCCGAGTACGCGCCGCGAACGAATCTCGTCTGGCTTCTCTTCCTGCTCAAGAATCTCTTGAGAAACCGCAAAGCCGAGCCTACACAACCTACTTCCAAACCAGAGCGAAAGGCTCTTGCGGGCTGCTCGACCAACCGAGCATTGATGAGCCCACAGTCAAATGGCAAGGCGCTCAAGGCGAAAGATATCAACTCGGAAGGTGACCTTCTCCGGAAGCGACAAGCTAAGGACATCCAGTCCCGAATCTTCCATCTCAAGCAAACGCTCGAGGATAGACTACAGTGCGTTGTTGATCTTTTGGATCTCGAGAACGGTCATGAGGATATGTGTTGCGCAGCGGATCTGGTTGCTTACGCGATAGACTCCCAGTGGTTGGCTGAGCAAGACTTTTTCTGAAACCTGTGATGGGTAGGCCATCTTGTAGCAATATTTTGCATTTTGTGGAGTCATGTCTAGGCGCTCTTTGACTTGTTATACCTGAGTATATTTGAGGGGAATTCTGGCGCATTCACTACGGAGTTGGTAACATTCTTTTACATTGCATATAGAGTTTGCCTGTGCAAATCGATATCAATCTGACATTTATCTGGCATAACCAGCTATTTCTGAAATACGAAATTCTATCGTTCAAGTTTCTCGAATATAAACGAATTAGCTGCGCTCTAACGTGCTTAGCGGCTTCTCTGAAGCCCCGACAACGCTATCCAATCGGTAAGAAACACCCCATGTAAACAGTCTCGGTCTTGGGCGCTTGGACACCCCGCTCAAGTCCATCAGCTCCCCGGTTTTCGAGATCGTTCTGAGCAAATATTCGTCGATGTGATCAAAATCACGGATGCAAAGTCAATATGAGCTTTGGCTTTAGTATTGGTGACTTTTTGACGGTCTTCGAGCATGCCAATAAGCTTCGAAAACGGTTTATTAATGCGCCGGCGCAATTCGATGCGCTATCCGAGCAGTACGCTTCTAAGTTTCTCTTTCAAATCAGTCCATAACCTTTGTGGAAGTGTTTATATTTACTGACCATACGAAAGAGTTCGAAACCTCTCCATTGTGGTTCATGACGAAGATCTTGCCTTAACGAATGCGGTCCTCGACAACCAGCTAAAGGCGGACGTGAGAAAGATAACAACTAGCTGTGGAGACGTCCTCGCAGAAATTGAAAGAACACTTCAGCGATATGACGAGTTAGAGACCGGCCATGGTGTCAAGAAGGCTTGGAAACGGTTGAGATGGGATCAGGATGAAATTCGTGAACTTCAGGATCGAGTTTGCTGCAACATCAACCTCATCAAGGGGATAAACGGCCGCCTCACTCGCGACAACGTTGTGGAACTGCTGGAACACCAGAAAGACGAGCAGCATCAGGCTTGCCTGGACTGGTTGTCGTCTACGGGTTACGCAGAAGTGCAAAGTGAGTATGTGAGTCAACGGCAACCCGGGACTGGCGAGTGGCTTCTTGAGTCTTCCAACTTTCAGGACTGGGTATCAAAGCCTGGAGCGACTTTATTCTGTCCAGGAATTCCTGGGGCCGGCAAATCGATTCTGGCTTCCGTCGTCATTGAAGAGCTGAACACTCGCTACGAGTTTGATTCGACCGTTGGGATTGCCTATTTCTTCTGCAGCTTCCAGACTAATGATGATCAGAGCCAAAAGATAGAGAGTCTACTCGCTTGTTTTCTCCGTCAGATAGCCCAGAGTCTGCCACAAATACCTGAAAGTCTCAAAGTCCTGTTCCAGAAGCACAGGGGCCGAGGGTCGCGACCGTCACTGGATGAATATTTTTCAAGCTTAAGGTCTACTCTGAAGCATTTATCGCGGACTTTCATCGTCATCGATGCACTGGATGAATGCCACTTTTCAACGATAGCGCGTCTCTTGGATATGATATTAGAGCTTCAGGCTCCGGGCAACCTCAACCTTCTGGCAACTTCGAGATTGATTCCTGAGATAACTGCCAGGTTCAAGAATAAGCCAACCTGTGAAATTCGTGCTGCAACACCGGATGTCATGGAATACCTCTGGGGTAATTTGGGCATGCTGCCTTCGTTTGTATCACGGGATCCGCAATTGCAAGAAGATATTGTTCGCAAGATCACCGATGCCGCTGATGGAATGTGAGCATATACTCAGACTCTCGAATATTTTATGTAGCGCTCACGATCCACTAGGTTCCTCCTCGCACGGTTGATGCTAGAATCCTTACAACACAAGTCCTCACCTAGAAAGATGAAACAAGAACTCAACGGCTTGACAAGTGTTGCCAGTCACTATGATATTGCCTACGACACTGCGTACGATAAGGCCATGGAGCGAATTCAGGGCCAGGTCCGTGACCAGCGAAAGCTAGCCGAAGAGGCGTTATCTTGGATAGCCTGTGCAAAAAGACCCCTCACAGCCCTGGAGTTGCAAACCGCTCTAGCTGTGGAGCTTGGGGAGTCAATGTTCTACGAGGACAATGTACCTGATCTGGAAGACATTATATCTGCATGTGCGGGTCTGGTCACGACTGTAGCACGTGCTTCGGGCGACGTGATCAGGTTGGTTCACGCCACAGCAAAGGAGTATTTCGAGAGGAAATGGACAGTTTGGTTTCCAGATGCACACTGCAGAATTTCCACGACATGCGTCACATATCTGTCTTTTGATGTCTTTGAGGAAGGCATCTGTTCTAACCAGACCGATTTCGAAGCACGGCTCCACAAATACCCTCTGTACGCATATGCTAGTATGAATTGGGGGCACCATGCTCGCAGTCAACCGATAGATGAGAGTCTGATGATTGAGTTTCTGAGCAACAGACTCAAAGTCGATGCTAGTGTCCAGGTGCTCTTTTATCTTGGGGGGTACTTCACGCATAGTGGGTACAACCGCAACGAGCCTCCGGGGTTCACGGGATTACATCTAGCTGCATACTTTGGGCTACTGAGTGTGGTTAGCTGTCTACTCACAAGAAGCCCCGATCTTGTGTCAACCAGGGACTCGATGGGCCGGGTCCCCCAAGCTTGGGCAGCTTACAACGGCCATACCAAATTGATGGAGGTTTTCATGAATTACGGGCTTGATGCAAAACTCAAAGATGGGGCTGGTCGGACACTAATGTCCCTGGCAGCTTCGATGGGCCATTCTGATGTTGTGAACTACTTTTTGGAGCAGCAAGTCGACCCAAACATTAGAGACGCCGATAACCGAACTCCTCTCTCGTGGGCAGCTTACCGAGGTCACCTTGAAATTGTCAAATCCTTGCTTGAGAAGGGAGCAGATCCTGAGGCCAGAGATGAGTATGGCAGAACGCCTCTTCTATGGGCGAGCTATGAAGGCTGGGTCGAGGTAGTCAAGCTCCTCCGGGAAAAAGACGTGGACATCGAGGCCAGTGACAGACTTGGTCGAACTGCGCTCTCCTGGGCCTCAGAAAACGGACATGTAGTCGTGGTGAAGCTGCTGCTGGAAAAAGGAGCCCGACTTGACTCGAAAAACGCAGAAGGCCGTACGCCTCTGTCCTGGGCTATACAAAGCCAGCAAGAACCAATCTGTTCGCTTCTCACACCATCGCAGCAGACTAGAGATGCAGCTTCTCAGTCTTTCAATCTCGATACAAATGCTTCAGGTCAAGTACCTCCCGATATCTCTGGCTCACTGGGCGCAAAAATCAATCAAGTCCCAGCCGCAAAGCCCACCGAGGTCGATCAACCCAATTTTGATGATGGACGATGCTTTCAGTGTCCATTGTGTAACCGCTCTTCCCTGACGTCAAACAAGCATGTTCTCCAAAGACATGTGAGGGATCTACACTTTCCTCGATTCAGATTGGTCTGTCCAGAGCCCAATTGCCCCAGATCATTCCAAAGGAAAGATAAATTCCTGATTCATATGAAGGATCAACACCAGAAAGATATCCAGGCAGAGGAAATAAATGCATGTCAAAGAGAGGAGCCACTTCCGGAGGGCTGCGTTATCTGCGAAAAGCAGGTTACTTCCTGGGAAATTTTCTATACGTGTATTGAGACACATATTCAGGCACACTTTGTCACTTAAGAAAGTCCATAGAAGGATTATTGGACATAAATTTGATACCGGGACATTGCGTGGTGAGCCTCTAGCAAACGATCTGACATTGTTACTCGGGTCGATTTTCCATGAGTTTGTATAAGCTTGTAGTGGTCGAAGCCTGTCCTTTCGATGCGTTTTGCTCCCGTTCATATTTACGAAGTTGATTGCGTTTACTCGAACCTGATATCGTATTCAATGTATTTACTTTCAAATATTCCGCCATATTGAAACCAAAGGCGCCCCTGTATAACTGCGATCTCCATATACTCACAAGCCCCACTGTGTTTGTCCCGTTTGCATCATGCTATCAGACCCGCCTCCGAGGAAGATCCAGGGCACTTCTCTTGTCAATTCTCAACTCCAATAGCACGACTTTACGATTGTATAATATAACCCGCCAGGTGCGTCTGTAACCTCTGCTCTTCTAAGACGTATTACTGACCAAATGCTAGAATTCAATCGGCCTCGTCATATTAGCAGCCTAAACAAGGCAGCTGAAGAAAGCGGTTGCCCTCACTTACGTTCGGGCTTCAGCTCCAAGGCATTCATTGACTGTGCCCAAACTTATTCGGCATATCTGGTTCAAGGGCCTCAATCCATATTGAGGACTGCCGGAACTCCCCTGCATACCAGGACCTCTCTCACCATTCAACTCATACTCTTCTGGCCAATCTCCAATCATCAACCCCTCTCCAAATATCTCATCTAAAGCCATCAGCTCTCTCCAAAATGCCAATCACAGGGTAAAACCCATCTCTATATCCAACATTACCTCCCTAAAACCCCAACTCTAACATCCATTCCAGCGTCTATTTCATCCCCACCACCCCAAACGCAACAACAACCCTCACAACTCTAACAGAGCGCCTCCGCGCCTCCTTCACAGATGAAGACCTCGCCCCTATCGGCCGGTGGTTCCTAGACCACAAACTCATGCGCGACACCCCAGGTCTCCTCCCAGCATCATCCACCCAGGGCCAACGCCCCACGAAACCACGCTACATGCAACTCCTCTCATTAAGCCACTACCCAACCCACGGCTTCATCTACACCTCCGAGCCAACCGAGAAGCCCGTCCACCCGCCCAGCACGGGTTTGCCCGCATCAGCGGCCTCGCCAATTACTAGCGCCGCGTCTCCAGGCCAAGGCTCCGATGTATCACAGGGCGCGAGTACGGCTGAAACGCCGATGGTTATGACTACCGTGCCGCCGCCGGCGTATAAGACGCTCTTCCAGCATTTCACGTACGCGTGCCAGCCATTCTGGTGCCACCGGTTGACGGTCACGGTGCCCAACGGGGTAGTCTACGACGTAGGTGATTTCCGGGTGCGAATGGGTGATGTACGGCAGACGGTCCCGACTGTGCGGGCGCGCGGGACGATCGTCGAGATTGAATGGAGGGGCCCTTCGGTGGTGGATTCGCTTTCTGGCGTGCAGGACCGGCGAACGATGCCCGGAACTGGTGAGGATGCGGACTCGGGCATTGATGTGTCGTTTTGTGCGCTTGAGGAGGCGGATGTTGATGCCGAGTATGTGGCGACTGCGTCTTTGATTCGGGAATTTTGGGGCCGGTTGGGGATTGCGGGGGCTAAGGAGGCCATTCTTGTTCCTGGTGTTGGGAAGGAAATTAAGGAGAAGTTAGGAAAAGCGAGGAAAGAGAAGAAAGATGGTGAAGGCAAGGCTAAGAATGAGCTTGGAATCTTGGCTGGATTTGGGAGTATGCCGTTTGAGGATGATGTTGATCCTACGGCCGGAACGGATGCTGCCAGGCAGTATATGGAGGTTTTGAGGTTTAATCGGTAGAGCAGAGTAGGGGCATAGATACTTTATTAGCCTGCTTTTAGATGATTAGAGGGACTTGCCGAGACCAGCAATACATTCCCTTGATTGGCTGCCGCCGCCCCTTGGCCTAGTATGCTAGACTTCAAGATTGCTTTTAGAATCAACTCCCTGGTTTTTGGCTGTATTTAGATTGATTCAAGTATTAGCTAATTTACCTATTCACCGCCATTGTCCCACTTGGCACGTTTTTCCACTAGTAGTTGTGCCGGCGTCTTGCCCGCCATATTTGGCAGGTCTATCGAGGCGCCGGCATCTTGCAATATCGAAATGATCTTGTCATGCGCCTGAATCTTCTCCGAAAGAGTCGGCCATTCAAGTGACCCATCTTCCTTTTCCTTCCTATTAAGCCTTCCAGTCATTGCTTCGTGAAGAGGCGTGTTTCCCTTGTTGTTGACTGCACTGACATCGGCGCCTCGACTGACCAGCAAACGAGACGCATTGACTTGCCGCAAGTTTCTAGCCATGTAGTGTAACGGTGTCCAACCGTTCACGTCGGCCTGGTTGATATCGACGAATGGAATGAGAAGTTCGAGCAGAAGCGAGGGTATATCTCCGTTGTATGTTGCACTAGACGCCAACTTGTGTAACACAGTCTGATTTTTGTTATCGTAGAGGCTCCTATCGGCTCCGTGCGAAAGGAGAAGATCAAACAGTGGCATAAAATACGCCTGTTGACTCAAGATAGGGCCCTCGTGGGATGCTATGAAGCGAAGTAGAGCAGTTGCACCCGACTGGTCTCGGGTATTTAATGTGCTAGGGTGTGGATTGGTGTCTAGAAGAAGCCTCACAAAAGCTAGCTTGTCAGCACCATCAATCAGGCCACTTATAGCGAAATTGAAGGCCGCTCCACTCTTGCCTCGGATATTGATGGTATCTGGATTGGCTTCAAGTAAAAGCCTCACGATATCGAGCCTCTCGGAGATCGTTTGCTGCCCTGATTGTCGTTAAGAGGACCGAAGGCCAGACAGCGCCCAGTGGAGTGGTAACCGTCCTTCACTGTCAGCTATAGTGACTGCCTCAGAAAGTTGACCATCGCCATAATGTTCAACCAGTGCTTTGATAAACCCCAAATTCCAGGACCCGCTGGCTATGTGCAGGGCAGTGACTTTGTCAACGTCGCCTCCCCAATTCTCATGCCATATTTGCTGGGCGTGAATATTGGCTCCCTCGGCGATGAGGCGAGAGGCTAGTTCATAGCTTCCATGGGAAGCGGCCATTCCAAGCACAGTCTCATGAACGACTGGATGACCGACTTGATCCTCGCTGGAGCAATAACTGTTGGCCTGAGGTACTGAAGCACCCCTATCGAGGAGCCGACAGACGAAGTTTTCAACCTCGGTATTATCAACTTCGCCCCGCCTGGAATTATCTCCGGTTCCGAGGGCTTTTACCGCGGACAGAAGAGGCGAATCGGTGGAATATTGATCATTCAAATGTGCCTGTATGGGAGGACCGCAGCTCAGTAGAAAATCCGCCATCTCGAATCGGGAATAGAAGCAGGCGATGTTCAGCAGTCGAATGTTCTTGCGTCTCAGTCGAGCTTGAATAGACTCCTTTTGACTGGTGTCAGATTGATAAATTTCCACAAGCGCGGCGAGCGCATCGACACTGCCGTTTTTTGCAGCCATCTCAAAAGGGTCCCACCGGTAAGGGTCATACTCGTGCACCTCTATTGTAGGACCGAAGAAACGCGTGCCATGGGTATCAACGTAACGACGCAAATTCGCGACATCATCAACTGCAATGAGAAATTTCACAAGACTAGACCAGCCATCATCATACAGAGAACTTCCATCTAGAGCCGAAATGATAGGTGGAATTTCCGGAAATTCTTCGAGAGGCTTCGAAAAGTGATTGTATGACAGACGATCTTGCAACCTACGATCCATTCAAGAATCTGAAAGGCACCTAAGGCAAAGGTAGTTCAGACACGAAGAAAAGGCGAAGGAAAGAAAGTGAGGCAATCTCAACCCTTCTGTCCGGACCTCATGTAAATACCGGATATTCAAATGTAGAGTAGTAAAAAGAAAAAAGAGTTGCAATCATTGGAAGTTTGAAGGTCGAAAGACCAGCCCCGGTCACGTGGCTTATATAGACCAGCAATACATTCCCTGAAGAATCACTACATGGAATTGGAGACCAGTTCGAAGCACAATAATCTAAGTTTAAAGGCAGGATGGGATATAATCAAGTCCATAGTTGTACACTATGGAAACGCAATCCAGAGCGCTGTCCCAATCAATTCACCGCATCCAAATCGTGTTATCTGCATTTCAACAAGCACGCTTGATCATGATTCATCCAAGCCATAGTTTAGAGCCGGTACCGACTATAGACTACAGAGACGGGCATCGGAAAAGGAGAAAAGTAGACATGGAAGTGAAAAAAAAACATCCTCATTGGTGGGTAAACACGGCGAGTTCAACTAAATTTGGAGAAACAGGGCGAAAGAGGGTCGTTTATTTTTGCATCATGAGCTGGATGAACTCGTTGTCTGTGAGAGGGTGATGGTTAGTATACTCAATAGACACTCGGACACAATCTAGATCCCGTGGAATAGAGAATATCGGGGGTAAAACGTACAGTCAATGCGACCATCGCCGTCCTGGTCCGCCTCGCGGATCATCTCGTCCACCTCGTCGTCAGTCAGCTTCTCGCCGATGGAGGTCATCACGTGGCGCAGCTCGGCGGCGGAGATGAAGCCGTTGTTGTCGCGGTCAAACACCTTGAACGCCTCGCGGATCTCCTCCTCTGAGTCAGTGTCCTTCATCTTACGGGCCATCATGGTGAGGAACTCTGTGGGCGCAGAAAAAGCAATTAGTCTTGGACTAGATCAGGAGTAGAAAAGAATATCATAGGACGTGAATGGCGTACCGGGGAAGTCGATGGTGCCGTTGTTGTCGGCATCGACCTCGTTGATCATATCCTGCAGCTCGGACTCGGAGGGGTTCTGGCCGAGCGAGCGCATGACAGTGCCGAGCTCCTTGGTGGTGATTTGTCCTAATGAAAGGCAATGGATTAGCGATATTGTTTCAAAATTCTCAGGAGATCCAATGGCTCAAAGCGTCCTTCCTGGGATAGAGCGCCCGAGCTATTGGAGAAGACTGTACTCACCATCGCCATCCTTGTCCTGTTCACAAGCGGGAAAACCGGCCCTGGTCAGTCTACTGTATTTTCCCCGATCGGACCAATCAATGGACGCGTTGGAGAGCACTCACAAACAGGGAGAAGGCCTCCTTGTACTCGGAGACTTGCTCTTCGGTAAGAGAATCGGCCTATATGCAGATGCAAGGATACTTGTCAGTCAACAAGTCCCAAATACCAGAATAGCTGCCCCGCTTTGCGGGGACGTTCGAGTCCGACACAGTCTTGCAGATAAGGGGGAGGGGGCGTCAAAGCGGCATCGAGGTAAGGGGGTGGTCGTACCATGGTGAAAGTGAGATGTGGTTGAAGAGAGGGGAGGAATAGGATGGGGAGATGAGAATGAGGGGAGTGGGATTGTGATGGTGGGGAGCGAAGTTAAGGGGAAAGCCGCTGGAGCCAGCCTTACACTTCTTGGCCTTACTGCCTTACCGCGTACACAGTCTTAGTTTACACCGTGACTGGCCCCCATACGAGGAGTTACCGCACATGACGAGTGTGCCTGCATGATACAGCCAATGATCTGATAGCAAATTAAAGGCGGTCAGTACACTCCAAGGAAAACAGGAGGCAACCAAAGGCCAAAAAGGATTGGCGACGAGGAGAGCGGTAAATACGGTACCAGATTGTTGCACTTCTGCTTAGCCAGCAGGGCTGAATCCGAACTCTGCACTTCTCAGCTGAAAAGGTGGGACCTTGACAGCTGCAGGCGCATCCAATTTAACACCTGGGTTCACGAATCTCTTTGCCTGCCACTTTGCTGCTCTTTCTGCATGCTAGACTCTCTATTTGTGCAGCAGGCTCTAACCTAGCTCTCGGTTACTGGCTACTGATGACGCCGGGCGGAGTGCAAAAAGCTTGGTATCGTGGTCCTTCCAGTCGTTGAAACTTCACGTAGCTAAGCTACTCGAGTCAAGATACTTGAGATTCCCCCAATGCCTTGACATGGTGTCATTTGACCCCGCGTCTGACGGCGCTAGCTCTCAGTATTCCGAGGTTCATGCATGCCCTCTCTACCCAACCAAGCTAGGAAACGCTCGAAGGGTCGTGTGTTGGGCAGAATCAAAAGTAGCCTCAACCTACTAAAGCTAGTTAGTGTCTTTGAAGCAGCACTACGTCCCGAGGTTATACTTGTCTAGACAGCGCTGTCTTTGGAATTGCCGAAACGATATTTGTACGTGGCGAGGAAACCAAGTGGGATCTAATTAGAGTAATGGAAAAGAACTAACTCAACCCACAGTCTTTTGCTTATTATCTGTGAGGTAATACAGAGTACCTCTGTTTGTACAAGTCGGCATGGAATTATGCTACTAGCTTTTTGTCCACGTCACCTGCCTTGAGACTCTCTCTGGCCCTTTAGCATTTTATTTCTACTTCCCTACTACGAGGCTCTTTCTAATTGCAAATACAGAGGTTTGGCTAAAAACCATACTTTCTGATTACAGAGAAATATTTCAAATGGCAGTTTTTCAGTCTCGGCCGCATCTTTGCTTTCAAATTTTTGGGAGATCCTTCCAGTAAAAGGGCTTCGGATTCGGGTGACATTGTTATGCCCTTCTGGTAATCCCTTGATGAGTACCTCCTTGCTTCTCCTAGTTACTAGGTATGCTTCTGGTTAGTCACACTATATCATGCCTGTCGGTTGCTGCAAAAAAAAAATAGATCGCTCAAAAGCTGCATTATCTTCGATATGATAACGTGGTATTACGAGGGTGAAGACACAGTGTGTCGGCGTCAGAACGGCCTTGCCACTGGAGCAAGATGTATCAATACCTATCACATAACCCATGATGCTAAACTATAACCAATATGTATAGTCACTCCGGTGTCTAGTGCCATATTGCTCAGTGGCCACGAGGAGTCGCGGGGAGTCCGGGGAAGCATAATTACCGGGTGAATACCGTACCTTTCGGGACCCCTGCGTAGTGGAGAGCTTCCCGGGTGATTCAACTCCGCTGACATCGGCTTCATCATTCAACCCGTCGTCCCCAACTTCTCTCAAGCGATCCTCCCTCACGCCTCTCTCGTCGGTCGATCATGAAAGTCGCATATACCACGCCTCTCCTCCGATAAATCTCCCACACATCCCCTCCCGCTCTCCCTAGCCACGATGTGGCGGGATCGCACCAACCTGTACGACTTCCCCAAGTAGCTCTCAGCGGCCCTGCGCCAGCCCTCAAAGAAGAAACTGATGCTAACTCAATTGCGTCCGTTTCCAGCTACATATCCTATCGCCAATCCTTCACCCACCACCCCGCAAAGAAGCCACGTTTCGGCACCTCCAATGGCTTCGACGCACCCTCTCAACCGGAAGAAAGCCGGCGCCTTATCTCCGAGACGGGCGGCTTCGAAGAAGATGGCGACATGGTGATCGAGATGGATCTGCTGCCGCCGCGCTGGGTAGACGTACAAGACGAAGTTTCGGAGCTGTTGGCAGATATTGCGCAAAAGTCGGCGGAGCTGGATAAGCTGCACCAGAAACACCTGCTTCCCGGATTCGGCGATGAGGATCTCAGAAGACAGGATGAAGGAGTTATTGAAGGCTTGACGCAGGATATCACGCGCAGCTTTCATAAATGCCAGAACTCAATTAAACGCATTGATTTGATGGTGCGCGAGTCGAAGCAGCAGGGCGGAGTGACTAGCGGGGAGGAAACTATGGCGAAGAATATACAGATCTCCCTCGCGTCTAGGGTGCAGGAGTCCAGTGCTCGTTTCCGAAAGAAGCAGAGTACTTATCTCAAGAGTAAGTCTTGCGCTTTTGGTCTTTCGGTTGTCGGCGAACAAGCCCACATGCCCTTGCGGGGTTGGGCCCATCGAGTTCCAAGCTAACTGGTGATGCGTCCTTAGAACTACGAGATCTGGAAGGTCTATCAACACCGTTCGACCGCTCACCAACTCCCGTGCAAAATCCATTCACGGATCCTTCCTTGATGGAATCGGAAGTGGACAAGTCCTTCTCTCAGACAATGTTGATGCAGACACAACAACGGGCCACGGGACAAAACGATGCAGTCATCGCGCAACGAGAACGTGAAATCAATGACATTGCAAAGGGCATCATTGAGCTCTCCGACATCTTCCGTGAGCTACAAACCATGATCATCGATCAAGGGACGATGCTGGATCGCATTGACTATAATGTGGAGCGGATGGGTACCGAGGTCAAGGCGGCAGAAAAGGAACTCAAAGTGGTAGGTTTTTCCCTCCTCCTTTCCTCCAACACCGGATGGTCAAATTTTGGAAAGAGTACTGACATTGAGCTCTAGGCTACGAACTACCAACGACGTAGTACGAAGCGCAAGGTCATGCTTCTGTTAGCTCTTGTGGTGATAGGTTTGATCGTTGTTCTGGTGGTGAAACCGAAGAAACACAGTGCCCCATCCCCGTCCCCGGAACCTGAAGAGGAGTCGTCGAACAATATCAGGTCTGTCCTGGTCTCGCTTGACAGAGTGAGCAGACATCCGACTTCCAGGCGATTCGCTCGAGATCGCTGGATAGATCCGGATATATTTCGATGATTCTTTTGTTCAGCGTACACGTCTACAATTACTTAATATACCAATGGGAGAATGATTCCTATGCCCAGCTACTATTCCACGTGGCTACATGATACAACTAGATCTCGCACAGTAAATACAGTGTTTGTTACATCAACATGGATTTAGTCAATACCTAACACAACTTGGATATCTTGAAATTGACTCATTCAAAAATTGAACAGCCCTCCCACGCACAACAATGAATAGCAGACAGAGCCCGGAAGACGGAGGGCAAACGCTCCATGATTACAAACGGTGCGAGTTCGACCAGATCACCAGATGAAAACAACCTCTAGATCACTGGTTTCCTTCCTGTGCAATCATAGCCGCCACATCGGCATCCAAGTCTCCACCCGCAAACTCTGCATAGTCCTCCTCGTGCGCCACCTTGCGTCTCTTGGCAGCCGATCCAGTCGCAGCGAGGTCGAAGTCGTTCTCACCACCGGGAGAGATATTGGATGGATCGAATGACATATCATTGTCCGTTTCAAGGCTGAGGCCATGTGGAAGGCTTATTGGTGCCTCCTCCGTGAATGGGCCATGGCTGGCCTGTGGCTGCTCGGGCTTCGGTGATCCAACGGGTGTGATAGCCTCGACTGGGGGAGGAGTCAGAGCTTCAATTTCAGGGCGAGGAGGCTCCGCGTTGCCGTTACCCTGCCCGGTAGCAGTAAGGGAATCGTCATCTTGATAGCCACGCATAATCAGATCCTCGACCTCACGTCGCTTTGTGTCCGTCTCGGCCTTTTTCTCTCCAAACTGTGCCACGAGAGACTCCTCCTTTTCAAGCTCGGAGCGGTTTGTTGCGAGGATTTTCTCGAGCCCGTCGATCAGAGCGCGGCGCGATTTGATGACCTCTGAAACGGAATTCTCGGCATGCGCGAGAGCCTTCAGAAGAGTTCCCAGGCGTGCAGCGAGCACCGGAGGGGTCACCTTTGGACCTTGTGGGTCGTTCAATTTGATATACTCGGTGCTGGCAGTGGTGGCAGAGGTGTTGGAAGTCATAGCCGCTTTGGTGACAGCGACTTGCAGGGGGACCAAAGGTTGGAGTTCGGACGGAGTAGCTCCCGCAGAGGAATCCTTGAAGAATGAGCCACCGAGAGGTTGTTTCTTGGTAGTTAGGCGGTTCTTGTCAATATCTATTAAGCCGATAAAGTTAGTCGTGTGATGCAAGAGGTATGTTCATGAAGACAAAGGCATGTTGATCTTACCGTTCACGCGCGCCTCCACAGCATCCAAAATCGGGACTTCGAATACATGGCGCTGTCTCCATACGTCCACGACTCGGCGGATCTTCTGTTGAATATCATTCGACGAGCCTTTGTATGCCGCCGCCGTGGCCTCCGCAACGATCTAATCCGGTATCAGTTATGCGCCTGGCGCGTTGAGTGGCATTGTAATGACCGACCGGCGAGAATGCAATGAGGAAATCTTCCTTTCCACGAGCTTTCGACTGCTGTGCAACCTCTGTGGCCAAGTCAGCTGATGTGGCGCGAAGCTTCTCAGGGCGTGTTTACCTACCATTTGCTAGGTAGACGAGATTCAGTCGCTTAGGGGGTGGCGAGTCACGAATCTTCTGGAGCCAAATTTGAGCAGTCTTTTCGGCATGACGCCTAATCAAGGAGAGCACAATACTTCATTAGCGCGTTTGCTTAAATATCAATGCCATTATTTGGGCATACCTATGAAACATGACCCATTGCGCGACGGTGACAATGCTCTCCTGGGTCTCGTTCAGAGCTGAGAGCTTTGCTTTCACAGCATCGTCTGTGTAAGCCATGATTGGAGAAGGTTGAAGCAGTTCAATGGCAATCTCTGAGGGAGAAGGAGCGAATTAAGGGCGAACGGGGAGAGTTGATGTTCGAGTGACGTCCCAGAGGAATTCGTAGTAGCGATTGAGGCCTGATGGTAAATCGAGAATCAGATATGAGGCTATCTGGGGACACTGAGTTCTGAGTTACGCAAATTAATGCGCCTGCAAAAAGATCAAGCCAAAACAATCCCCGCTCAGCAACCGTTGTTTGTTCGAAGTGAAGCTGTCCTCCCATCAGTTGAAACACCAAGCTATCCACCGCCTTCTCCACCGCCTCGCCTACCGCCTCATTCCCGCATCCGCCAAATGTAACTTCATGCACCTTCTCGCCGGCAGATTGCACATACGCTCACCGCCTACTCCCCTATCCCCAAAGCTACTCACCGCCTTACAACAATGGCAGTAGACAGGACACTCAGGGCCTCGCCGGCACCATCTGTCAACAACCTACAACCACATCAAGCTCTCCCCACCTCTTCCTCCCACCTTCCTCCTTCCTCCAACCTTCAAATCGCACTCCGGATTGATAAAAGAGAAAGCCAGTCATCACACATATCCACCATGTCTGATCGCTTCCCCTCCTTGGAGGACTTCTCTGAGGGTACGCTCCACTCACTTACACGCCTACCGCCCTCATCCGCGCAACCACCACTAACGCAACGTTTCTAGGCCAGACTGATATCGTTGAGAGCAAGGGCGATTCTGAGGATGACTTCCTGGCCCGCGAGCGTGCCGCTCTTGGAGAAGATGCCGACCAATTCGCTACCCCTCTGGACCACGTTGCGGCTGTAAGCGGCGACGACGACCTTTTGGGTGGAGGTGACGATACCCCCGCAGAGGAGCTTGGTCAATTCGAGTCCTCCTTCCCTTCAGTTGAGACCCAGGCACAGAATGAGGTACGAACTGGCTTTTGGATTCTTTGGAGAAGCAAAGTACGCTGACTTGGCGGTATCGTTGCACAGAGAGTTGCCCCTGGCGGTACAATCACCGGTTCCGGTTCTCCCTTCCCTGCCACTGGATACAGCTCTCAGCCAGCCGAGGAGGAAGAGCCTGAGCCTATTCGGTAAGTGACATACTTTGAACCATCCTCATGATACGGGCGCATGACGTCGGCCGCTCATCGGGGTAGCCCCTCTTGTTGCCAACATCTTACTGACAATTGTGCTCAATTGACATAGTCTATGGCGTGAGAAGCGGGACGCCGAGCTCGCTCGCCGCGCACAGATTTCCCAGGAGAAGAAGGAAGCCACCCTAAAGAAGGCCCAGCAGGACATCGACGACTTCTACGTAGCCTACAACAACAAGATCGACAAGACAAAGGCTCAGGCCCGCGCTGAGGCTGAACAGTTCCTGGCCAACCGCGAGAACACCTCTGCTGGTGGTACTTCTTGGGGACGCATTGCCAAGCTGGTTGATGTTTCAGGTGTGGGCTCCGCTGGCGGCGCCAGTGGCTCGGGCAAAGAGCGGTTCCGCAAGCTGCTGATCGACCTGCAGAAGGACGAGGAGGCTCCCGGTGCTACCGGTATCTAACTTAAAGCGTTCAAGACATCTGGAAACTCAGGGGCCTGAGAAAGCCGGGCTTGCAGGAAGCTCCTGATTATCACCAGCGTGCGGACTCGGGGCCATTTCACGTTCTTGTTCTTCATTTTCAAGAGCCATCCATCAGCCGCAGATCTCCTCAAAAGGCTCATCTTTGTTTTCCCCCCATTCACCTATTTTATCCACGATTTTGCTTCCCTTCATCTACCCCTTTCACCCATGATTTTCTTTCACTCCATGCCTTTCACTCCATGCAGCGAACTAGCCCAGGAGATCTGTGTAAATTAAATATTTCAGACTGACGGCAACGTTAATACCAAGAATTCCCATATCTCAATCATGTCAACGCCATTAATGGTAGACGTTATAGAATTTCTGTAATCAGCCTGGATTGAGTATGAAAAGTATGCAGAGCATTTAATAGATACAAAGACGTAGTACTTCATGCATGATGCTTCATTCGTTGCTCGTCGCAATATGTCTCATGATTTTGTTAGGGGGTATTCTCGTTTTAGTCCAATTCGGTTACATCACCACCTGGCTCGCCAACGTCCTGCTTAGCCTCTGCCTCAATTTCGGCGAGCTTCTTTTGGCCTTCTTCTGTGGTTCCATCGATGATGCCCTCCTCCAGGCTGAGCATACCACCATTGCCCAGCTGCTCAACAACAACCTCCGCTTCCTCAACGGACATCTTGCCAAGAACCTTGTTGACCTCGTCCAGCGACTCGGATGCTAATGCCTTTTGGAGCTCGGCCGAGAAAGACTCGAAAATCTTACGGGCCTCAATCTCAGTAGGATCCTCGCTGTTTGCGGCGGGAATGTTGATGGTAATCTTGGTGTTGGGGTCCACGGCATGCAATTGGATCTGCTCAACGCCAGCCGGGTCATTGGATGCAGAGTTCTCCTTGCTAAGCTCAGCCGCACGGGTCTTGATACGGTTGTAGGTGTCGTTCACATCATTGGTGAACAGGGTCGCAGCGCGATGCTCCTTGGTCGTGATGCTGCGATAGAATACGTTAGCTAGGTTCTATAAAAGCCATAATGGCGAGCGACATACCGGCCGAAGAAAAGCTTGATGCCGTCAGGGCCGAGGGAACGACAGTACTGCAGAAGCAGACCCTGGTGCACACACTGGCGAGCGTACGCATCCTCGCCCTTGAGCTGGCTGTTGAAGGCCTCGACCAGCAGGCCATCTGTCTCCTTCTCGGCAACGATTTCAGGGTGCTCGGTAATGAAGCGCTGGTATGCCAGGTAGTCATTGGGCTTGAGCTTAGCAAATCGCTTGGCCAGCGGGCTAATCTCAATGTTCGCCGGGTCATCGTCATCGTCCTCATCCTCAGCCTGTGCGGCCGAAGATGGTCCAGCACCGGGGTTCAGGAGCTCCACTTCAGCTTTCTTGGCTGGCGCAGTAGATTTAGCCTTTGGATCAGCCTTGGACACATGTGAAGTGTTGAATCCATCGTGCAAGCCTTCGCTGGTGATCTTGCTCTTCTCCTCCTTCTCCAACTGGGCCAATCTCGTCAACAGCTCCTTCTGCAAGCCCTGCACCTTGTCCTTGTGTCCTTGCACACCCGTGATATAAGCCTTGAACATGTTTTCCGGTTTGGAATCTCCAAACTCCTTCTTGACCTGGTCTATCAACGCACTCATCATCGCCGAGTACTTGGGTTGTTCCTTCTCGTGAGTGTGAACACCCTCTGGGGGTGGCGGGGCTTGGTCTTCGGTAGGGTTGCTGGCGAATTCCATGATGGTCTGGAAGATGAATTGCTCAGGGGACGCCGAGGAGTCTTCATGTTGCTTGAGAGAATCAAGGAGCTTGTCGATGCGCGAAAGTAGGCCATCATTGATAATGCGCTCATACTTTAGGGTCTTGATATCGTGACGGCGCTGTTCACGCTGCTGATGAATCTGAGCCTGCTTGGCCCGGATGAAAGACCGCTTATCGACATTTGGGTGCACCTCAATATCTGAGTCATCAGATAGCTCCAGTGCATCCCACTTGCTGTAGTCAAGCACCATGTTGCAGGTGGGGAGTAAATGTAGTGGGGTTATTGGAGGAGGCGGGGTATCAGCGAAGAAAAATATTTAAAGGAATCAGTGAGAAGGTGGTATTTCAATGACCAAAGCATCCAACAAGAGAGTTCAGAGGAGGTCTTCACCGTCGAGATAAGATTTCAACCGCAGGAAGTGGCTCTGGGAGGAGGCTCAAAACAAGCGCATCGAAAGCTCTCGAATAGCTTCCATGGGCGGTGGCCATTGGCAGAATCGGAATCCGGTCCGCTGACGGGGAACGGGGGCGTGCGATCTCGCATCTCACATCTCCACATGCTTCGGGGAGCTGACCTGACGACTGTGGAACATGCGATTTCGCTAATTCTTACTACATATGATAATGGCTTTCTCTGAAATCTCTCGGTGATATCATTTATCTCCTCCCATCCACTATCCCCTTGAATTCCGAAAGATGCGCGGTGTCCGGCTACCGGCCTGGGCTCCGGGCGTCAGCCCTAGGTCGGTCTTGAGGCCGCAGAGCGCTGTGCTTCGTGACATCTTTCCTTTAGCAAGCCGAACTTCTTCTCGACTTTTCGAATCCAATGGCGCCAATCGACTTTACACCAGTGCCTCAGGAGCGCTCCGCGACAAAGCCGGTAGTTCTGTCCGACCGGCCGAGGTTCCACTTCTGCTTCGCCGACACAACTCCAAAAATACCCCGTATACATCTCGCATTGTTTCTCAAATACGGTTTCTGAATTCATCGTCGCATCTCTATCAAGCGAAACCCCCATTGTCTCCCTCGCCAGCCTCGAATAACTCCGACGCCAATGGTCGCTCGGTTCCGGAAAAGGACGGCGAAGACGCTGAAGATAAAGGGTTCGAACTATCGGAGAGAGCCGCTCAAGCTGCGCAGGTCAATCTCCGGGCTAAGCTGGCCAAGGATGGCGCTTCGGGCAAAAAGTCTGGCTTCGCGGAAATCTGGCGACTGTTCAAGATTGCGCGACCCGAGGCGAAGGCGCTCGGATTTGCATTCTTCTTCTTGCTTATCTCTTCTTCTATCACGATGTCGATTCCCTTCTCAATTGGTAAGATCATGGACGGGGCCACAAAGAGTGAAGAAGAAGGTGGTGGTCAGCTGTTTGGCCTGAGCATTCCCATGTTCTACACTGCCCTAGGTGGTATTCTGCTCGTGGGTGCCGCTGCCAACTACGGCCGGATCATTATCCTCCGTATCGTTGGTGAGCGAATTGTTGCGAGACTGCGCTCCAAGCTTTTCCGCCAGACTTTCGTCCAAGATGCCGAATTCTTTGATGCCAACCGGGTCGGTGATTTAATTTCTCGCCTGAGCTCGGATACCATCATTGTTGGCAAGAGCATCACGCAAAACTTGTCTGATGGTCTCCGTGCTGGTGTTAGCGGTGTGGCTGGATTCACTTTGATGGCCTATACCAGTCTCAAGCTCTCCAGTATCCTAGTTCTGCTGCTGCCCCCAATTGGTCTAGGTGCGCTCTTCTACGGACGGGCTATTCGCAATCTCAGTCGCAAAATCCAGAAGAACCTGGGTACACTTACCAAGATTGCCGAGGAGCGCTTGGGTAACGTGAAGACTAGTCAGTCATTCGCGGGTGAGATTCTTGAAGTCAACCGATACAACACCCAAGTGCGCAAGATCTTTGACCTTGGTAAGAAGGAGTCCTTGATCAGTGCGACTTTCTTCAGCTCGGTACGTCATTTACCTCCTTAGGCCACAAATTCATTCTAATGAATCTACAGACCGGATTGATGGGAAACATGACCATTTTGTCTTTGCTTTATGTCGGAGGTGGTATGGTCCAAACAGGGGCCATCAGCATCGGAGAATTGACATCATTCCTTATGTACACTGCATATGCTGGTTCCAGCATGTTTGGCCTCTCAAGTTTCTATTCCGAGCTCATGAAGGGTGTCGGTGCTGCAAGCCGATTGTTCGAGCTGCAGGATCGCCAGCCGACTATCCATCCGACCAAGGGTCTCAAAGTTGAGTCTGCACGGGGACCTATCCGATTTGAGAATGTCTCCTTCAGCTACCCAACCCGACCTGCTGTGACAATTTTCAAGGACTTAAACTTTGAGATTCCACAAGGAACCAACGTGGCTATTGTCGGTCCTTCGGGGGGTGGCAAGTCCACGATTGGCTCCATCCTGCTTCGATTCTACAGCCCTACTGGAGGCAGGGTCCTCATCAACGGCCAGGATATCAAGGATATGAATGCCAAGTCTCTCCGACGGAAGATCGGTGTGGTCGCTCAGGAGCCCGTTCTTTTCTCCGGTACCATCGCCGAGAACATTTCCTACGGTCGGCCTCATGCCACGCGATCTGAGATTGTTGCTGCAGCTCGCAAGGCAAACTGTCAATTTATCAGTGACTTCGTAAGTCAGCCCATCGTCCCATCTTGTTTCTAATGCTTACGCCTCATCCAGCCCGATGGACTCGATACCCCCGTAGGAGCTCGCGGCGCGCAGCTGTCTGGCGGACAGAAGCAGCGCATTGCCATTGCCCGTGCCCTGATCAAGGAGCCTGATATTCTAATCCTCGACGAAGCCACCTCTGCCCTTGATGCTGAATCGGAGACATTGGTCAACAGTGCGTTGGCCGCTCTTCTACGCGGCAACAATACTACCATCAGCATCGCTCATCGCCTTTCTACCATTAAGCGGTCTGACACGATCATTGTGCTTGGCCCTGATGGCACTGTCGCCGAACAAGGCTCTTACGAGGAACTCAGCAATCGCCCTGACGGAGCTTTCACCAAGCTCATGGAGTGGCAGATGAGCGGCGGAGACCAAGTCCCTTCTCCGACGCCGGCAGTCCCGCCTGAAGAACTCTACACGCTTGAAAAAGCCACAGAGCAGGAGTTTGAAGAAGACGAGGAGGTGGAGGAAATCAAGCCCCTGAAAAAAGAATAGACTCGGGGCTTAATGTTGACATATTGGTATACCCCGGCACCAGACTCCGTAAAATAGGGGAAATGCTTTGGGAGTCTCATACATTTACTTCACCACTCCTCTCACGGAGACCAATCCCTTCTCGTACACCTTTTGCAAACTTTGTTGGAATTTTGGGCTATAGAGTTTAAATGGAGCAATGAAGATCTTGTATAAATAGTCAATAAGACACGTCTGAGATCTAACCTCCGATATCTCCTGATGGTCCATCCATGTCTTGCTCCTCTTTTTAGAGTCCGCATTCTCCGCACTTAGTCACGGGGGCCCGCCCGGGTTCCGATCTCCGCTGATTCATCCAAGCTGCATTGAACCTCAGCTCTCAGGAAGAGCTTGTATTCCTCATCATTCACGTCCTGCTACAAAAAGTAGGGACTGATACCAATCACTAGCTTGACAACATGAATCGAGTCCGGGCACTTTTCACGGACGGTGTGGCCTACGAGCCGCTGGACGGTTCCGGGGAGGTGGATGCTGGAGAACATGTACACGACCAGGAAAGAGCGCCGCCTCGCTTTTCGCGGCTGGAATACAGCGTCTTCTTTCTCTTGGGAGTGTCGATGCTATGGGCATGGTGAGTGTCCCCAGCAGCAGATTTCCCATACTGGGGGATAAGTCCTCAATGTACTATGTCTCTGTGAATCTAACCGTGAGTGCTCCTTTAGGAACATGTTCTTGGCTGCCTCAGCTTACTTTTACAGTCGCTTCGAGTCAAATGAGTGGACTGCGACACATTCCCAATCTTCGATCCTTACGGTCTCTACCCTCACAAACCTTGGGACTGTCTACGCTTTTGCGAGAATTCAGAAGCGCGTATCATATCCGTGGCGTATCACGCTCTCGCTGCTGGTCAACTGTTTCGTCTTCACCCTGCTAGCGTTCTCGACCATTGTTCTGAAGGATATCTCGGCGCGCGCGTACTTTGGGTTCTTGATGGTCATGGTCTTTGGCGCCAGCTTCGCCGCCGGGCTGAATCAGAACGGAGTCTTCGCGTACGTCTCCGGGTATGGCAGAGAGGAGTATACGCAAGCCATCATGGGCGGACAGGGCGTTGCAGGTGTGCTTCCCTGCATTGCCCAAATAATCTCCGTACTGGTGGTGCCGAAGGTGAGCAGCGACGGGCAAGGCCGAGACGGCATACAGGATTCGTCGTTAAAGTCGGCATTCATCTACTTCTTCACGGCAACCGGCGTGTCGGTCTTGACGCTACTCGCTTTCCTCTACCTTCTTAGGAACCGGCCAGTTCCCAAGCAAAAGGCAACGGACGAGGATGAAGATACTCCTCTTGCTGGCCGTACCGATGATAAATCGGTCAGCTTGTGGACGCTGTTCAAGAAACTGCGTTATCTGTCGCTCGCTGTCTTTGTTTGCCTCCAGGTCACGATGATGTTCTTCCCAGTGTATACCTCCAGGATCTTGTCGGTCAACGACCCAGAATCGTCGCGGATGTATGACGCAACCGTCTTCATTCCCCTGGCATTCCTGTTTTGGAACATTGGCGATCTCGGAGGAAGATTGGCCGTTGCTTACCCTGGGTTCTCTCTGGCACATCGTCCTCGGTTAGCCTTCATTCTGACCGTGTCGCGTGTCATTTTCATCCCTCTGTACCTGCTTTGCAACATCAATGGCAACGGAGCTGTCGTGAAGAGTGATTTCTTCTATCTCTTCATCGTGCAAGTGTTGTTCGGTGCCACCAACGGGTATCTGGCTTCGAGTTGCATGATGGGAGCCAGCGTTTGGGTATCAGCTGATGAACGAGAAGCTGCCGGAGGATTCATGAGCATGATGCTCATTGCAGGACTGGCTGCCGGTAGCTTCTTGAGCTTCATCGTGGCTAGCTAAGTATTCCGACCATGAGATGCTTTATTCATGCTATACATTGTGTATATATGAGTGATGACTTAATGAATCCCGGTTTTCCTAAACTCGATATAAACTTACATATACAATTGAACGTTCCACTTGGGGTTTGATTGATATATGGACTGCCCACATCCTGTAGAAACCTACTATACACCAGTAGTCGTACTTAAAGCAACGCCGAAAGGATAATAGCAGGCTTGATCCGGTAATCTTTCGCGTATAACTTTGTTCCTGAAGGCGGTATATAAGATTGCTTGTAGCCACGAGATATTCTCACTTGAGTAGGCCTCGTAACGCGAAGGAGCAGCTCATTCTCTCATCCTTTTCCTTTTCTCTTTCCTTCTTGTCTCTTCCCTCCCTCCCCCATTCTCACTCTCTTTAGAGTGGAACGTTCCTCCAACTCGAATTCCTCCAACTCGAAACTTGCTCTGGTACGACATCGTCCCCTGCCTCCACCCGCTTGTATAGTCTGACACTTTGTTCTTCTCGCCAGGATTACACTCATTTGGTGAATTGTGAATCGCTAACCAATCTACCGGGAGTAAAGAGTTTGGAAATGAACTTAAGCCCCGTAGCCATGGATCCGAATGGCCCCCAGGCTTTCAATTATGAGGCGTTGCTTCATGGTATCCTGCTACTGGTGAGCACAAACGCTCCAATCCTCCTGGAAAATGTGAATACAAGAATTGAAGCTCATCCTTGCCAAAGCCATTTCTCTATTTTGCAGGATGGTCCGTCTACAGCCTCTACTTCCACCCTCTGAGCCGCTACCCCGGTCCCAAACTTGCTGCAATCTCCCCTATGGTCCACATCCTGTGGGACATTCGAGGCAAGCAGCATTCGGTAGTAAAACGACTACATGATCAGTACGGCAGCGTTGTCCGCATTGCACCGAATGCACTCGTCTACAATTCGGCGGCCGCTTGGAAAGATATCTACGGCCACCGCAAGAAGGGCCAGAAGCTCTTCGTCAAGGATCCCGCCTTGTACTCGCCGACTCCAAATGGGACCAATGCCATCATCACTGCAAATGATGAGCAGCACAGCCGAATGCGTCGTCTGCTTACACATGCATTCTCGAATAAGGCTCTCCAGGAACAGGAACACATTCTCCATGTCTACGCTGATATGCTGATTGACAAGCTGGCAGGCATTCTGCACGAAAGCCAGCGAGCTGTCGTTGACATGAATCGCTGGTACAACTTTACCACCTTTGATTTGATTGGGGACCTTGCATTTGGTGAACCTTTCGGCTGCCTCTCTGAGAATCAGTACCATTGGTGGGTGATGGTCATTTTGGATGCCGTCAAGGCCAGTGCATACCTCAAGGTCTTTTGGTTTTATTCGATTCTACTCCCATTGTTCATTATTCTAGTCCCGAGGCATCTGTTAAAGAACCGCAAGGCAAGCTTCAAACTGACCGTTGAAAAGGTCCGTCGACGTCTGGCACGCCAGACTACCCGGCCCGATTTCATTTCATACATTATCAAACATGGTCATGGAGGGCGTGGCTTGTCTCTTCCAGAGATTGATGCTAATGCGGGTGTATTTGTACTGGCTGGAAGTGAAACGACCGCTGCTCTTCTTACCGGTTGCACGTATTATCTTCTCAGGCATCAGGAGAAATATATTCGGCTGGTTCGTGAGATCCGCGGTGCCTTTGCGCAAGTATCTGAAATCAAACTTTCGGCCCTTGTAGCGCTTCCTTATCTTAATGCGGTCTTGACTGAGACCCTACGAATCTATCCTCCTATTCCTTCTATGCTTCCGCGTCTTGTGCCCCAGGGTGGAGCGATTATTGATGGTCAATATGTTCCCGCCGGAGTAAGTTCCCAGTCTAGTCGACGATGGACTGTATCTTTTATGCGCAGAGTCGAGTTCCTCGAGGCGTTTGCTTTAATAAGAACTAATTGTCTCTAGGTCTCTGTTTCGATCTCGTTGTACTCGGCTTTTCATTCGAACGCCAACTTCAAGGACCCTGACCGCTTCATCCCCGAGCGTTGGCTTCCCGGTCCCGAGTCTTCTAGGTTTGTTTCTGATCAAAAGGATGCGTTTCAACCTTTCTCATATGGCCCACGTAACTGCCTCGGTCAACAGTAAGGCAACTCCTTATCGGTCACGTTGTTGACTTTCTTCTCATCCAACCATTGACTAACTCATACCCTTCCGGCCCGAAGCCTAGCCAATGCCGAGATGCGTCTCATTCTTGCCAAGTTCCTCTGGCACTTTGACCTGGAGCTCCAGTCCGAGTCCCAGCACTGGTCTGTCCAGAACTCCTTTGCCCTTTGGAGTCGGCCTGCGCTCTGGGTGAAGCTTTGCCACCCTGGAATCGCCCTGTGAACTGCTTCCCCGTCGCCGTTCCCTTTGTTGAACATTAATCTCTAATTTCTTTTTCACTTTATTGGGTGATCGTCTGCTCCTTTCGGGATGTGGTAACTGCGAGCTTGGAGGAATCTTGGAACAATGTCTAATACGGTGCTTGACACACTGTTGCATATTCTGTCAACATTGCATCTGCGATAGACGGTAGACTGTTTATGTCTGGCTCAACCATGAGCCCCCCAAAAGTTCATTTGCTTTTTTTGTGTTTAATGTCCCCCCCTTGGCGATTATCCTAATGTCAAAGTCGATTATTCTTCCTGGAGAGTCTGATTTAATGCCTAATCTTCTAGACTCCATCCCTCAGATCATGTCTCGATTTCCTTCGATCAGCCTCTTACACATTTGTTTCAACTTGTAACGACAGCCATTGTCCACCTACTTTTCAATTTACCAGGGCCTAGGCCAAGGGTCGGCTGGAGACCCTTCTGGACCCATATTGGCCCTAGGCAACAAGAAATCACCTGAATACTCCACCGTCATAAGACTGCGACTGCTTCCAGCGCCGTGACGAGGAGATCTTTAATAACATCAGCCGAGCATGTAGATATTGCTTCATGTGCACCCATGACTACGAATCAATACGATATGGCAAAGGGTCAAGCTTTGAGGAATCAGAAAACCGGAAAACAATTAAGACCCGCATCAAGGCGCTCCGCCACGAAATTAATTATGAAAATGGATATTCGGGAGCGATCGTCTGGTGTATCTAGCTGGATTAAGGCAAGATCAGGGGATTGGTGGAGCACTGGAACCGTGTGGCTCTGACAGGGCGGGTGGTACTGGGTACATGCCCCGCCATGTTGTTTCGCCCGTAACCAAGGGTTCCCGATACAACCCCAGACCTCCTTCGAACTTTGTACTTCATCCTCGCGGGTCTAGAACCACAGCTAAGAATACCTGCTTGGACCCTGAACGCCATCGCCCTTACTTCAACCGGTAAAAATTCAATTTTCTTGTTCGTCGGGGAGCCACATTGCGGCCCCCTTTGCATGCCAGATTTCTCCAATCATGGCCTGCTCAATCCAGCTGTCCCCCATGGACGCGTGTCAGAGCTTTTATCAGAGGTCCGTCCGATTGATGATGATCGGGGGCCTTGCACTTGCTGTTGATCAGTTGACGGGAAAGTAGCGGATTTGACGTGCTTGTCTCACATGGTTTTACCTCTTTCTCTCTCCAGTGATGATCCCTGAGCTCTTGACGACACTCCCTCCCTTGAAACCCTGCCCCTGCTGTAGGAAAACCATCATCCATGAGGTCCGATAGCTCGTCGACCTCCCCCATCCCTCCTTGACAATCGTTTGTCCATCTTTGCACACTTTCCAAGCTATCAATGGCTTAGTTTTTCCTTAATCGCAATCTTCATTCCTTCTATGAGCGTCACTCCTTCACCAAACTTTAATATCTTGTCTGCCCTGTTTGGAACGGGTCTCTTTTTCGCAGGCACACCCGCATTATGATCGCCAATCGCAAAGGTCGCTCCCTAACAACAACAATTGTTCTCCTTCTCGGTGCATATCTCTTCCTAGTCTGGTTACCACTCAGTCGACTTCATGCCTGGCAGCATAAACACCCAAGACCAACTCCTATACAAAACACTTTAATCTTGCAAGACACGATCCATTTACATACAGCGACCGAGCGATACCCCATCACCTCATACATTCGTTTACCAACATCTCCATCTTCAATTCCCAAAATTCAACATGACTTTCCACGCGAGTCCAGACCCGAGCGCAAGGCAAGAGTCAAGAAACAAAAGGCTATAAAGGAGGCTTTCATGCACTCATGGAACGGCTATAAAGATCATGCCTGGATGCGAGATGAGGTCTCACCCCAGACTGGTGGATATCAGGACTCATTCAGTGGGTGGGGTGCTACCCTTGTGGATTCACTAGACGCGCTGATCATCATGGGCCTGGATGATGAACTCGATTTGGCCCTGGAGGCTTTGAATGAGATTGATTTCACAACCACCCGCAGCGCCGAAGTGAATGTCTTTGAGATTATTATCAGATATATGGGTGGCTTCCTAGCTGCTCATGATCTGAGCAACGGCAAGCATCCAATTCTCCTTAAGAAAGCCGAGGAGCTGGGTGAGATGATCTTCAATGCATTTGACACGCATAATCGCATGCCCCAGATGCGCTGGGACTGGTCCAAGTAGGTCAATATTCAAACGGGTATCCGCTGGATATCACGGAATACCATGCATAGTAACTCACCACTCCCCTGCAGATCTGCCCAAGGCGAAGAAATTGAGCCATCAGAGCGCACAAGTTTGGCAGAACTGGGCTCTTTGACCGTGGAATTCACTCGCTTGTCTCAACTAACCGGCAATCCTAAATACTATGATGCCGTCCAGCGCATCACAAACGAGCTAGAACGGGGCCAATCAAAAAGCCGAATTCCCGGGCTGTGGCCAATATACGTGAACGCCAAGGATCTGAAATTCGACTGGTCCCAGTTTTCCCTCGGTGGCTCTGCTGATTCAATGTATGAGTATCTGCCCAAGGAGCATATTCTGCTGGGCGCCCAGACGGACCAGTACCGCAATATGTACGAGGATGCTATCGAGGCGATCAAGAAGAAGCTTCTTTTCCGTGCGATGACCAAGGACGAGGACAAACAGATTCTTTTTACTTCGAATGTGCGTGGGCTGAAGGGAGGAGCTCTTCACGGCGTGCAGTACGTCCAAGATCACCTCAAGTGCTTCTTGGGTGGGACTGTTGGCTTAGCATCGAAGATTTTCAACCGAACGGAAGATCTCTCCATTGCTCGCGGTCTCACTGACGGTTGTATCTGGGCGTATGACTCGATGCCTACGGGAATCATGCCCGAAACGCTGGAAGTCAGCCCCTGTAAGGAAATTGAGAAATGTCCGTGGGATGAGGGTAAATGGTACGAAGACGTTCTCGGTCAACCAATTCACTCGAGAGAGCATCTCGAGAGAGCGCAGCAAGAAGTTGAGCTTGAAGGGTTCCCGCCCGGTATCGTCGGCATTCCTGATCCGACATATAAGCTTCGGTATGTTCTTCATTCTGCATTCTTGACCTACTCAGATGTTCAGATATGCTAACTGCTATGCTTAGACCTGAGGCTGTCGAGTCTATCTTCATCATGTATCGCATCACCGGCGACAAATCGCTTCAAGATGCGGCGTGGCGTATGTTCCAAAGCATTGATAAGGTGACACGCACCAAATATGGTCACTCCGCTATTGAGGACGTGCGCAATCCTCTGCCGAAGATGAGCGATAAAATGGAAAGCTTTTGGCTTGCTGAGACGCTCAAGTATCTGTACCTGATCTTTTCTGAGCCTAGCCTTGTCAGCTTGGATGAGTACGTTCTGTAAGTGGTTCCTGAATCTGAGATATGTCAGTTCTGTGCTTATTCTTTCCGTAGGAGTACCGAGGCACATCCGTTTAAGCGACCATCTTGAACGGCACATAGAAAATTCTGCTTTCGTTTCTTTCATTGCTCGTGCCTTTAGCGTTTGGGTAGGCTGTGGTGCGGAATCTTTCATGGATCGGCGTTGACATCTTTCCCAAAACCTTCATTCAAATTTTTGCTCATATACATGGAATGGGTTCTTGCATGGCAAACTGTAAAATCATTGGAGTTTCGTTTTTTATTAGCTAACAGAACCTTGCCGTTGGTGGCTAATTATGCGCCCGTCACGCTAGCTCAGTTATTGTGTTTCAATATATATTTGAGGCATGGTCAGTCCCTGTACAGGTATCTGCCACTACAATTTTAGCACAGGAAGGTCCCAGTGCTGACCAAATGTCTTGTGTAAATCCAATGGAAGCCAATTCTGCGCATGCTTTACAGCTTCAAGTAAATGGGGCACAATGATAGTGAAGTCCAAGACCACTCATCAACCATCTATACGATCGGTCGATCGGCTTGAAAGTGAAAGGAGTATAATATTTCTACACCACATCACCGAACAATTGCCTCCTAAGAAGGAAATATTATGCATAACATCATTACTGGGCGGAGAGTGATCATGAAATCCAGCCAGCGTAGCGCATGTTAAAGAGGAGCCAACTGAATTTGGCGAATCCGTTGTATGAGAAGACGTCCGAGCCTCAAGCGAAAAACGACCAGCACGCCCACCATGAGATCAGTGTGAGATTGAGAGAAATGGGGTCTAAGCCACCTGTCGAATATCTCTTCACGCCAGTGGTACCGAGAGCATTACGACAAGCTCTCTTCATTCGGCAGAGATATAGAGAACTAGTACAACGAAAGATGTCAGATAACCCGAAGTACTCCCAAGGACCTTATATCATGAACGCACCATTGTTTCCTCGCACAAAGGCGTCACCGTAGCTGCGACGGTGCTTGCCGTTCACGTATTCCTCGGTCTTCTCGAGGGCAATGTTCATGTAGCCGTCAACCGATTGCAGCTCACCTGTGAATCATTAGTGAGGCTGCTCATGACTAAAGGTTCCAGTAGGACCATACCCTTGTACACAACACCGGAATTTAGCTTCACGATCACCGGGGCGCCGATGATCTCGCTGAGGAAGGCCGAGGGGTCTTTTCCCTCTGAGGATGCGCCGTTCTCCATCGTGAGTTCTGGTCTACCGTCGGGGGAGATAGGACCTTCGTTTCTGGAGGTTCAGAGCCAATCAGTAAGGATCGCTCGTATATGGACACTGGGAGAACATACCTGGTGGAGCTTAGAGAAGGAGCGGGGGATGTTCGAGGTCGCTGGACCGTGAAGCAGATAAGATTCCGAAGGCGGTAAAGCACCTACGAACGCGACAAAGCGGGCTGGAAGCACGGCCGTGATCATTATTCGCAAACACCCATTCTCTCGTTTTATCTTCAACCATCCCTCGATCGCTGTACGAACGGGCGACTCCGAGCTCCTATTTACTGCGATGCGATCCTTTTTCAATAAGCCCGCCTGGGCAACCAAGACGGATGACTCGGGCGCCGAATTCTATCGCCGATCTGGGCAAACATACTCCGACATTATCGCCGCAAACCGCGAAGCGCACAGAAAGCAGAAGCTCGCGTCTCAGTTTGCGGAAAGTTCGCCCTCCGCGACTACCGAAGAGAGCCATAAATCCAAACGGCCACGAAAGTCTGACGAACATGAGGAGAAACCGGAGACGGAGGATGAGAACCCCGTCGCTACGAGCACACCCAAGTCGGATAAAGAACGAGAGCCCGAAGAATATCGCAGGAGTTCTCCTTCGTCTCCCAGTGAGGAGCGCGACCAATCTAAGAGTCTTGAAGCCAATGAAGATGAACCTGAGCCCACGACTGTTCCAAGCCCTATCTATCTTGACTCCACGGCGAGTCCCTCTTCAGATCACTCACAAACCTCCTCCTCGCACCTGACCCCGGATGATCGCCTCAAAAAAGCTCAGCAAACAACGGATTCATATTCCAGGGATACGCCCAGCAATCTACCTTCAAGATACTTGGCCACCGGATCTCATTATCAACCCGTGCAACCGACGCCCACTCCTCCACCAGCAGAGGACCCAAGGGTGCACATTCTTATAACATCCGAGATCCCAAACACCAAGCCATTGATTGTCCAGCGCAGAATTTCCCAGCCCTTGAAGGACGCTCGCCTAGCGTGGTGTGAGCGACAGGGCTTCACTGAAAAAGAATCATCATCTATCGAACTCTATTGGAATGGCGTCAGGCTGTTTGACGTGTCAACATGCAGGAGATTTGACACAAGGAAAGAGAAGAAGAGCTTGTTGGATATAGAAGATGAACCCGATGCGGAACAGCTTGAGCTGAAAATCCACTTGGAGGCAGTCAGCACGGACCCGCTCTTGATGAATCGTCGTGGTCCCTCTCCAGATGTTGGCGCTGCATCGCCCGCCCCGCCCACTCCGGAACATGATCCGGAGAACGAGCCGATGAAGTTGCTTTTGAAAAGTCCCGGACTGAATGACTTTAAGATCAAGGCTAGACCTAAGACCTTGGTGTCGAAGGTTATAGCGGCTTTTCGAGAAAAGCAGAATATACCCGAGGATAAATCGGTGCACCTTGTCTTTGATGGTGATCGACTTGAACCTGATACTTGCCTGGGTGATCATGATATTGCAGACCTCGACATGCTGGAGGTTCTTATTAAATAATACTCCTGAAAAGGCACGGAGAAGATATGGGAGCTAGTGGCCCTCAAAAGCCCGGTTTGTCTCCCCTCGTCTGCTATCCATCGTCCTTGCGCTTTCTTACAAGCAAGGTTCGAAACTCTAATATATGCTCCGTGTTCAATCAGCAGATGACTTTCATTCCAGGTAATCTACGTGTAACACTAATCATATGATCTACCAGTAATTTTCAGACGATCAGAAGGTCGCGTTTACTCATTAACCTGATTTCCACGCTTATCTTACCTGGAGAATCTTTCCTTTAGCATGAAATGCAATCAGTATAGCGACCAAAAATTCTGGATATGAATTGAAAGAAAATAAAGAAAGACTACCCCCTGGTATTCATACAAGTAGTTCCAAATTGCCGATAAAAATGTACATACTCTGCATGGTGGCTGTATAGTTCACCTACGTTATCGATAAGGGATCACATGACGTGGGGCTCCGCGGGTTTTTTTCTCGACTCGAACACTTGAATTAATTCACATCAATACGCAAACAGACCAATTCTCTTGCCTAGACGCACTACAGCGGTTCACAAGAATCAAAACGAGAAATAGTCCGACCGGCTATTCAAATTCCGAAAAAACTACCGCTCAAGCCCATACCGCAGCAGTACACACTCCCTCCACCTATACGGTCTACACTCAGTACCACCCACCACCATCACCCACCATGAAAGTCATCACAGCCAATTTCGTCACCTGCGCCGTCAAGGAATGCAAGACCTCCGCCGCCTCCTTCCCTCTCCACTTCCACGACGCCGAGCTCGAACAACAGGAACTAGACTTCCAGCCTGAATTCATCCGCAACGTCCTCCCCCGCATTGACTGGGAAAGTCTACGGGTTACTGCCAACGAGGTACGACATGTCACCGACACTACGACCAACACCAATGCCCCTTCCAAAAAAATACCATTGAATTGTTTTCTCGAGAGTACGTGCGGCTGACAATGCGATTCTAGCTCGGATTCCCCACTCTCCCAGAGACGAAACCGGAAGGCGACGCACTGAACGAGGAACAGACGCTGAAGGATCTACACCGGCTATTGCTGGAGACACAGGTTGTCGAGGGGAAACTGGTTTGTGGGAATTGTGGACATCAGTATGTGATTAAGGAGGGGATTGCTAATTTCTTGCTTCCGAGTCATTTGGGTATGTTTTCCTCTATACTGGGTGTTGATGATCTTGAGTGTTCGAGTGTGAATGAGGCTGATACTAACTTTTATACGTAGTCTGAGAGGATATGTTTGATTTGATCGGGCCGGTTCTTTCTAGATTTTGATTTATACCTTTTCTATACGCTATTTTCAATTAAATACCCATTCAGTGCCATCGGTCATACTCACATCACTATCCGAACGAATATGCAAAATTAAAAGCCTACCCGAGCTCCCCATCGAACTGTACCATAATGAAGACGCGAGCAGGGCAGGGGCTAGCCCTAGACACGGCTACCACGATGTGTTTCACAACACCTCGTGGCTACGGATAAAAGGGCGGGCACCGAAGCAGACAAAAACATTGTAGGATTCTACATATTGTACATGAGGGCTGTAGCGCTTGAAAATCACGATTCCCAACCATACAGGCCTTTGATGCTCCCACCCTCCGAAACGCCCAACCAGGTTTTTAACGCCGTCCAGGGAAAGTGAAAGTAAAGAGAATGATAGTAGAGATGAAGATGAAGATGAATGTGAGGATGTGCGAGAGGCGGCAGGCAGATAGAAAGGTGGTAGCAATAGTGGCAGTGGCAAAGGCAGTGGCAGTGCCTTAATTGAGGAAACCTTTGCAGCCGGTTGAGCCGCAAAGACATGGGATGCGGTCGTCGCTGTCCCATTCACGTTCGAATTTGTAGTCGTACGTGAGTTCCTCGTCTGAAAAGTGAATACTGGTTAGCCAAATATTTCTGTAGGGAGAATGCCCAGAGTCACGAGAGCGTTGCATCTCGACTCGGATGTCAATACGTACCTCGTTCGATGTCCCGGAGCGCGTAAATCACAATACGCTTACTGCCATCGACCTTGATGATCTTGGCAGTACAATTGGGCGTGCAGCTGTGATTGATGAACCGCGCAATTCCACCTTTTTTGGTCGCATCGATGACCGTATTCTCGTCGATGCGGAAGAGATAGCTACTACCGATCCCGCTCTTAAGATACCGGCGTTCACGCATATCTGCCACTTGCTGGCGCACTTTCTCGCCGACATATTCAATGATCATGTCATTGGCAGTGATGTTCTCCTCGGCATACAGTCCCCAATTATGAATTGCGGAGCGAGCAAATCGCACAGGCTTCTTCCGCTTTTTAAGCTGGTTGAAACGTAGAACGTCGCCCTCGCCACTACTAGTGGGGAGAGCTTGTTTCTGGGCATTGATGTCGGCAACGAGTCGACGATTGTTGACACGGTTTGACCGAGACGAAGATTTGGAGATGACCTTAGCTGCTGCGATTCTGGCCGCCTCGGCGGCTGCAGCTTGGGGATCTGCCTTGGCCAAGGCTTCACGCTCCTCTCGGGCTTTTTGGACCTTGATACGATGTGGAAGGTACTTGGACTTCTCGGCCTCCATGATTCTCTTTCGGCCTTCTGTCCGAGCGGAACCAGTAGAGTTAGGAACGTAATAGCCGCGGATGCCAATAGCTTCGCTAGTAGGACCCTTGGCTTCCGATTGATTGAGAGCCTTGATCTCCTTCTGTCGCCATGCCCAGGCGTTGAGGTCACCAAGATTGGAAGCAGGCTGATCGGACAATACCTCCCGGAGGAACTGGAGGTCTTCATCATCCTTGATAAGTTGTTGCCATCCATCTAGATCCAGGATGATATTTTCATCATCTTCGACGGTAGCACGCGGCTCGTGGTGAGACACGCCCCATTCAATCTCAGCCCTTGGCTTTTCAATTTCTTCAGTCTCCCATGGCTTCACAACCGGAAGGTCGTCCGGCCTGGGACCCTTGCCGGAGACAATTTCAGAGTATTGATCTGCTGGCAGCTTGTCAGGTAGAGGTATTTCATCGTGATCGTCAACCGTCTCTTCTTTGCTTTCAACAAGGTCGGCCTCAACGCCGGTCGGGGTCTTTGGATGTTCATCTTCCACGGTCCCTTCAGATGGCCCGATACTAAAGAGCTCATCGTCCTGTCGTTGCCGTTTGCGAGCATCCAGATCTCCGGTCAACCGCTTCCTCTTTCGCGAGGGTGAGAGAGCTGCTTCATCCAGGTAGGCGTCCTCTGCGGTTGCAGCCCCGCCTTCATCGAAGGATTCAAGTATGTCTGATTGATACTCCTCATCCTGCTCCGACGCAGATGAGACAGAGGTTGCACGGCTGGGCGGGCGACTGCTTCTCTCCTCGGTATCTCTCGCGAGAGGAGTCCGCTGATCATCATCCGAGTCCTCGTCATCATGCAATTGCTGCAACCGGTGATACAATGGGCGGATCTCTCTCGGCCGCAGGGGCTGCCGACGCCGCTCATCCACAAAGGCCGCACCTCCACGGTCAAGACCATGGGCCTTCCGAATACGCGGAAGCGCGAGAACGTTCAGATTCGTGGATCGGAGCGGGTCTCGCTGCTGGGATAGGTCGGGTCGAGAGTCTGGAGTGCCACCAGAGCTATCCACACCGATTCGGAAAGCTGGCCGCTTGGTGCCTTCCGGGCTTGGGATTCCCAACTTTTCCCGTCTGGCCGCATGCCGACTGGGGTCGAGGTAGTCGTACAGAGTCGGTGCCGCAATGCGGGACTTGACGTCTTCGAGCAGCTTGTCTCGTAAATCTCGAATGATGACCGCCAGAACCTCCCGACAAGGGTCCAGATCCAATGCACGCTGTTTCTTCTCTTCCTCCAAATCCAGCTCTGCCTCCTTTTTGATTCTTTCCTGCTCGGCCTTTTCTTTTTGTCCCGCTCGGAGGCGTTCGGGACTCGGACTGCGCACGTAATTGGGGTTTCCGTAGGGCTGACTTTCCATGTTCATAATGTAAGTGAATAGGGGCTCCATGTGGCATAGCCGGAAGCATCTCTCGGTTTCTTGCTCGCCGGCGCGGGAATTGTGGAAAATAACGTAATAACCGGTCTTGTCGCAACGGATAGACTTGTAGTCAAAGGTCTTCAGTCGTTTCTTCAAGTGGGGGACGGTGGTGCTGAGAACTGGGACATAGCAATGAGCAATGAAAATGTATGGTTCGCGCTTGATTTGACTGAGGATCGGAGTTTCTTCGACTAGTGATTGTACAGACGGAGGCCGGAGACCCGCACGAGGTCCTTCCGGGATGACAAGCCCAGGTCGCATGGCGGATCGACCAGAGGGGCCTTTCGGTGCAGTTGGTGGAGGCTCATTCTTCTTGGCCAGAAGCTCGGCTGATTTGGACTCTGCAGCAGGGGCAGCGGCCGGTGCGGGTTGGATGGTCATAAATTGCGACTCGATCAGTTTTGAGGCCATGCGCTCTGACAAAACCCCATCTCGATCTAACTCGACCCGAATTCGACGAGTGCCAATCCGTTGCTCCTTCTTGCACTCCATGTATGCGCGCCTCGCCGCGCTTGAAGCGGAGAGAGGACCACTTCCGCGAAACGAGACGCTGTCTTTGTATTTGATCGAACAAATTCCCAGAAACCGGCCAGTAATCGGATCCGTTCGATTGTTGATCTCGGCGATTTCACCAAAGCTGGAGAAAAGTGCACTAATGGGAGCAATGGGAGTGAGCGGGTCAAAGCCAGTCACGACGACCTGTACTGGAGGACCGGGTCCAATGCTTGTCGCGGGGTCGTACGGCCATTGCTTCAAGGTATATGGCGTCGGCCGATACTTGGTCTTTTGCTTGCAACCGGAGCCACGCGTGTAGTTGGAGATTGCCAGGCGCGGGTCAGGAGTGTCCTGGCCATTTGCAACGATGTCGACGTATTCGACCTTGCGACGCTTCTCCTTGGACGGCCGCTTGTCTAATTCGGGGTCATAAACGATTTTGCTGCCTTTGACCACGATCTCCTGGCGTGGTTGCGATTGGGGAGTTGGCGGGGTGTGAACAGGGGTCATGGACGACTTGATAGGTTCGGCCTTTGAGTGGAGGGCCGTGGCTGGAGAGTGTTTGGCCGCGACCTTGGGAGAGCTGGTAGCTTTGCGAGGTGGAGAGGATTCTGTGATGGTGAGGGGTGTGAGGGTGTCGACGTGAGAGGGGGGATGAGAGGCGACGATTTTTGGTAGCAGGGACCCATTGAGCTCTGTATCATTCTGTGCCGTTGCTGGATCCCCTACGGCCGTTCCGGTTGAGGATTGAGTGATATCTCCTTCCGCAGCAGGGTCCTTTGATACCCCACCCGTCGCGGATGCGTTGAGCGCGGTGGACGTTCGGGGATCGGTTGATTGTGTCTCGCCATCGCAACTTTGGCGTCGCCGATCCTTGACCTTCACGCGCTTCTGCGACAAAACCGAAGGCGCGGTGGGAAAAAAGTCCGCAAACCCGGCCGAGGCGCGTGACATGGTGTCAGATGTGGCTACACGCCCAAGACGGCCTTGCGACGACCAAGCAGCATCCTTGACCCCGGGGGTTTTTGGTTTTTTCAACAAGCTCAGAGGTTTCCCAGCCCAGATTGATGACGGCGAGGTCGAGGAAAGGGAGGAAGGGGGGAGAGGAGGGACACGGCTGGGAGGAGGAGATGGACTTTTGCCCATAATTCAACGCGAACGTGAGTTTTGCAGGGGACCGATTGAACGAAAAGGGTAGGCGGTGAGAGCCAAGAAGGGAGGGCGGTCAAGGAGGGTGGAGACGCGGCTTTTTGATCAACTTACCAGTCATGTGACACCAAGTATGGCAGCCTAATTCCTCAGGCTCGAAGGGACAGCTAACCACTTTTGTTAGCAGCATCATCAAGTCTGTTGGCACTCATTCTATTTTCTTGTGGGGTAACAAGCAATATACTCCAGGTTTTACCATGAATTAGTCAATAGCTATTATCACTCTTGAGACTTCTATCTTTGCGTTGACCGGACCAATCCAGTGGACGTCCAAATCATCTCGTCCGTCATGCTTTCAAAGACCAAATCAAGAGATCCTGCCTGGGCTATCCACGTTCGGAACCTAAAATCTATCGAAAAAGAGATTGAGGCGTGCATGGCTAAATCTTTTCCAACCTTTCCTCCTATCTCTGGTCTTGAAAGCTCGGGCTGCTCCTGCACGTATAGGTTCTCTACAAGCACTATTCGTATTCCATGAACCAAAGGAAGTTAAGCATAATCCAGATGCGAATTGAGTGCATCCGCAGCAGGTACCAGGTGACGGCTGCATGATTCTGTACGAAGGGCTTGTGGTACCGACCCTACGAAGTACGCTTGCCAAAGGGGTCAACCCACTGCCACTCCAGGAGTTCGATAGAGAGGTATTTCCAATGCAGCGAATTGATTGACCCAGGACAGGGGGGGGCAAAGAACCCATCAAGATCTTCCGTAGAGGTCCAAGTAAGGCTGAAGCATGCGTATGTAATGCCGAACGGAAGCTACAAAAGTACATAGGGGAACCCCAACGGCATGAGTGCTGTGGCTGAGCAGGAGCCGAGAAGAGCCAATGTGGTCAAAAATAGCATCCGAGAGTCGATAGTTTGGCACTCAAATTGTGAGACCCCGGTGGGAACGGGAACGGGTCGGCGCCGGAGAATGCCCACGGTAAAAATAAACATCTCTGGCCCTAAAATCTGCTAGTCGGCCAAGCACGCCTCTAGCTTCCAAGCGAGTTGGCTTCCTACGACTTTTCGGGGAAGAAGAGACGAGGCATGTGTGTTCAGTTGCCCCCCCAAGACTGGAAGAAAAGGTTGACAGCACGGAGGGAGGAGTAACTGATGCGGGACGACCGAGACTCCACCACAGTAGCTTCCTGCAGGGATCTCTCTGGACCTCTGGTTCGTCGCCACCAGCTTCCCTCGCGCGGAGCCACCACTTTGTAGGGACTAAACGCTATATGCTCGAGGTAAGAAATGGCGATAGCTGGTAGAGAGGGGACTGGTTCGTCTGCTCGTTTGACCATAGTCCGGGAAAGGGGCAGTATTATGTCATGATGGGTTTCAAAGAGGAGCGGAGCTATGAGGAAATCTGGGTTCATTAGTACACTCCTAGTCCACACGTTAATCCATCAGTCGGTCAGGTAATGCGAGCTGAAGAGGCGAGATATTTTCTTTCCATATGATGGCAATAATTGTCGGATTGAGTTCTAATGCGAAAGACATTGTACGGGGGACGGTATACTCCGTCTGACGAGGATAGCATTGTCCTCATCGCCATGGGCTATGATGAATACTTTACCTGTCAGAATGAGCCGATTGTTATGATTATCCTTCTCATTCTTCTTATTATGATGTGGAAAGATTATTTTTAATCCTGGCAACCCAGAGAAAAGTGGGTATCCGAGGCCATCGGCGCTGCTATTGGCTCGGGCCCTGCACCAAAGGCCCCTCTTCTTCGAATCTGTAGCCATGGAAAGGACGAAGAGGTGAGACATGATCGGTGACGGGGCTGACGCATTGGCCCGGCAGCTGGGAGAGTGAAAAACTTGGGAGAGACTTTGCATAGAACCTAGGTTCTGACTGACAGGGGAAAATAATAGAAAAACAAAAAAAAAAAAACAAAGACCACATGGAGAACATTGAAAAATTTGGGACCACAACAAGAGCTAAGAATAAACATTAGACTGGTTCGAAACAAAAAGCTATGACAATTCAATGGGCCCAAAAAAGGAATAATCAGTCAATGTTTGGTTAGGACGATCTATTCTTATGAAGGAATAACAGGGCGGTGGGCAATTTAGATCATTTCCGATCCACAACCCCTCCCCTTCCTCCAGCTTGCCTTCCCCTCTATAAATACGATTCAGCCTCTCGCCGTTTCTTGCATCTTCCCTTCCCTCCTCTCTCCTCTCCTCCAAATATCCCTCCCCCCCCCCCCCTCCTCTTCCAAAACACAAAACCACTCTCTTCCACTTCTACTATTCTACCACTCTTCTTCCAACTACTTCAATCGCTTGCATCCGCCTATTCGTTTTAATACTTGCCCATCATGTGGTACGTGGCGCCTTCCCCCCTCCTCTCCCCTCCTTCCCACCTTGGTAATCGAATGGACGCTTACATCTTTGCTCTGTTTTTAGTGGAATCTTTGGCTACATCAACTACCTGGTCGAGCGGGACCGCCAGTTCATCATTGACACTCTGCTCAATGGTATGTTTCAAGGCCGGTTTTCTCTTTGCGTGAAAGTGGGGAACCGCTGCTAATCTGAAACAACACCACATTAGGCCTTTCCAGACTGGAGTACCGCGGTTACGATTCGGCCGGTATGGCTGTTGATGGCGACAAGAAGAACGAGGTGCAGGCCTTCAAGGAAGTCGGCAAGGTCGCTAAGCTCCGTGAGCTCATTGCCGAGACCAAGCCCGACATGACCAAGACCTTCGAGTCTCACGCTGGTATTTCTCACACCCGTTGGGCCACCCACGGCACCCCCTCCCGTCAGAACTGCCACCCCCACCGGTAAGTCCATTTCCTCACAATGAACACACCCTCCACTTCAATCGCTCGATGGCAACTGCACAAGACCAGATTAACGAAGGGGCAAACATGAAGAGTGCCAAGCTAATGCATCCGTCTTGTTCACAGATCCGACCCCTCTTGGGAGTTCGCCGTGGTCCACAATGGTATCATCACCAACTACAAGGAATTGAAGGCTCTGCTGGAGACCAAGGGCTTCCGCTTCGAGACTGAGACCGATACCGAGTGCATTGCCAAGCTGGCCAAGTACCTCTACGACCAGCACCCCGACATTGAGTTCACTGTCCTCGCCAAGGCCGTTATCAAGGAGCTGGAGGGTGCCTTCGGTCTGCTGCTCAAGTCTGTCCACTACCCCCACGAGGTTATTGCCGCCCGTAAGGGTTCTCCTCTGGTCATCGGTGTGCGGACCTCCAAGAAGATGAAGGTTGACTTTGTCGATGTCGAATTCTCGGAAGACGGTGCTCTTCCCGCGGAGCAGGCCTCCCAGAATGTCGCCCTCAAGAAGTCTGCCACCAGCCTGTTGGCCCCCCCCGACAAGTCGCTGCTGCACCGTTCCCAGTCGCGCGCCTTCTTGTCCGACGACGGCATCCCCCAGCCCGCCGAGTTCTTCCTCTCCTCCGACCCCTCGGCCATCGTCGAGCACACCAAGAAGGTTCTCTATCTCGAGGACGACGACATTGCTCACATTCACGAGGGTCAGCTGAACATCCACCGTCTGACCAAGGATGACGGTACCTCCAACGTCCGTGCTATCCAGACCATCGAGCTGGAGCTCCAGGAGATCATGAAGGGCAAGTTCGATCACTTCATGCAGAAGGAGATCTTCGAGCAGCCCGAGTCGGTCGTCAACACCATGCGTGGTCGTCTCGACGCCGTGAACAAGAAGGTCACCCTGGGTGGTCTTCGTCAATATATCTCTACCATTCGCCGGTGCCGCCGTCTCATCTTCATTGCCTGCGGTACCAGTTACCACTCCTGCATGGCCGTGCGCGGTGTCTTCGAGGAGCTGACCGAGATCCCCATTGCCGTGGAGCTGGCCTCCGATTTCCTGGATCGTCAGGCTCCCGTCTTCCGTGACGACACCTGCGTGTTCGTTTCCCAGTCTGGTGAGACCGCCGACTCTCTCATGGCTCTCCGCTACTGTCTGGAGCGTGGTGCTCTGACCGTTGGTATCGTCAACGTTGTCGGTTCCTCCATCTCTCTGCTCACCCACTGCGGTGTTCACATTAACGCCGGCCCCGAGATTGGTGTTGCCTCCACCAAGGCCTACACCTCCCAGTTCGTTGCCATGGTCATGTTCGCTCTGTCTCTGAGTGAGGATCGTGCCTCGAAGCAGAAGCGTCGTGAGGAGATTGTCGAGGGTCTCGGCAAGGTCTCCGATCAGTTCCGCCAGATCCTGAAGCTCAACGAGCCCATCAAGGAGATGTGCGCCAAGTTCTTCAAGGATCAGAAGAGTCTGCTCCTGCTGGGTCGTGGTGCTCAGTTCCCCACTGCTCTTGAGGGTGAGACATTTCCCCCCCCCCCCCTTGCCATGACAATTGTCCGATGAGTCGCTAATTGATGTTTTCTATAGGTGCCCTGAAGATCAAGGAGATTTCGTACCTCCACTGTGAGGCCGTCATGTCCGGTGAGCTGAAGCACGGTGTTCTGGCTCTCGTCGACGAGAACCTGCCTATCATCATGATCCTCACCCGTGACAACCTGTTCACCAAGTCCCTGAACGCCTACCAGCAGGGTGAGTTGCCTACCCCTAACAATATTAATTCTCTCGTTCATCCGCTAACACATTTTCCAGTTATTGCCCGTGGCGGTCGCCCCATTGTCATCTGCAACGAGGATGATCCCGAGTTCTCCTCTGCCCTGACCGAGAAGATCGTCGTTCCCAAGACCGTGGACTGCCTCCAGGGTCTGTTGAACGTCATTCCTCTGCAGCTGATCTCCTACTGGTTGGCTGTTGGCGAGGGCTTGAACGTCGACTTCCCTCGTAACCTGGCCAAGTCCGTCACGGTCGAGTAAAAAAAGGGAAGAGGCGCTTCAAAGAAAGTATTAAAGTAGACGACTGCAATGATCTCCTGTTCCTTTACCTTTAGGTTTTAATGCCTGTGTTTCGTTCAGCTTATTCCCAAGAATGGAATCCTTTATTTTTGTCACATTGTTCCATCGTAGTGAAGCATTCGGATAACAGCTATCGCGTCAAAAGACAATTGACATTCTGGGTCGATATGAACTATTCCATAGTTATCATAGCAAAGCAATGGACCGATCAATCATGTTCGTGCAGCTCCCCGCGCAAAAGCAGAGCTTCGATATGATTTTGCCGTATTCGGCGATGACAATCCATCCCGCCCGCCCCGCCTCGGGACAGCCACTCTCGAATGCGGGACCACCTCCCCTCGATGCTTCCGTCCTCCTCACCCATCAATCCCACTTTCCTTTAAGCATAATCCTTTCCAACACTTACCAATTCCTCCCCCCATCTCTCCCAAATCGCCACCCCGCAAAAATGACCACTATCAAAGGCCCCGGAGCTGCGGAGACATTCGACGGTACGAATCCACCCCGCGCCATGAACCCCGGTACCTCTCGGAGATGGCCAATCCCTACACATGGACCAAAAAAGCATCTTGATACTAATTGAAGGTGTTGAGTATGGTTAGGCTCGGGTCTGCGCATTGCCATTGTCCACGCTCGCTGGAACACGGCTATCATCGAGAACCTTGTCGCCGGTGCGAAAAAGAGCTTGTTCGCCGCTGGTGTGAAGGAGGAGAATATTACTATCCAGACCGTTCCTGGTAGCTACGAGTTGCCTATCGGTGTGCAGCGGTACGTTTGAAAAAAAAACCCCCCCGCCCTTCCATCGATATCTGGATTCAGTGGTCGTGTCGTATACACCAAGTTCCTACTGCCCAGCTCTGGCTCCTTTCCCCCACAATATCCGCTCTCAAACTAAACGCATACCAGCCTCTATGCCGCCTCCCAAGTCCAAGCCAGCAACACCGGTGAAGGCATCAGCGCAACGGATCTCCTCTCCTCCTCAACCACGGACCTCAGCAAGTCTACAACCGCGACCTCCCCCAAGAGGCCCTTCGACGCGATCATCGCCATCGGCGTGCTGATCAAGGGCGCGACCATGCACTTCGAGTACATTGCCGACGCAGTCAGCCACGGACTGATGCGTGTGCAGCTTGACACGGGCGTTCCCGTCATTTTCGGTCTCTTGACTGTCCTGACAGAGGAGCAGGGTCTTGAGAGAGCCGGTCTTGGAACCAGTGGGATGCATAACCATGGAGAGGATTGGGGTAGTGCGGCTGTTGAGTTGGGTGTTAAGAGGCAGGATTGGTTGGAGGGGAAGATTCTGTAAAAAAAAATCGGGAGAAAACCTAACATTTGGTGAATTAAACTCTTCTGTTCGCTCCCCTTATGAAAATGCCATTGCCAGCGTGAAGTGTCTCTATCCGAGTGCTTATGCCCAAATCTGAAGCGAGCTCGAAAAGAGCTATTGCCTGGGCAGTCAGAAGCTTGACCGAAGCTTGACTGAAGCTTAGTTGCCCTATGAGAGTGTTCGACAAGTAACTAGTGTAGATCGGTGAGGAAGTAAGCGGACAGAGGTGCTGTATCAAGAATATACTTATGTTTGTGTCTCCTGATGCTCAAATTAGACTTCTTGTACACAGTACCATATAGTACTACCCGTTCCCCAATACACTAGGTCGTGGATATTTATTAAACTGTATGAATAGAAAGAGAATGAATATCAACCAATGGATAAGCCTTCAAGAACGCTACGCAGAATCACTCTCTGTCGTAGCTTTCAATAGCCTAAAATACATCACCGCCACCATAGTCGTAGCCTCGTGCCTAACACTTTCCCAAACAGGTCAGGGCAAACAATCTCCAAACCGGATAGAGGACGAGGTAAATATTGGAGCTACTTTGAAGAGAAGATACTTACTGGGTGGAGAGGGACTACATGCAATCAGAGAGAGCGTCAGGTGAGGCTCTTATGTGGGCCTGTGTTGACTGGCACCTCACGCTAGCCCCATATTGGGCGGTAGATAGCTGATATACTGGCAGTGGCAGCCGTAAACTGCTTCTTACCGGTTCGATTAATGAAGAGTCTGTCTTCATAAGTAACGAGTGCCTGTGTTACAAGGCCGACTTGAGGGAAGAGCGGGGGATAGCTCTAGGAGTTGAGTTGTCTTTGGGGCTAAGAGCCAGGAAGCAATAATCAACTCGTCCCGTAAACATGGCCCGTTCCTGTCAGGTTTCCAATCATATAGCCACTTGAAAGTTGCTAATCTAGCTCTATAAAGGTGGCGTCCGAAATTCATTTCGGAGGAGTGTAGACGTGATGATAAGAGGAAGCACAAACATCTCGGGAGAGTTATGAGCCCTAGCAGGCTCAAATTTTGACCGTAATACACGAACGCAGAACCAGAGGTGGTCGATGCCGATCTAAGAGGCGACTACCTGGTACCGTGATGAATCAAGCGTCCCTCATTTCTACTTACATAGTGTCCCGGAAAGACATGCTTCAACAAAAATAGTCTTTACTTCAGGCAATATGATATTGACCGGAGGAAATCGGAGTAGGATTGAAGATGGAAATTCGTTCGTTGCGGGGGTTCTATTACTCGGGGGTTTCTAGGCTCGTTCACTCTTCCATCTGCTCCCCAGCATTCTTATCCTCCTCCTCTTCATCTTCGTCGAGCGCCCGTCGAGCGGCCTTCTCGGCCTCTTCCAGGATATCCTTGGGTACCTCCTCATGTCGGCCCTTGGTAGGACCGTCCAGAGAGCTGATCCACGACATCTCCAACTCAAACTCCTTGTCCTTGCTATCCTCGTGCGCGACGTAGATAATGCGAGCGGCCTCCTTCACACCCTCCAGCAGAGACAATTTCTCCGAACTGAGGTCCAGCTTCTCCAATTCGGCCTTGGCGGCCTGCCGTCCCTTACCGGTGGCAGCACCGTAATATCCCTGTATGAGTACCCGTTAGCATACCCCCGATACAGTAATTGCTACGCAAAGGTTGGAGCCTTTGCTGTACTTACCCAGTACAATCCACTGGGCTCGATCATGTATAGAGCAGGTCCGCCAGCTTTAGCACCCTCAATCTTTCCACCGGCACCGGACTTGGGGCCGGAGCCAACCTGGCCATCAACAGCCAGCTCGGCCTCGCTATCCCATCCACCAACAATGGAGGTCACGCCGAATGGCCGTACGCTAGAATAAAGGGTGTATGCTTGTACGTAGCCGCCGAGACGGTTGGCGAGTGCAGAGGTAGGGATGGGACCCTTGTATGTGGCTCTCCACGAGGAAGCTTCGTCGCGAGCTCGGGAAACGAAATGACGACCATCAGGAACGAGACCAGCCGATACCTAGAAACCCAGCGGGTGGGGATAGGGTTAGCCTTTGGTAACGATCGGATCTATCACGACATGGGATCAAGGGAGTAAGCAGCACGGTGGTTGCGCTTATGGTAAGGCTGGAGGAAGGGCGGAGGTGGGTTCATCTCTCACAATGCCGACGTGGCGATCAACGGTCGCAATTCTCTTATTCGCCCCGGGCTTGAGGAGCTTGCTGGTGATGATTTTCTCCACGGCCAAGACGACACCGTCCTTGCATCGAATACCGATAGCTGTGCCGCCGTTCTCAACTGCCTTTACGGCATACTCGACCTAAAGGCGGGAAGGAGGGTCAGCTGCATCGAAGCTTGTATAGAGCCCATGGTAGAGCTCCGATAGTCGAGGGGGTTTGATCGTACCTGGAAATTCCGGCCATCTGGCGAAAAGACCGAGTTGGAAAGATCGTAGCCCGTGCCGATTGACGTCTGGCCGCGGTGTGATTAGCTAGCTGTACCTCATCGGGAGGGCAGGGAAGACAATGCGTCGGGGGAGGTACCATGATGAAGTTATTGTGTGATATCAAGGGAAGTCTTCCTGAATCCGAGACGTCAAACGGGTGGGAAGAATGAAGCTGTTGAGAGAAGCAGACGCGATGGAGAGAGCTTCCAGTTCGAGCTGAAGCTGCGTCACGGGGGCTGCCTGGGTCAGGTGACTAGCGTCAACATGGGCGGAGTTGGCTGACAGTTAAGTGACAAAGTGGACAAAGTTAGTAAACTTATTGGGAGCCCCAAGTATGACTGAAACAAAGTATAATTGACAAAGTACGGAGTACTTTACGAGGTACTCGATTTAGGACTTTATCAGTTCCCCAACTGACTATATCTGGTCTTACATCATACTTCTACTTTAGGTCAATCTTGATGCTAAATTCCTACCCTTTTTTTACTTTCTTGTTTTCTTCTAATACATTCTATTTCATACATACTATTCGTGTTCAGTCTACTTGGTACCGATCTCTCCCAGAACTAACTAAATTATAGGTTCCCTGACTAATGGAGTTCGCGGTGCGGCCCAACTCCTGAATTTCCTGCTTGGGCATCGCGGGGTCAGGCGGGGGATATTCTTCCTTCGTCACGATTTCTTTTCTTTACTATTCACTATATACCATATTCTTTTCTCCTTGCTAAGCTATCTTCCACTTGCTCAGCAGGACTCCATCAAATTTCCAACGTACAGCATTTCACTACGATCCCATCCTAGAGGCCCCTTTTCCAGCATACTGATATCCAAGAACCGTCTTGATATTGACCATCTTTCCCAATACTCTACCCTCTACACTTTCCAGCTTTCATATTTACTGTTCTTTCACTTCTCTACATTCATCTCATTTACCACCATGTCATCCTCCATCCTACACCAGTGCCCCTTCTGCAGCCACATCTCCGACATCTCTCTCTCCCTCGCCTCGTTCATCGAGAACCCCCACTGCGCACAGGTATAGTCCACGCCTAATCCTCCTCAAAACAATAGGACAGTAATATAACCAGGACTCCGTATAGTGTGGTCTCTCCGTCTCCGAAAGCAACACCAAGCTCCAAGATGAACTATCAGCCCTATTCGACCGACAAATGACCATGAACCAACATACCCCTCCACAGCCCCAAACCCAGCCCATCAATTCTACTCCTACACCTACCACCTCGCAACAACCCATTTCCTACAGCATCACCCAGCACTACCACCACTCCGCCCACGTAGCCCCTCCAACTCAACCTACACCCACAGACCAAGCCCAAACCCAAGCCCTAAACACCCTCCTCCTCCAACACGGAATAAACCCGTCCACCCTCTCCGACTCCCAACTCGACCTCATCAAACACGCCGACTCCCAGCAACAGCAACGTCTCCTCCAGACATGGCAAGTCTACGCTTCCTACGGCATGACGCCTCAGTCCCAATCCAACGATACCGAAATGGACGACTCCATGGACGAGGACAAAGGTCCCGATGCGGAGCCGTATATGGTATCTGGCTATGAGTCTGCGTCTACGGCGTTACCAAGGGAACCGTCTACTGGCGAGCCGTACGCTGCGTCTACGGATCCAGTGTACAGGAGTCAGCAGTGGTGGGAGGTTGCCCCTGGTTCGGTGGAGTCGCAGTACGGATTGTTCGAGGAGAGACAGAGGTATTCCAGGATGCACGGTTGTGCGGGTGTGCAGACGCCGCAGTGGTTGTGTCCGAATTAGCGGGTGTTTGTGGTTACGATGGCAGGCGTTTTCAATTTATGATGTCTTGATGTATTTTCTCGGTTCTTTTTCATACTCAGTTTTATGGGGTATATAGTATCTGAGTCCCTAACTGGGTATCTCCACTCATGACGCATTCTTAATGGAATTTTTAGAAATTTACCTGAAGTTTTATCCTAAATTATGCGTTAGCACATTTGTGCCATGCCAAATATAATGCTTCGTTGGTAAATTTCACTGCGCTTTTGTCATATCAAGCTGTCCGGACCTGGGTGAGGTATGGTCTTTTCTGGATATTCCCCAGTGTCTTCCTTATTTCCAACGGAGTGTTTGTCCTCGGTGTTGTGTAGACCTAACACACTGGTGATGTAGGAACAGCAACTGCGAGCTATCGTTGTAGCCAAAGCCTAACAAACCTTCTCGCTATGGAACTAATGAGACGACCACAATAGCAGGCCCTTTTATATCATAACACCAATCACATCGACAAGAGAAAAGGTGCAAAAACTCTGAAAACAAGAAAATGTCTATTGCTATAACTTGCCAGGGACATCGCGAGCTAAATAGAAAGAAAGATAATACATAATTGGGAATCATTCCAACCGAGTCAGATGCTGCAGGATCCACCGCAGGTGAGCCGATCGGGGTAGTCCCCAGTCGTAGCAGTAGGGAGGGACATGGAAGGTGACGGGTTTCAGATTTACAGAGACGACTCCATCTTGTCCAGAACGGCCCGGGTGAACTCGTGGGTGGTAGCCTGACCACCCATGTCACGAGTGCGGGTCTTGCTATAGTCATGGTCAGTAAACGGACACACACTTCATAGATGGATGCCCTATCTGAACTGGGAACAAACTTACCCCTCACCGATCACATCGTAAACAGCCTTGGAGATGCGGTTGGCGTGGTCATCCAGACCAAGGTGACGGAGCAGCATAGAACCGGACAGGATCAGAGCGCTGGGGTTGGCCTGGTCCTTGCCCTTGATGTCGAGACCGACGTGACGGCAGCCGGGCTCGAAGACGGCGACGTCACGGCCCATGTTGCAGCCGGGGACGACACCCGGGCCACCGACAAGAGCGGCAGCGATGTTGGAGAGGATACCACCGTACAGGTTAGGCATGACCATAACGTCGAATTGCTGGGGGCGGGAGACAGCCTGCATGGAGGCGTTGTCGACGATCATGTCATTGACCTCCAGGGTAGGGTAGTCCTCGGCGACCTTGTGGAAGGTGCTGCGGAAGAGACCGTCGGCCAGCTTCATGATGTTGGCCTTGTGAATGCAGGTGATCTTCTTGCGGTTGTTGGCGAGAGCGAAGCTGAAGGCGAACTTGGCGATGCGCTCGGACTTGGCGCGGGTGATGATCTTGAGGGACTCGACGACACCCTGGACGGACTGGTGCTCGAGACCAGAGTACTCACCCTCGGTGTTCTCACGGATGATGCACAGGTCGACATTCTTGTGGCGGGTCTCGTAGCCGGGGATGTTCTTGATCAGGGAGATGGAGGCGTAGATATCCAGCTCCTGACGGAGAGCGACGTTGAAGGACTGGTGGCCCGATCGCTCGACGGGGGTGTGCAGGATTCCCTTCAGACCGAGCTTGTTGCGCTTGAGGGAAGCCAGCGACTCCCGGAAGAGCTCCTCCGAGTGCTTGTTGCCAGTGTCCACACCGCTAACGTCGACCTGCTCCCACTCAATGGGGACGTTGTCGGCCTTGAAGATGGTCTTGACCGACTCCGCGACCTCAGCACCGATACCGTCACCTAGCGTCCGAATCAGTATTCCCAGTTCTTTGTAGCGCGCGCACCAACGGGAAAGATACGCGACCATCCGAAGAGATCTGCGACGAGAGCATACCGGGGATCAGGGTGACCGTGTACTTGCCACCATACTTGGTAGGCTTGAAGATGTCCGACTGCACGGTAGCGAAAGCTATTCGCGAAAAGAAAAAAAAAAAACCAGGATCAGCTATGCATTGCACCAATTTGAAACCGACGAGCACGTTCTCGAAGGGCTGATGGACGTACTTCGTGCGGGAATGGAGCAACCGAAAGAGGGAGCCACGGAGGCGCTGCGAAGCAGAGTCTGAACTCGGTTAGCCAAGGAAATGCGCCCACGAGGAAGTTAGGACAGGAATTGGGCAACGTACCCGGGCAGGCTGGGCCGTGCGAGAGAACATCTTTGAGCAACAAATTCTTTGACCCTAAAAAAGAGGGGGAATAGAATTGGGGGTGCGTGGGTGCGTGGGAGGTTGGACGAGGCCAGGGAAAATGAGAGGGGGAAAGGATGAGACTAGAGAAGGATGCTAAGGAACGGAAAAAAGGGTCCCCGGATGGGCTCGGCATCGGACACGCGCGACTTGGGAACTTTTCTTGCGGCCTGTGACGGCCCGATCTTATCGGTCCGCTTGGATCGACTTGCTTCTTATCAAACAATGAAATCTCCCAACTTTACCAAGTCACCCGCTTCTATTCAAACCCCGTTGAGGAAATCCTCCTCTGCTGATCCTCCACAATTGGCTTTGTGGCGCTTCCTATTCATCTACACTTTAGGAATGAGCTGATGCCTCGAAATAGTATGGGAGAGAGGGCAAACAAAGATTCTTGACCATCGAGCTCAACACCTGCCTCCGCCTGATTGGCTCCTGCTCAACTATGTCTCCTCCACGCCAAACGCTTCCAAGAATTCTTGCCCTCTGTCAACCTCCCCGATGATGCATCTAGGCAAGATATTTGCAGAACCTGACAGTTCTTCTCTGGCCTTTTGACTCAGTCACAAAGAACGTCAACCGAATCGTGGCGGCCTCGAATAATGAGATTCGGATAGCCAAATTTCCTAATCGGGGTGTCAATAGGAATGATGGGCCTTCATCATTTGATCCAGACAGCAACATGGATGACTATGGACGAGCAGGCAGGATACCCTGCCAGTCCCAGATCCAGGTATAAAGCTATCCTCCTTCGCCATGTCTGCTTCTACTTCACGATCATCAACCCATCGATCTTCGTCTTGCAATCGTCAATCCAATCCCAAAAACACACTCTCTCCAACTCGGCCAATCCTTCTTCAAACCCACTCATTTTCCAATCCGTCAACATGAAGTTCCTCTCTATCGCCCTTGCCCTCATGGCAGCCACCGCTGCTACCGCTGCTCCTGGTCGTACCGCGCAGAAGTGGTGTGGTCACCCCGGCCAGGGCTGCGCCAAGCGCTCTGCTGAGCCTGAGGCTATGCCCGAGGCTGAGCCTGTTGCTCAGAAGTGGTGCGCCCACCCCGGCCAGGGCTGCTACATGATGAAGCGCACTGCCGATGTCACCACCGAGGTTAAGCGTTCCGCCGATGCCCTCGCCGAGGCCATGGCTGAGGCTCACCCTGCCGCTCTTCAGAAGTGGTGTGCTCACCCCGGCCAGGGCTGCGCCAAGGTCAAGCGCACCGCCGAGGCTGTTGAGGAAGTTAAGCGCTCTGCTGATGCCCTTGCTGAGGCTATTGCTTCCATCAATGACGAGGAGTAAAAGGTAAGCAACAACATATTCCTTCCTGCGAATAACGGATCATTCAAGTTACTAATTGGAGGTATACAGAGTTCTCCACGTTTTTGGACACTCTTGAAGTCCGGTGGTATCACAGCCATGTCAAGTCCTGTGTTGATACCCCGTTCTATTTCGACTCGTGAACACCACTGGAGGGATGCTAAGTGAGGATTGGAAACCTGTCTATGGCGAACGCTCCTTTTTCAATTGGCCATAATGACTTGTGCTGTCTGCTTTCGTTTTTGAAAACCCCCAAAGATATGATCAGAAATGGCTACTGGTAGCCTACATCGAACAAATGCATTATTATTAGCTCATTCCCCCAAGAACATCCCTGAGAAAAGTTGTAAAACCCCATGTATTGTAAGGAAACTGCAAGACCTCTCGTCCGCAGAATGAAACGCACTCATGTGTAGCTGTATGAGCGTGAGTAGGCTGCAGCTAAGGCACCTCGTTAGCTACAGTGGTCCGTTAGGGCAAGAAGATTCCCCCCCCGAGAGCCTTAGCAATTCCTTCCAAATACTTTATTGAACCTTTCAGAATTGACAGACTCAGGCGTACGTTAGCAAATATGAGGTCATGGGGGGATGTTGATGATCAGATTGTGGGCATACACCCTATCACCCACATGTAATCCAACGTCCTAAGTCTTCGAAGTATAAGGGGCAGGATCACCCACTTTCAAGCAGAGGTCTGCCGGGTAGGCCTGAGCGAAGGTGTCCGAGGATGTATTTTGTTTTCTTTCTTTGGTCTGTCATAAAAAACTCGAAGGAGGTCTTGCCAAGTATGTGTTGGTAGTGTGAATCGAACCTCGAGCTCTATACCTGGCATTACATAGTGTAGTGGTGATGACGGTCTACAAATTCGCTCTGCTGATTCGGACGACGGTCTTCACAAATGAATGGAGCTTTTGTCCATTGTTCAAAATTTGATAAAGCTAACGCAACCAACATAATCCATATTCCATTATAAGTACTCAGCTTCTTCCTTCAAGCCTATTGCCTACCTCGAGACTTCTATCATTCAGATACTGCTTCCAGAACAACTCAACGATTCATCAAATAATTGTATTTCTCTAGAAAGTTTAGGCATAGGCATGACTTGGTACATAATAGCACCAACACGAGAAACTTTTGAGTAGACAGGAACCAAGCACACAATGGCCGACTTTGGCCGAGGCGAGAGTATACGTCCAATGATCACGGGTCACGGTTCACGGTATGTGAATCTCTAAAGGAAGAACCAGGTCAAGGAGTATTTCTGGAATGCTCCATGACGTGACTGTCAGTTCCCTTGCCTCATTGTCGACATGTGGAGGGTATCGTTATCGGCTGGAAAGAAAAGGGTATCACAGGACATTTTGAATGGCCACGCGCTCCTAGGAAGGCATAGCCAGCCGGGTGATCGAGATGACCACCCGGGGAGAGGGGAAAGGGTTTCAAAGGCGGACAAGAGCAATCAGAAGGCGATGCGTCGCTTGCGACCAGTATACTTGGAGTTGGCCTTGACGACCTTGCCCTTCTTCTGCATCTGCTCCTTCTTCCTCATGATCCAAGCCTTATCACCCTTCCTAGCCGGACCCCGCGCACCATTCACCTCCATAGCCTTCCTCCGCGCATCAAGCACGTTCACATCATCCATACCGTTAACAACGCCAGTAATATCACCCTGCAGACCACCACCACCGACAGTCAAAACCAAGTAGAGCTTGCTGTTCTTAGTGCCGGGGTCATCCTCCAGCATACCGGCGCCAAAGCCAGCCTTGATAGCCGCACCACTAATCATGCTCCGCTGAATATCATTCTTAGGATAGAACTGGCACACAGCACGTCCACCACGGCGCAGACTCGCGTAGAGACCTTCGAAAAAGCGCTTCAGACGGCCCTCGGGACTGACGTCGCTCGTTTCCGCATTGCACAGCCACTGGATCGCACTGATACTAATGGCCGCGTCGAAGGTACCGGGTCGGAAGGGGACACCCTGTCCAATGTCCGCGAGGAAGAGGTCGCCCTCAACTTCGCGCTGCAGGGCTACGTCCAGCATGCTGGGGGCAATGTCCATGCCCACCCAGGTGTGTGGACCGCCGTCTTCGGGGGCAACTTCGGACAACATCTCGCCTGATAGGCCGGAGCCGCAGCCGACATCGAGGATCAGGGAGGGAGATTTCAGGTCGAGTAGCTCGAGAGCGCGGTGGGTCATGTCGGCCTGGATATTCCGGATACGCGACGAGGTTGTATACTTGCGGGACTCATTGTCGTTGTAGAACAGATCAGGCGGGCTGTGGAAGTCAAGTTAGTGACAAGCGGGACACCGAGATTATCGGATCAAGTGTCAACATACAGAATATCTTCGGGGCGCGACATGGTGGGCGGCGAATGGACAAGGTCCCAAAAATTCCAGATAAGAAATGAAAGCGGATGGATTCGAGATAATTAAATTTTTGGGAGCGGGGTGGACACCTGATTGATAAGGCACTAGCCTGCACTAGTCTCCGGAAGCGTCATTGCTTATTCGCGACACCTTTCGCTTTCTTTCCCAGCTCCGCGCAGCTCTCTGCTCTCTTCCACATCCACCACGGCTATTTCGCGAGCATAATTTTTCATCATGTGGATTCTACCTTTGGTAGGATACTTGGGGGTGGTCGTCGGCTTTGCCTTCCTCACCCTAGCCATCGGTACGTTAGCCCGTGAGCTCCGAATCAACCAGCTCACGAGACCGCGGAGCCCGATCAAGATCGAAACTAACACCACTCCAGCATCGGGGCTGTACTATCTCTCCGAGCTCGTAGAGGAACACACCGTCCTCGCCCGCCGATTACTGGGCCGTCTTATATACACCATCATCGGCATCCAAGTCCTGCTCGTGCTTTTCGATCGATTCCCCATCTCGCTCTCCCTCCTCAGCATCGGCTCGCACCTAGTTTACGCCAGCAACCTGCGCCGCTTCCCAATTGTCAAATTGACCGATCCACTCTTCGTTCTTTCTTGCGTGCTGGTCCTTCTCAACCATTGGCTCTGGTTCCGCCACTTTTCGAAGCCGTTCCCCGCCTCCCGGCGCAATGAGGGTAACTGGCGCCAGCCGTATCAGGTTGATTACGAAGCTATGCCCTCGTTCTCCGAGGTGGCCTCATATTTTGGGCTGTGCGTCTGGCTGGTTCCCTTCGCGCTATTCGTCAGTCTAAGCGCAGGCGAGAATGTTCTGCCCAGCATGGGCTCGGAATATGCTACTGGAGAGCATACCTCATCCGGGCTCGGTCACAGCAGTGCCGATGGTAAGGCGAAGAATAAGGGTATGGCCAAGGCCTTGGTGGACAATGTGCGGGACTGGGCTCGGGAAAATGGCGAGCTCATGGGTTTCTGGCGGGGCGAGCGCACAAGGCGGTTTTAAGAAGCTGTCGGTGATAAGGATGTGAATAGCATTTTACGGTATATAACGAACTGAATTTAGATCTTGTGTGTTTCTGCTTCTGGGGAATATGACTGGGCAATTTGGAAGTAAATTATGATAAAAGACGTATACTATATCAAGAATTATGACGCACAATCACGCTGTGTGGCTGAAAGAACATCGGACAGTCGCTGGGATTCAAACCGTCGGGTAAATCAAGAAGAAGGGCTTCTCAAAAAGAGAGTCAATGTAAGAAGGGCAAAAACGAAGGTTTTAAAAAGGTATAAGAAGAGAGCAAAGAGTAAAGAAGGGGTATAACGGTAGATCAATACAACGACAGATCACACATGAAAGAAAAGAAAGAGAAAAGTCGTCAATGGAGTTGAGAGATGGTTCCGAGGCATAGGGGAAAATTCAATGCCTCGAATATTGCAGCCTCGTCTTGATTACCATTATCATTAAACATTCCCTCGCGACTCTGCTGGTGCCAAGCGGGTGGTAAAGTCGTCATTCTGCGTGCAATTCATAATCAAAGAGGTGTGTATAGAGTTCCGGATGCGAGGCACGGTTGTAAAGTAGAAAGGCAGCATGAGCGTTCCTTTGGTCCATTATTTATTGCCCTGGGGGGCGAGAGAAATCTTCGGGAGCTAAAAGCCAGCATTAGCTCGTTTGGTTCAAAAACGTGCGGCAGAGATCACATACTGCTCTCCAGGAAAAGCATGGAGCTTTCCCGTCTCTTAGACTTGGCTGAACGAGTATCGTCCAAGTTAGGGTTCAACATTCCATTCAATGAATGGTATTGACTCGGGGCTCCTGGATGCTGGTTGTAGGCTTCATTCCTGTAACCCGGTTGTTCATAAGAGGGCTGCATTGGGATGAAGCCCGTCTCGTGTGGAGCCCGAGAATTGTCAACGTGACCACCGGAGCCATCTCCGGTGCCACGGAAGGACGTCTGATTATACGAAGGAGTCGGTATATCCGAGAACATCTGGTGGCGGGGAGAGCGAATATCTTCGGGAGAGAGACTGTGCTCCACAGTCAGCTCCACGGCCGCCGAGTTAGAACAGGCATCGCCAAAGATGCTATCAAAGTCGGTAAGGAACATCGAGAACACTGGCGCCGGGATGTTGAGTGTGGGGGCAAAGACGATGCCCACGTTTCGAACGGTCATCTTATTCACGTCCGAATTGTTGACAATCTCGATCAAGAACAGCGACAATGCTCGCAGCAGTGAAAGGTTCGGCTTCGGTAATCGGTGTACCAGAGCGTTGAAAGCGAGGACCTTCTTTTGCTTATCATCGAGTTCTGTGGGATCAGGTGAATTAGCTTTGGATGTATCATGGAGAGAAAAAGACAAGGACGGTGATCGTACCAAGAACACGAAGGAAATCCAGATGAAGCTCCCGAGTCAACACTGTCGTCGGAAGTTCGCGCAAGTATTGTTTGAAGAGTGATGCAACAGCATGTACATCGTAATATTGATCTCCAGTCAAGAAATCAACATCACCTTCATTGTTAAACCGCTCTTTCAATGCCTTGATCACGACATTGGAGCCGCTTAAGCGGAAGATGCCTTCTTCCAAGGCAGCGTCCTTGGAATGCAGGTATTCAATACAGCGATATACCACGGCAGGAAGATCCGACTCAACACCTTGAGGACCACAATCTTGCACAGCTTCCGCTAGAGGAATACCGAAAACGGGCTTGACATTCTCCCTCCGCTCGACTGGCGCGGCCGATGTCTCAGCCTGCGCAGCCAAATCGAACGAGGATCTTGTGCGGAAGCCCCAGATGCTGCGCTTCTTCTCCTTCACAGACGTGGTTGTCGCCGTGGGCTTGTTGCCCCAGGCCCCTACATCGTGGATTACCGTACCATTGGTAGGAGCCGAAATGATCTTGGGGGACTGCAAGGCTGGATCAGCAGGAGACTGGTTCAAGTCTCGGAAGTCGGTGGACAGAGCACCGGGCATGCGTGGAGATCGAGGAGCTTGTTCAAGAGAAGAACCGAGAATAGGAGGCTCGGCTGCAACAGTATCGTCGAAACTAAACCCTTGCACAGCGCCACCTTCCTGGTCAGGGCTATCAACTCCACGTCCTGGCCGCTTGCTTCCATCTTTGGATCCTTTGGACCTGGGTCCAGCACCCTTTGGTTGACCCTGCGGTTGTTGCTTCAAAGATGCATTTCCGCGGCTCTCCGTGTCCGAAGAATGCGGCTCCACGTATTCCATCAACGCATCCACCCACTGATCACGCTCTTCGTCTTTCTCGGCGCAGAGAACATGGCGGACAAGAGCCGATGAGTCCTTTTTCTTCGGTTCCAGGATGAGGAACGCATGGCGGTATTGATTCTCAGCGTCCTCTTCACCCCCAGGAGGCGAGCTGCTCTGGCTGGTGGAGTTCTGAGACTGCTTGCCAATTTGCGCATGAAGAAGCTTGATAGTTCCCATGTGAGCTCCACCGGGAGACTCAAAGTACTTCAACTCGGGCCCGTGCAGCACAAAGTAACGGGCCTTCCAGCCGCCAAAATTCTTGCCTCGCTTGGTCAAATAACCTTCCTTCCGGGGCTTGCCGTCCGGTCCCCGGGGTATGTCCGCTTTCCATTGGCCAGACCCCTTCACAAGGCTGGTCTCATCGTCACGAGGCTCAATGGCATCGTTGGTGAGGAATTGGCAAATGACCAACGCGGCTCTCTCATCCATGGGTGTATCTAGAAGGCTGTCAAAGTATGTATTTAGTGCAGCGCGACGCGCATCCACCTTGGCTGGGGAATGGCCGCCGAAAATACTGCGATCCGGCAATTTTCCAGTGAAGGTGGCCAGCTGTCGGATCTGGTGATCCAACTGAGGGAGTGATGCTATAACCTTTTCCACGCGCCAAAGCTCTGCATTCTCAGACCTAGAGATGACGCTCAGCGTGAAGACAGGTTCCTCATCCAATGGCTTGGATACCATATAGCTATTTCTGGAAGGTCGCAGTCTGGAGGACGACACTCGGACCTGAATGAGCGGAAGAGCATTCGGAGGGAGCAGAAGACCGGGGTATTCATCGGACACGAGTCCTTGATAGATGCTAGTATCAGGGAATCGTAGAGATCTTGGGCTGTCAATTTTGACCGTAGGATCAATCGACGGGATGGGGCCCCCAGGTCTCCCGCTCAGAGGGTGAGCATCTGCACTCGGACAGTTGGTTGGGTAGTTTACCGCTCTTGGAGATGTAGGCACACCCCCAATGCTATAGCCTGCCTGAGATGCGAAATCTCGGGGCATCCGCGGCAGCGGAGATCCAATAGGCCGGTCCTCTGGTCTTGGGCTCAATGGCAGGCCTGGGCTCTTCGGCATAGAAGCTATAGAACGCCCGTTCGAGACGGAGGGGTTGGATCGAGAGTTCAAAACCGATCCCAGGGACCCAGTTGCGCCCACATTCGGTGGCGATCTCGTAACTAGCTCACGAGGAACCGGGTTGCCACTAGCAGATACACCAGCATCCTGTGAGCCGTATGGGACCTCAAATTTGGCTGCACCCACGGAACCCTGTGCGCTTATCTCTCTCTGCAAGGCGGTCTCACGGTCCCGGTCATCATCTTCACGCGTTTTCCTCCTTCCGCGTTCCGAGCTCGATCTCTCCTCCGCGTCCTGTCCATTCTCGTAGTCCGAGTCGGAATCAGCGTCTACTATCTCCTCACGGGCATGGCCGCCTTGTTGCAGGTTCAATGGCGCTGGAGGTGGTTTGCGAATCGGATGCGGGAGCCTTTGGGAATCCGATCCAATGGGGGAGTAAAGGCTCCCGGCTGAGCGAGGGCTCGTATCGGTTCCTTCTCGAGGTAGCCCAGACGTCGCAATCGGGGGAACAGCCGTCACTTGTTCGAATCCTCGATCCCCATCCTTCTGCTCGTTACTCGGAACGATTGTGGTCTGGCTAGCACGAGCGTCCGCGTCAGCCAAGACCGTTCGCGGGACCGAGGGATCAACAACCGGCACCGGAGGCGCAGAGTCCTGTAGATCCTTAAGTTTCTTTTTATATTTTTCCTTCTCCTTGAAAGCGCGATCCAGATCCTTGTTGAGGCCCAGAATGAGCGTCCTCTGCTTGTCAACCAATTTCCATAGCTGTGAGTTCTGCGATGCAGCTTGGTGTTTCTCCTTCAGGAGATGCACGATCACTGCTTCTGCAGAGCCCGCAGCTGTGATAAGGTGGCTTATATCAGCTGGACTCAGAGACTTGGCATCGAAGGTCGATCGCTGGGAGGCAGAGGACAAGGAAGAGATGGCCGAGTCAATTGACGAGGTGCGAGGCATGGCGCGTGGAGTTGGACGCTCCCCGGGTGCCGACAGCACAGAGCTGACAGATGACGACGCGGAGCGATCGGGCTCGGACATACCGGGCGGTTTGGCAATATTCGCATCGCCATGCCTGCCGGTCATGTCCGCCTGGTCCGCGCTCATGCTTTCGGGGGATCGGAATATAAGGTGGTGGGCAGCGTTCGAAGGGGGTGCCGGGAAGGGCGCATTGGCTATACGAGATATAGGCGACCGGTTTTGGGAGGGAGACGGGTTGGCGCTCGATCGTGGAGAAAGCGGACTCTGAGAGATGGGGGATTCCTCGAGTCGATATGACTGGGGAGGTGAGTTGGTATGCAAAGGCGAAGGTGAGATATGGCGAGTCCCAGCAGGCTCGGATCGCGCGCCCAAGTAATCGCGAGGGATGAGACCACTGCCAGTATTTAGAGGCGGGTATACAGAGGGCTGAGGTTGATTTCTGGAGGGCCCCGGTGAGCCCTCTTCACTGCCTCGCCGCTGCGACATGATTCAGGGATCAGCATCCGAGGGGACTGGGGGGGGAGGGAGCAAAGGCCCAGGAGGGGGGCGTGACAGGGCGGGATGGCGGGTCCTCGGAGCTGAAGCTTCGGCCAGGGAAAGAAAGGGGGTGTCTCGGCCAGAAGAGGCAAAGGAATCAAACAGTCGAATACCCCAGGAATTTTGTTTCTCCCAGAGCGGCTGGTAGAGTAGAAGGAGAAGAAAAAGAAGGGAGAATGAGAAAAAAGGGGTGTGACATTGCAATTTTCATTTGGTTTTAATTATTCTGCTGTTTAGTTCGTCACTTTACGAGTGTTCCCCAGTGGAGCCCGACGATCCTGATGAAGCAGTGACAGTTAAGCCAGAAACGAACGGGACGGACGAGGAACGAGAAATGAGGGCTTCTGTGACGATCCGCTTTCCCTGTTTCCGAACCTGCTTCGGCTGCAAAAAAAATCCCGACTAAAATGAGCATTGAACAATAAGCGTTGCTCATAAAAGGGAACTACGAGGAGGAGTGGCAAGAAAGATACAAAGAGCAAACCTAGAAAGACCTAAGCTTTAGGTATCTCTAATCCTCCGGTCTGGATTTATTCGCGGATGGCGATTTCAGAGAGCCGTTCACATAGGCCTAATCATGGATTTACTCCTATAGGAGTGATATCTATCGAACAAGAAAATAGGCGTTTCATACAGGCCAGTGAAATTGTGTAGAGAGGAGCGAGTTTCCGCCCACAAGACGAGAAGAAGATGGATGAATCCATGATATGCTCCAAACTCCTCAAAATGCGAAAAGTTGCTATGATACAGAGTCCGTCAACGCCAAGATGTCTTCATCTGCACTAGATGCCGAAGAAGAGCCATGAGATAGGTATGAATGTACAGAATCATGCGATGTTGCCAGCCATGCCCATGAAGATGGCCTGCGCAGCGAGCTGAAGGGACCAAAATCCAACCTTCTTGAAACGCCGCTTACGGGCTTCGTCGTCTACGACGTCTCGCGCAAACGCATCATAGGTCTATCGAGAGGTATTAGTATGCCCGAACGATTAAAAGAGAAAACATATAGATGGGTCAAGATGCTTACCGCAGCTGACAGATCGTCCATCAAGCCACTGTCAAAGATAGTCCAGCTTCCATCGAAATCACTGGCACGTTTGACAAGACGACAGTTGATAGGGATAAAGGTGCGCTTGGAGTTGATGTATGCAACAATGGGTCGGATAAGAGCATTGTTGATATAGGAGAGGTCTCGAGTGAAAATTGGAACCACGGCGCGGACGTTATTAAGATGGACCCGCAGATCCATTGCAAGGAAGCGTTTGTCGGCTTCAGACAACGACTCGGGGTCTTTTTGAGATCGTTGAGACAGGGTCTCGGAGTATTGATTGGAGGTGACGGTGGCCTCAAGTCGGTCATAAAAGTCTGCCATTACCTTGGCAATGCTCTCATCATTTTCAGCAGGGAGCATAATGTCCGCAACAATATCTACGGTTCCTTCGTAAATCCATGAGAATGGACCCTGGACACCACGGTTGAGATGATCGATGTTCAATCCGTCGACCCGGATACGGTTGTGTTTCTTCCACGGGCTAGGTTTGCCATCTTCCATACCGTCCTCCACGCGAGCTCCGGTAAAGCCGTGGGTTTGGCGAGGGTGAATTGTGAAGAGCGAATTGTCAAATGACCCGGACATCATATTGGCAGAGAGGAAATCGTAGAAGAGCCACTGCTTTCGGAGCTGAGGGAGGTCGCAGGAGAAAATGCTGACCGAGAAAGGTCTAAAGTTATCAGGCTGGTATATTGAAACAAGCACGTCGTGCATCTTGAATGAATCAATCTCGAAATCTCCAGGGTTGTGTTCGTGGCGATAAGACAAAGGGTCTAGATCTTCGGCTGGCCACCAGACATGGCGGCGATCGACAACACCCCGAATGCCCTTGACCTCGACATCCCGGAGGGGACCCTTTCCATTGAGCCATTTCGTGAATGATAACGTCACATTGACGGTTTCGATAGATAGGTCGAACTGGGTGTAGTTCGTATCTTCTTCGTCCTCAAGTACAGCTGAAGAATCCTCGGACCCGTTTTCGCCGCGAGCCGCGGCGGCAGCAGCTGCAGCTGCCGTCGTGGGAGAACCTTTACTAACGTACCCAGAACCTTGGCCAGGCCTCCTCGACACAAACACATTTTTGAAAGAGATCACGCCACCACTCCATTTAGGAACGATGGCAGATTCGAAGACAACCTTTACTCCGGATGACTTGGTTAGGTAGTTACCCACCCACCCGGCGAGTGTTTCTATAGAATACAAGTTAGCACTCAGCTACATAGCGCTAGCCTCGTACATCGGTGACATACCTTGCGCAAAGACAGTATTGATGGCAAGGATGAGAAGTGAAAAGAACGTCGTAGTCCCAACCACTACCCAAACCACATGACCAAGAAGGACCCATGAGAAAAGCGCGGCGATCTCATCTAGACTGAAGGGTCGAACACTTCGAATAGAAAACCACTTGAATCGCACCCTTAGGCGCGACCAAAATCCGGTTGCTGCAGACAGAAGCTCCTCTTTCGTCGGTCGGTGTAAATGCGGCATATGCGGCAAACGATCCATCAAATGGTGGCGATGAAGGGGTGTAGATGAAGACGTAGCTGGGGGCGAATCTTGCGAGGCGTTTGAGCGAGAGGACTGAGAGGATTGAGAGGTGAGATCGTCAGTCTTTTGGACCTTTTGCGTATGTTCGTCATCTTTTGGAGATTTGGAGGCATTGGAGGAGGCTCCTTCGCGTAGACGGTCATTCGGAGTATGCAAAGCTCGCTTCCAGATATACTGAGAGGTCAACTTTTTCGATGGAATAATGCAGGCGGCGCTAGTTTCAGCCGCCGTCGAACTCGAAGAGACGAGGACTAGAAGCCCGCCTGAAGCAAATCGTCGCGTGAGTTGGGTAGGCTTTCCGGATGGTGCTGATAAGCGCCTATGGGCGAAAATCGAGTCAAAGGCATTTCTCGACGGGGAGTCGGGACCGGGCACCCGGGTCGGTCGTATACGGCCAAGGAATGGGTGTGCCGATTCCCAAATGTGGGCGTACAGCCGGCGTCCGAAATTGGCGGACATTTTGGGGACTTTACATCCTGTGACTGTTGAAGAAAACAGGAGAGCGAACGACAAGAGGTCGAGGCTCGGGCGGCGGCCAAAGCTTAGAATGGGGAAGCATGAAATCATCGGGCGTTTGTCTTGTTTGCACCGAAAAATCCAGCGGGCACCCACACTTCTTTTTTCGGCGAGGGGTCCGCCACTGATAATTTCTGCGATAACAGATTATTCTCGACTTTTTCTTTACTGTTGGAACTCCTGCCAATACATCAACAACAATGCCTGCCCCAACTGCCCTTCGCCAACCGGCGGAAGTTTCTGCCCTTCAGCAACCCGTTCAATCTATGGGTTAGTGGCTACACAAGACGCTCCGATCGAGTACTTTGCGCTAACTATTTTATTAGACGCGGATGATGAGGTCTTGATCGATGCTCAGGGAACGACAGAGCCCGATGTCACCAACCCCGTCGCAGATCCCACGGCAGACACCGAGATGCGCATCGACGAAGAGGGCCGCCCCGTCTTCACACCTGCAAAGGAAACCAGTACCGCTTATCGCATCGAGACTCGCAAGGTGCCCGTTCCCCCTCACCGCATGACGCCTCTTAAAGCCAACTGGACCAAAATCTGCCCTCCTATCGTCGAGCACCTCAAGCTTCAAGTGCGCATGAACATCAAGAGCCGCGCCGTGGAACTCCGAACCTCCAAGTTCACCGCGGACGTCGGTGCTCTCCAAAAGGGCGCAGACTTTATCCGGGCTTTCACTTACGGCTTCGATATCGACGATGCGATTGCTCTTCTCCGACTGGATGACCTGTATATCGAGACTTTCGAAATCAAGGATGTCAAGACCCTCAACGGAGAGCATCTTGGCCGTGCGATCGGTCGTATTGCTGGCAAGGACGGAAAGACCAAGTTTGCTATTGAGAATGCTAGTCGAACCCGTGTGGTGCTGGCCGACCAGAAGATCCACATTCTGGGTGGATTCAAGAACATTCACATTGCCCGTGAGGCTATCGTCAGCCTCATCCTCGGTAGCCCTCCCGTAAGTTTTCGCTGCGAAACGATATCCCGACTCCCTTCGGACTTATCTCTTCTAACAACAAAATAGGGCAAGGTCTATGGCAACCTCCGAACCGTTGCTTCTCGCATGAAGGAGCGATTCTGATTTATACACATCTATATCGATTCCCGGCATGGTATGGGCGTTCTGGAGCATTTTCAATTGGGCCTTTTTTTCACAAGATATCTTACACGCGTGACGACATCAAGATACGAATCTTGAATAAAAATTATTCAGTCTTTCTTTCAAATATACTTGAACAAAGTGATTCGCCCAAGTTAAAAAATTTCTTGCATTAGAAAACTATCGTAGACAGCAATGACACTCTCCCTCTAATCCTTCTTCAGAGGGTGATACACCTCTTCGATTCCAGCTTTGGTGATAATGACCATTTGCAAATTATCACCAACCTCAATGTGTCGCTCCACTGCACTCGTGAAGGCGTCCCGTACGAGACCCTTGACCGTTTCTAGAGGCAGAGGCTCGGCCTTCTTCGCCTCGAGAGCATGACCCTCCCCACTTCCTGGAATGTATTGGTTCTTGAAGTTGACCTGGTTGTCCAGGAAAGGCATGATCAAGCTCGCGGCAGCACCGGCAGCACGGCACTGCTCTCTCTCGTATGAACCAACGGGGTCATAGCTGTACAAAGCTCCCTTGCCCTCCTCGTCCAAACCGGCCAAGATAGCGTGTACGTAGTAAGGGAAGAAGCGCTTCCCGTATAGAATAGTCGACAAGCGCTGGGCACAGGCGGAGACGGACATGGGTTTCCCGTGCTGGTACTTGTACATCTTCACCACGGTATCGAGTCGTTCCTTAAGGGCATTACCGTCGGCAGCAAATCCCACCACGGAGAGGACGATGTTGGCCCCCTCGCCTGTCTCGTCGTCGCCGCCAATCTTGAAGACCTTGGGAACCATGCGAGAATTGATATTGTAGCCAGATGTGGAACGAGTGTCACCAGCCAGAATGGCGAAATCGGAACCTGTGATGCCCAGAGTGGAGCCACCATTGTCGGTGTAACTAGAGAGGAGCGACAGTGTAAGCCGGAGATTAGAAATCTGTTGAGTGGGAAGCTTCGTACGGGTAGAATCCATGTTGCTTGACACCAGCTGCGGACTCAGAGAAGGAGTATCCGACAGTCTCACGAGCTTGGTGATCCATGAGCGACGTCATCGTGGGGGTGGTAGATAGTTTCGGGTTTCTATGAAGCTTGATATAGGATTGGAGGAAAGGAAAAAAGAGGTTGGAGGGGAGAAGGGGGAGGTTTTCGTGGACGGAGGTAGTTAGCAATGGAGGCTGTCCGGGTGTCTGACGCGATGCTGTAGCTGCCTCGCTTATGTAATGCCGCGGCGGGCGGGAGCTGTTCCCTTGGCCTTCCCAGGAGCTGGAGGTTGATACACTTCCTAATTATACCATTTGAGCGACAAAGAACGATTGAGACGGTTTTTGGGTGATAACCCGATTCTTTGAGCTTTGATCCTGCGACTCGGGCTACGAACCTTCCAAAAATTCCGCGCCGAAGTACAGCACCATGCTCGGTCTTGACGCATACGGAAGCAGTAGCGAGGATGAAGTCGAGATCAAGCCTACTCCTCAGTCGCAATCAATGGTATGGCGATCCTGCATTATCCACAGGGTAGTACTGACTCTGGCCTCAGCAGCGCGAAAAACAGCCACCGGTTGTGCCCAAACAAGCCGTCCAGGACAATAGTCAGTTCCCTCCACTTTCTTACTCGGTTTCCAAAGTTGATGCGCTCCCAAGCTGACTCTACGTTACTCTTCTAGAGCCAGCTCCCGCCGCTCAGCCAGATCATCAACCGCAAAAACAATCTAACACAGCTATCAACGAAGCTCCCAATGGCCCGGTCCTCGGTCCCGCATCCGGCCCCGCGCCGGTGAACCAGACACAATTGCTAGAAGGCCCTTCGACGAGTGGCCGTTCGTCGCCCTTCTCGGCCACACGAGCTCTAGTGCATGACTTGACGCTTCCACCGGTCCCCAATTTGGATATTCCACCTTCGCCTCCAGGGTCACCAAACGCCGCAGCCAATGCCAAGTTTGAACATTTCCTCTCCTTGAAGAAACAGGGCATTCATTTCAATGCAAAGCTAGCCAGTTCCTCGTCCCTACGGAACCCTAGCTTGTTGATGAAAATGATGGAGCATGCGGGCATTGATGAGCAGTCACAATACAACACGGCTTTGCCCTTGGACCTTTGGGATGTCTCTAACCTTCCCAAATGGGCTTTCAAGGAGGAGCTTCTCAAGACTCAGCAAGAGGCTCGTCGGAAACAGGAGGAGAAGAATTCTGCCGGTCAGCGATCCTCCATCGAGTTTGTTTCTGGGACGGACGCAAAGAGAAAAGCCCCATGAATCGAAACTTGGGGGGTTGCAGATGTCCTCTTATTATCATAAGATGGCCACTTTCTCAGACACATCCGGGACTTGAAAGACCCGGAACAGCTCGCTAGCGACTACAAGCCCAATAGGTCAGTCAGTTCTTAGACCACGAGCCCAAGGGGATCCCTCCTTCGCCACACATCAGAGACTGCCTCCTTCACAGCCCTTTGGAGACGGATATCCAGCTCTCTCGGCGACGTTCAGCATGGGCCACACCCGGAGCTAGTTTCCTCCAAGAAACCGGAGGAACTTGGGCTTTGAGCTCCCTTGGGGGTAGCCTGAGACGGAGACCTTGCTTTCGCATTCGGCGCCTTGGCATGACGTTCAAACACACAGGTGTTCTAGTGGCACCTGCATTCGATCTCCACCGTCTCGTTTGCAAGATAAGATGCTAAGCCTGCAATGATAGTGTTAGCGAATTGAGAATCTAAAATCACGTTTACAAATATGAAAACTTGTACTCCGGCTACATCATAGTCCTTCATAGACGATGATCTTGTAACAAAACACTCTAGGGAATATCCCAGAGGGAACATTACGTACGTCAAGCCATAGCCAAACAGTGTACTAGTGACATGACCTTACGATCATGCTTTCAAGCCCCCGTATACCAGTTTCTCATGAAATCTGCCAGGGATACTTCATCAGCTCATCTGTCGATCCCCTGACTTCATCTGGTAGGCGCACGATGCCACAAGAGACGAAAAAAATATCTATTGGAAATTAGCAAAATCTGTCCCTTCGCGAGGGCGCCGGGTCGAACCCTCGACGTCTGGCTTCCCATACAAATCGACCATGATGCTTTTCAGAGCGCCCAAAATGTCGAGTGACTTCGCCCGGCGCGAGATTGATGCCGCCTCCAACATAACGCCCGGTTTTACACCGTCAATACGCTTCATATGCTTTTGAAAAATAACATCAAATTATTCCTCTATTCTCAAGGATCACATTGATATAAGAATCATTGCGTAAAATTGTGGAAAAAATTTTGATACCCCGGCCAATGCCGATCCCACCCACCCTCCCTCACCCCATACTGCCGTAGTCGCGCATCCGCAGCGCGTCCAATTGCATCTGGGTGCTTTGTGCAACATCCGGACTGCCGGTATTCCAATTCACCGGTAGTGGCGACTGTGTGGGGATATCCCACTGCACCACTGGGGGGTTCGGGCAATCGAATTTGGAGGAAGTGAATGTTAACACGTCGATGCATTGCATTTAGAGACCTGTTATTGCTTATGGCCTTTCCATGAGATACGGCTCTGAGGAGACTGACATTGATAGCTTCAACGTGCGGTATCTGAGGGTTCGAGCCTGCGATACTGACATACGTATCATTAATGTGAGTGATTCTTCAGCCATGGAGCAACAGACTTGATATTTAATGTCCCTTGGATCGACTTCTCGAGTATCTGCTCGAAGTGACTGCGCTCACCAACCAAGACCACAGCCCCAAATACTGACATCCCATCAACCTCCTCCTCCACCTCCACCCCCACCAGAAGCCTTCTCGAACACACTCAGGCCAGAAATCAACACCATCCGATCAAAGTCCTCGCCATACTCGGCCCGAATCTGCAATTGCCCACACTTTGAAACCGACCTCTCCCTCGAGAACACAGCCAAAACTTGCCCCGTCTTCTCATCAACCATCTTAAACGACCGCATACTCCACGGAAAGGGTCTCGTGTCCTCCACCTTGATGCTATGTGTGCGTTTCCAAAGAAACACCCGTCGCTCTCCATGATTATTTCCCTCCGCACTGGGAATAGTCATCTCGAGCCGGTATCTCGAGTGAATGGGCGACTCTCGGACCATATCTTCCCACTGGGTGGTTTTCAGGTCTTCCGGATCGCCAAGGGCCAGTTTACAGTCTGCAGAGAGCTTGAGGAATTTGGAGGCTGCTATTATGGGTCCTGTTTTGTTGGTGCCAACGTGGAGAGTGAGCTCGGGTTTGTTGTGTGTGAAGGACGAGATGTTGACATAGTAGAGTGGTTCATCTGAGGAAGATTTGATATCATAGTGTCTCCGGAAGGCAGGTTTGTAGATGTGGTATATGCGAGAGGAGCCGGTTTCATCGACCTGGAGCTCTGCCGGGACAGAGTCGATTGTGTCTGATCTTGTTGGTGGGGAGGACATACTGATGACTTGTCGTGTCCTGTAATATAGGTTGAGGATGATTGTATAGTATAGTACGAGTAGAGTAGAATATGGAGCTTCGTAGGGGAGGGAAATAGTTGATGGTATTTAAAGCTGCTATGTGCTGAGAATCAAAAGTCGTATTCAGACTTTGACGCATACTCTTGGAGCATTGAGGTTGTTCCAATGGACCATATGATCTGCGGATACGAAGCTGTCCATGGCCAAGAGGCTGAGCGTCGGGCAGCATCCTATGAGAAGCGCGCTCCCGTTTTCCACCGCATACCCGAATACGATGTGTTCCCGGATTTGGTTAATGGGGCAACGGGGCAAACGAGGTGCATCATCAAAGAGTCCAACATGCAAGACGCAAACTTTGATTCTAAAGTCGCTATATGTGATTAACGGGTTGATGCATCATATCATCAGACCTCCAGTCTTTGTCAGAGCATGTATTCGATAAAGGTTGCTTGTTCGGACTCCAACTTGCATTAACGATGGTTCATGTCATTGCAATTCTGAGAGGCCATTGTGTATTTTTTATATTTAGAATAAAATCCAACATCAAGGAGGGGGAAATATAGCTTAAGCCGATTATACATAGTCTGCTTTTCTGGCTTGTATAGAGAAATTCCTCGAAGCTCGGTGTGAGTATTAAGCAATGTAAAGATCAGAACATTTTTTTCGACAGTTATACTAGAGGGCCACTTTAGTATTGAAATGCTCCAAATACTGTATTTTCCAGTAGCAATAACGCAAATCATCGGTTTTTGTCCATTGATTATGATCAGTGAAGCGCCAAACGCGCGCGTAGAATCATATGCTGAGTCAGCCGGAGCTCCGTCAGCTCGCCTGCCTAAGCTCTCCAGTCTCCGGCGTATCGTCATCGCTTAACTCCATCTCCAGCTCTTCTCTACCTCATCGTCACGACTCTACCATCTCTCCATCACTGATCTCGTCTTCCACATACTCAATTCACAATGGACCACTTTCCAGGAACCTGGGGCCGGGTAAGCCTAGCCTTCTCCCACCTCAAACACCCCGTTATCCATCGCTAACAAAGACCCTACAGCCCAGGAACGATGTCTACGGAGCTTACGACCCTTCATATCTCCAGAGCACGGGTCCCAAAACACATACCACTTCACCGGCCGTGACCGGTACGTCGGTCATCGGTGTGAAATTTAACGGTGGTGTCGCCTTGGCCACCGATAACCTGGGTATGCTAGTAACCCTTTTCCCCTTCCACTCAGACATTAAGGCTACAAAAGTCTAACGTCATCTTCATCGGATTACAGCCTCCTATGGATCCCTCGCCCGCTTCACGGACACCAAGCGTCTGCGCGTGTTCGGCGACCAGGCCGTCGTCGGATTTGGCGGCGACGTGTCGGACATGCAATACCTTGACCGACTCCTCGAATCGATCGATATCCGCGAGAACTACTCCTCTCACGGCAACATGCTTAATGCCAAGAATCTGCATACCTACCTTGCCAAGGTCTTCTACAAGCGACGCTCCGAGTTCAACCCCCTGTGGAACCACGTGCTGGTAGCCGGCTTCGATGGCGAGGGCAAGCCGTTCCTCAGCTCTGCGGATCTGCTGGGTACCACGTTCTCTGCGCCGCATTTGGCGACTGGATTCGGTGCTCACTTGGCAGTTCCAATTCTGCGTCGGTTGTTCCCCGAGGAGAAGCCGATTGAAGAGATTAGCCGGGAGGAGGCGGTGGATGCGTTGAAGCAGTGTTTGAAGGTTCTGTTTTACCGTGATGCGCGGAGTCTGGATAAATACTCGATAGCGGTGATTACTAAGGAGGGTATTGACCTCAAGGAGGATGAGCAACTGGAGGGACAGAGCTGGGCGTTTGCCGAGAGGATCAAGGGATATGGAGCTCAGACGGTTTAGATCGGTGATGCTATAACCTCTACTTGTTCTGTTTTCCAGCTAATTTTCACCTACATGAAGAGCCTAATGGATCTCTGTCAGGGAGAATCATGAATTAATCGTATGAACTGATCGTATCGTATTGAGATTGAATGTAGACGAAGCATTGGATGTGAATGATAACTGTTATCAAGTGGGTATATATCGAGAGCATCGACTCCGACCTTCCTCGTTTTTGCTCCATTTCCCATCACAGCTTCGGGTTGGGCTTATCAAAGACCACACGGTTGGAGATCGATCCCACACCCTCGAGGGAGACCTCCACCTGATCGCCATCCTTCAGCCACAGCTGAGGCTTACGGCCCATACCCACACCTTGCGGACTACATAGCAAGTCAGTATTAAATCAAAACCACAGATTGACAAGAAGATTCCCGGCGCACTCACGTTCCAGTAAAGATCAAATCACCAGGTAACAAAGTCGTTCCCTGCGATAAGAAAGCAATCGTCTTGGCCACGCCAAAGATCATATCCTTCGTCGACGACGACTGCACGACTTTCCCGTTCAACTTCGTTCCAATCTGCAACGCATTCGGATCGCGAATAATCTTCGATGAAACAATTCCCGGCCCCAATGGCGCCCATCCATCGAATCCCTTGCCCAACCCCCACTGCCCACCGCCACGCTTGATCTGCCAGTCACGATGCGAAACATCATTGCCCACCGCATACCCAAGCACATAGTCCAACGCGTTCGCCTCAGAAACGTTCCTCGCCTCCTTCCCGATCACGATGACAAGTTCGCATTCATAATCCAGCCCCTCGCCTTCCTGCGCGATGGGCGCAACGGGGATATCGTCCGTGGGCCCGGAGATAGCGGTTACGGGCTTGAAGAAGAGGACGGGGTATTTGGGGATGGGCAGGTTGGATTCCTTGGCGTGTTGTTCGTAGTTGAGGCCCAGGCAGCGGACGGTGCGAATGTCTTTGCGGGCAAGAGGGGCGAGCAGCATGCGGACATCGGCGATTTGGTCGGTGATGCGGTGGGTGCCGAAGATATCGCCGGTGATGACGCGGGCTTGGGTTGCTTTGGCGATGTCGGATATGCCGGTTGGGAGGAGGGCGTCGCCGTAGTAGACGTGGCCGTCTTTGGCGAGGAAGCGGATAAGACGCTGGAAGGGGTTGTTAGCTGTGTAAACCATTGCAGGGGGTATGAGGTATGCTCACTGAGAACGTGGCCATGGTTGTGCAGTGGTGAGTTCGATGATTGTTCTTCAATGGATATTTGGGGAAGAGAGGTATATATAGCTAGACCTATAGATGTAATTGCAGGAAGACTCGGAAAAATCAGGAAGGATAGGAGAAAAGTAAAGAATGCCAAATAATCGCAGGAGATACGTTGATAAAGAATAACGATAGCTGGGGTAATTCTCCCGGGCTCGTCATTTACTAATTTTTCCCCCACGCTCCCGTAGGAGATTCCAGATTCCATCATTTTATTCGGCCGGGAAAATGACCAACGCCCCCATCCCGCCCCGGCGGAAAACGGAGGAGCTCCCCCAGCTTAACACGACTTACCTCTGGAGCTTGGACGACCACTCAATGAACTGCTAGTGACTACTCCTATCCCGTCCACTCGGTGATTACCATTCGCTCGATTCCCCGCAAAAAAAAAATAGCAAGTCCACCGAGTCCCCATGGCGCGGCTCTCCGGTCTACAGCGGGAGGTTCTATCCCTGTACCGGCAGTGCCTGCGTGAGGTCCGCAAGAAGCCTATCGTACGTGGATTATTTCTTTTCTATGCCAGACTATACGAACTATTTGAACCTCAGATCTCGTCGCAACCTCCGATCTCTATCTCTTCTAACATTATCCATTTCATCTTTTCCCACAGGACTCCCAGCCGAATTTCAAAAACTATGCCCGGTATGTCCTCTACTCTGCAGTCCTCATTCCCGTCCGTCTAGTGGTTCTAGTCGCCTAGGGCCTAGTCACCTACGTCTCTAGCCATCGGTGCATTCCGGCTGACGAGTATGCTCGGCGTAGTGCGGAATTCCAAAAGCATCTCTCGGTGAATAAGAAGGACTTTAGTGCCATTGAATATCTTCTACGAAAAGGTCATCGTCAGCTGGAGATGTATGCTTCTCCGGGCATTCGCAATATCCGATGAGGCCTTTCTCGGGGAATCCTGAGGCCTCTGGAGGATTACGATGACTATTATCAATCTCCTTTCCGCTTTTTTCTCGTATGGTTTTCGTCTCCTCGTCTTTCCCGTTTGCGAGTGCTCATGGATTTTTGTATAGCTTCTCGTCTGAATACCACCTTGGGTCGTCCGACTCTTTCCGACACGAGGTGTTGTCGGAGTTGAGATAGATGGTCAGGGTAGAAGGGGCCGTCTACTACTGTATTATAGCCTTTACTGGTCGAGGCGAGCTTGGCCCCAGCCTGTAGGATTCATTTTTCATGTTTTCTGTGAAAATGTACATTGAACTGATCGGGACTCTGCCTAACTACGGGCACGTCGTGGCAAATTGTATCATTCCATCGACGACCACACTACTGACAAATCTAAGATTTGTCTTCTTCTATAGCCGTCTACGCCTTGCCAGATATATATTGTAAGCAGTCCGGAGCTGTACAGTCATACTTTCCGAATCTAGCGAAGATTACTCATGCATGGGCTTCATGATTATAATATCCTCTTAGCATAGCATCCAGAATAATCATCCATACCCCATTCTACCATCTTTGTTGGTGATGGATGACACTGGACGCTTGGAGAAACTACCAGAATCACCTTGCCGTTTCGGGAATACGCCGCCCAATCAGTCAGCGTCCACCGCCACTCAAGTATATAACAAGCAACACGGTTATTCCAAACCCCCATCATTCATCTTTTCGATTAAATCACGATCTCCACAGATCAAAGTCAATCTGATCTTTTTCTATCTACAAATCCCAAACAAAATCCCAAGATCCACCACAATGGCCTTCCTTCAGTGCACGTCAGACTTCTCCCCACTCTTCCGCCTTCTGGACGACTTCGAGACCCACCGCTCCCGTCCCGCACCAACCAAATCCTCCAGATGTAAACCATCATCTCCATCTACATCTACTACCCCAACCCGCCGCACCGTCTTCATTCCAGCCTTCGACGTGCGCGAGTCAGATGATGCCTACCACCTGGACGGCGAACTCCCAGGTGTCGACCAAAGCAACATCGACATTGAATTCACAGACCCGCAAACTCTGATCGTCAAGGGCCGCACTGAACGCAACTACCCTTCCACAGCTCCATCTGCCTCGCCACAGATCAAGCCTCGTGGCCAAGACACTCCCACCACCAGTGCTAGTCGCACCCCGTCTCCATCATGGCATCAGCCCACCGTCGAAGACGACGATGAAGATGATGATGGAAACGTCTCCGATGCCCGCTCGTCAACTGCCAGCGTTCGCTCCGCGTCAAGCTCCCGGTCAACGTCAGCCGTGATCGTGGAGAAGCCTTCTACGTCTACCCCCGCGCCCGCCGAGGCTTCGACCCCCTCTACGGACCACTACTGGCTTGCAGAGCGGTCGGTCGGTGAATTCCAGCGCACATTCGCCTTTTCCGCGCGCGTGGATCAGGATGGTGTTCGTGCCGCGTTGAAGAATGGGATTTTGTCCATCGTTGTGCCCAAGGAGGCTGCGCCCATGACGAAGAAGATCCGCGTCTACTAAGAGGAAGTGGACTCTCGACGTTAATGGTTGATTTTGTCTTATGTCTATGAATATCCATTATTTTTGCATTGGATGGGATTGATGGATGACAATGCTAGCATCGTTTGGCGCGATACGGCTCGGACACGCTTTTGGATTTAAGACTTGGATTTAAGACTTGGATTTAATGTTTTGGGATTTGTATGATAATTTACTCATTTAATTGGAATACATTGTATGAAAATTGAATAACAGCCGTCTCTTAGTTATAAGCAAATGCCCATACCCTGCTCTGTAAGACCAGACCAGACCAATCTTAAAACAAAGCACTCAGCTTTCTTTGCCATTGCCTCTCAATAGAAAATGGCATGTGACATGTACAAGGATCTGTCAGCTTTCTCAGCAAGCTCAGCACTGTGAACATGACATGACGCTTCTAACGTCAAATTCAAATTCATAATTCCCCCCCCCCCCCTTGCGTCCCAGCCGCGCCGACGACGAACCCTGTAGAACAGTACAGAAAAGCAGACCCTGGCCTATCGACCGTCCACGCGGTGAAGAAAAAGAAATCCAAATTAAATCCAAAAAACGCCACATGGCAAGCGCCCCTCACTGCAGTTCGCTTCCCGGGTCTTGCAGATTGAATTCGGACGCAGGGCAGGGATAAGCTGGGGAGGTTGGGCGGTAGTCCGGTAGCATGTAGAACCTAAAATGCGATAATGAGTTGATTCTATTGACAATTTGACAGCACAGCACAGCATAGGAATATGCCGGTATACGTAGGTCGTGCAGTAAGTACTCCGTCCTTACTATAGGCGTCTGAACCGGGAGCTGAATTGAGTAACTGCAATGCCGTGAACTGCGCGATCGGCGCAGAAAGAGATAGTGTAAGATGTGAGACTCGGGAAGATCTTGATCATCCATTCAATTTCAAAAGGTTTAAATTTCAAATCAGAATTAGATCAGGATTCACATTCGAATTCGCAAAAGGAAGGATTGCCAAACACCGCGCCTCAGCCATGATGCTTGTGGATATGTTGTGGTTGGGAAGCAAAGAAAAACACCGTGAACGCAAGTGTGTAACGCCAGATAAATCATTTCAACGAGGGTATATATTGATGAAAATCAATCCGAGTACTCCGATTTCACCCAAAAAAAAACAGAGCATCCCAAAAACTGGTATTGTGAAATGGGAACCATGAAGAACGAAACCCGGCACAGCAACGCCGAGAGAGAAAAAAAAGACTTTTAGTGTATATGGGGCATATCACCCCAAAACCAAAAATGAGAATCCCGAAATGGAGCCAAGCCCACATCGAGCCACCAAGCCACTGAAATCAGGAGGGAAAAGAGCAAGGGAAAAAAATGACACTGTCACTCATATCCGTAACGGGAGAGGGGCATAACAAGAAGTAAAAAGATCGTCACATATAGAATTCCGCCTGAGGACGCGCCTTGATTAATTTGCGACGGCGAAAGTCCTGGCTTCGGCTGCGAGGTCGGCCACGAAAAGTCTCGGGTGCATACAGCTCAAGGTCATCCTCATCCCCGTGGAAGTGACCTGGGGACATGATCGTGGGGAGAGGAGGAATCTCGATCCCGGGTTTCTGGGACCACACCCGGCTGCCAGGGCGGCTTCGGGATCGTGATCGATGCATGGGGCTTTCGCGTTTCGCTTTGACATCGAGGTACCGCTCTGATGCAGACCGATGCACCTGGCTGCGGAAATTACTGCTACCGCGCTGCTCGTGGCTCAGCGGTGTGTCCGTCCCCGATGATGTGGACGAGCCCAGGCTGTGCGAAACCTCAAGCCCGCCAGTCGAGCAGCGATCCGCATACAATCGTCCCCGCGAGTAAACCTGCTCTTCGTGAACGGCCACTGCTGCCGTGGTAACCGTGGCATCGAGTTCGATCTTCTGCGCCGGATACTCGGTGTATCGGGGAGCACACAGAGTTGATCGCCGAGTCCGTAAGGCAGCAAGGGGTTTCTCGGTGGCTGGGCCGATCGAATCGTACCAGCGATCGAATTTGGGATGTAGCCGCGAGTAGTTCCCCGTCTTGGACTTAGCTTCATGCAAACTAAAATGCCGCTGTATCTCTTCGGTACGGTGATGGCTGCGGGACTGGTCACTTGTGACCCAGACGGTCTTGGCATGGCCGTCTGCAGTGCAGGAACCGGAGGTCTGCGAGTCGAAAGATGCGCGCGGGCGGCTGTGGTGGTAGGAGCTGACGGAAGCCGCTGAGCTGTAGCCGCTGTCGGATTTGTTGAGCGAACGAATGGTGCTTCGCTCGAGACAGGTGTCTGCTGCAACCTTGTCTGGCTGGCTAGTGCCGTCATCGAACATGGCGATTCCCTCATCTTCCAAATCGCCGGGGAAGGTCGACTTGAATGGTGGGGCAGCTGCAACGGTGGGGGACTTTTCAAATGAGAATGGACTGCCTGGGACATCATTGTATTTCTTTAGGTCAGGTACGGCAGGGATCTCCAGGGTAGACTTGATTCTGCCCATAGTATCGACGTTATCAAGGCCGAGACCGGGTTGACTGAGAGGGATCCGTTCGCTGGGACATGGAGACGCAGAGCCGTTCACGACTCGCAGAGATCCCAATTTTAAAGCTCCAAGTTGAGTGTATTGACTGTCTGGCGGACTCGTCGGTCGTATCGGGGGCGCCACAATAAGTTCTGGTCTCTGGCGCGGTGGCAATGGCCATTGTAAGACTGTAGAGTCGTTTGGATCATCTAGAAGGTCCGAAGGTTCGCCAATTGGAGATGGTACACGACGGACGGTACTGTTCGTTCGCCTTGTGGCCACTCCGGGTCGAGTCAGGAGAGAACGCCGGCGAGTCAAGGAGAAGCGCTGGTTGCCAACCAAGAAATGTGTATTGGAGGAAGTCGCATCTTCATATGTATTCTCGTAGATCACGCTGTTGTGTCTGGTGAGGGTGGTCTGGACAGAGTTGGCCCGTCTAGGATGTTGCGGCACGAACGATAGCTGCGAGGAGCCGCCATAATTCCCGGGCTGATAGGATGCTCTCCGGACAGAACGTCTAGCAGACATGGTGCAAGAGACTGGGGAAAGTGGCGAAATCGGTTCATCCTGGACCCCTGGTGATTGAATTGGGGACTCGATCACTTTCTCCTCATCTGACGGACCTGCTTCAGTTTCGAACAAGGTCGGAGGGATCTCTCTCGCCTTTCCATGACTACTAATTCGGACCTCCGTCGAGATATTAGACCCTACCCAGGGATTCTGCCACCCGATTAACCCAGTATTCAACTCTGGACCGTCTATCGAAGTACGAGCTGATTGAGGTGAACTCAGAGCAGACAGCTTCCTGGTGAACGGTTTGGAAAGCCGATTGGCACGGCGCGTCTCTTCCTTTGTCGGACTTGATTGTGAGTTGCCCATGGCTTCGCAGAGAGCGACCCAGCGCCAAGGTGAAATTGCGACGTTGCCACAGGCCTAAAAGTAAAGCATGCGCAGCATGAGTCGACAAAAAGGCCAAGCCCACGGATAAATATACAAAGATGTGCGAGCGGCTTGGACCTCTCGGGGCGAGTTCCAAGGGCCGGAATGGCCTGGTGCAGCCCTTTTGCTGGTAGGGTCAGATTAGATCGACTGGCAGAGTGTTGACGTCAAACCACGCCGCGTTTGCTGAGCGATCGATCCGGGCTCCAGGCCTGTACACCCGCGGGTTTCCAATTGGGCGTACGATTGGCGGCCGAAAGCTCCCCGTGCGGAGATGATGATGATGGAGTAAACAGGTGTTTCAGATTGGAGGAAGACACCGGTGATGGTTGGACGATGGCACGACAACGTGCGAGGGTTTGAGTAGGCGGGGAAGGTTACCTTTCCCAGCAAAGCAAATGGGAAGTGGAGGGACGAAGGTATTCACAGGAGGTGGGTTTTAGGTATTTGTCAAAAGGAGGAATGAAGTCATTCGACTGCATCCAGCACACGACGGGAGCCCTTGCAATGGACCCTGGTTAAGTTTTACTTGCCGAGTATGGTAGACGGAATCCGGAGAGAGGGCCAATTGATTGATTGTCAAGGCCAATGACGGGGTGGGAAATAAACATCAAACGGATTGGCAGTTATGGACAGGTTGAAACGAGAATTGAACTAGGAATAAATCAAGGAACGGTCGCCGAGGAAGGGTGGGATAATTCTCCCATTAAAGGAGTGGCAGGAAAAAAGAGACAGCAAAGACGGGGGATGGGGGATGATAGACGTACATAAAAGTCGAGTGGAGAGGGAGCGCGCGACAGGCCATGCATCAGCCCATGGCGTGGAAAGTCCAACGACTGACGAAAGCGTGATGGTCGCCACAACAGAAGCTCTTTCGCAGAATACCAAGGACGGGAATCGTTCCCGGAGAGCGAAGTGTAGATGGTGGATCCACGACCGCTGATTGGAGCAGAAGACGCTGGCGCTGCAAGCGGAACAGGGAAGTGCAGATTCATACCAAGAGGAACGAGAAAAGGAACAATGGACAGGTACGCGGTACATGAATGGTACCTACTGATTTCATTGTGGGATCATATTGTTGGCAAGTACCCTTTCTGTGTCTACCCGCCTTTGCCCACCGCCCTCCTCCCGCTTGCGGCTGCATCCATGGACTCTGGACTCGAGAGATCCTCTACTCTACTACCGTACGGACCAACTTCCTATCGTTCCCCGTTCCAGAGAGCATGACGGTACAAACAAAAGAACAAAAGCCAGTCACATCCGATCCTATCTTTTATGAACACGGTATCCAGTGCTCCCTTGGCCCACCCCTTGTACAGTAACCCCAATTGCCCGTCACTAGCTAAGCTAGTAAGCTAGTAAGCTCGTCAGCTAGCCAGCTAGCCAGCTAGTTGAGCCACAACTACCGTGTACCCAGTTCTCAGGCTTCGAGGTATCAGACCCAGTCGCTCACCTTTGCATCCTTGGATCCGCCCAGTCGTAAACCTGATGCGACATGGCCGATCCCTCCCGCCTCCCTCCCGAACAAACTCCATTGTCCTTCTCCGTTTCCGGCTACCTTTTCCACTACCCTATCCTGTCTTGGACCCGTTCATTGGATCTCACATGATAAGGCCGCAACCATTTACCGCCTCCAACATTCGCATTCGCAATCACCTGATCGATTGATATCTGCCACAGCAACGTTGACAGCCCGCTCCGCCCCTCCGGCTTTGGGGCCTGGGGCCTGGGTCCTGTCAGTCGGCAAAGCCTTGCCCCACTTAACATACCCGTAGCTGACTCGAGCTTACTACTAGCCTCCCGGTCTCTCACAGTCAGACAGACCATTCGGCTCCCCCACATTACACCACGTCGTCCGAGAGTTCTGGTGACCCCGACGCTTCCGTCGAACTTGGCTGACGGCACCACGTCGGAGAGCGAGAGCGAGAGCGAGAGAAGTGGGCGGGGACTGTTCGGCTCGACCGATCGATGATTGATGGCACAATGGCGGACACCACGCTGTCCCTGTCCGCCTTTCCGTTCCTCACGCCAGATGAGTTTGGCTCTGCATGTCGAGCTCTTGCCGAGCGAACCCGCAGCTGCACGGCCGCCCAAGTGGACGGCGGCTGGTCCTCGGTTCGACTGGTCACACAGGTATATCCCTGTCGGCGTCCTGCATGAACTTGACTTTATTCAATATTGCAAAGATGTGGCACTGACATCGATTGGGGCTGGCTGGCCCCCTCGCGCGATCGTTTAGAATACTATCAGCCTCAAAATTTCTAAACTCTTCGAGGTTCAGAGTCCGGTACTGGATGATGCTGATCTACGAGAAGTCTCGACTCTTACCGATGCTTCTAGGTCTATGCAGGCACAAGCAGAAGCGAGAGCAATGGAAGATGTAGATGAAGATCCGGTCTGCAGCCCGTCCTAGGGGGGTATCAATTGCCGATTTAAGGGAAAAAAAGAAAAACACAGTCCTAATCATTTTCAAAATCACAGGAAGCCCTTGTCCGCACCGATCTCTATCCCACTTTGCAGATAGATTATGATATCGTGTTCTCCCCCATATATCAAGTTCCCGTCTTGTATTTCGTGCTCCGGTGGCACAATCACCAAGGCCCCGTGGGGCTGGACGCGGTCTATCAATATGTAGTACCGGAGCAATACAGGCAGCAATTGCAGAGTGTCGGCGTGATGGGAGGGATCAGTTTCGGCGTAGGTGCACATTCGTTTTCTTTCTCTCTTCCTCTCTCCCTCGGATCGAAAAAAAGGGCAAGACTCGGGGGATTGTTGTTCTTTTTCAAGGGGCTCATGATGTCTTTCGTAGTATCATCCAGAATCTGGCGCTCCGGCCTTTTTTGTCCACCCGTGCAACACCGCGGATGCGATGGCGCATGTTGCAGACGGACAGAGCGTCACCACCGGAACATATCTCCTCATCTGGCTCGGTCTCGTAGGTCAATCGGTGAACCTGCACATTCCCTGCGAGATCGTCGTCTCCGATGGGGCCAGCCCATACTGAAGGGCAAAAGAAAAAGGGTACCTGGAATAAGGATACCCCGCAGAGAGAGATATTTCAAGCAAAAGAACGCCCCTCCTCACCCCCTCCCAAGAGCATCGGTCTTGGCCACCCTTTTGGTGCACGCAATTAATCTTCATCTGAGGAGGCTTCCATGGGTACATCGCTATCCTCTTCCATCGGTGCCTCTTCCTCATCACTCTCATCCTGGCGAGGTCGTTTGACACCATGCGCATCTCCGTTCGTCTCAGCAGCCGTTCGAGAGGGAATCGCGCCAGGTGGTCCACTGAAGATAGACTTTTGGAGATCCGTCGAAGCTCCGACTGGAGCCGCGCCGAGAGCGGGTGGGTTGTACGTGCCACGAAGCTTGGCCAGAATATCCGAGGAACCCTTAGCATAGACAATTTTCTGGAAACCAAAGGCAGACCGTGTTAGTCAATCAGAACCAATGAAATCAATGGAAGAAACGTACCATTTCCTTTCCGAAAAAGTCAAACCCTTGAAGGGCGCGCATGGCTTGTGTGCTGGCTTGGATGTCCTTGAAGACGATATGGGCCTGTCCGCGCATCTTGCTGGTTCTCATGGCCACGACGTCGAGGACGGTGCCATAAGTGGAGAAGAGGGTGTAGAGCGAAGAACGGAGATCATGCTTGTTGAGCTTGTCGGGTAGGTTGGTGCAGTACAATCTGGACAGCTGTCAGTTCTCAGGTGCTTGGTCAATTGCGGTCGAAACGAGCTCACGTTTGGTTGGGATGTCCAGCGGACTTGATATCGACTACTCGAGAGGGAGCGGTCTTGGAGGCCATGTTGTGTTGTGGAAGAGCTGTGTATGGTTGTTGGCTGGATATCACAGACTCAGAGGAAATTGCGCCGTGGAAATGGTGGAGACTGGAGCTTCGCTGAATACCGCGTCGAAGCCGATGTCCAAATCGCAAGAAAAGAAGACCCCCACACGTGACTAGCTGTTCGGTTACGGCGGTCTGGAGAGGCCACCAAGGAAACTCATCAATTAGACTGGCAGAATTGCGGATTGGATGGACTTACATTGCATACCGCCTTTAGAGCAGTAGAGGTGGAGTCATCCAAGCAGGGAAATGCGAGGAAGTTCACAGTCGGTCGATGTTAAATATTGTCTCAAGATGAATTAGAAGAGAAGACTCTCAAATTGGAGGTATATCAGGTGCATAGATTATTGTCTACATGAAAAAGAAAGTCCATGACTGTAAGAGCGACAGTAAACATGTAGCAACCAACAGATCGAGGATTGGACTGTTAAGACCACATTCAGAGTTAGTTAAAAGTGAAGGGCAGCCCCTAGGCTACTTGTACCTGCTACGTTCATGCTAGGCACTCCACAAGACAGTTTCAATAGCGGTAGTGTATCTTCTTTGGTGGCCTCTAGAGTGTTCAAGATGGGCCGCCTTCACGACCTTACCTAAGCGGTCAGCGTCATTGCGTAGCTTTCCCCATCTCCCGCTCTGCCACCCCCGTTCCCCTCGTTCATACCCCCTCATCGACGGTAGAGAGCTCCTCCTGTCGAATTCCTCCATCATGGCTGCTCCTAAAGTTCACCACCTCTTCCATGCCCCAATTGCAGACCACTCGTTCTCCTCGGACAGACAAACCCTCGCCGTTGCCCGGGATAACAATGTGGAGCTGTACCAAGCATCAGGCAGCAAGTTCACTCTGAGCGACGAGCTTAAGGGCCATGACAAGACTGTCACCAGTGTTGACATTGCTCCCAACAGTGGCCGTATTGTTACTTGCTCCCAGGGTTAGCCTTGTCCTCGCTCTATCTATCGAGTTTGTCAACTAATGCATCGCTATCTACTTTGCAGACCGCAATGCCTATGTCTGGGAGAAGACCGCTACTGGCTGGAAGCCTACTCTCGTCCTGCTCCGAATCAACCGTGCCGCCACCTTTGTCCGCTGGTCTCCCTCCGAGCAAAAGTTCGCCGTCGGTTCTGGAGCCCGTGTCATCGCTGTCTGCTACTTCGAGGAGGAGAATGACTGGTGGATCTCCAAGCACCTGAAGAAGCCGATCCGCAGTACCATCACCACCCTTGCCTGGCACCCCAACTCCGTGCTTCTGGCTGCCGGTTCCACCGACTCCCACGCTCGCGTCTTCTCCAGTTTCATCAAGGGCATTGATCAGCGCCCGGAGCCGAGCGCTTGGGGCGAGCGTCTCCCCTTCAACACCATCTGTGGTGAATACCTGAACGACACTGCTGGCTGGATCCAGGGTGTCTCCTTCTCCCCGAGCGGTAATGCTCTCGCTTTCTCCGGACACGACAGCAGCGTCACTGTTGTGTACCCTAGCGCACCCGAGCAGCCTCCCCGCGCGATGCTCAACATCTCTACCCGTCTGCTGCCTCTCAACAGTCTGATCTGGAACGGCGAGAACGAGATTATCGCTGCTGGGCACGTATGTCGCATTTTCCCACCTGTGATTGATCGCAATGAAATGCTAATTTTCTAAAATAGGACTGCGAGCCCTTCCGCTTCCGCGGTGACGAGAGCGGATGGCAGCTAGCCGGTTCCCTGGAGAAGAAGGGTGGTGCCGGAGCCGCCGGAGCTCGCGAGGAGTCTGCGCTGAACATGTTCCGGCAGATGGATCTCAAGGGCCAGACTGCAGTGGATACTAAGCTCAAGTCGACCCACCAGAACACCGTGAACACCATCCGTGTCTTTGAGGAGGCTAACGGACAGGTGAGCTCTTTCAGCAGTAAGTTTACCCCCTGACACTCGTCTGGGAGAATCTATGCTAATGATCTGAACTACAGCTAGCGGTGTCGATGGCCGTGTTGTTATCTGGTCTACCTAAGCATTATATCACCCATAGAATCAAACCTCTGACCGGGGTAGGAATTAAACACACTTTTTCAAACTGGTATACTTGACCTAACGACAGTAAAAGTCTGCAAAACTTGTAGGATGTGATCAGCTCCAATGTATGGATAATGCTACTTTGATGTGAGGAAAGGGTTCGAGACAAGTATGCTAATGTGGCCTCGCTATCTGGACTGAAGTCCCGACTGCCCCGTTCCTTGAAAGTGGTCTACAGGATATATTACAATTAAAGGATTCCCGACCTCAGTTCACGTACATATGCTCATGACGGGGAGAGCTGTACCCTAAGGAGCTAATCGTGACTTTCATATTATAGGTAAACTAAAACGTGTGCGAGACGCGTCTCGTGTACGTACTTTGGACACAGATGATCCGAGACAAAAATACATCGCAGTCCCATTTGTGCCATGTTGGCCTGCTTGGGATCAAGTTGTAACAACCCTTGCTTTAGGAATAGCACTGCCCAGAGTATTGTTAGGGGAATGTTCTTGTATTTGATTTGAATCGCGATATTTAGGCTGAAAGCGAGCGTAGTGTATTATTTGCTCGCAGCATGGATATATGATATATCGAAATTAACATCGCCCTTTCCATATACTTGGGCGGATCGCAGAGTCACCAAAGAGCAGGTGATACATGCCGTCTCTTAATCTTCAAGCTCAACTTCGTGTATCTTTTTAGCTTTAGGATTCGCTTCACCTTGGACTCGATTCAGGACTCGGTTCAGTAGCAAGGGCGCCGCCAAAGTGGTCCAAAATCTCAAAATATCTAGAATGATCGTTAGAAATAAGACACGTGAGAGTTGAAGACAGACATATAAAGACGTACACAAGGCTCTTCCATGTGTCAAGAGGGTGATCTGCGTCTATAATTGACCAATCAAATGATTGGTCTGCTACAGGTTCGTCGCTTGGATAGTGATATGGACTCAGATATGGGTGGGACAAAGCGGCTTCGGCTGTTATTCGTTTCTTTGGATCCCACACCAGTAGCTTTCCCAATATGTCGAGAGCTATGATGTAATTAGCACTTTATTTCCATCTGACGGTTGGCGGGACACACCTTCTGGAAAGGCCTTCTTGATTTTCTTCGCAAAAGGTATCTTCACCCGTTCAGGTAGCCCAGAAATATACTCAGATGTCTGCAGGAATATCAGTCTCCAGACGATGGCTTTTGGGAGGCGTGGCACTTACGCTTTTCGAGCATATAGCCTTGATCACATCATGGGGAATCGAGCCCAGAAGATCGGAAATAACCAGGAACTGGTCCGTGTGATTACGTCCCGGAAACAGAGGCGACCCTTCAATCATCTCTGCTAAGATACACCCAGCACTCCACATGTCGACCTCAACATTATACTTTTGCCAAGTGAGCATCGTCTCGGGGGCCCGGTAAAATCGAGTTGTGACATAGCCCGTCATCCTTGGATCGACAGTTCGTGCCAAGCCGAAATCGCAAATTTTGAGATCACAGTTTTCATCTATCAAGATGTTGCTCGGTTTGAGGTCCCGATGGACCACGCCGGCAGAGTGAATATATTTCAAGGCACGCTGACGAGACTAATCAGTTCGAGCTCTGTAGAATGTGAAGAACTATGCAAGGATGAAGGTACCATGATCTGATAAAAGAAGTACTGGACAAACTGATTTTCCATCGGTCTGGACCGGATGATTTGCGCGAGGTCGGTGGACAGAAGCTCAGTGACAATGTATCTGCCATTTAGTCAGTAGGTATCCGAGGTGGCTCAGATATGCGAGAAAATCTTAGGTCCACGAACATATCATCTAGAGGCGAGACAAAGATGTCACGCAATGATATTACCTTTCGCAACGGGGTTAGTCCATCGATGCATGAGCGTCGAACAGCGATCGACGTACATTTTCGTGTGAAAGATGTCTGAGAAGTTTCACCTCCCTCACAGTCTGTTTGGCATCGATTTTGGAGTTGAAGGGTTTAGAGATTTTCTTGATTGCTACGCCCTCCTTGGTCAGGATATCAGTACAGGCACTGCCGAGGAAGCATGGTCAGATATGGAGAATTATTCATCGCTAAAAGCTCAAAAATGCCTTACCACACGACGCTATGTGTTCCCATTCCCACCAGCTGTGGCTTCTCGTATCTACAAAGAGGGGTCAGTAAGTCCCACCAAAGAGCGTGAACTGCGCGATCTCGATAAACACACCTGCCCGTGAGATCAAAAGTACACCCGCTAACCTGATGGGCCTTTATGCCGGGATCGTACATGGCTTGATCGACCGGTGTAGAGATCCGGGATGCGGACACCTATTGCCACGAAGGTCTATATGTGTGAATAGGTGCTTTCCGTCTTTGGCAAAAACTTGAAGCGCAAGATCGATCGATATCAGGGGGGGTTTACCCCACGCATGGCGGTGATCGGCGTCGTGGTCCAGACCCTTCAAACAGGTTTCTGACCAGTCGTGGTTGGCAAAGTTTTCCGCCAATAATAGTAGGGCTCTACATAGATGCGACCCATGGCAGTCTAGCCCGTGGACAAGCTTCGATTCTGCCCGAGCCGTCAAACACAACCACATCCGGAGAGACAATAGCCCAGTGTTCTGCAGAGGCTCCGCTGACGTCATCAACGTCGTTGGCGCACCTGGGTCGAGGTCTGGAATGATCCAGTCCTCGAAGAATATCAGACTCTGAAGTATACCGAATAACGTTCCCCCTTTTACTATGTTTTAACAAACCCTCGCCTAGGAAGGGTTTGCCATCCAAACGACACTGCCCCCCGCCCTTCGGATATCTTTTGCTAGGGACATCAGACAAAAGATACATTACCTAAATTTCGAAGATTTCAACAGCAACAATCTTTAGGCCCCTGGAAATCACCATATGTAACATGATGAGCTATTCAAGTAACATAGCAAAATTTCAGCATGAATTTCATGGTCGTGAGATAGTCAATATTGGGTCAGTCCGAAAGGGATAGTAAATAATTCTCAAAAGGTGTGCTTGAAAATTGCCTTATAAAATAGAATATGATATTGGAATATTATATTAAGAATAAAATATAAAATAACAAGAGCGAATATTTTGTGGTTGTCGAGATACTTGAACTTCGGGTGATGTATTTTTTATATGGCTTCCCTAATAAAAGATACCCGACAAAACGTATCGTTTGGGTGGCCGACCGTTGCGGAGCCTGAATCCGTAAATTATGATAGAATTCGTTAGGGGCCGGTTCGGCAACAGGTATGAGTTCTATTAGTGCATAGTATCGACAGGCAATTCCTTTGTGATCTTCAGGTCTAAAGTCGGGGTCTCTGCGATCTTCAATGTTTTCGTGCAGAGAATACAACGCTCCTTAGCGACTAAGAGGTGACTGTGTGGCTATCGTCTCCACTCAAAATCTGCAGCATTTCCCACGCTCTAGTTTGTGCGCTTAGGAAGTGATTGCCACACTATGCAGACTTTGAAGAGGCAACGAATTGGCGTTTCGATAAAGTTGTGACAGTGCGCGGCTCAACGGTTCGGCCGGGAGTCATGAATCCTCCGCGGAGTTCAATTTCCGCTGAAGAAGCCCATCAGGCCAATTGTGTCCAATATCGTGGGTCTCGATCGTCATGATCATGAGATAGTGAAGGTGCACGGGGTTGGCGAAGTGGGGGTCGTGACGTCAGAGCCAGACCAAAGTCAGCCCTGTCCTGCCCACCATACAAACCCCGACTGACCAATCATCAACGAGAAAATACGCCCATTCTCTCGCGCCGGTCCGAAGCCCAAACTCGTGGCGCACGAAAGAACAAAGAAAGTCTTTATGCAGACTTCGAGAACTGTGGAGAATCCTCGCGAATGACTTCATGACCTTGGGCTACCCCCCGCCCTGAAGGTATATACTGACCGGCGTACTCCAGCCCCGCGTAGTCCGAAGATCGACACTCCAACTATCACCACCATATGTCAGACACCATCGACATTTCAAATACACGCACAACTTCCGACCGTTAAGGTCGCTACATCGCCGTTGGTCTCATCCGTGATTATTGTTCCAACCTTCAAACTTCTAAACGCTCGGATCGTACCGAGCAACGCACTCGGGCATGTGAGAAGATTGACGGCCCTTGAAGCTCTGTCATATTATGGGAAAGCAGACTTCAATGGCACAAAGAGACTCGTCTAGACAGCTAGAGCGACTGGGTGCGGATGATTTTGTCGCGACCAACTCATCAAAGGTTGCGCAATCCGGCTCGTCCGAACCACAAAGTGCCTGTTCAACCCCGAGCAGTCGCTCTGCCTGGTCTACCCGCTCTCTTCATGGGGTTGAAATGGTGAATAGGTTTCCCACTCCTCGTCCAGAGGAGTCGCCTTTGGCTGACTCTGTCCCAGTAGACAGTAGCAAGGCCAATATCTCTAGGGGACGCGCGCCTAATGCAAAGATTGCCATCCCGAGGGATGTCAACAGTCTGGGCCCGCCGGCTATAGGCCGGGTATCGCGCGCATGTTCGTCGTGTAGATCGCGAAAGGTAAAATGTAGTGGCGAACAGCCCATTTGTCGACAATGCCGTGAGCTCGATCTGACCTGTCACTATCCACTGGGTTGGAATGAGAGAATGAAAAAGTAGGTTTCCTCTTCGCCAATGCGACAAAAGGATTGTTCGTATTAACGAGATATTTAGGGAGGCCAATGATCTGTCCGCTTTGGTCCAAGATTACAGAAACTTCGTCCAAGACCTGCTCGGCACCGCGGAAAGTGCGAAGGCCCAATGGGCTCATTCTACTTTGCAAAAGGTAGGGTTGATAGGTGAACATTCCCCAAAACTCCTTTAAGGTTCGACTAACATAACTTTAGTATCAATCATTAATGGACGATCTACCCGAGACGATTCAACTTGCCACACCTGCGGCGCAAGACGAGAACGGTTCAGTGGAGAGTCCGACCGAGACTGGTCACAACGATCGGCAAAGCTTTGACGAGCAATTACTAGACTCAACGTCCAGCCAGGAAGAAACAGATGGGAAGGAGGAGGAGGCGCAGCAATTCACAGACGGAGTCATGACGGATTCCCTCGACTTTGCCCTTGGAAACTTCGCTACAAACTTACCTCAGCCGGTCAATAAATACGGCATGCCATCGCGGCAGCTTTCCGATCTTTTGTTCGAGGGGTATTGGAGCAATGTGCACCCTGGTTTCCCTATGATCAACCGACCGCTCTTCCGTACCCAGTACCACAGCTTTTGGGATCAAGGGCAGCAGCCAGGCGACAAATGGCTAGCAATTCTAAACATTATCTTCGCCATCGCCGCCAAATATGCCCACCTCACTCAGGCACCGTGGCGCGGCGAGGAGAATGATCACTTCCTATACTTCAATCGAGCAAGGTTACTGAGCTTGACAGGCGAAGAGGTGTTCAGTCCCCCAAACCTTCAACAAGTACAACTCGAGGGATTAGTTGCATTCTACCTGCTTGCAATTGATCAGATCGGCAGGGCTTGGAGAATTTCCGCACTGGCTGCCAGATCCGCCGTCACACTGGGTGTCAATCGAAGTCTCACGAAAAAGCTGCCACCAAGACTAAGAGAGGCACGCTTCCGACTTTGGTGGTGTCTTTACACCCTTGAGCAGACGCTGGGTCTGATTTCTGGTCACATCTCATCAATTCCCAAAGACAAATACGCCCCGCCCCTACCTATACCTTTTGAGGAGGAAGACTTCGAAACCGACTCTTCAGCTTCGGCTCTGCTTCAAAATCCCGCAGTTCGAAAACAATGGCTCCAGACAATCATGCCAAGTTCGAAGAGTTGGCCGAGCGATGGTTACAGCAAAAACAGCCTGCAGGAATCGTCTCCAAGAGATAATGCTTGGCTTAAATTCATGAAACCTAATGCCGGCCTCTTCTACCTTTTCTATTGCGACTTGGCCGTCATCATTGAAGATATCGTCAATCAGGTCCAGGTATCCTCCATTTGGACCGACAGCGAGAATCGTATTGATGGCCTCCGTTCTCGCATCGAGTTCTGGAAAAACAGTCTCCCGTCATCTCTGGACTTAACAACAGTCGACCCCCAAGGCAGCGTGAGCCAGATGCGGTACAAGCTGGGTCTAGAATTTCACTACCAAAGCGCTCGAATCGTACTAGGTCGACTCTGGCTTTGTCAACGAGACGAACTTGGTCTGGATCAATCACAAATGCTCAATCATAACATGGCAGTGATGACCCTGGATGCCGCGAAACAAATCCTCGACTTGCTACCCGACCAACCAAACACGATACAACTTTACCAGACGTTCCCATGGTGGAGTGTCCTTCACTATATCTCCCACGCAGCGAAGATCGTACTCTTCGAATTGTCGATTGGATGTAGGCACGTACAGAATAGCTCGCCGCATCTCGTCTGGCTCGCGAAAAAGGCTATTTGTTGGTTGCACGCTATGTCAACCCGCAGCCCGGGCGCGGAGCGAGCGTGGCGGCTTTGTGACTCGTTTTATCGTAAAGTTTCGAAACAGAACGGGTATTGTACGAATGATATCCCGCCGACGACCGAGACTGTCAATCCCTCCGAACGGAAACAGCAGTCCGCTGGTTCTAGCTCTGCGGAAGTTGGTGATTTGGAACAGTTTGACTTTCAAATTGATGATGTGGAGTTGACAGACTGGATAATATGATCAGTCAGTGGCGCTAGAGGTTGGGATTCAGGAAAGGGACTTGGGAAGCATTTTAGAGTTGCATGGGTTTATCTTGCATCTTATTCAACGATTCAAACTCCGCAGAAGCCTGTTCTACTTTACTACATTTTTAATGTTCGAACACTTCCGACTGTGCTAAAAGCCTGTCACAATAATGAAATGACAAAAAGCCAAAAATTCGAGGCAAAAGAATTATACAATCAACTAGCTACCTATTGAATGAGTCTTACTTGATAAAGTATTCGTGGTCCAGTCTCGTCCCAAACCGTAGATGATCTGTTCTTTAAATATCTACCATATCATGGCAGCACTCTACTCTTGATATCAGTAAGCGCTCAATGTTGTGTCTTTGTTCCTCGTTAGAGAAACGACATGCTGTAACGCAGCTTAAAAAAGCCCTAATTTCCCGCACGTCAGGGCATGCCAAGTTCCCCTGACAAAGCAAGTGAGCTGGACTATAAGTTGCTGCACTTGTAGAATCACGACGGCGATCAGACACATTGCACATCGCCCCGTGTTCCTCAGGGCTACTGTAAAATCTCCTCTCAATTATCCAGTCATTATACGCAGTGCCAAACCTCTTGGAATTCCTGGCGAAAGGGATGTTGGTAGTCAGACAAATGGTGGTGAATCACCAACAAGTGCACACCGCTCCGCATAGCACCGACCCCGATCGATCATTGTTCAAAGGCGCTGAAAGAAAGCACTACGTTGGCGGACAATCTAGAAGCTCTTAGCTGAAGATACAACAATGAGATGGCTGAATCCACAAGAAACCTCCAGCTCACTGCACGTTGAGCCCCAGGGAGGACCCCTCCGCTGAACTTCGGTCTCATTCATGTCCTTATCACTGGATGACCGCTTGCAATTTCTCTCTGAGCTATTTGAAAGTGTGTTATCACTTTGCATATCTGAAGCTTAATCAACAGCATGTGAAGGAGAGACACGGGTAACGCGTCGCTCGAGTCCCTTTACTGAGATTGAACAGAGTTTGGAGGTTTGCAGGAGAAGTCAAGTACGCTTAATGAAGGGCATACAATAGTCCACGGAAGAGAAGCGACCTTGGTCAGTGTTGACGAGAATATTCTCGAAGTAGTATCCAGGTAGGAGTCGAGGCGCGAAATAAAGTTTCTGGTGTATAATTATCAACAAGAAAGCGGGATGACGCTTTTAAGAAACAAAGACTTAGAACAATCATCCTCTATCTAATGTGCTAGAACAAACATGTATGGCGCATAAAATCTGGTATCTGGCAACCTAAGTCAACATGATCACACTATCTTCCTTTTCCATCCTCTCTATAACCGACTTCTTGCCGAAAGCAACAGCTCCTTGGACCCTAAGATCCTCGGCGCCTCCTCACATATGGTGTCATAGATGGATGGTCCAACTGACTTTGCAAACATATAGCCTCCCGATGGGAGACTCACTATCGAGAAAGCAATGAGCGCAACCGGTCCTGTAAAGAGGCCTAACCCAAAACCCAAAGCGGTAAGACCGCCAGGAATGCCCCAGAGACATACTGGCGCTCCTACGGCGACGCTAGTTCCTTGTGCTATTGCGTTCCAGTGGTTCGGGTCTAGAATATTCGCAACGTCATGTAAAAGAGTAGCAGGGGCTGCTGGTAGGTTCAGCTTGACCTGGGCAGCGCCCTTGTACGTCATACCCTCAACCTGGAGAGGGTAGAGGTCCTCGGGGAAATGCAGCGGCTCCTTGATCTGTAATTCCGAACACGAGGGAATAAGCAGATGGAAAACAATAGCCTTCGCCCTCTCTTGGTCTTTGTCCATTAACTTCTGTCTGACTTCACGCATGAACAAACAAATGTGGTCGAGGTTATTGCCAAGTTTATTCACAAACTCTGGTGGGAGCGGGTGCGCTGTGGTCAATCGGTCAAACGCCGGATGCCAGTCCGTGGAATTGTGGTACACGAAGAAAAGATGATTCTCTCGGTCTTTCACGTCAGTTTGATTGATCTTCATTTTGATAAAGTCGTAGACAGGTTGGGCGAACCCGTTAGGGCCACCGGCACCACATTCAGCGATGCAGTTACTATCTGCGAGATGACCGGCGATAACGTTCAATGCTTCGATTGCCTGCTGGGCTTGGGCGACCTGGATTATTTTAAGTGAAGCGTTCCAGCATTCGAGATAGTCGATGCGACTAAGGGATGATGGTTCAGGCACGGTGCTGCTCTTGGCTTGCGCTACAGAGCTATCCGTCATCGCCACCGGACCATTCTTCACATTATCACCCTTGAGGCTGGGCGCCACTGTCTCGGAGCCAACAGCAGCCGAGTTTGAAGGACCAGGAGAAACTAAGGATAAGTCCTTGAGTGTCCCTGCGCTGGACTGAGGCAAGACAGGACCGAGATTTGGGGCGAGAGCGTTGAGTAGAGGCTGGGCGTTGGCCGGGGGAGATTCAAGGACGTCCTTGAAGCGATGTGCTAGCTTCATACTAAGACGACCAACGCGGATCAGGCTAAGAATATCGCGCTTCGCTACGGCGAGATACAGCAGCTCTAAACCGTCCATGCCAACGGTTTTCGCCACTTCGGTAGGATACTTTATGAGCAGTTCGTGGTGAAGTGCAATGTAAGCTTCGTCAGGGGAGAGGGAGGGAAACCACTCCTGCGCCAGAATTTGAAGATCTGCTACCGGAAAACGGTATGCATCGACCATGTTGATAATAAACAAATGGACAAAGGTTGTAGATGCCCTTCTTGAGAGTTTAGCGAGCGAGGGCGGATTAGGTCGTCAGCGGGAATGGACAGGGTTGGTGATGTTTGACAAAAAGACGGCGTATGAAGGTTGAGAACACGCTTATAGGACCGTAAAGGTCAGTCCAAGAGCTTTGAAAGACAGATGATGGAATCCGGCAGTTCGAAGCAGCGGCGGGGGATGACCCATTTTATGTACCCCCAGGGCCACTGAGCCTGCCATGACATTCAGGAATGAGGCTATAGTGTGGCTGTTGCTTTGCTGTCCTCTCAAGCTATGTCCATTATATATTGGTAGGTAAGGCGCTTAAATGGTTGGTTAGGAGGACGGGGGCATTTCAGTGCGGCTCAGCCACGTATCGAGACTAGGGTGTACATATCCTTCGACTGGATGCAGTGATCCTAAATTAGTCTCTGTCTATTGTCGAGTGCTTTATCTGGACTTGATTGCGGTCGGAGTGAGGGGACATGCATACAAAACGATAGGTTCAGAGGTATTAGCTACTATAGCGTCCCCGTGACGAGTAACCCCGAGCTGCACTAGAAGGATCAAGCTCAAGACCCGTAGACTTCATTGCATGCCGTGTGTATGCAATTTTTCATTGAGCTGTTGAACCCAAGGGCATCGGTGCATGAGTATGGATGGAATGCGCGCTAGTGTGTACACTGGCCAGGCTCAGCCGTTCCCTCGCGGTTGGCGAGACGCCGACAGTTATCCGCCCGTATTGTCGTGGATGATCAAGATTGCATGGTTCATGGTGCTAGGTACACACCGATATACGGTTTAACACCACCGGCGACGAGATCGCGAATTATTTACGAGCGCCGCACAATTCGGGTGGACTGATTAAGCGACAGCCCGCAAGACGATAAGCAATATTTTAGGTCGTGGAGGTAGATGGTCACTCGGTATTCCCGAGCCTCCCAACCGTCCCCTATTATCTAGCAGTTTTGTTTTCGCAGCCCTAGCGGTATAGTCCCCGTCGGTCATTTACCGATCGATTTAGCCGTCAGGTCGATTCAGACAACTTATTCTATGTCATTAAAGTAGAAACTCAATTTGTACGTTCAAGTAAGCATAGGCAGGTGCGCCCATACTTCACCGGATCTCATGATGTCATCGCGTGGACTCATCACGTCGACACCCCACATGACCACTTACCTAATCGCATCAACTTCCCCGGATTCTTCAACGGCACGATCCTCACTCCCTTCCCCACCTCACCAACATGTTGCGCCTCGGGGGCCTCACACTCTGGTGTGCTGCCTACTTTTTGCTGGGACTCACAACGGCACAAAATGACACCAAGCCCATCTCCAATGAACTATTCAACTCCCTCGAGGAGTATTCCCGTCTGGTAGACATATCCTACTGCGTGGGTATGACGGGTGTCCAGAAACCATTCCAGTGTCTGAGCCACTGCGCAGAGTTTCCGAATCTGGAGTTAATAGAGGTAAGCCCAACACCCCTTTGTGTAACATCAAGAGATCTGAAGTCTAGCTAAATTACTAAAATACAATCCAGACATGGAACACGGGTATCCTGCTCTCCGACTCGTGCGGCTACATTGCACTTTCGCACGCGCCGGGACCAAAGCGCATCATCATTGCTTTCCGGGGTACATACTCGATCACGAATACGATAATAGACCTCTCCGCCTACCCACAATCCTACCTTCCCTACACCGGCGACGACGACGACAACAACAACAATAGCACCTCCCCGCTCACCCTCCACTGCGAAAACTGCACCGTCCACGCAGGCTTCATGAAATCCTGGCTAAACACCCGTCCCACAATCCTCCCTACAGTGCTAACAGCCCTCCAAAAACATCCCGACTACGAAGTAACACTCGTCGGCCACTCCCTCGGCGGCGCAGTCGCAACCCTAGCCGGTCTAGAAATGCGCCTGAAAGGCTGGGACCCGCTCGTAACGACCTTTGGCGCACCGATGGTCGGGAACGCCCCGTTCGCGGGCTTCCTAGATCAAGCTTTCCAGATTGGGACTTCTAGTCAGGACGGGATCGAGAATCCCGAGATAGCGCGTATTCGTCGCGTGACGCACGTCGATGACCCCGTGCCGTTATTGCCGTTGCGGGAATGGGGGTATGCGCCGCATGCCGGGGAAGTGTTTATTTCCAAAGCGGCCTTGCCGCCCGCGAGGGAGGATGTGTGGGCGTGTGCCGGTGACGAGGATGCGCGGTGTATTACCGGCGCGGAGGCGTCTTCGGCTTCGTTGTTTGACGTTTTGAGGGATTTGGATGTTTCGTTGGATCTCTTCGATACGCCGGTTGAGCCGTGTCTGGAGGAGGAGAAAGAGGGGTTGGAGGGAGAGGGGTTGGAGGTGGGTGCCCAGCAGCAGGTCCTGGGTAAGCAGAGGGGTACTGGGGGTGCAGAGTGTGTATCGAAGGCACAGGTTGAGACGGCTCCGTTGTATCCGCGGCACTGGAACTGGTCTCTTATTCCGGCGAGGTATAGACTGTGGGAACTTTTCTATGCGCATCGGGATTATTTCTGGCGAATTGGGTTGTGTGTACCTGGGGGTGATCTTTTTGGATGATTGGGATTTGGGTTTATAATAGAGCGGGCGTTTGGAGTCAAGGGTTTTATCAGGATGTTGTTCATATGGGATCTCCCATGTTTGTATAGATCTGATCTTCGCAACGGGGATATACCTAGTCTCTCAAGAATGGACATATTGAACTCGCTAATCCGAGGATGAGTAATCTTGCATCTGTAATTGTATAATTCCACAGAATGTCGAAACTTATGTCAAAGAATGCAAAAGGTCAATGGCAAGAACATGTCAACAGTCAAAATGTACGGAGATGAATATCTAGAACAGAACGCCCAAGAACAGATCAGGAAAAAGAAAACAATCCAAAGCTATGAACAAAACCAAGAACTCAAAAAAGAGAGTCATGACCAAATGCATAATCACAAGGTTCAACTCGAATCCAACCCCTCGCGTTTACTTCCCGTCCTCCAAACTGGGCACAATGACCGGCCCGAATTTAACAACATTCGCATAAGCCCCATCCCCCTGAACCATAAAGTCGGCCGCAAGACTCAACTTCGCCTTCTGCGCACTAAAGGCCTGATGCTGCATCCCGAACGCCGGCGTCGAAACCACATCCGGATCATACGCAACGATAGCAACGTAATTCCTCCTCGCCATGAGCTTTTTATGCTCACGCGGCTGGCCGTTGACGTCCGTCTGGAAGATCTCCATCATGTCTTCCTTTGTATCGGTGGGTTGGGCGGAGGAGCGGTGACCGTTGGCGGGGACGTAGAGGGGTTTGGAGCTGCTGTGGAGGAGTTTGACGACGTAGGAGGGGGGTGGGGTGTTGACGATGGGGGACGAGATGAGTTGGTACATTGTTTTATGGTCGGAGGGCTGAGAGGGGTCGTGGACTAGGCCGGCGCCGCAGACGTTGACAGCGCCAGAGAGGAAGGTCATTCGGAGGGATTTTTGGTGCGCGATTCCTTGGAGGGTGCGGATGAGGTATGTGCGTTCCAGGTCCTAAGATGCCTGTTATTGGGATGCAAAGATGGTGAGGAGAGGAACGAAGAGGGGATACATACCTTTGACTCATGTGTCCATTGATCGCGTAACTCATCCATGAGATCAAACTCGCCAAATGGACTCAAGATGCCCCCCATCAGTCCGGACTTTCCAACAGCCCGCTTGACAGAGTCAAAGCCCGAACCGACAAATTCTTTTGCACCAACCACGCCAGCAACCGAGCTAGTCACCTTACCCAGCACATTATACGCGCCAGTCACTGCTCTCTTACCAGTTGCGACGGTCTGCGCGATATGCTCCGCCGTCTCCAGACGGGGGTAGATCAACGGCATAGAGACCATCCACAGACAATGCTGGACACTCGGTGGCAGCATAGCAACCTTGGGGAAGAGGCCTTGGTACGTGGGACCGGCCATGACTTGGTGCGGGTTTCGCTCTGAGCGGCAGTCGGGTCCGACGACGACGACGCCAGGGCCGAGGTACTTGACAAAGTGCCAACCAGTTCCGGTGATGGTGAAAAGGTCAGTGTCGTTGTTGACATTGCGGAGGATATCGAGGGTAGTATGGTGTTGGAAAAGGAGATACATCTCGATACCAACGCGTCCGATGTTCTTGAACATATTAGAGAACTGCATATGCTCAGGATACGATCCAAAGCCATCGAAACTAACGAGATATGTTAGTATCAGCGACCCTCCCGATCCACAACCCAAAGGTACCCTCCCGTGGTTCAACACTCACATATCATGATCATCAATCTGGCAGATATAAGGAATCTGCGCAAAACTTTCCCTCAAATACGGCTGATCAAAATGACTCGTGTAGTAATGGAAATACGCATGCGAGACATCCTGTTGATTAGCCGCCGTCCACGGTGCATTCTTCCTCGCCTCCTTGCCACTAATCGTAAGCCACTGCTTCAAACAAGGAATCTCCTTCCACATTCGATCAGCATAGATCTGACCGCCCAAACAGAGCTGTGTATGGAAACCTCCAATCTCATTATGTTTCTGCATGATATCCTTCCACATGAAGCCGACGCCGCCGAGGCGTGCGCGCTCGTTCGCGTTCACATTCAATGAGAAATCGTTACCGGATGTTGCGATGAAGCGCCAGTTCGTCTCGTGTCGACCAGCGACGAGGAACTCGTATCGTGTGCAGCCGAGATGAGACGTGATGGCGTAGGTCCACTTCGCGGGGCCGGCGTCGTCCATTTGCAGGTCGATCTCATACTTGTAAAAGGTCCATCGCTGGTGTGCGGCGATATTGATTGCTTTGAGCTGGCGCGGGTTCGGGGATAGATCCACGCTTTGATGGAGGTGGATTGTTGGGGGCTGGGCTGCGTCGGTGACGAGGAGAATAGATCCTAGCCAGAGACCGCGCTCGAGGTCCATGTTCGTATATCGCAGATAGGGACCAAAGTAGACTCCGTTGGTTGGGGCAGTCTTGTAGATATCCATTCCACTGCTTGGTGGAGGGCCCGTGAATCCCGCCATTGGTGATTGCAAGCTCTCAAAGCCGGGAGTCAGAGGGACACCCGGAGAGGCCAAGGGTTTGCCAAATGCTGATAAACCGGGGGATGTCAGAGGGTGGCTACTGTATACACTTCCGACGGGAGAGAGAGGTGTCTCGTTCAGGTTCAGAGGCGTGGGGCCCTTGGGGAACTCCCACTGCGTTGATTGCGTCGGCAGATGGATATAATAGTACTGGCCAGAATTCGGATCCAGATGCGCAATCCAGCCCTCTGGCAAAGGCGGAGGAGATGCCGGAGGAGGACCAGAGGGTCCAGGAGAGGCAACTTGTGCCGGGTACTGTTGCGCTTGCTGTGCTTGCTGAGTAGGTTGTTGTGTTTGCTGCTGCTGCTGCTGTGGATATTGAGCCTGGCCATTAGCAACAGCACTCTGAGGCGACGGCCCCGCGCTAGATTGCTGCCGCGGGTCATTCGCAAAGGCAGGATGGCCCTCCGTCGAGGCCGTGGGCGCAGGAGAGGGCGCAGAAGCGATAGCAGGGTGAGCTTGGTTGGCAACAGCAGGATGACCAGCGATAGCTCCAGCCGCAGCTCCAGCCGCTATACCCGCTGCGACACCCGCTGCGGCAGCACCTGGCTTCTCATTTGGATACCCATTAGCAGTACCCGCGCCAGAGACACTCGAATAAGCAGGTGGAGGCTCATCGCTGATGCGCATCCGATCCATATCATGCTCCAGCGCATTCGCGTGGATTCTGGACTGCTGGTCCAACGGGATCGCTTGCGCATGCTGAGCCTGTGGTGTAGGAGTTCCATACTGGGAAGGATGCTGCGGCGGCGGGCTACTATATTGACCCGGATGTTGCTGCACCTGCGCCTGGCCAACCTGCCCAGCACTAACCACCTCAGCCCCTTGATATACCGTGGGCGGACCATGAGGCTGCGAGCCCGGCAATTCTGTCGGCGTCCACGGCCTCTGCGACTCCTGCGGACCAAAAGTCGGCTGCTGCCCAACATACTGTTCAGCCCTCCTCTGGGCCGCCGAGCTCTGCGACTGCAGACCCGCCAGCGTTCCGGTCCCCGCAATCCCCGCAGCCGCATACCGGGCCTCAATATCCGAGCCCGGTTGCTGACCGGGACCTACGATAGGTGTCTCCGGCGGCGGTGGAGATCCGCGCTGTGCGCGGGTCGTCGACGTCGACGCCGTTGAACTAATGCGATTAATACCGGATGAGGATGACGATGGCGGGGCTAGATTCGAGCCCGGTCGGGACGATGAGCTGACCGGTGGTGGATAGTACTGCTGGCGATAGTCGTATTGCTGTTCGCCCGAGTCAACGGGTGCCGATGCCGTGGGGGGCCGGGGGTATGGCCGTGCTGCGAGGGCAGCAGCGTCCGGGGCATCGGGGCCAGGCGATTCGGGGAGCGGCTTGGGCGCTGCACCGCGACGCTCTGCTAGAGTTGCGATTCTGGGTTCGCGGCCATCGCGGGGTCGCAGTGCGGGCGGATAATCTGCGGGGCTGACCGAGCCCGAGCCCGATCCTGAGCCTGCACTGGCCGGGGGCGGCGAGTTGTATCGCAAGCCATCCGTGGGACGGGTATCGTGTGAGCTGCTGGATGAGCGCAGTTGCGGACGTGGCCGGTCATCGGGGTAAGGGAGGGGGATGTTGGGTGGACTCGAGGCAGATTGCGGACTGGCCGAGTCCCGCTTGTTGATACGCAGAGGCTCAACGCGGTGGTTTCCGTCCGGCCTGCCGGAGGAAGAGGTGTTTGTGTTGACGGTTGAGCTGGTGAGGAACAGCTCGCCGTCCGGGTGGATGGCACGGCTCTCGCCTGGATTCATGATGCAGGCCGAGGCGAATGCGCTTCGAAGTTAGGGGGAAGTTGCAGGTTGCAGATCGTCCGGTAGTAAGGAGAAAAAAAAAAGTTGCAGAATGCACCGCAGCCACTTGAAGAACGAATGCAACGAGAGTACCAATCACGGAGCTAGATGTGCCGATCGGTGTGATCGGTGGTGAGTCTGGTCAGTGAGGGGCAGGGGCGGGCACTAGAGGCCCCGTGGCGGGGAGAAGATCACAGGAATAGGGGGTGGTGATAAAAATAAATTCGACAGGGGAGGGGGGGAAAGAGCAACGGGGGAGTATGTATGTAAAGTATCTGAGAAGGAAGAAGAAGAGAGAGAAGATGAGAGCGTCGAGAGTAATCTGGCAACCTGGACTTGAACTCCCAGTTTCGCGCCGTCTTCTAAGCGCCCAGCTGGGCGAGACGCCGACCCCGCAGGTGTGACAGCCCATCACGGCGTGTACTTGGGCAGAGAGTGACCGGTGGGGGGTGATATACTCACACAAGCGGGACCAGCTCATGACCGTGATTGGCTGTCGTCGAAATGATCATGGATTTATGTACCTGACTGTGAGATAGCACCCAATGACAGTCGATCGAGGGACGAGATCCTCGGATATACTTCGTGTTTACATCACATCGGAGGGAGTTGGGTACCTTGGTTCAGATTCACGCTGAACTAAGGTTAGCTTGACATGACTAAGGATCCGTACTAACTCAACTATGCAACTATGCAAATAACTACATCGACTCCTCAACGGTCGAGATCTCGATCAGACAATAATCAGACAAAAGAAATTGTAGTTCCATAAACACATTATTAACAAGTCGTGTTCGTTTCTATACATACATCCCATCCATCATCACTCATGCGAATAGTACATGCTCCCAAAAAAAGGTTCCAAAGCTCAAAAACAGGCAACAACAAAATAAAAGAGTCAGTCACACAGATGCCCCAAAAAATCAATATGCCCACGGAAAGAAAAACGCCAATGACCACCAACCCGAACAGATTCCGATCCTCCCAACACATTCCCGTGATTTGACTAGAACCCAAAATTGACCATTTGCAGGCCCTCCTGAGCCATCAAATCGGCCCAGTCCACATCGAGCGTATGGCCAACACGCATCAAACACTCCAGCTGTCGCTCATAGACAGTCTGCAAGATAGCCCGGGTGGTTGCCGCATTGCGACCCATCCCGTCTTCCTCGTCTTCCATGCTAGTCATCAATTCCATAGCCATCATCTTCAGGCCACTAGCGGACGCCGTAGCACCCGCGAGGAAGAGTGGAAAGACCAAAAAGTGCCGATCGGCACGACGAGTCTGCGTCGTCTGCTCGGCGATACGCAGAATCTCCGCTGCATGATGGTCAATCTCGCCATCGGGGGTGAACTCCGACTCGAGTCGTTGGCGAGGCCACATGCTGCTGTAGGTGAACAGCTGGCTGACGTGGAACAACGTGGCGGACTGCTGTAGGATCTCCTGTGATCGCCGCGGGAGGCTATCCTGGCGCTGATACCAATAGGCTACATCGGAGGCCTCCCACAGACGGTTCAGAGCCCGACGCAAGTCACTGATCTCCTTCGATCGCTGGTTGAAGTCGGCGAAGGGGACAGACACCTTTTCCTGGCGCAGTCGCGAACCCAGGAATCCAATCTGAGTCGCCAACGAAAAGGTATCGGCATAGAGGCGCATGAGAGTAGGCAAGCTTTCATGCTCCTCGGGATAAATCACGCTGTATCCTTCGGTCGCGGATGGGTAGAGAAGGCTTTCTGATCCCGGGAGCATCTGGTGATCCATGATAGCGCGCACAAATTCGCCGGTTCCTGCGCCACTGAATAGGGCGTAGAGGTCGATGTGGCAGATCCACCAAAGGATGAAGGGGTGTGGTTCGCGGCCGAATTTGGACTGGCGGAGGAGGGCGATGTGGAGGAGACGAGAGATGTGGTGAGACCAGAGGTTGGAGCCTTGTGGCTCGGCGGCTGCGACCTAGAGAAGGGAGGCAGATAATGTTAGTATGAGACAACTCCAACTTTGCGAGAATTGCATAGGAGTGTTGTACCTCGTAGATGAGTAGAAGGAAATGGGTCAGGAACAATCCATCCGAGACAAGATCGTCGTTGTTGCGGAGGCTGATCTGTAGAGAAGGAAATGCCTGCTGGTAATATTGCAGCGCATCCACGTTTTGTCCGGTTCCGCTGTGTGACAGACTGAGAGCCGAGACGGTCATAATGGCATGGGAGAGCTACACGTCATTAGTATACAGACACTCAAATGTTTGACGAAGAAGAGACATACTGGAGGGAAACGAGCCGCTTCTCGCTCCAGGAAGTCGACACTTAGAGTCATGCCATTGCGGTCAAATCCGTACGTGTCATCCAGACCACGGTCATGAGGAAACAATTGCTTCCAAACGACGTGTCGGAAATGAGCAAACAGCGTCGAATCTTGTTGCCTCTGTCGAGCCTGGTGATCCATGCGCGAGTCAACCAAGAAGGAAGAGGAGCCATGTTCCTCGCCCAAGACGGGAGATGGGAAGGAACCCATGATCGGAGATAGAGAGAGGGAGCAGAAGGGATCCGAAATCTCGGAGGTAGGTGACACTCGTGAGGTTCTGCCAGCCGAGGGCGAGCGGCGAGTGACGTCCTCAAACGTCTTCAAAATGACTACATTGGGATCATCGGCGGGATCGGTCTCGGTCTTGACCACGCTCACGGGACTACTCGCTACCGAGTATACGGACTCGGTGACGGTGGCCTTGGGCTTCTCCGCATCATCGGCGTACTCGGGAAGCGAGCTGAAGATGTCCGGGACCATGATCACATGGTATGTGCCTGGGGTTGTAGCTTCGGCCTTTCTTTCGCGCTCCTCATCCGAGGTCAATAGTGAAAAAGCCGGGAGAGCATCTCCGAGAGAGAAATAATCGCTTCCAGATCGGTCCTCGCTTGATCCTGGTGATGAGACTACACAGCCTGTCAGACCAAAAAATGCTACACTATACGGGGCCAGGAAAACGATAAAAGAAAAGGAAATCTTACGATCCCAGACCACGTTGCCCTCGGTCTTCACATCGGCCATACGGCCCATAATGCGCGGCGTATCATCGCGAAAGGCTAGCCGCGGTCGATAGTCGCAAATATGACCGAGTCGTGTACATTGCTAAGAGAGGAACGAATGGTAAGCCCAAGAACCCGAGAGCGAGCGCGATAGAAAAGAAGAAGTGCCGAAGCCGAAGAATGTGCCCTACATTACATTGCGGGTGTCCCTCATCGCATTTGACTGCAAGGAATGTTAGATTAGCCAAGGGAATCCGAACACGACGACAGGAATCTTTTCAGATTACTCACCTTTTCGACTCTGTAGCGCGCGAACCAAAGCAGCGGGTCAATTGAAATGGTTCATGGCTAAATGGTGGGAAGAAGAATGCAGGAAACTCACCCGACACGTCCTGTGTAGAGAGAAGGTTAGTAACTGAGCGTGTGCGGGTAGGACCCCGAGTGTTTCGTCGCGGGCGGGTAGAGAGCGGGAGGAACGGAGAACGTACCAGCAGCCGGTCCGAGATCGCGGCGGAAGACGGATACGCGGCGGTGCGATCATGCTCTTGTCTGATTTACCCTCGAGAACCTCCTCTTTCGGGGCGATAATTGGTAAACGGAGGGTGCGCTTGGCGGAGGCATGGCCTCGGCGGTTTTGCATCACCAAACTGGTGACCGTCATAAGGCTGACTGAGTGCCTGGCAAGACGGCTGGCAAAGGGGGTCCAATTGTTAGCGGGAGAGATCAGGGCGGGCGGGATCACAATTCGTACTTTGGAGGGTGTAAATGGTCGACCACGGACGGTCGATGACCGTTGGTAGAAGAATTAGACGGTGATCGATGCAGATCGTATCAAAGTCTCGGTGCCGCTAGGAAGTATAGAGTATAGAGTGTAGGATATAGCGACGATCGCGGGTAGTGCCTTAATGATCAGCGACTGGGGGGGGGTGGGAAGGGAGTGGGGGTGGAGAGGAGAGGGGAAAGGCTAAGGTTATGGTGGGAGAAGTCACGGAAGGAAGGGGAGGTGAAAAGGGAGGAGGAATTGAGCGGAAAGGTTATGGATTGCGGGAAAATAGGGAATGAAGGAAGAGGAGAAGAGGGAATGAAGTATGGGAGAGAAGGAGTGGTGGTGGTGGTGGTGATGATGAGGGCCTGGACTTTTGAAGAACTCGAGGCGGAGGGGGGTGGAAAAAAGGGAAGTTATGTAGGTTCACATCACGAGCAGGAAAATGCAAATCAACCTGCAGGAGAAAAAACCGGCGGAATGGCGAGACAACTGCATGGTTCGAGCGGGCGCAGCCTTGTTCCTTTCTGGCTTGACGGGTGGCGGGAATCTGGAGGGAAGAATCTCGGATGCGAAAGATGCAAGTACCGGGAGGTGGAGAGGAAAGGGAGAAAGCAAAGAGATGGATCGGACGAGAGCGTGTGTGATACAGTGAGAATGAGGGGGGGGGAAAAGGACGAACAGGTCAGATCGGACGACGCTGACTGGTCAGTGTATACTGGAAAAAAGGTGGGAAGGATGGGAAAACCGAAAAAAAAGGGACGAAGGATGTCCGGTTCGTCCGGGGATGGAATCGGGTTAGCTTGGGAGAGGAACGAGTAGCTGGACGAACCTGTGAAGAGAAAAAAAAAATAATAAATATCAAATCAATTCCAAAAACCAGTGAAAACCAAAAAACGCGGACCAAAAACGATCCCAACGCGAATGGACTAAGCCAAACCTAGAAAACGCTAAGACAGAAAACAATCCACACGCTAAAACACTAAAAAACACTAAAAAACCGGATGGCATGCAGGTGCCAACCATGTGGTCGACGTGTTGCTATTCTTACCCTCTTGCCTAAACGGGACAGGGTTCTGCATCTAGCGACAAACTTGCTCGACCCTACAAACTCCGATTACTAGTCATATTGGCTCGGTTACCGAAAAAAAAAACGAATTATACAAAACTCAAAGAACAAGGAATAGGCACTGGCCACGATTTCACTAATGATCTCCAAAATGGTTCCAAATCTCCACGTCTCCCAGAAATAGCAGAGAAAAAGAAACGGATCGACTGGTAGGCTATCAAAGCATAGTGACCGATCGACGTGACTGATTGGATCGACCGCCCCGGGGGACCGGGACTCGGGAATAAGAAAACGGGCCTGTCACTATACGCATGGGAAGAAAAAACTTGGCTGGGGAGACGAATGTGGGGACTGAAAGTGATCAGCTCTATAGCGACGAGTCGGGTAATGCAGTGCGTTTTCCGTATGTATGCAAAATTGCTATTAGTAACAGAAGTCATGGTTCATAGGTCATGGAGTCATAGATAGTGAAACTAGGCAATCGGGAGTCGTTTGATAGATTCAACGGGGGCTTGGGTTGGGGCTTGGGCTGGGGCTGGCTGAGGGACACGTCGAACCGGAGAGTCAAACCCGCACACGATTTCCAAGGACGGGGCAGAACCGGCGATATGGAAAGTGCAGCCCCCAAAAACCTTAGCGTAGGGGTGAGTGATGGTGGTGGGAAGCAGGGCAGGCGGGCAGAAAGACAGGGCTGAGGGTAGGGCAGGAAAATCAATCAGAGACTACGGTAATTGGACACGGAATCCAAGGAGCATGAGAAGGGCAATCATATTGGACATTCCCAGGGAAAAGGGAAAAAGAAAATAACATCCAGCAACGCAGAACCGCGCCACGGTCGGAGCCGAAGAATGCACATCTGGGGAAAAAAACTGGTGCGGCTGCTAGGCCCTCGATCGGCCCGTCTAGGCCGGTCTGGATCGGTTTTTCGATCGGTTAGGGCCCTTGCGACAAGTTCCACTTTTGCTGCACCATCGTCTCTTTCCATTGGATGTCCCTCTCTTTCTTTTTGGGGGTTTTTGGTTTGTTTTCTCGTCATGTTCTCTATCTCTTGACACTTTCATACTAGATTCCCCCTACCCTATCCCCCGGTCGGGTTTTGCAGATTTAGGGTTTTCCGGTCTTTACCTTCCCTTCGAAACAGATTCCTTGTATGAGAATTCTCCCTACGTATGTACCCCCCTTGCAAAATCTGTATCATGAACCCCTAGAATCTAGATCATGACCAGTCTGATCTAGACTGTCCAATGTCTAGACCTAGATCATAGTACATAGATAATTCCTCACTTATCATGTGAACACCCCCCCAACTCCCGGTCCTAAGATTCATGATCCGTACAGACACACTTCGCATACTTCGTACTAAGGCCCTAGTAAAGAAGTGCTGCGCATGGAAAACGGGGCACTTGGGTGATTAGGCAATGGGGGGGAGAGAATGCGGTTCTGCAAAGACGAACTAGTGAAACGCCACTCGCTTAACTCCCGGCCAAGTCCGTCTGCACGGTGACCAGCCCGTGACTAGCGATGCGGGTGGTGCCAAATAGGCGGGTCTAGTGCGAGTTGCTTCGGCCGTTCCCTGAGCACGACTGGACGACTGGACGACTGGACGACTCGGTGACTGGTGACCCCTACTTTGGGCTTAGATCTAAGACAATGGGCTGCCTCGATTGTTTTTTTTTTTCTCTCTCCTTTTGCTGCATTGCTTCTTTGTTCTCCGTGCAGCTCCCTTTTCCTTATTTTTCTTTTTCTTTTTTAACGTTCCTGGCTTTTTGCTAGGATCATCCTAGGAAAAAAAGCGAGGTTTTTGTCAAATAGTTGACGCCCAGTTACGAAACCCAATTGCACTTGCAGGTAACACATGGTTCCGTATACCATATTCGGTTAACGGTAGTCTTGGAAAAGGTTATACTAGCGGTATAAACCTCCGTATTTCCACGGAGAAAAAGACTATCCCATCTCCGTAGATCACACCATCTGCGCCGCGATCCGGGAACACCTCCCGTTCGCACTGTACGGTGGTCACATTTTGCCCACTAGTACCAGATAGGGAAGAGATTCGCGAAATAAACTAATTTAACCAACCTAGCTAAGAACCGAGCAAAAAATTGACAAGAGTGGAAAAAATGCAAATCAACAGACCCATGTCGATCTACCACGTGGCCAGCCGCTTGCGTGCTGACGCTGTTCGAGTGTGATGAACTAATGCCGTACAGAACTCGTGGTAAATACTCCGTTCGTTTGTTGTCCTTTCCCTAGCCGCTGGTACGCTAGTACCAGCTAAGTAGGTGACCCAGTAGGTTGACCATTCCCTCGGAAGAGGAACCAGACAAGCGTGACAGGATCGAAGTCATTCAGCTGAGATGGTGTGGATACCCATGACTCTCGTTCTCGCTTCCATCTCTTGATCCAATCGTTTTTCTCCAGTCTGTCATATGGGGGTTGTCACTCATAGCTTAATCACGAGAGTACATGTACAGAGCACACAACTTGTTTTGCCTCTTGGGGCTCCACCGTACGAGTCAAAAGTCCGATCCATTGCCGAGGTCGGAAACGCGAGTTGGTCGGAAGAAAGGAATGATGGGGTCAATGACTCCATCCTAATCGGTGAAACGGGGGATGGTTGAATACAGGAATCATGGGGTCAATGACTCAATACTGATGGGGAGTTCTGACTCTACTCCGTACATGTACGGCTCTTCCGTCCAATAGCTTTCAGGTAGAGAGAGAATCTAAATCTCACACACCCTATCTAACCGTGTGGTATGCCCGACCCACTATCCCCACGCCTCAGCCCACCACCGCCAACGCCTCGTCCAACGTACGCTGCACGGTACTCGATCGCTCAGCAGCCCTCCACGCACGTAAAGACTCACCCAATCGCGCCTCAGGCACACCCCGTAGTCCCGGCCGAAGTTTCAGGTACGACAGGATCGCTTCCGCGCGACCCTTGCGCACCGCCTCAACAGCGTCCCCGTCGCGCATGAGTAACGAAGCGAGCGATCGCAAAGGGCCAGCGAGCACCGACTCCTCCTGGGACTCGGGCGCGGGCTCCGACACGGCCTCCGTAAAGCCCGGCCACTGATCCATTCGGGTGAAAAACGCTTGGAGCTCCAAGGAGACCGTGCTGACGACCTGTCGGGCTCCGTGGGTCAAGGCCTTGTTCAACGGACCGATCACCTGTCGTAGGTATTCTCCCAGCACTATGGTTAGGCTTAGCAGATGAACGGACGCTAGGGGGTTCCCGCAGGAAGCAAAAGGGTCAAAGGCCCCATCGCTCGCTCTCATTTGTCCGACGGATTTCCTGGAATTTCTCCCAGGAAATTCCGAGGACTGGATAACGAGGACAGAGCGAAAGAGATCAAGGCAAAGATAAATTCGCAAATTGACCGAATCACCCAATTCACCGAGGGAACTAAGCAACGTACCTGTAGACTCGGCCGTAGCAGGGTTTAGACATTGCAGTAGGCACTGCACGCCTGCGGCCAGCGTTTCGGTCGCATCGGGCCCCTTGCCGTCTATCTCCATCTTGTCACCACCCTCATCTTGCTCCTCGATGACTTCCTCAAACACGGGGACAATGATCGCAAGGGCATGAGGCATCAAGTCTATCTCGCGAGCCTGCGAAATTTGCCCCAAGGCCCGGAGGCTATGCGGCCGGTAGTTTGCATTAGTCCGCTTCGCTTCGCGCACGGCGATAGTCTGGCAATGCGGGGTTAGTTTCCCGTTAGGCAAGTCGGTCCGGAGTCTCGTGAGCACCGAAAGAGAAAAAAAAAAAAAGAGGGTGAACGAAATATACTGAATCAAAAATAAAAAATAAATAAAAAACAAAAATCACAACTAAACGTACCTTGAGCAACTCTGCCAAATCCGTTCGTGTCGTCCATAGCGCCCGACCGGAGCGCGCGAACTTCACCAACGCTGTCAGCACTACTTCTTTCCCCTCCCAAGTCTTGCCGGACAGGGCCTTCTCCAGAACGGGCCAAACCAATTGCGCCGTCGGTAGGTCGATCTCTCCGTCCAGCGACAGCACTGCCTGGGCAATGGCCCGCGCAGCCGTGTGTTTGATAGCCCACCGTGCCGAATCCAGATTATCCTCCACCAGGCCCACGATCTCGCGGAGATAGAGAGACACGGCTCGGTTGCCACCCACATTATCCTGCCACGTCTTGTCGAACTCCTCCTTCACGTGCTCATCTGCGTCATGCTTACAGACAAAGACAAAGGGGAGGGCTGCCGTAGCGAAGGCCATGAATCGATCGTTGGACAGCTTCGAGGCCGAATACAGGATTTCGGCCGCAATGGTTCGTGTGGTTGCATCTTCGGCGTTGAGATAGAGCGTCTTGGCGTAATTGATGGTCTTCAGGACCTGGTCATCGGATGCAAGGCGCAGGAGGTACCCCATCGACGTGCAGTAGGACGCGCTGACGGTCTCGTTCCGGTCGACCACATACTTGCTGAGGAGCTGGATGAATCGGTCGGCGTAGGGGCGGAAGAGGAGGGTCTTCATACTCAAGAGAACGAGGACTCGACTGCAGCCCACTTTGGACGGAAGACCGACGGCCGACCGTAGGGTGTTCTCTAGCTTGGGTGCGAGCTCCTTCACGTTGTTCTCATCCAGATGGTCGATCAAGTATCGCTCAATGACTTCCATCATGGGGGATGTGCGAATACTAGAGAGACGCATCTTGTCAATCTCCTGACCGGTCAATCCGTACTTGTCGGCATTGAGATGGACATAATTAACAGCCTGAGGTTCCAACGCACTGAGCGAGCCCAGGAACTTCTCAAGGATGCTAGGTACGAAGGGGTGCAGCAACGTGCCAGGGCTCTTCTTGATAATCTGCACAAGAGCACCGATGGCGTATCCCCGTACCTCCTCCACACTCGAGTCAAGACCCTTGTCGCTCAGAAGGAAAGGAACGGCACTGCCGAGTAGAACGCCAGCACGTTTCTCAGAGCCGTTGGTTTCGAGCGTGCGGATCACCGAATTGGTGATCGTCTGGCAGAGCTTAAGCGCAGCCACTCGCACAGACTCTTTAATATCATCCAAAAGCTTAAATGCCTTGCTGTAGATCTCATCGAGATATTGGGCGTACTTTTCCGGGCGGCGTCCCGAGACAAGATCCGCCACGGCGGCACAACTTGCCTGGCGAACACGCCACTCGCGCCCCGAAAGCATGCTCTTGAGTAAATCTTCCATGATCTGATCAAAGTGGGTGTCTACCACCACGGTCGGATCCTTGACGAGGGCCTGCCAGATAGTGTTCATCGACCGCTGCACATTCGGGTTAGGGTCGAATCGGTACCGGAAGAGCTTTGGATAGATTTTGGGATTCTTGGCTAGATAACCGTCGACGCTGGAATCGGAGAAGATCGTACTGATACCGAATCGACCGAAGGCGGCTCGGTTGGTCCAGAGAGCATTGTTGGAAGCCATAGACATGAATCGGTAGACAAGAGTTGGGTCTCCAGCCTCGGCTGCAAGGTTCATAATATCTTTGTAGGTATTGACCGAGGACCCTTCGCCTGTGGGCAGAGCGCCCGGTTCAAACAACTGGGTATCGCCAGTGACTTTACCACCGCCAAGATTAGATCCCGTCCCCGTGAAAGAGTCCACCAGGTCGCGAACCAAATCATCCTTGAGGGACTGGTCACCAATCTCATATACAAGGCTGAGACCGTGGGCACCCGTCTCTTGTACCACCTCATCCCGACTTCCCAGTAGGCTGGTAAACGTGGCTTGGCACCTGCGTAAGCGTTCCTGCATCTCTTGCAGATGTCCACAATTCTTCACCATTGACAAAAGCCATATAGCCGATGCCTTCCGAAGAGATGGCTTGGATGCGCCACAATCGGTGATGAGCTTGTCGCAAACCTCGGCAAATACCGTACGTGGCACGTCTGATTGGGGGAAGTCTGCATCGACATCGAAGTCTTGGATCAATGCCCGCGAATCCCATCCGACCGCGACATTGCTTAGTGCCTCACCGATGGTGAATTGGACCTCGGGGCTCTTGACTTCATGAAGGCTGTAAAGAGATCCCAAAAAGTCGTTGAACAGCGAGGCCTCGGGATGAGCTCGGGAAAAGGTCAGAGTCAGCAGACCCAGCGCAGAGATAGGGGTGTTGTTTTCGGTCTTTGCATCGGTTGCCAGCTTCTTCTGTAGCTTCTTCCAGCCATCCTCTGGAAGAGTTTGGAGAGAAATGATTCCGGATAGACTGAGTTGGCCCAAGGCTAGCTCTGCCGTGCGCTGAAGAAGAGTATCCCGCGAAGCATCAATGATGTCTAGAACTGTATCGATAAACTGCTTGATTTGTATTTCGGAGACCTTGTCGATGATCTTTCTGTATGCAAGTCTACTCAACAAGTAGGACAACGACAAGACCGCACCGCGGACCCGAAGAGCAGCTTCACCAACAGCAATGTTCCATGACTCGATGGTACCAGCCAGCTCAGTCACAAAGTTCTTCAACGCGATATCATCAAAGCCAGGATGGGACACGAGAACACCAAATGCTCGGGCAGCGTAGCCCTGCATGTCCTGATTGTTGCTAAATATGGGCTTGGTCAATGATTGAGCAAGCGGGAGAAGCTTCTCAACTACATCATTGGGGGCCAATGAGCAAATTTCCACAAAGTTGAGTCCACACTGACGCAGACCCGGAAGTCCTTCCTTGACGATTCCGTGAAGAATTCCGGACAGGAAAGTGAACACGGGCTCTTTGGCGGAGTTGCGGATATACTGCTGTACGGCAGACCGTGCTTCCACGCTGGTGGAGAGTTCAACCTCGAGTTTGTAGTCCCAGTCTTGTTCGAGCGCGGTGGTGATTCCTGCCGCTGTGAATGCCTCGGAGAGAAGAGCATTCCGCAGGAATGCAACGGCAGGAACGAAAGCATTTTTATAGGGGCTGGATAGTAGTTGAGGTGTCGATATACCTTGAACGGGAGAAGTTCCATCCGGTTCGCCTGAGCCGAAAAGATACTGAGTTGCCTCGGCGAACTTGGGAAAGTCGAACCACGACTCGTCACGCTCCCTGTCTGTTGTGGTAGCGTCCCATTTTTGGTCCTTGGTCGGGTTGAGGAGTCGGAACCAGTAAGGGTGAAGACCTTTCTTGCCCTCCTCCACGATTTCCTGTTGTCTTTCCGGGCCTCTGGCTATAGCCATAAGATCAACCCAGCGAGCCACCACGTCGTTATAAGGGAGGAACCGGTTCGCAAATCGCACGGCAGCAAATTGAACGCCCCGAACGATATCGAAGCCGGTGTCTGGGTCAGTATCTCCTTGATGCAAGCCCATCTGGTTCACTAAGAATGGACGCAGCTGGTCCTGGAACTCCTTGTCATGGTTGTCCAGAGAGGAATTCAGTATACTTCCCAGCGCTTGATCAATACTGACAAAGATTTGCGGGCTGGAGTCATCAGAGCTGAGAGAGGTAAACAGCCATCTAACCAGGTCGAATTCAAAGTTTTCGCCGGTTTCGTCCCGCAGTTTAAAGTCAACCTTGGGCACCAGGATACCAATACTTTCGTATGCCAGGCCACGCAAACTAAGGTCAGTTGCAGGGAGCCGTTGACCACTAGCACCAGGGCTTGGCCAGCCCTGAGACTGGATGAAATCCCTCAAGCCGGCAATTAACTTCGGGGCAATTTGCTTGAGATCAGATGGAGAGCCCATACGAACGACCCATGTGGTGAAAGTGAATATTTGCGTTCTAAGCTTGGATGCTTGCAGACCCTGGGCAGATCTTGCGGTATCCGATAAGAGCCCATCCTCAATGAGCTTGTAGATTCTTTGTGTGTTTTCTGTAGCTTTGATAGATTTGCCTAAGAATACTAGGATTCTCACTTGCAGAGGCGGGCGGGCTGGAGGAGGTCCATCTGCCTTTCCAGAGCCAAAATACAAATCATATAGCTGCTCCACAACGGCTGAATCTTCAAGGTCGACAGCAAATCTCTTCAGTGTTTCATCACCCAAATCAGCAAGACGTGAGTTGGCGTCTGCGGTGGCGATTAACGAGGGCAAGAATCGTTGGGAGTCAGCGAACGCGCCACTCCCGAGAAAGCGAAGAGCGATGACTTTGGTTTCTGTCAGGTTTAGGCCACCAGAAGCGGCAGGGTTCCACGTCTCATTTGCAGGCGCATCCTTATTTAGAAATTTGTATTCTTCGGGTGACAAGCCAGGACATGTCTGGGCCTCAGCCGCAGCGGGAGACAGAAGGAGTAGCTTTGTCAACCAGAAGGACAAAAAGCGCGTGTCATCATCAGACAGTCTCAGGCGTTCCTTCAATTTCTGATCTTCTTCACTACCCTTTGGTGGAATCTTGAAAAGGGGTAATAGTCGTAGCACAAGATTGAAGACGATGGCACCCTGGGTAGGGGATGTTCCGATCTCCGCAATTCCCTGGAGCAAGGGGAGCAGAATATCAACCCTGGCCTCCGAGCCAAGACGGTCAATACCCTGCTGGGCATAAATCAAGTCAAAATGGCGGACGAGTTGAGACTTTTGTTCTTTGAATTGCTTCAACAACGCAGCGACTGGAAGTTGGATAGAGGGGGTCTTCACCCGAGCGTTGACATGCTGACAGACGGAGATGACCTTGTTTCGTACCGCAACGCTGTCTGATGATAGCTTGAGCAGAAGCGGAGCGAGATATGTCATGAGTAAGGATTCAAGCTTCTCATCAGAGTCGGCCATCGCGATCCTAAACTCGACCTTGCCTATCAGACTCAACTCGCGAGCCTCGGGGCTCGGCAAGTCTGATGCCATGATGAGGGAGTTAAATTGGAAAGGTAGAACACAGATGGGACATTGACCGGAACAAATGGAAAGGGTATTATTAATATGCGGCTCTTAGGAGGTAAGTTTCACAGGCAACAAAACACACGTCACCGTCCCTAGTCGTAGTGTCCCCAAATAAGCCGCTGGGGGTGCTTAGTAAGAATGTCGCAGTTGCCCGCTGAGTCAGATATTTTCACGATGGAAGCCCGAACTGTCAGGTGTCTATATTGGATGGGGACAAAAGTCGTAAAGTTTGAACTCATGCAAGCTACAGGATCCGAAACATTCAATTGAACAAAAAACGAATAGAAATTGTTTGCTGCATCAGGATGACATCTTTGTGGATCAACAGTCCTGCTTCTCGGTCATCGTTTGGTGCTTGTTTACGGCACGACACAGCAAACGCATTCAAGATAGCTCCTGGTCCACTATCTGTAGTAATGTACTATTCCCAGACTGAGTCTGGGAACGATCTCGCCGATCTCGCTGATAGTAACCAAGAAGTAATTCGAGAGATGACTCTCAAGCTACCTTGGGAGACGTTTCAAGAATGCCTAGAAAGAGCTCTCGCAGAGCCATAAATCTTTAATAGTTCAAAGCGTATCTAGATTCCGGTTCTCTGGACTTCTGTACGGAGAGAGATGGAAAATCTATCAGATTGGTTTCAGGTGATCATGTCGCTTGACCTCCTTTTCGTGCCCGAAACCGGATCACATCAATGATCCAGAAGCCTCTTGAAAGAAGCAAACTCAATGGATTACATGCGAATCTCAAAAATATACTGCTAGCAAACCGACTGATCCGGCAGGATGGCAAACATGGCGCGCGTTTGCTTCATCTTGGTCTCCGGGCTCCTCCTCTTCCTCCTCCTCCTTTGTTTCTTCTCGCGCACATGATGATGTACACTAATGCATGCCACAAAGCGCTATCTTCCTTCATTTCCGTACTCCAATTCTCCTCTCCTTACTCTTCCTGCATCCGCTAATCTTATAGGAACACTACGGTGCCTGTCTTATCCTCTTACCTATTCCATCGCCTCAACCTCATCATCCTGACCACCCAACGCCTCATCTTAAGGAGTCTCTCCTCAACGTCGATTGAATTTGGGATGCCAAGCCAGTGATGAGCTCTACCAATCGTATGGCTACCCATAGCCAGCATTGCGGTGATGTTACACCTCAAAGAAAAGAGGGCAGCCGGGAAGAAAGGCTCTGGTGTCTTCAGTAAGGAGGAACCTCTGCAAACTGTGGAGTCTTGGGAGCTCGAGGACTCTTCCAAGGTCGCAGAGCCGATGATGCAAGCTCGCTTCGTCGATTTCAAGGTCCCCCAGGAGAAAAATGCCGACGGGAGAAAGTGCAGAACTCCCCCTTTTCCGTGCGTTTGCTAACTTCCGTAGGACACTACCCGCGGAAACCCCCTGCAGTCCAACTTCATTTCCACTGCGGGGAAAAGCCTTCTCCCTACCGCGCTGTGAGAGATTACTGGAGAATACTCCAGCTCCCATGCCCGACCAGCATCGACCTTTCGAAGGAAGAAGGTTTGGCTGTACGTTGTCAAGAATCCATACCTAAGACGCTTGTCAAGCATGTATTCGGCAATTTGATCACGAGAATCGAGTATGGACTCTTGACAACGCACAGCCAAACGGTATTCCTTTGAAAGGTCGATATTGGTCGGGCATGGGGGCTGGAGTATTCTCCAGTAATCTCTTACAGTGCGGTAGGGAGTACCACGGGCCAGCAGGTGTCCGTTTGTTGCGCCACGCCAAGTGTCAACTGTCGCATGCATGAACTGTGTGTTTCACGGCGATATGCAAATGGCCAATTTACTGGGCATTTCAGATCCACGGGACACGGACTACCTTACCAGCAAGAGCTCTCGAGCGCTCACCAACGATGAGAACTGGTGAGGATACAATGGAGCAGACTAGTGGCTCGGCCGTTTCCAACATTATATGGACTCGTCTATTGGCTACTAAACCGTTGCCTCCCCATATTACTCTGCGTCGGGTCAGAGAAACCTGCCATTGTTATGTGCACGTCTGCCATGTGCTGTTGCCTTCTTTTCAGTACCGAATAGCTCGTGACAGTTGAACTTCCCTTAATAAGGGCAAGGGACTGTCGGCTTTTCGTGCACCTCCTTAGCATGCGTATGCGCCTTTCCTAGGTTCCGCAACATCTATGCCCATAACGCGAGAGGGACAAATGTGATACAATATTTCAAAGTCTAAGAGAGGCGCCTGCGCATGCAAAGGAGGTACACGAAAAGCCGACGGTCCCTTGCCCTTATGCAGGAGAGTTCGACTATCACGAGCTATTCGGTACTGAAAAGAAGGCAACAGCACATGGCAGACGTGCACATAACAATGGCAGGTTTCCCTACCCCGACGCAGAGGATTATGGCTGTCTGGCTATATTTACTTCACCAGGCAATGCAGAGGCGCACACAAAGTCGGCGCACGAAGAAGTGCGATTTCCGTGCCTCAATCCTGAGTGTGAGTAGGTGTTTATAACCATATTGCTCTGTGTAGCGACGGGTATTGAATATTTCGGTGGTAAGATTCCGCGTGGGCTTTGGCATGGGCTACCGAACTCCCGCGCCAGAATCCATAAGAGGAGGAGTGGTTGGCGGCAGTCCTTTCGGTAATGTTTAGGTTGAGTGAAAATTCTGTCCTCGGATTTTTAGGAGTATCAAGCTCAGACAGCGATAGGGCTATAGGGTCTATCATCTTTGCTAGATCCCCGTCTGCAAAGGCTGATGACTGTCAATAATTCATGAAATGCTCTGTCTTCTTTGCCCCTTACATAGAGACAAGTCTCTCCCCGATGAAGAACTGAGAAGGTGTCTTCCATAGTGTCATTAATCTACGATTCCTATCAGAACCCTTAAGTTGTAGCTTCGTCTCTTCTTTGCTCTGCAGCTTCACCGCGCAAGAAGCGGCCCACTTCTCTCTCTGCATCGGTTGCAAGACCGCGATCATTCTTCTCAGCGGTAGCTCCAAACAAACACTGCCATAGATCGTCCTTTTTGACCATCTCTCCACCTGCAGCGCCGCTCGTCATTAGGCTGTTGAGAGTCGCATCCTCCAGTTCCATAGAATTGGCCGAGTCAATCGCCGTTTCGGTTATATCGTTGATCAATGACTCGTCTGCATCGCTTGGGTTGATAAACCGGGATTTCTTCTCCTGCTTCTCTTTTTCCAGAATGTGGGCGAGCCGACGAGTCACTGATATTTCGTAGATGGATTCTTCAACGGTCCCAGATACAAGGTACATCCAGACAGTAGTAGGACGGTGTTGACCGATTCGGTGCACTCGAGCAATAGCCTGTAGTTCGATAGCAGTGTTGATGAGCGGCTCACAAAGGAAGACATGCGTGGCATTGATCAACGTTAGTCCAGACGATTGTGCTTTGCCATGCATCAAAAAGCATTCAATCTGTAGTAATCATTAGCATAACAGCGTCCTCCTCTTAGTAGAATGTGGGATCACGTACTGCTGGATCTTGTTTGAATTTCTCGATCCCTCCCGGGGCATCGACACTGCTATTGACAATTCCAAATCGGTCGAATGCCCGCTTCAGAACGACTAGAAAATTCCTGTACTGCGAAAAGACGATTGCCTTGGACCCTGGGTCGTGCTCGCGGAGCCATATGATATGACGCGCAAGTGTATCGACCTTTGTGCCAAATGAACCGCCTAGCTCAATGGTTTCAATCTGCTTCAAAACACCCGAGCTAATATCGCTGTAGATGGCATTTTTCGGATGTCTTTCGTGGTCATATTTGACAGGCGTCATTTCCTCCTGGGCAACAAGTTCCTGTGCATTGTATGTGATTTGATGGAAGTCATTGAGTTTGAGAGGTTTCTTGCACATTGGACAGGTTCGGTGTTGGCGCCACCATAATCGTAGACAGTCTGAGCAATATTTGTGACCGCAAACAGTCAAGACACCTAATACCAAGAGTCAGTCATCGGTTGTTGTAGCGACTAGGGGCGTGTATGCAGTACTTACCAGTTTCAAAGCTTGACTGGCATATGATGCATATGCGGGAGGTATCTTCCTCGCCAGACTCATCTCGTAGATGGATAAGGTATCGCCTCTTGGACCTCAGGGTGGATATTTTGGCCTCGATCTTTTCTTCCTGTTTCAATTTGGAAGCAAACAGATTCTCATCCATCGGCTTGCCCGCGTTCTCCTCGTCGTAAGGCGCGACTGTATCTGAGATTTGCTGGAGATGGCGATAATATTCTAGTCGGTTATTCATAGTGTCTCGAAACATTTCTACTTCCCTCTCCAGACTTGAGGATATTTTGAGCTGCTCAGCAATCATTTGGCCGGCATTCTTCAAGACCAAGGTGACCATCTCAAGCTCGGCACTGGCACGCGAGCTTCCTCCTGAAGCTTGCCATTCGAGCGAGCCAACTAAGCTGCGCAGTTCACTGACGATGCCACGCAGTGATCCAAGATTAGGATCCGGCATCAGCTCACTGCGAGTGTTCATGATCGAGAGAAATAGTTCCGGGGACGGTCCTTCTCCTTTCTTTGCCTGTGCGATGCCAGCCTTGGCCTCGTGCGAAATGAGGATATTCTTCTGGCCAGTAAGGGCATCATGACGATCCGCATACATAGCACGAAGAGCCTCCATGTAAACGTACATTTCGTCTTGATGTTTGGTAGATCGCTCATACTCATTTCCTTCCAATTCAGCATCCTCTTCTTGGTCAATGAGTGACTGGGAGACTAGCCGGATCATGACTTCTCGCCACTGGTTGTATTGCTCAGCATGCTTGTTGAGGGCAGCACACAGATCCTCAAACTTGTTGAGTAGCCTATAAGACTCCAGTCCTCTGCTGTAAAGATACGGCTTCATTGTCGGAATGTGCACAACCTCCTTCTTTCGGGCCTTTTCCTTGATATTTTTCATGTACCGCTCGACCTTGCGGGAAATGTCCGTCAACATTTCCTTGCGAATCAATTTTGCTGCCTCATACCCTTCCTCTTCCTTCTTCTCGAGGGCTTTGAATTCCTCAGAATCAGGTTGGGTCAAATTGGGATCACTCTTGATTTGGTAGTAGGCATTTGCAGTGAAAAACACCGCGATATGCTGCACTTCCAGCGCAGCCCGAAGCTTCAGACGACACTGGCCAATGCGGCTGTTCTTGTCTACTTCTTCCTCGTTTTCGTCGTCGGTGGTGTAATCAGGGGTTTCAGGCATAGCCACGGTGCCATTCAAAGCCAATCCTTTGTTTTTAAGCCGCTGTAATCGAAGCTGCTCTCTGCTGTCGTTGACTAGCTCGGTAGCACGGTCTAGGGCTAACTGCCAAAGAGCTAGTGATTCTTTCCTACGCTTCGCATTTTCAAGGAGCTGGCCTCGGCGGAGCTGAGAAAGAAGTAGGGTTCGCTCCTCTGCACGGATCGATGTGTCGGTGGTCTCAATCATGACCTCAAGGACCTCATCCACCGTACGCAGCGGCCCATTTCCAGCGCCCAGCGCCCGACGATTGCTACCGCTGACTTCGGGATGGAGACAAGTCTGGCGAAGGCGGGTCAACCAAGTACGCATTCTCTCCACAATCACCGGGTCTTCGGGGTTCCAGTCTTCCGCAAGAGGTGCGCCAAATGCGTCGAGGCCACATTGTTCGCACATCTCCTCGAAGAGCTGCCCATAATGCTGCTCCTCAATCGGAGTAAAGGGAGTGGTGATTACAATACGCTTCTGAGGCGGCAAGCGTAGTTCATCACGTACTCTGTCTTTGCTATGCCGAAGAGCGATTGAGTTGATGATACTAACCAGGACCGGACCGAACCTGGAATAAAGACGTTTCCACAAGGAGCTTGAGTCACAGAACGGCCTATACTGAAGGAACAGTAATAGTCCGAATAGATCATCAATGTTCTTTCGCAACGGTGTACCAGTCACAGCCCAGGCATTCTGACGAGGAATCAGACGGGCCACTTTTGCTGCGTTGCTGACACCACTTTCAATCATCTGAGCTTCGTCTAGACAGACACGCCACCATGATATCCGAACTAATGGTGTTTTGCGCGGCTCAAACCGCTTCTCATGACGGAGACTCCGCTCTGGCGTGGCGCCAGCATAATGTATCTCGCGGGATATAACGTTGTAGGTCGTCAATACAACGTCAAAATCTGCTAATTCTTCAATCATCAGGTCATCCGACCGTTCTTGTCCGCGCTTGATGCCCGTGTAGTGATGTACCCGTAGTTTCGGGGCATGTTGTTCAATTTCTTGCTTCCACTGTTCAAGAATTGCTGGTGGTGTAATAATCAAAGTAGCACCCGACACCCGCAACCCATCGGGATCGGGTTTTAATGACTCTTGCGGGGAGCGTCGATTCAAACTCATGAGAGCAATCATCTCAACGGTCTTGCCCAGCCCCATCTCTTCCGCGAGAATGCCTCCCCGCAAGAGATTTGCGGCATCGCCCCATTGGGTTATCTGGGTGGTAATCATCATGAACAGATGGCTGAAGTAGCAGACATTTCCATCGGCGTCGCGCATTTGCTTGAATGAGGCTGGAAGCCCATTTGGTAAAGGCCTATCGATGGTGGCGACTGTCCCGTCCTCCTGAATCTGGGTTCCTTCTCTACACAAAAGCCATCTAACAGCTCGTCTCTGGAAAGGGAAAAGGTCACACTCCAGATCAGGACACTTTATATCTGCGGATGCACTTTCAGTATCCTGTGGGACGTGGACACTCTCGTAGAATTCACGAGGCAACCACTTCCGATGATTTCCGAGAAGCTTCTCGCGGCGTCCGCGCTGTGTATATTCGAGGTTGTTGACATGATCTTCTTGTAACGCATACTTTGCAAAAAACTCCAAAGCAGGATCTGGTAGATGATTGAGGTCAGGGATTACAAGTGAATCTCTCCAAAGGCCCACAACTTCCAGTAGTAATGAGTTTTCGCGTGTCGAGAGCTGTATTGTCGCTTGATAGCATGCCGTTGGTAGGCGATTATAGTATCGATCGGCGGCAATAAGCCGAGTGGCATGTCTGAGCTGTTCGAGAAACCCGACTAGCCGCAAATTCTCAATCACACAGGAGAAAATTTCCTTCTTGTCTGCAGCAGTCGTGGTAATGGCCAGTGTGTACGCAACGCAGTCAACATCGGGATGGTCAATAATAACGGGTGCATCGGAGCGTGAGTCTGTAGTTTGAATATCGACGAGGACAGATAATCGATGGGACGGATCATAAGGGGCATTTAGGGTAGTTTCATCGGATCCAGATACTTCGGTGTAGTTCTGTTGAAAATGGTGGCAAATTGTCAGCTATGCTATGTTAAGGCAAATGCGACTGATTACTTACCAGTCGCAAAGACAGTCTGGTCAGTGGAATATAGCCTAGAGGAATTCCATTTGAGGAGACACCCATTTCATCCCTCAAATTATAAGGCCCAGACTTTGTAATCTTGCGCCGCTTGCTGGGGCGTCCGTCAGCATCAAGACGACGGTCTTGCGCGAGCGCAGTGATAAGGGTCTCGGGGACCGCGCCTGGAACAGAAAGTTTTAGATATCAAGTAAGACAATTGGATGGTTAAATTACCATACCTGGTATACTAGCACACTCTGCGACCACGCTCATCCTGAAGACAGGCCTGATACAGGTCTTTTGACGCCACACCACGGAGAAGTACAAAGGAAAGATTGACAAATGCGAAAGCCGGGGAATATCTTATCGATACAATCACGTGTTGATACTGGCAATAGGACCATGCTTTACGCTCTCACCGCTTCTTGGCATCTTTTACCGCCTTGGCCTTTCGGTACAAGATGTTTCCCGCGTCATAATTCGGCGATAGCTCAAAATTGATAATCCTCAAAACATCAGATTTGTGACTGAGAATATAACATTATGAAGGTTAAGGTGGAACATCATGTAACAATATTCATTTGTGGTTGCGATCTTTCAAGAATCATCTCGGGTAATAATCAGCCTGATATATATCTTGTTCACCTGTCTCTCGCTGAATACGTCTAGTATGGCCTAGCAGATAGACCAACCTATTATAGTAATATATCGTGAGGTTGAACGCTCTATGTGGCGCTATGCCAAGGGACAAGAAGAAAACCTATGCCTAAAAGCATTTTTTGACGGCAGTATATGGGAAAAAAGAGCGTTCGGGGTTGATGTCAAGATTGGACTTGATTCGTAGCGGGATATGCCTATTGTGATCTCTTTATCTGCTTACTGGATTTGCTTAGGGTTTGCACTACGGTTTCTGAACATGGAATCGACTTCCGATCTTCCAAGTTATCCCTATTCAATGCCATAAGTCATTCTATATATATTGAAGCGGCATCAAACGTCTACCTTCAACATGATTCAATATACAATAGAGCGTTGAACTCAACAGTAAAAGCCTATTCATGCAACGCGACACAACGAATCTTCTGTATGAGCAATCCGACCCACGATTGTATACAAAGTCAAGGCAAGTTGATACCTAGTTTACGAATCCCTAACTTGACTAATTGCTAAGTTGACGGGCTACCCGGTCCTCTTCCCAGTATACTCCGCACGCTACCTCGACCCAACGCAGTCATGTCATTCGACACCTTCTTAGCGCCCGCCTGGGTATCAGAGACTACACTCCCGTTCACAGCACTGACAGATCTTGAATATGAGAGTCCGTTCGCAACGCTGTTGAACTCATCGGCCGTGTTACCAGTCGAGACTGAGCTTGAGCCCGTTACCGACTGATATGTTGCGTTCCCGGATTGGGTAGTGTGCAACTGAGATGGCCCAGAGACGAAGGTAAAAACCGATATTCCCGGACCACCAGATGATTCAATATCTAGCCCTCGCTCCATCCATGCATCGATCGTGAGGGAGTTTGTTGTGATGCCGTAGGTTGTGTTGACGAGGAGGGGATAGCTGAAGGTGGTTTCATTGGAGCTTGATTTGCTTCCGAGTTGGGAGATGGTGTTCTTTCCCGAAGTAAGTTGTTTGTTGATTTGGCTGTATCCATCTTGATTAAGGTAGCCGTAGTTGGAAAAGGACAGCTTTTGAGACCACGAGTAATCGGAGGATGCTGCAGTAAAGGTCCGTTCTACTGTCACTGAATATGACAATGTGTCGTTTCCCCCGGTGCTGTTCTGAACTACGTGTCGAGTGACGGTGAATTTGGGCACAGGGGCTTCCACGAGAGGAACGGTGTTCTTCTTCGAACTAGCTTTGTCCCCAGTGTAGAGGAAGATGTTTCCAGTGACCACCCAGTACGAGCCCACGGTGTCAGCAAGGGAGGCAGTTCCATCAGTAATGCTCAGCCCCGTGACCCGAATCTCGAACGAATGTGTTTGGCCATCTTGCACCAGTGGAAGGAAAGGCGAGATATCAATCTCCGGCTGGCGAAGATCAAAGGCGTCAATGCCGACAATTGGTCGCCAGAATCCGGGTGCCACGCCACCCGTGAAAATGATGGGGAATGGCCAAACGACGCCAGCGAGGATACCGTCAATGTATAGCTGGATCTCTCGGAAAGGAGAGTAACCGTATAGCTCGCCAACGGTCGTAGTGAAATCATCCGTATCCTGGGAGAAAACATTCGACCACCAAAATTCCTCCTCGGATTGACCACAGGCGGAGATAGCAACCACAGCCCGAGATACAGTGTCAGGGATGGTGTAAGAGACGGTCGTGTTGTCAGTGGGAACCGTGAACGCACTTGAGGAGTTAGAAGCGGAGTTCTTGGCCGAGATAGGAAGAATAATATCTGCGCTTCTCGCATTCTTCGTATAGGAGAAGTGCGCCGTCAACGTGACATTGAATGGTCCCGTATACACATCGGTAATGATATTGCCCAGATCAAAAATCAGCTTTTGTGGTTCTGCCCACAGAGCATTATACTGCGACATCTCCTTGATATATGTCCACACAATCCCCGTGGACGTCGGCTCAGCAGTCGAGGTGCGGAAGACCTCTGCATCGCCCAGGTACATCAGAGCCAGTCGGTCATACTGGTGACCGCTAGAAGTGACGGTCATGTTGATCCTCACGGTATCAAACTTGCAACTTGGAGGCTCGTAGCTTCCTAGAGGCCACCAGGGTTAGAATCACTCCCAAAGAATGCAAGCTATTATGGCAAGTCTTACCTACGAACGGCACCCCATAGCTTTCCCCAAAGACGTGATCCATCAATAGCATCTCCGTGTTGCACCAATTATCACTTTTGGGAGCAAATGTGACGGGCTGGTAGACCTCGAACACATCGAGAACGCCTGTAGATGAGGATGCGGCGTATATACGTTCAACTTGCCCAAGGGCAAGCAGCAAGCCTAGGATCATCATCGAGATGGTTGCAACGAGATTGATCCTCAATAAACAAAGATCTACCCAATAAGTCGACCTGGATCGGCTAAAGTCACCAGATGTTGCACCGGCGTGCTTCGAACCGCCCTTTGCAACTGTAAGTTGATCTGCCCAGGATGGGTGAAGGCTCGCAAAATTCCTCAGTATTGACCACTGTAGCGACACAGAGATAGCGCCCTCCCAAAGAAGCAAGAGCAATACTAGCAACAGAGCAAGCCCATCCACGATGGGAGAGGACGTCTTTATCCTTCTCAGATCAACAAGCCGGGCGCACCACAACGCTAATGACGACTTGAACAACGCCATAATTATAATGCAGGCCGGTGCCAGACTAGTGCAGGCTAGATCGTGTGCTCCGCACGAGGATGCAACATTCAGGGCCGATCATGCAGGCCAGGCCGCGTTGACCCCCCGCAAGATAAGCTTCAGGGGAAGGCGCCAGGTACACCAACCGGGAATTCGGCAGTTGCGACGGGGTCCTGGTGCCTCGCTTGAGTGAAGAGTGCACAATCATTAAGTGAGGATTCGTCATTCGTAATCAGCAGGCGTTTCTTCGGGGTGTTTTGGTGGTGAAAGCTTGGTGTCGATAGCGTTTGCCGAGCGTCGGCTGCTACTATAACGTCGACGGACTAGCGTTTAGTTAAGCCCGACGGTGTCCGGGTACAGTCCAATTTGTCTTGCAGAACTTCCTGCCTAAATGTATTACAGATGTGTACGGAGGTCCATCCCAAAAGAAATGAGCAGCGCATTGACCAATCCTATTTTACCACTGATTTCTTACCAAGCGAATACGCACAGATCCCCCCACCTTTTCTGCTGCTTCATTATCATCTTCTTCTACTACTATCAACAGCAAGATGGCAAAGCAATCCACAATCGCTAGGCGCGCAACGGTAGTTGCTTTAAAAGCCTATACTCCTAAATCTTCTGCTGAGATTGCTGCCCTGACAGATCTATCTGTTCCCTCAGTCAATCGAATCTATGCAGAAGCAATCAAGCGAGGATTCGATCCACATCGTACGATGGTTGATAACTAGTATGTTGAGGATAAACCTCGCTCTGGTAGGCCTACCAAGCAAGATCCTACTACAATTGATCTTATCCTATCGAAGGTGCGATTAGATCGATATGGCCGAGAGAAGACCTGCGCTGATCTAGCTGGTGATCTTAGTAAGCTAGGTATTAATATCTCTGGTATAACGATTTATCGTATACTAAAGAATGCCGGCTTTCGGAAGACGAAGCCAACCAGGAAGCCTGGATTGACGAAGAAGATACGTACTGAACGTCTAGCTTGGTGTCTTAAGCATAAGCACTGGACTATAGAAGATTGGAAAAACGTTATCTTCTCTGACGAAACGTCAGTGATTCTTTTACACCGACGTGGTGGTTATCGTATCTGGCGAACTAAAGATGAGCGTTTTCTTCGATCTTGTATTCGCGAACGCTGGAAAGGAGCTTCTGAATTTATGTTTTGGGGATGCTTTTCTTATAATAAGAAAGGACCCTGTCACTGTTGGCTTCCTGAAACTGCTAAGGAAAAGCGTGATGCAGAGAAGGAAGTTGAGCGCTTAAATAACGAAATTGAGCCTACTCTACGTACTTCATGGGAGATTGAGACGGGTATACGCCGTCTTAATATGCGTCAAAATCCTAGTGGTAGAAAGCCTACTTGGAAGTTTACCTCGAAAACTGGTAAACTAGGTCGTGGAAAGAAAGGTGGAATCGATTGGTATCGATATCAGCATCTTATTCTACTACCAAAACTTCTTCCTTTTGCGCAAGAATGTGCTATTCAACGACCGGCAACGCTTGTTCAAGAAGATAAAGCGCCAGCGCATAATCATTATATTTAACAGCGTGTTTTTGACGCAGCGAAGGTGCAAAGATTACTCTGGTGCCCTCATTCGCCAGATCTTAATGCGATTGAGCCTGCATGGCCTTGGATGAAGCGAAGAACTACACGTAAGGGTGCACCGAAGACGCGGCAGGAAGCATTTACTGCTTGGCAGGCTGCTTGGAAAGATCTACCGCAGGAGAAGATTCAGCATTGGATTGAACGTATTCCTTGGCATATAAAGCAGATTATAGCGCTTGAAGGAGGAAACGAATATAGAGAGGGTAGAGAGAAGAAGGAAGAGGGTGATTGGGTAGATTTGTAAGATAGAAAACAGATCAAAACAGTATTATAGAAAGGGGGTGGTCAATGCGCTGCTCATTTCTTTTGGGATGGACCTCCGTACTTCAGTCTAGTTTAATCATTATACTAGAAGTTGTGTTATCATGTCTGTATGTTGTCAAATTGCCTCATATACGGCATTGGGACTCTTTAGTCAAGCGAAAGAGAGGGTCGCAGACAACAATAAATGAGAAAAAAGCAAGTTTTATCACTGTCTAAACCATCTCGGCTACGAGCCAGAGTGGAGAGAGATGAAACCAAATAATAATACAAAAGAAAAGTCCAGGCATGGAGACACCAAGTCGAGACACCATGTCTCACGATTAGTATACAAAAACAAAACACGCTCCATAGCCATGCACACCCAAAAATCTATACACACCAGCAAATCACATGAAAAGGCGCCAAGCACCAAGAATCAAAGCAGCAGTACCGGTGCAGACACCCCTATAGCAAAGAAGAAAAAATAAGTCAGTATCAATATACCCAAGGATAAATGAGTTCGGGAACCATACATCAGCCACTGCAACGTCGAGAACTTGACAGCCTCGACACGCTCCCGCAGACCGGCAACTTCCTGCTCAATCCGCGTCTCCGTTTCCTTGATCCGCATCTCCTGACCATTAGCCTCCTCGCGGATCCGGCCCTTTTCAAGATTCAGATCTAATCGGACGGACGCCTGCGTACGGCCAATCTCGTCGCGCAGGCGGGAGTTAAGCTTTGCGAGATCGGCTGCGATCTTCTCATGCGATGAGCGGGTAAGCTGTGCCTCGGTGGAGTCGGCGTTTAGGAGTTCGGAGCGTAGCTTGGCGAAGTCGACTTTTTGGGTGTACGTTGATCTCTCCGAATCTTAAGGAAATCGCGTTAGTTAAATATGAGGTGTGAAGTGCAAGGCAAAGACGCGGCTAGGGTAAGTGCCGTGGAACTCACCTTCACGGAGGACCATCGTCCGCGTCAAGTTCTGGATCGACTCTTGGATGATGTCGTTTAACACTCTCATCATGGCCACGGCTTGTTCCTCGCTGAACCCCTCGGCCTGGAGCCTCTTGACGAAGCGGAGGGTGTCAAAATGGTGATCACGAGGTCGAGAGGGTGTGGCATGGAATGCGCGCTGCGCAGGTTTGAACGCCGCGACGTAAACGCCATTGTGTCGGACCGGACTGGCGAGAGGTTGTTCCCCGGTTGGGCGGCTCGTAGTTGGAGCGGAGGGGCGAGGGGAAACGGGAATGGCGAAGTGGGAATCGCGGATGGCAGTGGAAAAGGCTCGGGAGGACTGGTGACGAGTGGTGAGAGAGTGGATTTGGCGGTTGATAGGACTCCAGCCCTGGGAGTAGTTTGTCGGTCTTTTTGTGAGTGCGGGACAATGCGAGGGAGTGACGCTTGGCCGAGAGGAGGTACCGTTCCAGGTCAAGCGAGGGAGGAGGCTGCGCGGGACCTCTGCGACATGTTTTTGGGACGCCATAGCTCGGTGATTTGGTTTATTCCATAGACGATGGAAAGGAAAAGGCTTTTCTCGTGGTTTTCAGGTTGGTTGCGATTTGTGACGCAGGCAGAGAATCAGACGGATGACTAAAAGCGGATCGGGAAACCTTGGGAAGATCGACGCTTTCCCCGACGCGCCCCGCAAATTTCCGGAAAACACCAAAACCAACTCGCCCTTTACCAAGGGTCAGACATTCATTATAACAGTTCATAAAATTAGGATTGATTTCTATCGAGTGTTTTTCGACTAATATCTCTCAGAGAAACCGATAAAGCCTTTTAATAGGTACTTTCAAGCTTTTCAATATGCATACGCTATTTCGCAACATCATGCCACTTCCGCGGATAACCCACGTTGCAACTCATTCAACGATTTACAGGTCGAAGATCTCCTTCAGCTGCTTCATGGTGTCATCCGGGCCATCGACAGAGTGACCGATCGTGCGAGGATCGGAGTAGATCTCGTAATCGTTGCCACCGGGGAAGCACTTGTCGCCGAAGAAGTGGATGGTCTTGTACTCGACACCGGAGATGTTCTTCTCGGCCTCGACGTGCTGCAGGCAGTAAGTCTTGTCCCAACCAGTGGGGAAGACATCGAAGGAGATCTGGCCACCGACGGAGTAGCTATGATTTGCGGAACAATGGTTAGCTTTATACATTGACGGTAAACCTTCCTGCGCTTTGCATGAACTTACGTGAGACCATAGTCGGGGAACTCCTTCTTCAGGGCCTCGACCAAATCCCGACGGATGTTGTGGATCTTGTCATAGCTATTTCCATTGTCAGCCAAGAACGCTCTCCCCTAGTCTGCCATGTCATCGAGCATAGCTGCTCCGGGATCGTGTAAACATACGCTTCGAACTCATTCCGCTCCTCAATACTGGCATTACGACCAATGGGGCTGACATTGATCATGCCATTGCGGAACTCAATGAATGTACCACGCTTCTTAGGCAGCTTGATGTTGGAAATATAACGAAGGCAGAAGTCGGCGAGATTCTGGTACTTCTCCTCGCCGAGCCATTGGATGAAGCTGTTGCTATCGAGGGGCTTGCCCAGGCGCCAGGCCACGAGACCGTTCTCGGAGAAACAGAAGTCGAAAAGGGTGGTCACTTCGGTGGTAGCATTGCCCAGCTGCTCCTGCTGCTTAACGTAGTTGGAGCCGCCGACCTGAAGAGTAGTTTTTTGTTAGATTGCGACGGAGGTAAAAGGACGAGAGAGAAGGTGGAAGGCACGAACGTATCCGATGGCGCACTTGTGTCGCAACCGAGAGAGCAGCTCGTGCATCTCGGGGGTGGCAGACTAATATACCAAGACATGTCATTAGCAATTGATCTGTAGAAGAATGTGTTGTCGCAACATACCCGCCGCGCCTTGCTCAGGGTCTCGTCGACATCGAAGAGGACAATGGTGTCCTTGAGCGGACGGTTCTCCAAGGTGGGGTAAACGGCTGTAGCAGTAGTCATTTTGGAGACAGAATTGACAATGTCAAGTCAAAGAATAGGAGAAAACCCAGCGAGGCCAGGGCGGGGATAAATATAGACCTTTGATTGAGGGGTGTCCTTTTTGACCGCAAGCGGTGAGCGCGGGTGGGGGTGTTGGCTAGCGTGGGCAATGGCCCAGAACTATCGGAATGGGCCACCTAGACCATTTCGAATTGAAGATCGGGATTGTCATTAGCGTCTAAACTATGGTCATGTGTGAGCTAGATCAGAAATAGGTTTGTTGCGAGGCGGCCAGTTCTCTTTGCAATAACTGACTGTACCGTCCTTGAGGTGTCTTGTCAGAAAGTAGCACTGTAAATAAGCCCTCGTTATCGATAAGACTTGATCTGCGATCTTGGCATGGACCCCACGCGTACTCGCTGTCTACATGGACCATAGCATATCTTTTGATCTTATGGATTCACATATCTACATAGTTCATCTAGCTAGAAGATATCCGATACATTGATCGCCGAAGGAATCGCGTATACTGTATCCCCTTTCTCCATAGAAAACAACACAAAATACCAGACCAACGCCAAAATCCAATCAATGGTGATCCCCAAGAACGACCCTACCGACCCATCGTAGACTGGAACACCTTGGCTGCCAACTCACTCAATAGCCGCGTCCGATCTGGCTGTGGAAGGTCCAAGAAAACCTCATAGACACTTTTCCCCTTGGCATCTCGAACAGCACCCAACCGATTCCCAGCCACAGCACCGGCCAACGCACCTGGGACATTACCAACGATAAAGCCCAGCGCACCCCCGCTGACTCCGCCAACGATGGCCCAAAACCGACCCGTGGGCCGAGTGCGCCGGTTACCGTTATCGCCAGTTTCCTCAGCTAGCCCTTCCTCGCGGAGCATCTCCTCAAAGACGGATCCGAATTGCTCAGAGTCGCGCTCATCGCGACTGCCAAACCCAAAGGCGGACCATGGGAAGCCGCGGCCGCCTTGGGGAATTTCCTCGTCGACTTCTTCTTCGGCTTGCTCGAAGGCGCGGGTTTCGTCGTATTCGCGGCGGCGGGTAGGGTCGGAGAGGGTGAAGTAGGCGTCGTTGATTTCTTGGAACTTTTGGGTTCGAGCTGGTCTCTCTGGGGAGTCGGCGGGGACTCGATCGGGGTGGGATTTTAGTGATTCTCTGCGAATTTGTTAGTCCGGCGGTCTTGCTCGAGGATATGAGGGGGTCTTTGGTAATCTTTGATGCTCGAAGACTTATGGCCTACTCACCTTTTGTATGCACTGCGAATCTGCGGCTGGGTCGCATCGCTGGACACGCCGAGGATTTTGTCTGTAGAAGTCGTTAGGCACGAGCGAGGGGAACTGGGCCGAGTGTAGACATACAGTAATCTGGGGTTTCTGTAGGGTGAATGATGGTTAGTTTATCACAACTATGTTCTCCGTGACTGGAAAAATTACATACTTGGCATCTTGAGGTGAAGCGCATGAAGCAGGAGTTCAAATGATTTCGCGCAAGCCCCAAGGAACAGCCACGAGTATAAGAACCACGGTCGACGCCAGTGACGTCGTTCGAGCCCAATGGCCTCAGGCCAACTTTGCAGCCCGCAGACATGTGACGATCGAGATTCAGGTGTCCAGGTGTCGAGGCACCCGAAACCCAACCGTAGGGTTCTGAACACTAGCGGGTGCTACGGTCTTACTATGAAAGTCCACTAAGACGGGCTTACGTGCGATTCGCTCCCCCAGCCACCGACATTTACTTTCCCAGGGGTCACTCTCTTCTAACCCCTCTCGTAGATTGACGAGATTCGCGATCTCCCCTAGATCTGGATCTCTCTCGTCTCCATACCACTATAAACAATTCCGAGTTCCTGTCTCCGTTTGCCGCTACACGTACAGTACAGGAAACCGCTCGGGTGGGGTCATAATAAGTACACAACCCACGGCCTAGACCTGACGAGGTGCGCATCGCTGCAGCTCTTCGCAGCCTGACCTGCATCTGTCTCCTTTCATCCACTTTCTCGCCCTTTTGCCACACAGCGGTCCAGAATTTCTCAGAGGGCGAAAGCAAATTTTTGCCGGCATATCCTGCACCTGCAGCAGCAACATTGACAGCTACACCTACATCTACATCTTCTCTCTAGAATCTGGACAGCCTCACTTCTGCCATCGACATTGAATGAGACTCTCGTCTCTCTGATTGAAATCGAGATCTTTGTGGAACAGCCCCAGAGAGAGACTCCACTCGCAAGACCAAGATCAAACGAGAATCGAACAAAAGACCAGCACCAATAATCCCACTATCTGACCAAAAACAGACCACCACCACCATATACACTCTCATCTTTCAATTCCAATTCTCAAGTCAATTACCCTCTACACTTACTCTTACCAAAATGGGCTGGTTCGACGGACCCTCCTCAACCACCAAATCCTCCTCGGGAGGCTACTATGTCCGCCGCCGCGGTTCCCCAACCCGCAGCGCAAAAGGGCACTCCTCCTCTTCATCCAGCCACAAGGGCTACAGTTCAACCCACCACGGCCGACACTCGGCCCCTTCAATCTTCAGCCTCGGCCGCGCCACGACGGGTCGCTCGTCCAGTCCGTCCGTGTTCTCCTCATTCTCTTCCTCGTCGCGCCGGGCCCGTCCACGCGAGGGCTTTGTCCAGCGCATGATTCACTCGATCAAGAAGCTTTTCCGGGACATTTACCGCTACGCACGTCGCCATCCTGTGAAGGTGTTTTTGCTGGTTATCTTGCCATTGCTGACAAGTGGGGTGTTGCCTAAGTTGTTGGCAATGATTGGGTTGAGGTTGCCCCATGGTGTGGCGAGCGCGCTTGGTGGTGCTGGGGCGGCGAGAGGTGGGATGGGAGGGATGGGAGGAATGGGTGGAATGGAAGGGATTGGAGGTGCTGGGAAGGGATTGTCTGAGAGTGTGAATGGGTTGGTGAGTCTGGCCAAGATGTTTGCTTGAGCTTGAGCTGGAGCTGAAGCTGAAGCGGGGGTCTGGGGTTGGAAAAATGTATGGCCCTCGTGAAGATCTACCGATGATACGAAGGCGAGGTCGGCTTCGAAGTTGAAAGACGAAGCTGGAGGTCGAATCGCCTTGCGGCGGGTGATCGATGATCTGTGATGACTGCCATGAATACCTACCCTCGATTGAACGCGTGTTTTCCCTTGATGCTTTTTCTTTGTTATGTCCTTTCCTGTTACCCGTTTTCATTTCCATGCCCTTTGTTTGTCGGCATTCCCCTTCCCACTGTTATACGATTACCCTGTTCTGGAGGCTTACTGAATTTAACGACCATCCCTATGCCATGCTCTGCCATTCTCCGAAAAAGAAAAAGGCAACACGTTTAGCAGCATGTATGTTGAGTCATTTGCAGCCCTAAAATGAGTCAGAGTTTCCCATAGAATGATAGAGTAACGGAGCCTGAATAAAAAGACGTAGAAACGTAAGAAGGGAACGCGAGGGGTTACGACCCAGGGTTCCCTTTTATGTACTAAACTGCCCCATATGTCGGTGAAGTGGTCGGTACCCAACGGTGGGTATGGGCCCCGTTGGACTTCCCTACATGGGGTTAGGTGGGATTTGTGGTCGATTCTCACTGGTAGGACCCTTGATTTATGGAATTGGAGACGTGGCTGGTAGAGATGGGGTATGAGTGTTAACTCTGTCATCGAGTTTGACCGGTTCCTAGCAAAGGGCCAGTTGGATATTTTGTTAGGAAGGCACATGAGTGCTGAAAAGAGGACCCAATCAAAGAGTGAACAGGTATTGTGGGTATCCGTTTTTGTGGTTCCATCTATTCTAATAATTTTCATTTACTTTTGCTTTGTAAGTCGAATCAAGTTGTACAAATCAATATCACGACCGAAATTGAAGCTCACACTCAAAAATACAGCCCCATGGAGCTCGGTCTATGACCGCTGGTTACGCTTACCACGGCGACGGGCAGAAGCCTTGCTAGTAGCAGTAGCCTCGGTAACCTCATCAACGAGTGCCGCACCCTGCACCTCCTCTTCCTCCTCCACAGTGTCCGATGAGCCAAGCACGCGACCCACGGTCTTGCGGTACGCCCACACGGGCACCTTGCAGACGACTGTGTCGCGGAACGACGGACGCTGGATCTCGTTGATATCCAGGAGGAACTCCTGCTTCTCGCCCTCCTCGGACTCCTCCTCGAGGAAGACGTTGCCAATCGAGTCAACGATCAGCACCTTGCCATTCTCCGCAACCACACGCTTCCGCTCCCCAGTCGAAACGGTCGTGGGTTGCTCGGTAGGAGTCGAGGTACCCGAAGCCGAGGCCGAGCCCACACCACGTCCATTGGCCCGACCGCCCTTCTTCTCCTTGCGGTTCTCCTTGTCCATCATACGCTTCTGGCGACGGTTCATAGCCACCGCACCGGCCTCGGGGGCCTCGGGGCTAGGAGCGGGAGCAGTCGCACCGACCGAATCCACGCCGGGAATGCCACGCACACCCAGCTCATCGCCCCAGGCGGCGCGACGTGCCTGGCGAATATACCGATCGACAAACTCGCGCTGGCGCTTCCATCCCAGATACAGGGCACCATAGTGCGCTGCACCGCCAAATACCAGAAACAAGCCCAACAGCACGGAGCCCAAACCGGGACGGAATCGATCATAGTAATAACCCGTACCCTTCCAGAGGGGGAAGCCATTCTTCAAGAAGTGATCATAGCGCTCGCGGCTGGGGCCCTTGAGGACGTTGGCGACGAGGTTCAGGCGTGCGGAGCGGGCATTGGCGTCCTTGATGGCGGCGTCGACTTCGCGCTTGGAGGGACCCTTGTTGACATTCACTCCCTTGGAGGACTTGGCCTTGGTCTTGTCCTTGGAGTAATTGGCGATGAAGGAGCGGCGCACCTTGTCCGGGTGGAGGTTCTTCGACTTCTTGCGGTGGGCCTTGACGATTTGTTCTTGGTTGGCATTGGGGCGGACCTCGAGGAAATCTATTATGGAGAGGACGACTCGTTAGTTGGTTTGTCCGTAGTGACCAATTTCATGCAATTGCATGCAACTGTCATTGCAGTAGGGACCACGTACCATAAAAGGTCACATTGGCACCTTCAGATGTCGCCAGCTCATCGCGAAGGCGGAAGATCTCGTAGTCTAAAAATCAGGTTATGAGTATTTTTACAATGAATTGAGGCTCCCAAGGGAAAGTTCTGATATAGGGACCATGAGCAGCCATTGTGGACACCTACCCTCTTTGGACCAGGCGGCGACCAGACCGACCAGCGCCAACAGGAGCAACGAGAGAGCGGCGGTCTTCATAATTGCAAGAGAGAGCGGTCAACACCGCAAAGCCGAGGAGAGATGCGGAGCAAAACGGGGGGAGGGTAAGAAAAAAAAAAAAAGGCAGGATTATGCTCTGCAGGGGCCCATCGAGGATCGACTTGTCGAGTAGTACCACAGGACTGGAGAACAGCAGAGCTAAGCCGGATGGTGGATCGTGGAGGAGAAACCGTCTGGGCGAAAAAGCGGTCGGCCTCCTCCACACTGAAAAAGCCTCCGACGTGGCCCAATTGGAACACTAAGCAGGAATGAGGGGGAAGTGATGACTCTCATGTAGGTGACGGAAAAGTTGGATTTACATATCCATGGCCTATTTAACATTGTAATTCCCTTTGAATCTACAGACAGTTCCTTTCCTTCTCTCCCCTTCTCTTTTCTCTCTCGTTGGATGGGTGTTGGGCGGAATTGTCTTTCCGCATCCAGAAGGGAGCCCACCACAATAACCAAACAAGAAAATGGGACCCTGCGATTCTTAGCCGTTCACAGGCAGCTCTCACGGGAAACTCTTCAGTCAAAGCCTCATCAGTCTACGTGGCCGAGTGAGCAGTCAAGAGTTTACTCTAGGCTGACGAGTTCGATGTTGAAAGGGGCCCAGTCCGGCAGAAACTAAAAAAAAAGTGACTGCCTCCTTGGGACCAGAAACTTGTCCACTTTGGGTGCCTTCCCCTAAGTCATCTCGTGTCCTTGTGGCTTCCTCTTCCTTCACATTCTTATCCACCACTTTCACCATCACTCACGACAACCCCCTTTGGGAAATTCACTCTTTCTCTCTCTACGTCCTTTTCTTCACATTCACCCTCTCACCATGGCCATGCAAATCCCCATTGACGCGATTACCTCGCGTTTCGGCGACCGATTCAACAGCATCCGCAGCCAGTCCATGAGCAGCCGCTTCGCCAACTTGCGCCCCGTCTCCGAGTTCCTTGACCTCAAGCGCCTGTCTAAACCTGCCAATTTCGGTGAAGTTCAGAGCCGTGTCAACTACAACCTGGGCCACTTCTCCAGCAACTATGCCGTGGTCTTCGTGATGCTCAGTGTTTACAGCCTGCTGACCAACTGGTATCTCATGTTCACGATCGTCTTTGTCAGCGCCAGTCTCTGGGGAATTAGCAAGTTGGATGGTCGCGACCTGGACCTGGGCTTCCGTCGCTTCAACACCTCCCAGCTGTACACGGCCCTGCTCTGCATTGCTGTGCCCATGGGATTCCTGTCATCTCCCATTTCTACCATCCTGTGGCTGATTGGTGCCACCGGTGTCACGGTCTTTGGCCACGCCGCGTTGATGGACAAACCGATTGAGAATGCTTTTTCCGAGGAGGCGGTCTAGGTGGTCGGCCGCGAGCTCCTTACGATATGCCCCGATGGGGAAGACCACCGGGGGCACGAATGGGGAGACACAACCGGGGAGGACGCGCGCAGTGGGAGGATTCGAGGCGAGTGGAGGAGATTGAGAGTGAGGAGGAGGATGATGTGTATGGGCGTGAGCTGGTGCGGAAGGCTCGCGCCGGGTATATGCGGCAGCTGGAGTATGGGAGTCGGGGCCCGCGCAGGCGGTCCGACTACGATGAGATGACCGACGAGACTGAATCGGTGGTGGAGGGAGGGGAATTTGACCTGTACGATCATGAGGATAGCACGGTGGCCTATGCGGTGCAATTGGCCATGCGGGACAAGGAGGATCAACTGGTGGACAAGGCTCTGGAGCGCATTCGCCGCGCCCAGATGCTCGGCAAGAAGAATGTGCGACTTTCACAACGCGAGCTCGATGCCTTGGAGCGCAAGCGTCAACAGACCGACAATAATGGCTCGAGTAGCTCGCGTCGCAACAAGCAGAGTGGCAACGCGACCACTTCTCGCCCGGTACCTCGACGAAATGCCACGACAGTGCCCGAGCAACAAACGGGCCCTTACCCGCATTTCGCTCCAGATCCTAACTGGGGCACCGGTGCGCAGGGCCGACCTTCGAGCTCGTCGTCTGCTCGTCCACGAACCCCGACGATGCAATCGTTACGGCCTCAACAGTCGAACTCTCCGCTCCGACCAACGTATCCACCATACCCGAATCCCCCTCCGAATGGCCGTCCACACTCGATGCAACCGATGTACTCTCGGCCTTTACCGGACGACCCTCAATGGGCACCCTCATATTATAACCCTATCCCTATGCCGTTGACCCCCTATGGGGTCGAACCACCTCCTTACCAGCCGCAGTTGCCCACCGATCTTCGAGTTGGACCTCAAAGCCGCATGAGCCATCCTGCGGGGATGTCACCGATTCAAGCCCAACATCGACATTCATCCGGGGGATCCCAGCCGCGAGGTGGCCGTCGTGGCCCGTCCGAATCTGATTCCGAGCAGTCCAGCGAGGAAGAAGAGGAGACGGAGAGCAGTGAGGAGGATGACGACGATGATGTGCAAATCGTCAAGGTTGTGAAACGTCCGACTCCATCGGGGGTACAAAGGCGCACTGTCTCCGGAGGAAGTCGAGGCAATCGAAGCGGTGGTGGTCGCGCGCGAAAGAGTCGATGACGATGACGATCATGGGCCCGTGTCTCTTTTCCCAGCCAAAAAGCCCTTTTTTAAATGTGTTTCGGTTTATATGGGCATTCATTATTTAGTGTTATCCCCCCTCTTTCTCGGTATTTTCTCCGATGCTTGTTGCTTTTCTTCGTGTCTCTGGGTTTTCAGCAACCGATCGTGTTGCTTCAATGGCGTTTGGTAGATCGGGGCCTCCCTCCGTGAATAGATCCCCAGTGCATACAATATCACGCATCCATTATCCACATTATCCACATCATCCATATAAGCCACCCGAATACCCATAATGGCCTACCGGAGAAGTATTGCGAGGCCTCTCTCCTCAGCCACACTGCGATCGTAGATCGGGCGTGACAGGGCAATCAGTCAACAACATTTCTTACGAATCACCGGACCCTTCTTTCTTGGCGGGACTGAAAAATTGGTCATAACTGACCTACTTGCTTACTCGACTCAACCAGACTTGCACAGCCGTTTCTGCTCAGCCTGTTAACGTCAGAGCCGACCCCGAGTGGGGGGCATATTACGACTGGCCACTGCCGTTGGATCCGCGCAAGTTGCGATTCCGCTTCGATTCCCGGCCCCGATGACGTCGGATGATGATCCCCCCGTCTGCCCGTTCCTTATTACCAACCGGAATTTCCCTTGCTTCTCTCTGCATCGAGGGGTGATTGTCATCTTCATCTTGCAATATATCCTCCTCGTCCGTTTCGATCTCGACCTCGACTTTTCCTCCTTTCATCCCTCGCCGTATTTTCTCCCCGGTCGGCTTCCCGAATTGTCCGAGTCTCGAAAACATTCCCCTGGTTATCCGAGCGCCACAACAACATAATCTGCACGGTTCCTTAATTTAAACCTTTTCCTTTGGCGCAGGGCGTCCCGTCGATCACAAGCGTGTGAGGAATGTACTGAGGTTTTCGGTTTTGGATACTTTTTTGAAATTGCATTGCAGTGTGCGCGAATATAGTCTTTCGGTTGGGTGAGTCTCTAGTTGTGATCGAGGTGGAGTGGTTCTTTGTATTTGTGATAGTTGGTGTGACCGCTGGAGACCACTGGTCGCTCGACGCTGCAAATTGCATGTTCCACGTCGCCCGAACTGGTCGTGCAAAGTCCACTTGAAGAATGTGCTTTTGACTGACGCTTTATTTATTTTGGTGCAGACATTGTTTTCGTTGGGTTCTCACAAAGGCGAGGACATTGGCCCTGTGACGCTTGGATAAATTGTCGACTTCTGGGTTGTTTCGGGTGGCTTGAATTGGTGCATCAAGGATCTTGATCCAGTACATATTGATTCGGTTCGACAACCAAAGGTATCGTCAAGATGTGGATTATCTCCTTTTGGGTCTTCCCCCTCATCTCGGCCTGCATGTGGCTTGGTAAGTGACCATCTGCCAAATACTCTCGCGTCGTGATCGCAAATCTAATCCGATACTGCAGCCATGCTCATCGCCATGCTGTGCGTTTGGGCCAGAGAAGGGAAACCAGTCTATCCCAGCATGAGTGACGGCCAGACCATTGCGTAAGTTTTCTTAGAACATCTTCGGGAATTTCTTAGTTGTTTCGTTCCTTCTCGCTGACTTCTGCGGCCGGGCAGGTATATCTCAGACGTGGGCGCATACGGGCTCAAGCCGCTCTTCATCACGGGAAGTGTAATTACCGTCGTGTTTCTTGATTTGGCATTCTTGTCGGAGCGATGGCTGCGCCATGCCGGCCAATTAGTTCCGAACAAGGGCCTTTGGGACAAACTATGTGCCATCGGCTCGATCTTCTTCGCCATTGCCGGTGCAGCGGGTCTGATTCTGTTGTCCATCTTTGATACGTATCACCACCCACGCATGCACGACGGGTTCCTGGTCATGTTCATGTAAGTGACGAGCCCCCGAAAACTCGGCTACACCCGCCCCACGGCCAAAATGCAAAAAAAATGCAAATACTTACAGAATCCTCAGTGGCGGATATATCATCAGCGCAGTCCTCATCTGTGCCGAATACTTCCGGCTAGGCATCTCCTACCGTCGCCAACACCGCGTCCTCCTAGCCAGCTTTGTCATCAAAGTGACCTTCGCAATCATCGAAGTCGGCCTAGCAATCGGCTTCGGCATCTGCACGAAGAGCAGTGACAGTTCGAAGAAGAACGTCGGCGCTATCCTCGAGTGGGTCATTGCTTTCGTGTTCACCGGGTACGTCCTCTCGTTCGTGGTGGATCTGTTGCCAGCCGTTCGGACGCGCAGACACGTACCCCAGGGTGAGAAGCATGCTAGTATGATGAGTAGCCCGCATGGTAGCGGCGAGCTACCGTCCGGTGCATCGATCGAGGAACCATTGACGACGGATTCGACGGGGCCGAACTATTACCGCGGTCAGCGCGTTTGAGAAATAGATCTTTTGGGGGTACTGTGTGGGGGAGATATACCCGGTACCGGTACAGGTTATAATGATACAAAGGGGTTTGAACTTTTGCGGAGTTTTTTTTTTTTTGTTGCCTTTTTGGTTGCTTTTGGCGTTGCCATTACACGTCATGATGATCCCGCCACGTTAATGCATTTCGTTGGAGGGTTGTTTACTTTTGATGATCTGATACCTTTTGTTATTTTCGTCTGATTTGATTTGCTCCGATCACGCAATTGATGGATGCGGGGATCAGTTATGATTCATGTATATGCTTGTATAATATCTTATCTTGTTCGATGCCTATCACAAAAAGTGGAGATAATTTTCGTAACGTGTATAACTCGATCAATTGTTATTCCTTTTCGAGAATCTTTGAACAGAGCATGTCTTTCTATGCTTTAATCCCACAATATAGGTGTATGCCTCATGCTGCAGTCATTATCGTATCCACGTATGTTATATCGTATACAAAGAAAATCCCATGCCATGCCGATGATAAAACGCAATGACTCGCCCACAAAGAAAAAAAAAATCAAGCAGTCATGTGCCAAATTCCCAGCTTGACCACAGGCCGGAGAACGGAAAAGAAAAAAAGCAACGAGAAGTGGAAGATGGGAATCCAGTCCCAGCAAATGCCCGAAACCCTTCAAAGCAGATCAAAAGATCAAATGGATGCCCCTCATGCCCCCGAAAGGACAGAAAGAGTAATGGAAAAACGAAAACCCCCAACCGAACCAGCAAGAAGAAGTAAAGAACCCCCCTCCCCAACCCCAGAAAAGCAAAATATCAAAATTGGTCAAACCTGGACCAAAAGTTTCTGTCGTATAGATTCTTGCAGCGCCCCATCAATCCCGATTCTCTCCAGATACCCTCGCACCCCACCATACCTCCTCTCCAGAAAGCCGATCATGTCCGGCACGTAATCTGGCGGACACCTCGTGTACTCCTCTCCCAAGCCTAGCACCCTGATTTCACGCATTCGCTCCTCGAATTCCGGGACCAGCTCTAATTCCGACCGGGTATAGTCATCTGCGACCGCGTCCATGCGGACGCCTGCGAGCAACAGCGCGAGCAGGATGATGATCCCCGTGCGGTCTTTGCCCTGCGTGCAGTGGATGAGGATCGGGTAAGCGGTGGAGGTAGCGAGGGTGGTGAAGATGGAGCGGAATTCGGGGATGCTGGATTCGAGGGTATCTTGGGCGAGCCCGGTGAGGCCGCGGGGTTGCATGACCGTTTCGCCGATGAGGCGGATTGCGTCTGGGCGGTAGCCCGTCAGGGCGAGGGTGATGACGCGGCTGGATTTTAATTTGTTAGTTGGGGTTTTTTTCACATAGAGAGAGACGGAAGAAGGAAGCAGGCAGGCAGTGGGGGTAGGTAGGGGATTGGGAGGATGCTCGAGGCTTGAGCAGGGCCAATGGAAGAAGCGTGGGTTGGGTGATGGGGGGATGTGCGATGTGCGTTGTGCAGGCATCCGTATGCAAGGGTCCTGGTTTTGGGACGTACAGATAACTGAACCAGTCGAGTTTACTGAGCAACGCCCGTTCGAAGGACTTGCCCGTTAGGCTGATGAACAGGCGCTGGGAGTCGGGAATCTTGCAGATGTGCTCGTCCGGGTCGGCAGGTACGGAGGCCGATGTCAAGTCGATATCGTCGGGGGGTGAACCTGCGCTGGCGATCTCTGCGCGCCGTTTGCGAGTGGCCATTTGGTGTTCTGTTCTGTGGCATGTGTTACTCGAGTGATTTTCTCTTTGTGAGGTCTGAGACAGACCCCAGCTGGGGGGTTTTCGTAACGTACTGTGATCGTAGATCGATTACCGTAGCAATGTGCAGTTCCTCGGCTAGACGCCGCTTGTCGCGCTCGGAGGCATCGTCGGGCTGGTTAGACTGCGCATTAGCGATCGTCTCTTTATTTTGATCGCGACGATAGCTTCTCGCGCTCGGTAGGAGCTTTGGAGGCTTCGTTTAGGGGGAGTGCGAAATTACCCTGGCACTGCGGTAGAGAATACCCTCTTTGAGAACTCTGGTGTCATAATTAGCTTATTTCGATCTCGACGGACGCCTCTGCGACAACTAGGATTGGCAAGGACACGCACTCTGCGCCGCAGAAATGGTTAATGGTTCGGCCAACGTCACGGAAGTTGATGATGTTATCGAACGGGCGATCGGGCGAATCTAGATCGATACTGGATTGGCGAGCCATGACTAGCGTGGGGATTCTTTAGCGATTAGGGTTGTTGAGGACGAGCAGAGTATAGAAGGGCATAGAGAATGAGGTCGGAGCTGGAGTCTGGAGCTGGGGTGGACAGTTGACGGGTTACGGTTGACGGTGGAGTTGGAGTATGATTGAATGGAGCAAGAAAGCAGAAGCAAAAGCAAAAGCAAAGCAAGAGCACGAGCAAGAGCCAAAGGGTAGTTGAGACAAAAGCAACAAAGTCGGTGCCCGTCAAAGGAATCCAAGCGGAAGAAGTGGAGAACGGAGTGTCTCGTTAAAAGAGAAAGTGGGTAAAGTGGGCAGAAGTGGATAAGCCTCGATACTGATAGCAGAGGGACAACTTTACCAGGCACATACGGTTCCGGATGTTAGGAGGTACTAGCAACGGAGGGCGTTGGTTAATTAACGGGGGTTAACGGGGGAACTATCGTGAGCAGACCCATCAAGTGGAGATGCAGGAGCAATGATCAGTTAACTAACGGTGCTCTAGCTAGAAGCTAGCTGGAAACTGGGTTTGGACGGTCAAGTCTAGACGTCAGGGTACAAAATAGCGGTGGAGGTTGGGCAGGAAAACGAGAGAAAGTAGGCCAAACGCAGGACTCAAAACTAGGAAAACGGTACTAGACTTGGGTACTAAAACGTCAGTAAAGCGACCTAAACTACTCGGTAATCTGAGTGAACGAGTGACCAAGTAACTAACTAACTTAGTTATGTACCGTCATCGGCCTTGATTCTGGACTTCCCCGGGGACTCCACCAGGACTGAGAAGAGCTTAGACCAAGTTTATCCTGCTTCTGCTAGCTGACTAGACTCGTGGAAACTAAACTCCAGCTAGACTCTGTCTCCGTACAGGACGACTCAAATCTGGCCATACACAGCCTCTGGCTCTTCCACCGCCCCTTCCACTCCCTTCCAGCCCTAATCACCCTAATCACCCTAAACAGTAAACACGCACCCCTCCACCTAAACGTACGACCCACGATTATTCTTCCACCGAGGCTGCAGGTACGCCCAATCCTGATTAAAATCGAATCCCGTACGATACGCCCCGTATGCGACCAGCTCCACCTGGTTCAAAGCTGCCCCCTCATCCGTCAAGGCCCACAGACTAATCGCCAACGTATTCTCTCCGCGATTATTGATAATCCCGGGCGGGAACGGGAACAACGTCTGTGGTCCAATGTGCGGCAGGTAATGACCGAACTGGTACCCATTCATAAACACCTGCACCACTGCGCTGGTATTGGCCGGTGCCCCGAGTTGCAGCCCGATCGGGACGTCCAGATCGGCATCCAGATTGAGCTTGAAGGTCGTTGTGTAGAAGCGTCCTGCGGCATTGGAGACGCCCTGCAGGGGGGATGAGCTGCCCGCGCTCTTGGGCGCGCTGTAGCCGGGGAGATGCCAGCCGAGTCGTTCGCCGTAGAGGCCGCCTTCGTTCATGGGGCCGCGGACCGGATCGATGTTCGCTTCGCCGCCCGCGTTGCCTTGGATGCGCCAGGAGGTGAAGTTGCCGCCGCCGAGGAGGGTAGCTCCCAAGATACCACGGGGGTTCTGGGTACCGGCCGGCTTGACGTTGTTCTCGTCGTGGCCGGTGTAGTCCATCACGACCGTGAGGACGTTATCGGTGTCCCGGAGAGATGAGCTGTTAAAGGTTAACACTGCGGACGTTGAGGCGAGACTCGGGGAGCCCAGGGCACCGCCGACATAGGCGCCGTTCAACCAGGCTGCCCAGCCAGCAGCGACGCCGTTTTGCACCGTCACGTTGGCACCGGTGGCATTGCGTCCGTCAAAGCGACCGCGGTAGACCTTTGTGCCTGCATGGTATCCGTAGTCGCCCGAGTATAGGACGGGCAGCGAGAGTGGCGCGACAGAGTTGACCGTCGTACTCTTGTTGCAGACCGTCCAGCGCGAGTCGTCGTAGTCTGGCTTGATCTCGGGAAGAGTGTCTTGGGATTTCCAGGACGTCAGAGAGGGCAGGGAGATCTTGGATTTTTCTGCGCCTGGAGCTGAGCCGATGAGACTGCCGTACGCGGTCTTTTTAGTTGCAATGGATTTTCCATTCCACTTTATCTTGGTGACTTTGGAGTCACCAGGGTAGACCCTAGGAGCAGGTTAGCACGTGTGTTTCCATCGAATAACCCCTTCCGTGGAAGTCAACTTACTCCAGTGAGGTTGTATTCGCATTATCGCCAATCAGGCTCACGGTATCATGGCTGATACTCGCCTCACGAACCAAATACGGCCCAAGTGCGAGAATCTGCTCACTGGGGGACACGTTCGGGTTGGACGTCGTGGGCAGAGCGAAGAAGTTCCACGCCGTCTCCTTGTCCAGCAGGTAAAGCAGAACGCCGTTGGAAAACTTGACAGCGGTCGCGCCATCTCCTTGAGTGTACGAGTACTGTGTTCCATTAGTCGATGTGGTGGAAGTCAGGTTTGAGTTGCCGTATGTCTTGAAGGTCAAGTGAGACGGGGCATTCTTGAATGCGAACACGCCCTTCTGTCCAATGTTCAGGTAGAGGACCAGCACGTCTACGTCGAGAGTAGCGTAGGTCAGAACCTCGGCGGACGAGTACAATAGGCTCGAGGCATTGCCGACTTCGTAGTCCGTGACGATGATCTTGCTTTGGCGACCATCTAGTTCGATGTCCGGGATAGTCAGAGCACCTAAAGAGCGAGTTAATCAAGATATCCCCGTGCAAGCATCTTGAAGGTGATCACACATACCAGCCGAAGTATTAACATTCAACGAAAACGTCGTCACCGCACGAGACGAGCTCGTACTATGCGCGAGCACATAGAATCCAGCCTCTGTCTCCGGATTCCGTAAAGCCCACGTATAGATACTAGCATCACTAGTATACCCAGTCCCATTCCCCTCCATAACAGTCTGCAACAAACCTGAAGAAACCCTAGTGAACAAACCAATCAACTTGGTCTGTTTGAGTTTATCCTGAATCTCTCTCGTCTCCCGCAGCGGCGCCGCATAGTCGTACGAAGTATAAACGACCGGCGTCGCACTATGACCCCAATTCGTCCCGCCAAAGGCCATATACAGACTCTGCAGCGTAACTCGGGACCCGATGTTATTTTTGTAATAGACATCGGCGAATTCGGGCGAGTGCTCCGCAGTACAGACGTCGTAGAAATATCCACCCCAGGGCTGGAACCAGCCGCCCTCGAACTCGGCGAGGTACTCGGGCTGTGTGTAGGAGTAGTTCTGGAACCATTGGTAATAAGTACGAACGAGGTTGAATCCGGAGTTGGGGTTCGTGCAGGATAGGCCCCCGGGGTATGAATCAAGGGCGTACACGTTTACTGCACCGCCGACGTCTTCGTAATCCGTGGACCAGCTTTGCGAGCGCATACCTTTTTCGTTGTGTGTACTTGGCACGACGATACCCGCCTCCTCGAAGGCGGCCGCGATTTGCTCCATGTACAAGACTAGAGTGTTGGTCGCGCTGTGCGTGGTCTCCTGGAGCTCGTTCTCGTGCTGGTTCAGGATCACTGGCCCACCATTGGTGATCTGGTTATCCGCGATGATCTTGCCGATCTTCAGGATCCAGGGAAGCCATTTGTCGTAGTAGGATGAGGCACTGGTTCGTTCACTGCCCATTTGTCCGTTCGCTGCCCACAGCGCGAATCCACCGGCCGAGGTCTCGGCGTTGACGTAGGGTCCTGCGCGGGCAATTACATACAGACCGGCTTGTTTGGCGTAGTCGAAGACACGCTGGACATCGTGAGCGCCGTTTTCAAAGTCAAATGTATCTTCCGAGGCAGAGTGGAAGCTCCAGAAGAAGTAGACTTGGAAGGTTGTTTGAATTAGCTCCAATTGGTTGAGGGGTGAGTATGTAGTATATTAAGGCACTCACGGGATACCGCATTGAAGCCGTTCGAGCGCAGCTTTTGGAACACGTCAAGCCACAGTTCCGGAACAGGAAGACGCATGTAATGGAATTCACCAGAAAACACAAATACTCTCTCCCCCTTCACGGAGAGACTATATTTGTCCCAAGTAACATCGGTAGTCTTGCCATTGTCCGTCGCAGAGACGAGGCTCGACAGCGCCCCGATAAGGAGCAACGGGAGAAATGCGAAAAACCGCATTACTGGACTATGATCACTTCGCAAGCATCACTGACTGATTTCATAAGTACTAGACTAGATATCATCGGTATAAATCTATTTTGTCTACCTCGGTGCTCGCGGTAGTGATACACCGGCCAAGGATTGGGATTGGTGGATGTTTTTGCGACGATTAATCACGCTTTGGGCGATTATCCTGGAGAATGCGGGGGTTGTAATTTCGCTGCAGGGGCGAGGGGTTCATAGCGGGGTGGGTCTGAAGTTGCAGTCGCTATGTTAATGAGCTTTTTGGCTCGGTTGAAAGGATAATTTGCAGTAAAATGGCGTGCATTTGATAGAATATTAGCGTGCAAAGGCTCGGCATTGGAAACGCCGTGAAGACCCCTCGGTATTTTGATTGTCAAGTAACTGCCTCTGCGAGCAATCTCTACTCATTGCATGGACGTCGGGATCTTCGGAGTATGTCAATTTATTATCAGAGTAAAATGAAGTCATTCAACGATTCGTGTATGTACTGAATAGGCAACGCTACCAGAGAACCCCCTGGCTGATAATTCCGACCGGAGCGCCAAAAGAATAACTAGCTCATGTTATCACAGAAAGTCAAAAGAACTTGAAAGTCATTAGATCAAAGAAAAAAACATAAATCACAATATTATCGCCGTCATAGATCCTCGGAGAATCTCGATTCACGGCGAATACTTAGGGAATCGCCGAGAACTGGTGGCGCGGGCAGACCTTGTTCGACGGCACTGTCACGCAATCCCCGCAACTCGCTAGTAGGAACGGCTTCGGAGCTCTGATTCGGGTGTTCAGTACCGTTAGTCTTCAGCTCTTGTGAGTTGCGTGAAACGGTTTTCAGCCAACTCCTGCGAAGACGATGTCTCTTGCTGGTCTCATTGGAATTGCCATTTTGCGCAACCTGCGGGTTGTTGGTAGACTCCTCGGTTGCGCCCTCATATTCACCGTGCTCGGACTCGAGGTCTTCGGTGCTAACGGGGTGCGAGCTTAGCGCTGCCCCGCGAGGCTCGATTCTCCCAGTGAGAGCAGCTCCCCCGGTGAACGCGGACTCGCTGTCACTGTATTCCGGACCGGGCTGGTGGGGGTACAGGGGTTGGGGTTCGCTTGTGCGACGAATGAGTCTATCGCGGAACCAGGTCTTAAGCTTCGAGTCGGCGCGTGGGCTGGTAATGGCCTGATTTTTGTGCAAGGTGGAGACTCCACCGGTGGCAGCAGCGTCGCGTGGTCCTGTCTGAGACCTCAGCATACTGGGACGATCATCGTCCTGAGCAGGCTCGTATGTGAGATTGACGGGGGGAGAGATAGGAGCAGCGCCCTCCAGATTTGTCATACCAGATGTGGAGGGCATACCACTGTCCTGTCGAATAGCCTCGCTTGGAGCGGATTCGGCGGCCTCCTCTGGTTTGGCTTTGTCCTTAGGCTCCGGAGCAGCGGCGACGGCAGGCTCGTGGGCAGCGACGACGGCAGGCTCTGGAGCAACGGCGACAGGCTCGTGGGCAGCGACGACTGCAGGCTGTGGAGCAGCAGTGACAGCAGGCTCTGGAGCAGCGGCGACAGCAGGCTCACGAACTTCGGGGGCAGCAGCAGGAGCTTCTTTAGTCTCGGGCGCAGCCACGGCCCCTTGGGCCACTTGGGCCTCTTCAGTGGGCCGTTCATCAGCCGCCGCCTCATGAGCTGCTGCCTCTTTGTTGACATCTGCCTTCTCCTCATGCGGTTGCTTGCTCTTCCGCTTCCATGAGAAGAACTTAAGTCCCTTGCTCCCCCGCTTCTCTGAAACTGTATCTTTCATCAGTATCAGGTCTTACTCAAGATGATTCTTTTCAAAACTCACCACCGTCTCGATGTTCAGCTCGAGTCAAACTCGCTTCGCGCTCTCTCTGGATTGCAGCTTGCCGCTGTTGCTCCTCTGCGTCGAGACGCGCCTCCAGCTCTTCAGCTCTTCGACGCTCAGCTTGGTCCGTGATCTCATCCAGCGCTGGTTGAACGCGGGTACGTGCAACGGCCTCGACATCAGCCATGTCCATGTACCGCGATGCACCGATGTTGACCCGATCGGCAGGAACGCTCTTGGCTTCTGCAGCCTCCGCTTCCCGACGAACTTTCTCACTGGCTGCCTCATCCCATTGTTTTTGGATGGAAGGTGGTGCTCGGCCAGTGTCGGCGTATACTTTCATTTCCATGTCGTGGATTTGAGCGTCGACGTTTCGACGGGCTGCTTCCATTAGCAAGTCACGATCCTTTTGTCGTTTTTCATCGACTTTATTCATTTTGTTTCGCAAGCTGAACATCTGTTTATGAATCTGCCTTGACTGTTCTGCGTCTACTTGGGTTTCGTCTGCGTCACTGGAGGTTCTCTTTCGTCGGGCAGACAAAAGCGACCGTTGAGGCTGAGGGGCGGTGCCATAATACTGCTGCATCTCGGCATGCTCATCTCGCATGCGAGCCAGCTTCTCTGCGGCCCGCTTTTGCGCCGCTTCCTGCAGAATCAAGGCCCGTCGGCCAGCTGATCCAGTCGCTCCGCTGACGGTCTTTCGTGCTTGTAGTTGACTCTGACCCTTTTGCGCTGCAGATACGGCGTGGTCCATATTGGGGGCCTCGCCAGTCGGGCCAGTGATATCATACATGTCCCTCGCCATGACGAGAGCCGCAGCATGGAGCGAGTTTCTGCGATTGCGCTCTTGAACTTCACTCGAAACGGGCGGGGAGGATGTGTAGAGACGAGCATTGGTCTTTGCATGAGTGATCCGGCTCTGTTCCATCGCGTTATCAAGGTGGGCCAGGGGGCCTTCGCTTTCTCTCTGAGCGCGGTGCGATATCCCAGCAGCAGAGAGCGCCCAATCCGAATCTGTGGTAATGACCGGTTCAATAGGTGCAGAGTCCGCCCTTTGGCGGGCCGCATATGCACCGGTGGCCGCGCGAAGCGCCTTATCCTGGTTATGGTCCGATCGTGAAGTATCATGCTGGGTGGTGGCCTGTTGATTGGGCGACTGGCCGGTCATGGCTCTCTGCTCCCGCACAGCAAGGATGGCTGCACCCAACCCTTCTGCGCTGTATTGGGTACTCTTCTGGGGAATCTGGGGAGGAGAGAAATCCTTCACGTGGGACGCGGCCTTCTCGGCATCGGTGAGTCGACCCGGGCGCCATATTTCGATCGGTTTCTGATTCGCATGCGCCAGGGCAGATGCGGCGGAGGCATGGCTCAGGTCGGTGGTAGCGCGTGTTGCTCGTGTATCTATTTTGTCGAGCATAGCTTATCAGTATGGCGGGGCGTCGTCTTCTCGTTGCAATCTACGATCGCACGAGGGAGTGCAGGGATATTACTTACTCAAGTGTTTGTTATCGGATACGGGGGCATCACGAACAGGTGCCTTGCGTCGAGGCTGTGTCGCATATAATGCTGCGGTCGCGGCTGTTTCAGGCACGCATCAAAAGTCAGCGATCAGTGCACCGGGAGGGTGGATTTCGTATGACGATCCGTAAGGAGCTTACCGTCGTCGGCTAGCCGGGCGGACCGGGGCCCCGGGGGCATTTGCTGTGCAGTTGCCATGATCAAAGAGCTGCGGATGAATGCGAAAAGGGTCGAACTACATTCCTCGCGAGGATGAGAGTGAACAGTAGCAGATAGCACGGGCAGATCAAGTCAAGGAAGGAAAGATGGGAAAAGATGGATGGGATGGAAGGCCGGAAGCTTCTTGACACCCCGTGACGTCGTTGGCTGCAACGGAGGATCCGCGATGAGGAAAATGCTGGAGTCCCCCATTGCATCATCGCAGCCGAGTCAATCGACTGATGAATCAATGAGAGGCGCTGCCCTTACGCGGGGAGGGTGCACTCAGAGAGACTAACGCGACCGAACGGTGGATGACTGTGGAATAAGTGGGGAGTCCAAGTGGGACTGGGTAGCTCAACTTCCGCTTTCGATTCGTCTGGTGGTGACGTGGGGACTCTGGGTGGCTTGGAGGGCTTGGAGGGCTTGGGAGCTTTTTCTTTTCTTTCTCGTTTCTTCAGACTTTGGTGGAGCGAGGGCGATCAGGATCGTCCGGTTCGTACTTACACATCGTGGTGAACGTACTTCATACCTCGTTCATGATCGGCGGCGATGCTCCTATCTGATTAACTCGGGCTGATGACAAAAGTCTACATCGTTCTCCACTGAGTACCTCACAACTCAATCCCATGATGGTATTTATCTAGCCTCGCCCAGAAGACATATACAGAAAGGCCCTGCTGCAAAGGGTTGCTGAAGTATTATCTCACGTAACCTCTCTCGACGGTGGGGCCGAATTGAAAATGGGGCACATGGAGGATGAATAGCCTCGATGACTCCATCTTCGGTGACGCTACCAACTACTGTTCGGAATACTGTAAGGAGTAGAACCGAGTAACTGGGACCTGGTGGATACTGATGGCTTGACAGCGTTGTACATAGAGAATCCACTTCTATGGTTACCCAAATTCACCCGAAATCTTGAAATCGTGGGAGATCCACTCCCCGCTTTGCTTCGGACTATAAAATAGGGCTGATGAGAGTCTTCCTACACTTTAAGTATCGGACACCGGCGGCAACGGCGTCTTATCGTCAATTCTTGGCCTTGAAGATGGGAGTCGGCTGCAACGAAGGAAGCTTTCGCCGTCACCTGGGTATTCAGCAAAGGGGACTTTGTAGGCTCTTGGGCCCCCGATAGACAATGTACGAATGGACCAACCCAGGAGTACAAGCGGCAAGCAACCCCATTTTCACAGAGAAGACAGTGAAGGAATATGACATGTCAGAATGAAATCTGCCCAAATCGTGTCGATGGACCGGGCCGGATGAAGATCATGTCGGTAATTGAATGCGCTTTGTAGTACCGGCAGGACAAGCGATCCAGCTCAAGCGAGTGTCTCTTGCCAAACGATTATTCTACCTGCCTAAGGGAGGGTAGGATTTGTTTTTGAATCAGTATACCGAACTCCCTTAGTGGAAGCTTGACAAGATTTGTCAGTCCTATTGCTCGATTAATGTTCTGCGTGAAGCTCTGGTGTACTCTCGACATATATACATCCTAAAAATTAGCCTGACTTGGGAAAATCTACGAATGAAGAAGTAAATACCGATCGCTCTTCTAACATTTAGAAACTTACAAAGTTACATTACATTTAACTGCCTATGTTTGTTTTCCTTTCTCCTGGTTAGTGAAATGAGTTAGTTAGACTGATCGCAACGCCATACCTATCATCTCGAAAGCCAGGCTTGCCCACCTGTCTGTGGGAAGGGACTAGGGATCTATGATCACTCATCAGTCGTATCGAAATCATGTTCTACCACTCACTCCGACATTTGAAAGCTTCCGAAACAAGGGTTAAGGACAATGTACTTTAAGGACAATGTACTTTACAAAATGCCGAGAAACCGCCCTGGGCGCTGACTCCATGCCCGACCTCAGCATTGGGTGTGCTAATGCGACGTTCCCCCCAATGACCCTGAAGTAGAAGAAATATCAACTGTAGGTCAAATTTGATTCGAAGCCATTGTACATCTCTACTCGTTACTAACAGTAAGTATAATAAACATCGAGCTGATCAAGTGGAGCCCATCCCAGAAAGTCCGTGCATGGCATGACGTCCACAGTGGAAACCCACGAAGCTTGGCCCCCGGCCCGACCTCACGATATCCTCCACTATCCTTCCTTACTCAACACTCCGTCTCTCTTTCCACCCCAATCCGGCGACATCCATGGGCCGCAACAAACAATTCCGACCGGGGCGCGAGCCCCTATCCGACCATCCAAGTCTCACCCTCCGCCGCAGCCATGTCTCGGGTCCATTCTCATTCCTAAATCCCACCTGGGCGCGGTACGCGCCAACCCCAGCCCCTGGTCAAACCAAGCCCGGAACCCCGGCACAGGAAGAGGAACAGCAACCACAAACCCCAGACACGAGCGCACCCACAACACCGAAGGAGGCACGCTCGGTCGAGCACCTCTGGCGCTCGCGCGATAATCGCAAGGGACGGCATGCGTTGAAAGTTGACTATCGCGCTCCGACGAAAGGTACGGGGTACATTGTCCCGCCGCCGACGACGACGTTTCGAGCTGTCGCTCGGGGAATCCTGCGGATGGCGACTTGCGCGCCTATCTGGGATGTATCATGGCTCGTTGCTGTGACCTTTACGCTTGGATCGGTGATTTGGATCATCAACGCCTTTTTCGTGTGGTTACCACTCGCTGATCCCGGGACGGAGTTCTCGGGCGAGATTTTGCTGGGTGGGGGAATCAGCGCATTTATCGGAGCGACGGTGTTCGAAATTGGGAGTGTGTTTTTGTTGCTTGAGGCTGTGAATGCCAATCAGACTGGTTGTTTTGGGTGGGCGTTGGAGACGGAGTTGAGTAAGGTTGAGAAGAATCATGCGGATCGGAGTGTGACCAAGGTGAAGCCTAGCGAGAATGAGTGTCGGCATCACCATGTGAATAGGAGGAATCTTGTGGGGGTTGGGAGACACTCGTCTCATCAGCTGTCTCGTGGTCTTTCCAATGGCTATACGACTTCGTCCTCGGATGGCAGGTCATTTCGCTGGTGGCCATCTTGGACCGAGTTGCGGACACATTATTTCCATGAGCTTGGCTTCCTGGCCTCTTTGGTCCAGTTCCTCGCCGCTACGATTTTCTGGATCGCTGGTTTCACTGGTCTCCCAGGTATCATCGATCATATGAGTCAGCGAGTGACGAATGGCGTTTACTGGGTCCCTCAGATAGTCGGTGGCACTGGCTTTATTCTCAGCGGATTGCTGTTCACCCTCGAGACGCAAGAAAAGTGGTATCGACCGGCTTTCCATGTGCTCGGCTGGTATATTGGAGTCTGGAACTTCATCGGTGGCATTGGTTTCACTCTCTGCGGTGCACTGGGACCAGCGAGTAATGCTTCGGGTGTAGAGTATCAAGCTACACTGGCGACTTTTTGGGGCTCATGGGCATTCATGATTGGATCGACGATACAGTGGTATGAGAGTCTGGAAAAATATCCGGTAGAGAAGAAACGCGGTGATGATGCATCGATACAGAGCGACGTGTAAATATGCATGGACCTTTTGGGGGGAATGGAATCTTTGGATTGATGGCAGGCCACGATATACATTGTACAATTGACATGACGCTGGATATATTCTATAACTCATAACAACTGCTAATTTATTATATGTTTGTAGCTTCATAAGGCTCCATCATAATCGTAACAAAAGCTTGCTTCCCTTGCCTTTACCAGAGATGAAGAATTTCGAGGATATCATGGCGCGCAAAGAAAGACCGGTTCCACTTGCCGAAAACATCTGGAAAACAAGGGAGTTAGTCAATTCCAACAAAATCTCTGGTGAAGACTTACACATAGGAATACTTAAGCAGCAGATACCCACTTGAATGCTGCCGAGAATGATCATGGTGTGCTTCACACCTCCATAGGCCATCCAATCATAAGCAAAGAATGTCAGGACGAAACTGAACATATTCTTGAAAATAAGCAGACAAGTAAACGCCTCGATCGCAATTTGACCTGTCAAGATTAGCATTATCACTATCAACGGAACAGCCGAAAGGGTGCCACATACGATGAGCATCGACAATATAGAGCGATGCAGCGACTGCTCCCATCACCATCCCAATAATCACGAACGCAAAGAATACATCTGGAAGCAGCCAGTGATACTTCATAATATTGCCAGCCGTCCATCCAAAGCCATAGAGACCCATGCATGCAAAGATCAACTGGAAGACAACCAGTAGAATGCGGAACTCTGGCTCATATTTGCCGTGATTCATTTTCACCATGAACTTGGTCATGGAATCTGTCAAGACACCTGCAAGGATCAGACCAATCATGGATCCGATAAACGCACCACTGTATAGGTAACCTATTTGGTCCTCGTGGAACCAAAGAGGTGGACCTTCGAAGACAAGGGCGAGGATGACACCGATAAAGACAGCCCATCCAATAACTACACCTTGAATCAAGCAAGCCTGCAAAGATTGGTCAGCGCTTCAGTTCCCCATCTGGTGGGGGATGAGATTGGGATGCATACCCAAAGAATACCGGGATGTAGGAACAAAGGAAATGGACGAAGCAGCAACTTCCAGAATTTTTCATCCGTCTTTCGTCCGGTGAAAGGTCGAAGCGACTTGAGGAATGAATCCTTCTCTGGAATGGGCGTTGCCGTGACCTCCGTTCGTGAAGCACCTTGTACAGCTCCAGTCTCCGGGACAAAGCTCTTGGATTCATCGTTGACAGGGTCATGGAGGGCTAAATGGGACTCGGTAGACTCGCTATGTCCTGATTTGTGTTTGAAATCGGTATTGAGCTTGTCAGATCGCCGGTATGCCGTTTCAGGCACGAAGAATATCATCAAAGGCAGCGAAGCAGCCAAAAAGATGGCCACAAAGTAAAACGACCACTGCCAGCCAATGGTCACCGTCATCTTTCCGACAATGACGGGTGTCAAGAATGCAGCGCCGAAGAGAGCGACATTGGACACTGCCATGCGCTTGCCTCGTTCCTAGATAAAGGTCAGCTTGGGACTGTTGAGGCAGTACTAAGACAACTTACATGAACGAAGTAAAGATCTCCGACACAGGCATTCACTAATCCCTCGAATGGGGCTAGAGCAACTCCCTGGAAGATTCGGGCCCACAGCAGACTCTTGTGATTCGTACCACTGGCGCCACCCCAGATACAGCTCACAATCATTAGGATGTGTCCGAGCAAAAATAGATGCCGTTTACCCCAGACTCGAGCCGTGGGCACAATGAGGATTCCAGCTACACCTACACCGCAAAGGTGGTACCCGGTGAGCAAGGCTGCATCGACGTAAGTGATCTGCTGGACGTCTGCGATCTTGACGGTGTTTGCAGCCAGAATGGAGCTCAGCGTGGTGCAGAGCACCGTCACGAAAGACAAGATCGCGAGAATAAGATCGCGTCTCCATAATGGCCAGTTCTATCACCAGAGAACCTCGTCAGCTTCTGTATGTATACTGTATTGCGATCTCACATACCAACGGGTCGTTGGGGTCGTCACTCGGCTGGGGAACGAGAATCGTCGGTTCCTTGGTCGTCCAGTCATGTTTCAGCCCCGTAGTATCGGCGTGGTCGCTCCGATCGTCGGCTTGTTCGTAGATATTGGAGGTTCCTGGAGGGGTCGCATAGCCGTTAGTCGGGTATCTCGGTGCAATATTGTCGATATACAAGCTCACCGGGAACAGGCTCGTTCTTCACATCCAGTACTCCTAGACCCATGATCGCGATGGGTAGGCGACACGCCCAAAGGTGTCGAAAGTTCGACGCGAAAAAAGTTGCTAGCAGCTAAGATAGAAGGGAAAAAAAAGGCAGGAGCGGGTGGAGCTCAGGAGTTAAGCCACGACGGACATTGCTCGACTCAGGTGACCGACACAGCAAAAGGAACTCAACTCGTAGCTGAAGCACACATCACAGCACGTCCTTTAAATGCGATCGTGACCGGCAGATAACGAGGCTCCCCTTCGTACGATGGTGAAGTTCGAAGAGGTTTCAGGAAGATTATCATCGCCGGCGAGACCAGACCAGCACCAAATCCGAGGGAACGGGGCTGGCTGCAGTGTGAATTTACGTCGGGGCTGGTGTCCACCCCTCTTCCAAGCCGTCAGACCTCGGCGTGATTGGCCTTTGGGAGGATCATTTCGAGGGCAACGACAGGACTGGTGGAACGGGGAAGATCGGCGTGCGACAGAGTACCACGTACCTTGTGCAAGAATCCAATCGTCAGATTTCAGGATGAACCCACGGCAAGAGGTTTCATCTCTCGCGTGGTCATCGTCTATTACAAGCAACATGCTGCTCATACTTCGATAATAATCTTACGGGTAGCCGCGCCAAAAGATACGAGATGCCCCTCTAACTACGGAGCCCAAATTTCAATAATCCTGATTGAATTTCCCACTGGAGGAAACTCTCACTAAAACCCAATTTTCGGGCTGATAGGCTGGATCGGCGCGAGATGGAAATTTAGGCCGAGGCATCACATTTGTGGCGGGTTCTCTGCTCTGGACAGCTCACCAGTCAACCCCTATGGGAGGATAACTCGAACGATACTTTTACAGATGCCGCGCGGCCCATGGCTCTTGCCATGGCTAAGTTTTGGTGATGCTTGACAGGACGAGAAGGAAAACGTACCACCGTGAACCCTGAGCGACTTTTAGCGGGAGAACCCTTGAACCCTAAACCTGGAGCTGGGGAAACAAGGCTCCACTGTGGAGTGGTGGGGAGCTTCGAATCTCATTCATTGGTTGGAGATGATGCGGTATGACGACCGTTCGTGTATTGAAGCTGCCAATCCGCCGTGTGTGTACGGCCCATGAGACTGTAAACGCCACATCCTCGTGAAGCAATGACAGCAGCATTTACGTTGGGCGTAGTCGATACATTCTGTTGGGGGAGTTTTGATTCTTACGGCCAGGCTTGATAGAGATTAGCAAGTCACTTTTAGGCTTTCTTTATCGAACATCTCCGTATGTCAATGTCGATCTCATATCTAGGAGTCATATAACCCCTCCTTAATCTCTCGCGTTGTCGTAGTCTGGTTGCGAAGGAGCAGCACTTAATCAAAGTAAGGGCATTCAGATAGCCAACCACGTAGGAGTGAAGAAAGAAGAAGAAGAAGAAGAGGAGGGAATAAGATGCACTACTCTATGGTGATTCGAGAAACCATTACAACGTCTCGTGCTCATCGCAGAATATGAGCTATAGGGATGTAAACGAAGTTCGACGTCTTTCATCGGCGATTAATTGACGGACAATGCAATAGGCGATGAGCTCTACTGGTTGATCTTCTGGCCGCACACGAACATAATGCCATAGTAATATTTTCAAGGCCCGGCTCTCTGGGGTTTCTACCACATAACACTCAGGCGAACTTAGGGTGGTCCTGATCCCACAGTAAAGAACAAGGGTCTGGAGACCTAGGTCATATTTGGCAGGCTCAGTCCGGCCCAAAGCTTGCTCTTCAGGTACGAGCACAATCAGCTTATGTCTTTGGTCATGCCGCTAGTCTGTATAGATCTATTCATGAGAAGCAAGAAGTGTGAAGAGAGAAAACTTATTGACGGGCCTCAGAGGCTACGAGGTTCAGATTTCGTCGGTCGTCGGAATCATGAAGCGGTTGAAATTCCTGTTCAACAATCTAAATAAAGGTATCTCTCCACGTTCATTTCTTAACCTCACTTGGCAGTATCTCTAAGGTTGGGGTGTTGGCCTGGTGATGATAAGAGGACTTCGAAAGTTCGACAAAGATTCAACCTTAGAAAACCAGACTGAAGTTGTTGAGCTTATTAGCAAAGAGTAACACCGGGTTAGAAAACCTCTTTCTCCTAGGATCCATGATGATGGATCCTGTCAGCAATCTAGTATCAAGTTTCCTTTATCGGCTTTATGGAGACGCTGGGGACCAAGTGTTAAATCCACGGCAACTTTATCCAAAAGTCACGCCCTCCGGTGTAATACTATATTACACTGCCAGCATCCAGCCGGGGATAAAAACACTATTACAGAGGGACCAAGCCACGGGCGAATAGTAACCAAGAACTGCAACAGCGGCAACAGCGCGGTATATCCAGTTGAGGCGTCGCTTGAATCTGCAGCCCCCCTGGGCGAGACCACCCCCGCCGATTCAGCTGTAGCCTGCAGAGCTACTTTAAAAGCCGGTGAGAGCAAGCCGCTCTTTTTTTCTTAACTACCTCCCCTGTCAGTTTCGTCTTCATATCATTCTCAGTCTCGGACTTCACTGAAATCTCCCCAAAACTCCCTCCAGTTCAAAATTCACAGTCACTATGAAGTTCACCCAGTTCACTCTGGCTGCGGCCGCGCTGCTGGCTACTGCTGCTGCGCAGGGTCTTGACTCTCTGCCTGACTGCTCCGTATGTATCTCCCTCCCTCGCATATTGTATTACCCGAAACTACCCCAGAAATAAACCGAGAACTAACAATTGACAATGACAGCGGAGCTGCGCTACCAGCAGTATCCCCGCCAGCTGTGGCCTCAATATCCAGTGCATTTGCGCCGACAAGTCGTTCCTGAGCAGCATTGCCTGCTGCGTGGCTGACAAGTGCTCTCAGGCCGACCAGGAGAGTACGTATTCCGATGATCCTGGATAACTCGAAATATCTGCTGACCGGTGTCTTCTCCGTTTCCTGCAGCTACTCTCCAGGTCGCCAAGGGCATCTGTTCTCGCGGCGGCGTGACCGACCTGCCCAGCACCATCTCCTGCACTTCGTCCTCGGGCTCTTCCAATGCTACCGGCACTGCCGCCACTGCTTCGGGCACCACGACCGGAAGCACCAGCGAGACCACGACTGGAAGCGCGCAGTCGACTGCCTCCAAAACCACTCTGTCGGGCTCCGTCACTACCACCGAGACTAGTGCTTCCACTACTGGCTCGGCCGCTTCGAGCGCTGCCTCTTCTGCTTCCTCCGCCGCCTCCTCTGCGGCCGCTACCACTGGCGCGGCTATCCTTGGCCAGGCCCGGGACTCCTCCCTGATGGCTGCTGCTGGTGCTGCCGCCGCCTTTGCCATTCTCGTCTAGGCATGCAATGGGTCGGTATGAACGATTAATGGGCGATGGGAATGAGATGGAATGATTCCTTAATGCTTTAGCAATGATTGCGCCTTGATAGGCTAGTCTATATGTAATATTCATGACATACTTAGTCAATGGAACGAACGGAGTTTCTCTATTGATACACTTTTCGACGAGGGGCTCTTCAAGATGCCGTTGTGGAAGGCGCCCAGGATCTAGTTAGCCTCCTCGCGAGCATCCTCCAAGAGCTTGGACAATTTCTGCTGGCGCTCGTCGCGACAAGTTATAAATACCTGTAGTCAGAAGTTAGCCTACCAAAGTTCTATTGCACAAGACAAGTGCGATAAGATATTCCCCTGGAGAAGAGGAGGACAACGTACCCAGAACCACACCATCATCTCCATGAACGCGTACGTGAAGACTACGCGGCTCTTCAGCTGCTCCAATCCCGAAGGTTCCATCTTGGAAGTATAAGAGGACAGTAGGTAGCTACCGCGGCTCTGATAGATGAAGAACGAAATGCCGCCGTACAGGGCGAACCGCAGCCCGGAAATACTGACCCACACGTTCCAGTACATTGTCAAAGACCGTGTGATATACTCGGGCAATCTCGCTAGCGCTTGGAGATCCTCGGCTGGCAGGTTTGAGTTTCGCAGGGGTCGGATATAGGGCAGGGCCTCGTCCAGAGCTTCGTGGTAAGGGAGGCTAGAGAGGAGGATCACGTCGACCAAAGCTCCGGCGAAGAGCAAGACGGAGCAGAAGACGAAGGGGGATTGGGTGGGACTCGTAGCGACGGGGAAGTCCTGCAGATCAATTAGTTTTGTTCTCAAATCATTGTTGCCAGCAGTGCAAGGAACTGGGCATGCGCGTACAATCTTCAAGGCCTCGCCCATCATGAACACCAAGTCGGAGTCGGTAATATAATTCGGATTCTTGACAAGATAGCCGGCAATGACAATCAGAAGCACGGCATGTGCCTGAATGAGCGTTTTAGACGAAAGCAGAGCCATCTTTGCGGTCGGTGATGCTGTTGGAAGGTTGGGGATGGGAAAAAAGTGGCCTCTGGGGATCGGACTGGTCCGAGTGTCCCGCGAGCCAAAAAGCATGTGGGGAAACCCAAGCTGTTGCTGTTCCTCGAGTCCAGAAACCCCACCACGAACAAGTCGCAGGTGCGACCGCGACAACCCACGCTTGATTGGAGATAGATCGCATAGACTGCTGGTCATATTTGTGATTAATCTCAGCTAATACTGCATATTCGACTGCCATAACCCCTCGATCGCCATGGCGGGGCCCATCTTCAACACCGAGCGCCATGTCAAATATTATCTCCGCTGCCTCAAGACCTTCCTTCCCTCGGCCTATATCTCCAATGACTCGAATCGCATGCTCCTTGCCTACCTGACCCTCGGTGGTCTCGACGTTCTCGGTGTTTTACAGAGCAAAACGACTGCAGAGGAGCGCCAAGGGTACATTGACTGGCTGTACCATTGCCAAGTGCCTTCAGGCGGCTTCCGCGGATTTTCAGGCACAGGCTTTGGCAATGAGCGGCGAACACCAGATAATGAGGCCTGGGACCCGGCCAATGTCCCCGCGACGTTCTTTGCGCTGGTTAATTTGCTCATTTTGGGCGACGACTTGACGCGCGTGAAGCGGAGGGAATGCTTGGAGTGGCTTCCGAAGTTGCAACGTGATGATGGAAGTTTTGGAGAAGTCCTGGGTCCTAATGGGACAGTCGAAGGAGATCAAGACCTTCGATATTGCTGCTGCGCGTCAGGGATACGGTATATACTACGAGGCCAGTCTGGAAAGGGCGTCGAGAATGTGCCGGATATCAATGTGTCTAGATTAATCTCATTTATCGAGGGATGCCAGGTAAACTTCTCCATCTGTCATCCTAATTTTCCAAACCTGACTGATCGCTTTCCCTTCGAGCAGAGCTATGATGGCGGAATGGGCGAGTCGCCCTTTCGCGAATCGCATAGTTCGTACTCCACTCTTCCCCTTGGTGCGCCACCACTTTCCTAACCAAGTGATCCAGGTGGTCATACATATTGTGCAGTTGGATCTCTGCACTTTTTGCGTCAGGGAACAGATAACATACCGTCTGCCCAGCTGCTGTCTCCGGGTTCGACGAAGTTTGAGTCCTTGGTGGGCTGGCTGGCATCGCGGCAGACAGACAAGTTGCTCGGCGAAGAGGATGAACAGGAGGACGAGGCGGAGAAAGATAATGAAGACGAACCAACAACCACCGAGGTAGAGGAAGGAACGGGGACCAAGTCGGTAGACGACTTGATCCAAGGACTATCGACAATGACCCCTCTGTCGGGCGAGACGATATCGTGCGCCGGGTTCAACGGGCGATGCAACAAACTCGCTGATACCTGCTACTCCTTCTGGAATGGTGCAGCACTTATGGTATGTCTTCTGCCAACAAGTCATCAACACCTCGCTCATCGAGTATGTAGATGCTAGACCGATATTGTGTAATTGACGACGCGCGGAATCGGCAATATCTCCTTGAAAAGACACAGCACCTTATCGGTGGGTTTGGAAAGGGCGTTGGAGATCCTCCAGGTAAGGTGGACTACTCCTTCGAACAGTAACTTGATACTGATCAATCTGTCCAGACCTTCTTCATTCGTATTTCGGCATGGTCTCGCTGGCGTTCCAGGGCGAAGATGGACTTGCTCGGGTGGACCCTGCGTTAGTTACGACCGAAAGGACTATTGAGCACTTGAAATCGCTGCCGTGGTGGTCATAAGTCGGACGATTCACTTTTGTTCATGGATGCAGTGACATGTAAATACGTCACAATAATTGTCCCCCGATTGTCCCTTGATTGTACATGGTCTATTTGTACATATTTCAATACAAAACTATACATTCCAATCACGAACTGAGGTGGGTTTTTTCACTACCACAGACCTAGACGTTGATGCTCATAGAATGTCTCTACAGCGCCCGTGCCCGAGTCTGATGTGAGCTCATGATAGAGGAGCGGGAGCCGCCCAATGGAACAATCCACTACTCCTCGATATTCTTCGGCCGTAAGAACAATCGGAGGTGGGCGTTGCCAAAACCTATCAACAACTTTCAACACCACCTTGTCTATCAAAAACCGATCATGCTCTTCCAAGTTTTCCAAAAGCGGAGGATTAGCTAGCATCGATACCGCCGCTCCGTCGAGAACCAGGCAAGCCAGATAGCGTACCCAGGGCCACAAATCAAACTCCTCTTTACCATCCCATTCCTCCGAGGATGACTTTAGGTCTCGAGTTTTGGCTTGAATCAGTGCTCGGAACTCTGCACGAATGCGATCATAACTTGCCCCCTCCAGAGCAACCTGGTCCTCAACCAGATCCAGCTTGAAGCGACGGAAAGCCTCTTCAGCGTACGGAAGGCACGTCCAATATCGTAGCTTGCGCTGCACAACGCCCATCAACGTCTCCATTGCTCGGGGGATATTCTCGGAGACTTCTGTTGAGTAATCCGTGACGAAAACGTAGAATCCCCATGTCGGATCTCGCTCGAGGAACACCCGCCCGTCGTCCGAGCGCATATTCTCCTTGCGTTCCACAACTTTGAGAAGGTTGCGAGTCGTGTTGTCTATCGCGACGTTTTCATAATGCGAATATCGAGCAGGATGGCATGACTCTAGTACAGCCTCTGGATCGATTTCTTTTAGGGGGCGCGCGGTCTTGTGGATATCTGCCGCGGCCCCGGGACCAAACGATCGCCCGGTGAATGTGCGTTCGTGCGGCACTGGACGAGTGGTGAGACTGGGGTCTAGAGGAGTGACCGGTCGGCGGATGAGTGGCAATCCTCGTCCAGACATAGTGATTGAATAAGAGTTCGGTTTGGGATTGAATTCAAAATACCCTCTGATTTCGTGACAGGGTAAAGCCAAACTGGCGCCAAGTGTTGCCTAGCTTTAGCTAACTTGGTCGCGATGAGCTTTCCGCTACTCGAAGATCAATTGAAAAGGAGAAGTGTTTCCCGCTTGGTAGCTTTTGATACCGTCGAAATGTTGCTCTGGTATACACAACCGGAGCCAACGATAAAGTCATTCTGGCGCCTTCTCCTCTCAATCCACTAGGTACGCTTCCTCCGGGCGTTGGCCACATAAGCGTCGTCAGAAATAGGAGATCCTAGGATCCCATTCCTATTCCCATGGATAAAAACTCTATATCTACAACTCTATATCTTACAATTCTTCAGGGTATAGACTTAAGCCTATATTCCCGTACAGTGTCATAAGTCATCGGCGGCGGTTTACGCCCTAATGATTTCTTCAAGAATATATTCTAACGATAAATGCCAGCCGTACACAAGGAACATCGTAAGTATGATAAACATAAAACATAGCAGAATAATGATGTATAGCTCACTAGGCACTCAGTAAATTCAGCGCGAAAGTCGCGATCTCAGACTGATCGCAACACAGCCTCACGAAAGCCAGGGAGGCGCTTACCATAGTCCTCGGAAGAAAGGGACCTTTTGCTGAAGCTGAGAAGAGACAAGCAGTGGCCGCGGTCGAAAGAAGTGAAGTTATACTCAGACCGATACCCGGGAAGCTGGAAGCTCTGTTTCAATCTAGATATACTAGAGTACAACGCTCCAAAGAGCAAGACGGTGAAATTGCCGCCTCGGGAAATGATCGGCTCCTGGAGCACAGAATAAGTTAGTCACCTCCCCGCATTAACTAGTTAACTAACTAGTGAAGCAGCTCACGGGGCCAACATAAGCAGCTCCCTCGGCCAGCAACCTGATAGCTCACGCTAAGGCTTAGGCTGATCGCCTTATTCGATCTCATGTTCCCTCTCCGTTGCATAAGATCCTCCGACGTACTTCTAGTACTCCTAGGAGCGAAGGCTAGGATATGACGTACTCTCACGTTGCTATAGTAACTCCTCTCGCCTTTCCTGCTACTGTAGTCATGGAATATCTATGATCATGATAAATTGCACGTCTTACATGGGGCCGGGTAAAGTCCATGTCATAAATGCGCCTCAGCCCCAGCTTAAAGAGGAAGTTAAACGGCTCGAAAAAGTGGGGGCGGCTCTTACCTTACCCCTATCTGTTACCCTCGGTAACCACTCACGAGGATCACAAGGGGGATTTTTGTTCCTAGAACAGGTTACCATCTACCTATACCACGTTGTCATCATCCATCATGGGCTTTCTTCAGCTTTTGAAGAATCTTGGTTCGCCCAAGATTGCCGAAAAACCAACAATGGGCGTCCCATCATTACCGACTGAGCTCCTAGAAGCCATTCTCACGCGACTAGATTTCCAAACGCTTCTCCTAGCCCAACGAGTCTGCCGGCAATGGGCTCACTGCATCCAAGAATCCCCCAGAATTCAACAGATGCTTTTCTTCCAACCAGCGTCTGCAAGCACACCCTGCCAACAAAACACATTCCTAGCATCGAAATTCCCCTACTGGTTCCCTGCCGACACGGCCAAGTCTTGCAAGACTTCCTTCGGCGCAGGCGATATGCAAGATTTCCTCAACACCCACGCCTATCAACGGCCAGAGGCGAGTTGGCGTAGAATGCTAGTCCAGCAACCGCCAATCATGGTGCTAGGGTGGGTAGAGCGCAGCATCGCACCCGACGATATGGTAGAGTTACACCGGTGGGAAATCCCGCTCCAACCATTCGTCGGACTGCGAATGAATATGCTCTACGACCTGATCGTCAAAAAGGCCGAGGCTGCGCCACAATATTTCTACTTCAGGCTGTTATGGTCTCAGTACGAGACTTTTGAAAATAATATGGTGTCGCTCAAATCGAATCCAGATCCTGCAATTTATGGAGGGAGGATCGCGGCACCACTTAAGAGAGCTATGCGGGGTGCCGATGTCGTTGTTGATATGTGGTATTCGAGTCACTTACCGTCTCACATCTCGCATCAGCGGAGGGAAGATACCTGGACTTGGAGTCTGGTGCAGGGACTTGCGGCACCAACGGGGGATTTGGAGGTTGGGTTGGTGCATGACATGAGAGAATTAAAGGAGGTTAACGAGTGGTCTTTGGCAAATGATTTTCCGGCTGGAATCGAACGATATATGATGGATTCCCCTCACGGGTGTAGTCGTGCTATGCCGTTGCCTGATGACGGTGACTCGGGTCTATGATTTGGAATGTGAACGAGCGAAGAAAAATACTGTTATCTGTCACGGTTTCAGCCGCCCATGAAATAATGAAATGATGAAGTGCTCATAATGATATCTAACAGATGGTCGTAATGTCGTAATCGCTATGCACAGGTAATACCCCTAAATCTGGTCCTTGATCTGGCGTCACGTTGATGGACCAAGATAGCATCCGGCCTCGAGGTAAATCTAAATCAACCCCAGAGCTATTGATGATAATTCCAGTCCAAAATTTCTGCTTCCCGCTTCTGTCTTCGAAGCACAAAGATCCAATACAATAGCACCTTTATCTGCCTCCCTCTTCTATCTGTCGCGAGCAGATGCGTGAAACCCGTTTCTGGTGGAAACCACGCCTTATAGACACAAGGAGGAGTTTAATACCAATTCAAGTCCCAGCAAAGAAAGACCACATCGCCTTCGCCTCCTTCGCAGATCTCTCTCCGGCCACCTTTTCAATGTACAGAGCCATAAGCTCCTTGTTCTGCCTTCTCTTCTCGTTGATATTCGATTGCGGCGCAATCCACCCTTCTGCATCAGTGTCAAGGCACTTCTCGGCGAGTATTCGAACCTCATGCCAAGCCTGATATTCAGCGAATTGTCGTTGATGCTCATCGAGTTCTGCTTGGCTGAACGAAAAAGGGCACTCCCCAGAGAAATCAAGTTTTACCCAGTTCTGACATATTTCTATCAAGCATGCACGAAGCAAAACGATGCCAACTTCAGAAACTTCCCCGCATCGGGTAAACAGTTCTCGGAAGACACGAGGTACGCTCATGGCATCATGCGCTGCTCTGTCTTCAAGATATGCTGACACCTCATAAGCCTTCGCCAATTTGACCTGGGACCATTCACGCAGAGCAATGTTTCTGTTCTCTTCATCAAGCGTGGCAAAATCATCCGGCAGCTGTGCTTGAAGTATTCCCCTCACGTAGTCGTAATTCTGCGGAGGCCGTAAGAATATCGGTCACTGGGCCTGGAGGAATGCAGGAAGCACAGACGTGGACTGGAAATCAATGAGCGAAACTATTCTTGAACACTCGTCTGGGTTGACAAAGATATTTCCCATATGAAGATCAGTGTGCCACAAAGTAGGCTGGGAAACATTTTTCAACAATTGATTTGAGTCCAAGAGCTTCATGACGGCCATGGTGACTTCCAAGAGCTGGCTTTTTTGCTCAACAGTTCCTCTGTAATAGGTCGACTGACTTTGTTGGCCTTCTCTTGATATTAGAATCAATTCTCGCTCGGCAATTGATAGTCCCAAATCTGAAACCGAATTCCCTATGTAATGTTCAGCATGCGAGGTGTTAAGTGGTGCTGGTAACGTACAAGGCCCTTTGTTGAATTCCAGCTTCATATCGGTATTGAAGGCCCGGTCGCAAGAAGGCCCAATGCAAAAAGACTGGGATGGATCAATATCATCATCAAGGGGTCTGTTTAACCTGCTCGTATCTGTCCGAAGGTACAATCCTCCATCGGCGGGGAATTCAATGGTCGATAACTGAGCCTCAAGCTTGGTCAAATTCTTGACAGCTGCAACTTCTCAAATTCCGTCATAGTGCCCCAAACTTGAAAGAGAGGTATCCCAGGAGCTTTCTCCATGACGATATATTCGGCACCCACGGCGTTGGAGGCATCGGATGACCAAGAAAGGACACGAGGCACAGGAATAGCAGTGTGTCTCTTGACTGGGTTGTACAATTTTAGTGAACCGAGTCCCCGCAGCTAGATATCACATACCATATTCTAAAACTCCCACTTCACCTGCCGTTGTTAATGACGGTGGGCCAGCAATGCGGCACGGGATTTTGGTTATCAAATCCGTCCCATTTGCCCTTGTCATCAAGAAAGCCTTGCTGAACCCTCCCTCCATTTTATCAATAGCAGTCACGCGGCTAGGATTTCCTCCGACCTAGGCAACCGTCCTGTAAAGCGCGTCCAAGTCGAACCGGACATATCGTCGGCTAAACTGGTGTTCTTCATCGACAAGGAAATGGCCATTGGTGTAAGCAAAAAGATCCTCACGCGCGATCGGCATGCCTGCTTGAGTCTTCAGTGACCATCTTCAAAACAAAGCTCTCCTCTTACCTCGACAAGTTATCGATAGAGATATTCCTGGCTTGCCATGACACGATTTCGAAAATTTCCTGACGAGAGAAAGCGTTTCGCACGCACAACCATTTTAGAACTTTATCCAATACCAGTTTGCAGAAAGCAAAGACATATATGGTGTCTCAAACGAGGCTCTGCAAAATCAAATCAGGCGACAAGCGTCTCCTATATTGCCAAATCCACGTAGACATCAACCATCGGGCCGATGTTAGTCCAATCTCCGCTAACCAGTAATGGCCAAGAATGCTGTACTGTATCATTCACTGGACCCAGCAACAATATGTACATACCTACAGTTCTCACCACGACATAGGTACTTGTAAGAATCAAAAGGACAGAACTACATGAATGTCGGAATCCAGAGCTCTCGTATAATATCTAAACCACTGAGGATTTTATCACTTTCCCTTACCAAGCACATCATTGTAGGAAGGAATAAGCGCAGAAATACTATGGCGTCTCGGGTCATTTCTAAATACAAATACTCCGTGAAGTAGGCACAAAAGGCAAGGCCCAGTGGTAGTACGTAATGGCTGGCGAGACTACGGTAGATGATTGCATTGCCGGAGAATCATACGTCTTTCACAACATGTACTCCATGAGATCTCCAGAAATTTGCGATACGGAGAGTAACAATAATCCACAGAAAGCATCATGTTACATTAGTCCTCCTTAGACTTTGGTCTTCCTCCCTGGTCCCATCTGTAATAGAAATCTGGCTTCCACCACCAGAAAATGAAAAGAGAGATGCCGTAAAAGCCGCTTATAGGAAAAGGCGCTATGTCGAGAAAAAACAGAACTGACAAAGCTGCGCTCGAGAGCCAGTACACGACTCGAAGCCAACTCATTCTGTGGCTTCGGATGATCGCGAACAGTTGCAGTGCTGTGAACACCCAGAAAGGTATGATCCCAAGCTGGAACCAGGGTATCGCAAAGGAATAGCTATAGAAAATACGTTAGCACTTCCACGCTCTTTGATGATCGAAAAAGTAATATCCAACCCAATGACAATAATAGCAAGCAAAAGGCGCCACCAGGTTTGTCCTTGTGCAAGCCCCTGTAAGAACGCTCGAATGATGCTTCCAATAACAAGTGGCACAAGTATAGTTCCAACCATGAGCGGCATTGCAATCTCGAAAAAGTTCTCTAGAGACCATGATTGGTTGGCTCCGGCATCTTTGATACGCGTGTTTGAACTGGTCCCATCAATGAACGTGGTGTTGCGCCAAAATTGTTGAGTGGTTGGGAACTGGTTTAGATTCATGCCCAAAAAGCTCTGACGAATCAGCTAAGAGTTTTTGGAGGAGTAGTGTTGAGAACTCACGGTTACAAATGAAAGAGGCAAGTACAGTGCAGCGAGAATTCCTAAGATGCTAGTGCGACGAATTTGGAGCATGTCCAGATGCTCTCGAAGATCGCGACGTACATCTGAGATTCTTAGTAAAGACGATTCAAGTTCGTCGTGCAGGTATTCTAGATCCTTCATCACCAATTCAAGGTGACTGATCTGGTTCGCCTCCTCGTCAGCACGAGGTCCTTGAATAGAGTTGACTTTGTCCAGTAGTAACTGCAGGGTGTGTCTGTTTGTCCTGCAGCAGTACTTGGCAACAAGGTGGCAATCTTCCAGATGGCTAAGGTATTGCATTTTGCTCCCAGAGGGTCGTAGTCGTCCTTCATAGACCTGAGTAAGTTAGCTCAAGCCTGTCATCTATTCCCACAGTCCATGATACCCACCATGTAGTTTATCTCTTCGCACGCCCGTGTTATGAAAGCGGCCAATCCAGCGGTGACCTCCGAACACACAGCTTCAAAGATGTGGAGAGTGTACGAAAGGCTAAAGGTATTGTGCTCCAGAACCTGCGTGGTGAACTTGCCTCTTCGCAACTTGGTCAAGACTTGATGAGAGTTCACAACCACAATTGCCCGTCTCATCTGCTCGTATTGCCTCGATGTCAGAATAACATCCAAGCTCTCTACTTGAGGATGTCTTCCATACGGTCGAAACACGTAGACTGAAAGGTCAGTCGCGTAGTGCGGAGCATGTATCCATTTAAGTTCAAACTTCAATGGCACGTGAGGAGCAATGTCAATGGGAGTATGGCATTCTATCATGCCTAGTTAGCGCAAAATCAGTATCATAGATAGGTCAGGTAGTGTACGGTAAGATGGTAACTTCGGTTGCCACGACGAGAGAGAAAGCTGCTTTGCATACAGGCTTTCCATTATCTTGGCCGTTATTTCATCATTCAGTCTCCAATGACGCTGGACCATCCGTACGACCATTTCACTCAACGAAGAATAAGCGTGTTGGCGGTGGTCATAGGTAATTAGAAATATTTTGTCAATGAAAGAGAACGCACGGCCAAGGTTCGTGGTATCGGTGGAAATGACGCATACTTCGAACACAGCAGCGTCACTTGTCTCTTCAGGAGATGGAATCCGTCCGAGACATGCGGCCCAAGTATCATGTTTGGCGAAATTGAGTTCAGTCGCATTAGTCGCTCTGTATATAAAGACGCGTTCGGCTGTGTGAAGGTTGGGTCGTCGGGCGATTTTGCGGTAGTTCTTCTTCAGTGATTTGTGGCCGGAGACAGTTTCAAAGACCCTGTCGGAATTTGGCTCGCGCCATGACTTTGCATTTTGGTTATCGCCATCCACTAGTAGTTTTGGCGAAGACTCACATCAATTCTGAGATGTTCTGCTATCCACATTGCCATTCTTCGGTGGCTCTGTTGCTGGGGTAGCCGTCTTCTGTCGTCAGTGGAAAGGCTGGTTCGTCGAGACAGATCTTCCAAGTCAATTTCCGTTCCAGGAGGAGGCGATCCAAGAAGCATTCGTGCGGAGGAAGGCGCCATGGCAGCGAGTATCGTGCGAAATGCTTTTAGATACCAATAAAGTTGGAACACTCCAGGGCGAAACGGCACCACCGTCCCCCTGGAAAATATGGTTAGATGAGTTACAGGAGTTGTAAAAACTATCCTCACAGTATTTCCACTATCAAAAGCAGAGACGATGTGATCTGGGTCCCTCTGAAACGGCCCGATCCGGGGTGTCTCAGAACAGGGTCCAGCGGGTGGAATCCACAGTTCAAGCCAACCCGTGGTAGAGCGGGTCGATTGCCGCGTGGAAGGATCCACACGTGATCTGCAGGTAAGGCGTCCTCTCGAGTCGAGGAAAGGTAATTAGAGTAATAGTAGGCGAGCAGCAAACGTGAAACCCATGGAGTGAAAGTTATGATCTATAGCTTGATGTTCTAATACCATGGCCTGATCTGTGTTGGGTATTTACGTGGTCGTGAAGGGAGATTTTTGGTTGCTCTAACACATTCCTCGGCCGTTAGTATACATACACGAGAGTGTGGGGTATCAGCTTCGATCCATTATTTATAGTGAACACAGCTAGAGTGCTTAAAGACTGGGCTTAATAACTAGTTAACGTAGTTCCCGGCTGCCCTGGACACACTAAAACACCATACTAAATCCTGATTTTTAAGTCTCAACACATCAGCCACGAGAACGCATTGCTATATGAATGTTAGTTTAGTGTAATTTTTCAGCAATATACGCACTATAGTGCAGCCAATAGATTCATAAAGCGGCGAAATCCTGCTATTACCAAAAGTACGCTCCCATCGAGCGATGCAGATACATTCATCAACATTGTCATGCCCAAAAATATTTTGTGATCTGATACAGATATCCAGTACCATATATCTGGCATTCGCATATTGTTGGGCCTTGTAATCATCCTTGACTGGTGAAATATGAAGTTGAGAAATATTGTACTTAGTACGGTGGTTTGTGGTGGCCAAGGTAGGTCACAGCTAGAGGTGCCCGGGCAGAGCTGGGTAGCCATTGCCCCCGGTGAATTAAATCTTATATTTAGGTGTGAGAAGTCTATCAACAAAAGCCACCCGGCTCCAAAAGGCCTACCACCAGAGTTGTAGGTTTAAAATTGAATCTTCACAATAGATTGCACTATGCATATATTGCCTGAATCTTCGGGCGCTCGGTGTATTTCGGGGAGAATACCGCTCCAATGACATATACTCACGTGACCAATGTCGGACAACATCCGCAAATCTGTGGGGAGATTGGCGTGATGTTGCATCCCCTGACTCATAAGATATCAAGAATCTTCGAGTAGGATCGCAGAAAACAGCCCCTCATACAGTTTCACCACGCCAAATTCGAACCCAATGAAGTTCACCAGGTATCTGGCGGCCGCAACCGCTGTAGCCGTTACGAATGCTTCTCCGCACCCCGCATACCGGCAACAGCAGTCGCTCGGAAGCTCGCTGCCACCATCTCAAGGCAGCATTGAAGAATTCGAGCAAGCTCGCATCGACAAATTGATCGCCAGTGACCCGCTACTTCAATTCCACCGAGATCTGGTCGATATCGAATCTATCTCCGGCAACGAGCACGATGTGGGTATCTTCGTTGCCGAGTTCCTCGAGGCCAAGAACTTCACCGTCGTCAAGCAGAAGGTTGCCCCTGTGAAAAAGAAGGAGAACGAGGATGATGAGGAGACCCCCAAAACTCGCTACAATATCTACGCCTATCCTTCCTCTCTCCAAGAGTCCCCTTCAATCCTGGTCTCGAGCCACATCGACACAGTCCCACCCTTTATCCCATACTCGGCGCATCAGCCCGAATCCGCGAGTCTGCGATCAAGCCCTGACGACCTGATTCTCGCGGGTCGAGGCTCGGTCGATGCAAAGGGTAGCGTTGCGGCGCAGGTCTTCGCCGTCCTGGAGACTCTAGAGTCAAACCCAGATGCAAAGCTAGCGCTGCTCTTCGTCGTCGGCGAAGAAATCGGCGGAGACGGCATGAAGGCCTTTTCCGAATCAGACCTGAACAAGGACAGCGCCTACCATACCGTTATCTTCGGCGAGCCAACTGAAGCCAAGCTCGTGTCCGGACACAAGGGAATGCTAGGTTTCGAAGTTGTGGCTCACGGTAAAGCCGCGCACTCGGGGTACCCTTGGCTCGGTAAGAGCGCCGTCTCGGGCATTCTGCCGGCATTGAGCCGCGTGGATCAGCTGGGTAATATCCCCGTTAGCGAGGGTGGATTGCCTTCGTCGTCTAAGTATGGCCCGACTACTTTGAACATCGGTACGATTCGTGCGGGTGTGGCAACGAACGTTGTCCCCGCCTCTGCGCGCGCGGATGTCGCCGTTCGTCTGGCAGCTGGTACACCGAAAGAGGCGCGGGAGATTATTCGTCGAGCTGTGGAGGATGCTACTCGCGACGTCGAGGCCGAGGTTGTGGTTGACTTTTCCACTCACAATGAGTCATACGCTCCTCAAGACCTGGACACTGATGTGGATGGTTTCGAGGTTATGCCTGTTAACTATGGCACGGACGTGCCTAACTTGAAGGTGCGCGATGGTGTGAAGCGTTATCTCTACGGACCTGGTAGCATCTTTGTTGCTCATGGCGATAATGAAGCTCTCACTGTGCGGGACGTTAAGGATGCAGTTTCAGGCTTTAAGAAGTTGATTGACGCTGCTTTGGAGCGGGAGTAATTGGGGCGCGACATACATTGTCCTTTTTGCATGGTGATACATAGCATTGATTATATATTTCAAGACAGATCATCTCGCGTTCTCTATAATGAACTATGGAAAATGGATGATCAAGAACATCGAACCCTGTGTTGGGGCTTCTCCAATTGTCTCCAATCTCAAGATAATACACCTAAGTACATGTCAATAGGCTGTCAATGCTGGTGAAGAAGTTACAAAAAAGACGAACGCCGATATCTAATGAAAATAAAAACAAGCAGCCAGTCGCTACTCGGCAGCCTCAACAGCCTCGGCGACCTTTGGCTTCCGCTGCCAGCCTGTCTTCAGGTCACCAGTCGGCTTAAACCGCGGCAGCGGATGAGCCTCGGTATTAAATACATGGTCCTCGAGGGAAATAAAGTCCCGGTCTGAGAACAACAAATAGAAGTACTTGAGCGTCTCGGCCATCCAGAAGCTCTCCATATTATCGCGCGTGGTGGGTGGGATCGTGTTGGCGTTGGACAAGGAAGTGAAGCCCTTGATCCGTTTGATAGTGGTCTCGCCCTCCGCCAGTTCAGACTCTTCTCCCTCGACCACGGCGGTGTATTTGACAAATGCTTTGAACATTTCCCAACCCCATTCGCGGTAGATCTCGTCGCCAGTGATGCGGTACATGTAGAAGAGGGATTCGACTGTCTCTGGTCGTTGCAGGTTGTGGCGATCCATATTGTGGATCTCAATGTCCTTGCGCCAGGGCTCGGAGCCATCAGCCTGGGGTGAGAGCGGCAGAGAGATTGGTTTTAATTCATGCAGTGCAGTTCCGGAGGCAGACTTGGGATCGGGATACTTGTCTCCCATCATGACAGGTGGGGAGTCGAGAATGAAGTGGGAAATCTCCGGCGCAAGGCCAGTCGCGGTTGCCAGGTATGTTGCCCAGCAGGTCTTCATCAATTCCCTGGAGATAAAAATCTCCTCCTCACGCTGCTGAGACCAATCCGCAGATTTTCTCGCCTCTGCCAGAGGCCGACCACCTGTAGCACCAAGAGCATATGTTCCGGGGAGGAAGCACACCAGGTGGTCCATTTTAGGGGTGAGGACCTCCTTCAAACCGTTGGGCCGCTCTCCTAGGACCATCAACTGTGCGTTTTGGGAGAAGGCAAGCAGGTGCTTGCGAATTCCAGCCAAAGACTCATCCCACAGTTCTTTGTAGATAGGTTCCTGCTCGGATGTTTGGAGGTACTGCTTGATAAGGTACTCTAACGCAACAAAATTAGCTATTTCCTCGTAGAATTTGAGTTGCTGCAACGAACCGTAGTACGAATCACCCCGGCTACCCAAACGAACATTCTCGCCATGGAAGTGACCCGTCTTGGGATTGATGAATATAGGAACGAGACCATCCGGGGGGTGCTGCCCATCAATAACCTCCATAACCTTCTCCACGACCCTCCAGTATTCGGCCTCGCCAGTCAGCTTCGCCAGATACTTGAACTCAAGCTGGACCGAAGTTGCCTCGGCGGTAGAAGAGGCACCCCCATCACCGTGGGATGGCAAGCCTTCCGACTTATTCAGGTTCACACTGGCGTAGGGAATGCCAGAGGGAGACTCGAATGCTCCAAGCAAGCGGTCTCCGAGGTCAGTCGCCTTTTCAATATACAAATCCTCGCCAGCGGCGCCGACATCGTCATCCGCAATTGGGGCGAGGTCCGGATATTTCGTCGACAGATGGTGTGCGGAGAGGAGGCCTCCCAGCATACGAATGGTCGTTTCGAAGGTGCTCACATCGTGGTCTTGATTATACTTTAACGAAGTGGAAATCCACTCCCGCGCATGGCGCACCTCGGTGGTCAAATTCATGATCATCATAGTGTCCAGCGCATCAACGATGATCCAGCCCATGCCACCTTCGATCATGTTTCTGCTTCGGCCCGAAACCGGGTTGTACTCGTCCGAGCCTGTGTTGATGGATGTTAGCTTGGACTTGCTTCAACTGGCAAAATCTTCTTACCCCAAGCATCCTTCTCATATCCTTGCCAACTAATAACAAATGCATCCCGCACCTTCTCCCGGCGCTCGTTCCAATCGACATCCGACTTAGGACTCTCGTCATCAAGAGTCTGCGCCCATTTCCAGAGCTCAGCCGCGACATCCGACGATTCTGAGCCCTGCCAGACGGGCATCGATGACTTATAGTACCACAAGAACGTCAACACGCACACCCCCAGCACAAACAAAGGTCTCCATCGTCTCCGCGGAGCCGTGCGCTTCGGCGTAAAGTATGGCTTGTCTTTGTACATGGGGAGCGTGCGATCGTGACTTTCGAAATATCCGCCCACCACTTTGTTCGAGAGGCCTGCTGGGCCAGTTGAGAGGCCGAGTCCAGCAAGGCCTTGGTTGGAGCGGGAGCGATTATCCTGAAATGGGCTCGTGGCGAAGGAACGTCCCTGATATGACATGGTTATCCTGGTGATCGCCTCGTCGCGAGATGTGTGTCGGTCCTGCGACTACCTAGTATGCGAGCATGTGACTGTGAAGTGGAGGTGGCGCGTCGTAGTAATCGGTAATGCGATCTTCGAAGCTCGATGGTGGCGGCGAATGCGCGGGAAGCGAGTTTTGTCGATTGGGGTGTCCTGGAGGCACAATATATTCAATAAGCTGTTTGCTGTCTTTTTTCAAGTAGCACAAGAGTAAATTTACCGTCTTGGAAAGGAAGAAAGATTCCCTGCCCGCGGATCTAAAGTAGAAGTTGTGTCGGGTTGTAGCTACTGGTCAATGCGAACATGCCAGGGTGTGCTTAAGTCCACAAGTCGACAATTTCCCTGATTGCGCGCGCACTTAAGGGTTTGTCCGTCCCTTAGTCGAGAGAGAAATAATCCGCGATCCGAGAGGTGTCTCCGGGAGGTGATCCTTTCGCAGTAACTCGATGCGACGCTGGATTGTTGTCGGGGAGAGACACCACTGTCGGGGGAAAGTGGAGTAAATATGAAGCTGGCCGGGACCGAACCGCACTACCGCAGGTTAATTCGTGCTTAGTTGCCAGCAACCGAAGATGACAGTCTATTCTATGGCTTAAGATCAAATGGGTTCCAGGCTTATTGGATTACTGCTTCCCAATTCAATGTGCACATCCACCTCCGCATTGGTCATAGTTACTTTCGCCCCTTCTGGAGAGAATCTCATTCTACGAGTATATGTACCGACGGTGAAAAGCTAATAGGGCACACCGCTATGATACTTCCCGTTGAACGATGCGTGGTATTCGAGAAGGCAGTTTTTCTAACAGGATGAAATTGTATGGGAGAGGAAGCCCAGCGGTAGATACAATTACAGCTTCTGGTACTCCAGCTTGCCCTCCAGCTTCTTGGCTTCCGCCACCTTGCGCACGGCTTTGTTGAAGTCGTCCTGATTGATGGCATCTCTGTAGTCCTTGATTGCGTATAGACCCCTGGAAAGTAGTTAGTATATGGACCTAATGCATGACCAGATTTGCGACTTACGCCTCCGTCACCACGTTACGCAGATCAGCACCGTTGAGACCATCACTCATCTTGACAACGCTCTCAAAGTCGATATCACCCTCCAGTTGTACTGTGCTCGAGTGAATCTTCAGAATCTCCAGACGACCAACCTCATTCGGAAGAGGGATTTCGATCTTGCGATCCAGACGACCAGCACGCAGCAGCGCAGGGTCGAGAGTATCCGGTCGGTTGGTGGCCATGATGATCTTGGTCTTTCCGAGATAGTCGAATCCGTCCAGCTGGTTCAGCAACTCCATCAGTGTTCGCTGAATCTCACGATCTGCCGATGTACCCTCCGAGAATCGACGACCACCAATAGCATCAATCTCGTCCATGAAGATAATACAGGGCTCGTGCTCCTTGGCATAACCGAACATTTCTCGAATCAATCGAGCGGATTCACCGATGTACTTGTCGACGATAGCGGAGGACACCACTGAGAGAAGGAAGCGCGTTAGATACAGATGGCTAACGGGCAGGGAAAGATGAACATACCCTTCAAGAAGTTGGTCTCAATCGAACTAGCCACTGCTCGGGCTAGCAAGGTCTTACCCGTACCCGGAGGACCATAGAGCAAAACGCCCTTTGGTGGCTTGATACCTACTCGCTGGAACAGCTCCGGGTTCTTCAATGGCAACTCGATGACTTCCCGAAGCTCTCTGATCTGGTCGTTCAGACCACCAATACCGGCAAAGTTGACTGATCCGGGATCCTCCAAAGACATGTTGTAGACCAAAGGATCAACCTCACGAGGAAGCATGCGCATGATAGTAAGTGTTGTCATATCCAAGGCCACTCGCGTGCCTTGCTTTAGCTTGGCCTTGTCCACTTTCGAACGGCAGCCGACCACATACCGTGGCCCGGATGACGCCTTGACGATGACTGCGATGAAAAGTCCTTGATTAGCTTTGAAACAGAACATGACCCAGGAAGCACTTTGGACACATACATCGCTCTTCATCCAGCTGTTTCAACACCTCACCGATGATCTGGCCAACACTCTGGAGTGCCTTGATGTTCTCCTCCGACACATCGAACTCCCGTTGGAGATCCTTGATGCCCATACGAAGGGTCTTTAGCTTGGCCTCCCATTCTCGCAGCTCCAACAAGCTCTTTTTATAATCTTCGAGCGCATGGTCGCGCTCAGGGTCGCTGCCGCCGGTCATGTTGGGCGACGGACCGATTTGTAAGGGATGAAGGTGGAAGGATGGGGCGAGAGTTCAAAGGTAACGTTTTGAAGGATAGAAAAAGCCTACAGCCCAGCGAGTGGATGATCGGAAAGCGCGAGTGTGGGAAATGATAACAGGGTCCAGCTGGTGAGCTTCCAAGCACCCGGTCGAGGAGCTTCCAGCAAGGTCACCTGACGACGCAGACCGCGATCAGGTGACGTGTGTCATCGTCAACATTAGTCATGTTTGGCTTCCAAATTGAGTGCCTGACTTCTGCCCGGATTATCAGGCAAACAAGAAACCAAGTACGGACACCTCCGCTCGACACCTCAGAAATGTGGCTTTCAAGCGTGCTTCCGTTCGTCATTCATTTTGCCAGACGGGCTGGATGCGACGTTGGAAGCTTCCCCAGTCAATGGATATTCTAGTTACTATGGAAAATACGGGATTGCTGAGTTTTTGAATCCAATATGAATGCTACTACGTGTCATTCCATTGATTTTGTTTCTCAATTTGCAGCTGCTGGCACATCTTGATGTTGTATATGACTATAGAAGAAGATCCGAATAGTCGTCATTCGGTAATCCCCAGGCCACGATGACTCTGGAGTCCTCTCTGGATCCTATGGATCCAATGGATACGGCAATTCACGAGTTGCTCGGGCAATCACATCATTTGCAGAGTTCCTCCCGAGGGCGACGGGAGATCTCGTAGGGTGGGAGCCCGCAGACGGTCGGGATCAGCCAGAGAGCCAGCGAGCGTTGGCGATGGCCGTCGCTGGCCGTGAGAGCCCCACTGCCGCATTGGAAAGAATCGGAGGAGCAGCTGTGACCTTTCCCGGCCGGTCAGAGTACTGGCCAGTATTTAAAGCATCGGGTGTTCCCGTAGAGCTATTCACTTTTGCTTTATTACCAGCTTTATTATTAGTAGTTGTTTACTTGAAAGGTGAGTTCTGATAGCTCATATATTCCTGGTTTCCCCCCTCCTCTACATCATACCCCGCCATCCTGCCCCTCCTCCATCTTCTTCTCCTTCCTCGCATCCCTCTTCCATCTCCTTCACCTGAATCACCAGACAGGAAACCCCGGCAAAATAAAGGTAAACCCAACTGAGCTTCGGTGACGGCCGTAGCCAATTGCCCCATCCGCATTTGCTGAGCTCCAAGCAAATCAGCTGTGCCCAATCCCTTCTCCCCCGTCCGGCCTGTCTTTTTGGGTCATCGGTGAACCTGGTCCCCCGCCGTTAGTCACACGTCGGCACTCGCCTTAATATATCATTGCCTTCGCTGCTTTTTTCTCCTCCTTTCTTGCAACCAGACTGATTTTCATTCTCCATCAGATCTTCTTCATCCAAAATGCCCATCTCCAAGGTTCACGCTCGTTCCGTGTACGACTCTCGCGGTAACCCCACCGTTGAGGTCGACATTGTCACCGAGACCGGCCTCCACCGCGCCATCGTCCCCTCCGGTGCTTCCACCGGTAAGTCAGGATGCATCCTTGATCTGGTCTCTCAATTGAAAAGATTCATCCGAGCTAACGATCGCATTTAGGCCAGCACGAGGCTGTTGAGCTCCGTGATGGTGACAAGTCCCAGTGGGGCGGCAAGGGTAAGTGATGACGAACTTGGGAACATCAATCGCAATTGAGTTTGGGAAAAACTAACATTGATTCATTTTGAAAGGTGTCCTCAAGGCCGTGAAGAACGTCAACGAGACCATTGGCCCCGCTCTCATCAAGGAGAACATTGATGTCAAGGACCAGGCCAAGGTCGACGAGTTCCTCAATAAGCTCGACGGCACCGCCAACAAGGGTAACCTTGGTGCCAACGCCATCCTCGGTGTCTCCTTGGCTGTTGCCAAGGCTGCTGCCGCCGAGAAGGGTGTCCCTCTCTACGCTCACATCTCCGACCTCGCCGGTACCAAGAAGCCCTACGTCCTGCCCGTTCCCTTCCAGAACGTCCTGAACGGTGGCTCCCACGCCGGTGGCCGTCTGGCCTTCCAGGAGTTCATGATTGTCCCTGAGTAAGTCATCACCTGATAGCTACGGCAGCCGTAGCATCTCTTGCGATTAAAATTTGACACCATTCACTAACGCATACCCGAACTATAGCTCCGCTCCCTCCTTCTCCGAGGCCCTCCGCCAGGGCTCTGAGGTCTACCAGAAGCTCAAGACCCTTGCCAAGAAGAAGTACGGCCAGTCCGCCGGTAACGTCGGTGACGAGGGTGGTGTCGCTCCCGATATTCAGACCGCCGAGGAGGCACTCGACCTGATCACCGATGCCATTGAGCAGACCGGCTACACCGGCAAGATTTCCATTGCCATGGACGTTGCCTCCAGCGAGTTCTACAAGGCCGAGGAGAAGAAGTACGACCTCGACTTCAAGAACCCCGAGAGCGACCCCACCAAGTGGATCACCTACGAGCAGCTCGCCGACCTGTACAAGCAGCTCGCTTCCAAGTACCCCATTGTCTCCATCGAGGACCCCTTCGCTGAGGATGACTGGGAGGCCTGGAGCTACTTCTACAAGACCTCCGACTTCCAGATTGTCGGTGATGACTTGACCGTCACCAACCCCCTCCGCATCAAGAAGGCCATCGAGCTCAAGTCTTGCAACGCCCTTCTCCTCAAGGTCAACCAGATCGGTACCCTCACCGAGTCCATCCAGGCTGCCAAGGACTCCTACGCTGACGGCTGGGGTGTCATGGTCTCCCACCGCTCCGGTGAGACCGAGGATGTCACCATCGCTGACATTGCTGTCGGTCTCCGCGCTGGCCAGATCAAGACCGGTGCTCCTGCCCGTTCTGAGCGTCTTGCTAAGCTCAACCAGATCCTCCGCATTGAGGAGGAGCTCGGTGAGAACGCTATCTATGCCGGCAAGAACTTCCGCACCTCTGTCAACCTGTAAATCATAGTCCATAAATGACTGCGCGGGATTGAAAAGGCACGAGAAAAATGGATGGTCAAGTCTCGCATAAAGGGCTACCATCAGTTATGATTATGAATTTAATAAAGTCTTCTGAAATACAAGAGAATATTTAAATAAATTTCATCCCTCTGTAAATTTAGACGTAGTTCCCGGAGTCCGCTCTAGACTGTAAACAAGTTTCTTCTTGGACGTCAATAGAATCATCTTCGTCGGGCACCAAGAAAGCCGTGACACGTGACCACCCCTCCTGCGATAAGTGTCCCACATAAAATTTGCCCTCGCCCCTCCGTTCACTACTGTCGAAGTAGCATCCTATCGTCGGGCTCGCCCTCGTTTTCCCGTCCTTCGTGCGTATAGCGCATCTTTTCTTTCACCTCGTTCCTTTCGATTCAAAAGTTTTTCACTTGCCCAATATGGCGCCTTCAAAGTGGGGTATGTTTCTTATCCTCCCATCAGTCCAGCCGCCATCGCGATCTAGATCTACCAAGAGACTTTTGTCTTTGCCAAATTTATAGATACCAACTGATGATTTTTGTGTCTTACAGATGAAGAGGAGGATAGCGTTTCGCCTCCCCCTCCCGTTGTCCGCCGCAGATTCGACGATGAGGAAGAAGAAGATGTAAGCGCCCTTTGAACTACATCCCAGACTTCTACGACGCAAACTAGGACGAGCGCGAGCCCAGAACAAAGTCGTTAACATATATTTGAAATGATAGGTCCTCGACTCATGGGACGCCGCTGAAGATTCCGAGGTAGAGCGCGAGAAGGCAAAGAAGGCCGAAGAGGCCCTCGCAAAGGCCAAGGCCGCTGCCGCCGCCAACAAGAAGACCAAGGCCCAGCGGATAGAGGAGCACCGCGACCAGCGCCGACGCGAGGCGGAGGAAGAGAGCGACTTCGACGAGGACGAGACCGAGGCCGAGCGCCGTGATCGTCTGCGCCGCACCGAGAAGGATGCTGACCTGCAGCACGCCTCGGACCTTTTCGCCGACATCGACATGAACCGCAACCGCGGTGCCCCCAAGGCCGTCGTCATCACCGACAGCGCTAACCCTACCAATTCCATCGATCTCTCCTCGATGCCGCTCTTCAAGCCTACCACCAAGGACCAGTTCGCGCGTCTGACCGACGTCCTTATCCCTCTGCTCTCCCCGCAGTCCAAGAAGCCCCACTACGCTCTGTGGGCGCAGGACTTTGCCCGCAAGCTCGTCAAGGAGTTGCCTAGCCAGGACATCAAGAAGATTGCCAGTGCTCTGACCACTGCCAGCAACGAGAAGATGCGTGAGGAGCGTGCCGCTGATAAGGGTAACAAGAAGACTAAGGCTGCTAAGACCAAGGTCTCCCTTGTTTCCAACCGTGATAACCAGATCGATAACACCGCCTATGAGGAAGACGGCCTCGGCGATGACGATTTCATGTAATGCACGAAACAATGATTTTCGCTTTTCATTATCCTTTTCCCTTTTTTCTTTTCCTTCGATCTTTCCGTTACGGAATCGTTCTCTGTTTTCCAAATTCTGCTGTGAATTTCTCCCTTGTCCTTGGATGTGTGACCCTTGAACATACCCACTCCAATAAGAAAGAGTGGTTTTCGTCTGATGGATCTCTCTTTCTCAAAGATTCTGGGACATCCCCCTTTTCTTTTTGCCTGCCAGCTTCCTCGCTTCATGCGCCCTCCTCTGAATACCAACATGTATATCCCTCCCTCCTCAACCCACGTCAAAATTTTGCATGAGCCCAAACCAAGTATAGAACAAATGAACATGAAATTCCCAATAGACTTCCCTCCCTCATGAAGAGTGGGGGACGTATACACGTATCGTCTGGACACAATCATTGGACCGCACGCAATACACACTAGACAGATGAATTTCAGAATCCTCGCCCTACTCACACTCCGTACTAATCAGCACGGCATCATCCATTACTAAAGATGCCTGCTAAATACAGGCAGATCTATCGCGGGCGTTGTCACGCGAAGTCATTTCTGTCGCCCAGATGAAAGCCCATATCTAAGGCATACAGAGAGCCTTTTAGCAAGATCCTACCCTAGCAGTAGTACTTTGGTAGCCAGGATCAGACAAAAGTAGTTCCCATTAGCCCTGCAACCTCGGTAAACAGACTAGAGCATCCATACAACAACTTCATCTATCGACAGAACGCAAGCATCAAGTTCGTGCCAAATAGAGTTGCAGGTACGGATGCGGGCGAAGGAACAGCTTGAAGGTCTATCTAATGGTATAACTTGCTATTATTATGCAGCTACCTTAGGTTGTAATGATGTTCAGGTCTTGGTTATTAAAGTACCCCATTGATGCAGTGTACTCTAGGATGTCCCACTCAAAAATAACCTCTACTTGGGTCCTACGAAACTGTACGAGAACGGATTTGGAATAGGGGACCGGGTGAAATTGGAAAATAAACACATTGAATCTTGCTGGAGTGGGAATAGAGACAATAAAAGAGAGAGAAATTCCACTCAGCCCCTTTTCTGCGCTCGCCTCAACCGAATATCAAACTCCGCCGGCCGACCCCACACGGACCCGAACACGTGCAAGAGATAGGGTGCCGGTCCCAATCAAGCCACGCTGCAGTGAAAACGAACTTGCGACTTGCATTACCACATCCGGGAAGAAATGTGAACGCCCCCCTTACCAATTCGGCATACGGTTGATTGCGAACTCTTCACGTGGTGCTGAAAACCCCCTCCCTTACTTAAGGCGCGGCCTGGACAGGCTCAGCCTCCTCGGGCTTCTCCTCGGCGGCAGGGGCGGCGGCCTCCTCTTCAGACTTCTCCTCCTTCGGGGCAGCACCCTCGGCACCCTCGTTACCGTCGGACGAGGTCCAGAGAGTGAGGTTGTCGCGCAGGAGCTGCATGATCAAGGTGCTGTCGCGGTAGCTCTCTTCGGAGAGGGAGTCGAGCTCGGCAATGGCGTCGTCAAAGGCCTGCTTGGCGAGGTGGCAGGCGCGGTCGGGAGAGTTGAGGATCTCGTAGTAGAAAACGGAGAAGTTCAACGCGAGACCAAGGCGAATGGGGTGGGTAGGGGTGAGATCGGTCTGTGCAACATCGGTGGCGCTCTATACAGGGGTGTTAGTAGGATTCATGAAGACGAATTGGCACAATGAATAAAGTTGAAACTTACCTTGTAGGCCTCGTGGGCATCGGTAGCGGCAACCTTGCGCTTGTTTCCAGAGGCGAACTCGGCCAGATAACGGTGGTAGTCACCCTTCCTATAAGAACAAGTCAATCTCAATATAAGTGGGAAATGGGTGAACTCGGGGCTGATAACGCACATCTTGTAGTAGAACACCTTGGACTCGCCAGTCTCGGCCTTGGGGATCAGGGACTGGTCAAGGACGTCCAGGACATCCTGGCAGACCTTCTCCAACTCAGTCTCGATCTTCTGGCGGTAATCACGGATGATGGTGACGTGCTCCTCAGAGCCCTTGGACTCCTCCTTCTGCTCGATGGAGGAGATGATGCGCCAGGAGGCACGGCGGGTACCAACAACGTTCTTGTAAGCGACGGACAGGAGGTTGCGCTCATCGACTGTAAGCTCGCCACCAATCTGGGTTAAAAAAGCAGTGTCAATGAGGGACTCGATGTGGACTGGTTAGACCAGAGGTGAGGATTTGAGTATCATACGTTGGCAACTTCCTATTCAACTGGTTAGCGCCGGGATCCAACAAGATCAAGCAAAACAACACGAGTGTGACTGACCTTCATGTAGCTGACCATCTCTGGAAGAGTGCAAAAAGCATCATGTTAGTCCTGGCAGATCCCGATGATGTCGCTCGCGTTAATCTTACCATCGTAGCGCTCGGCCTGCTCGCAGAGCCTCGCGAGGAACGTCTTGCTGATGGGGGGTCAGTCATGCCACACCGGGCTATCGCTGGGGAACCAAGATATCCTTACTTCTCACGCTGCATGATGAAGTTGTAAGTCAGCACGTGTCAAATCTCCCAAAATGAAAAGGGGTGGATGGGCCGCGAGGAGACAGGCAGTCAGAGATGGAGTGGGATTGCGATGGCGGTGACAGCTCAGAGAGCGCCCGATGGAGGGGCAGACTTTAAGACCAAGAACGTACCTCAGAACCCATGTTGAACGGTAGTTTTTGTAGGAGGTGGTGATTGGGAGGGTGGTAGTTGGGGAGGTTAGATATTAAGAGATTCGAGAGAATGTGAGATTGCAGAGGAGGGAAGCGATGGAGGTTAGAGGAGGACCAAGTGGGGGGGAAGGAAAGAGGGAGGAGAAAGGATGGAGTCGAAGTGAAGGAGTTGGGGGTGAGCATCATAACAGTACACGTTGTATTCTGATGACAATACAGATAAGACCACCGTCTCACTCATACTTCCGTACCCGATACCAACTTTTACCCCGTGGTAACACCTTTTTTGTTAGTAAACATGCAGTCTGCCGTAAGTCTCGGATACTTTGGGCACACGTCCTGTACCTCAGATTACATTCAATACGCAAAGTATATTTCACAGCTGACGGGCAATGCAGCCCAACGGCCCTCTCAATCACCAGGTCAGCACAAGTCTCTTATGAGGCTCTGCAGGTTTGTCGACCAGATAGAGAAATCTCAAGTTACATTCAGTCTTAATATTTGAGAGAAGACCATGTCAAGTTGTCTCTAGGCTATGTGTACGGTTCTATCCTGGCGGGTGTCTGTTTACTTTTCGCGACCGTAGAGCGATAGTTGTTTCCAGAATACAAACAGTCGTATGTATAATACAAGCCAGGGACTGATGTATACTTACAGTGAATACGCATAAGTTTTTGTACCCCGGCCTCACTTTGCTGACCGCCCATATTAGTCCCTACCGCCTACTAGATACGCGTAGTAAGTCATCGAATTCATGGAGTTTGGTGGAGGTTTTTCGACCGGCAGTAAATTGTGTAATATAGGGGTCGGGGCGGGGGTACAAAAACTTATGCGTACTCACTGTATACATTTACTATGCTGGAGAGCATTAACAAACAACCTCAGTTCCTCCAAATCCCTCGCTTTCTCTATAATGCTACATATGAAGGGCTCTTTGTTGGCCTAGCAATTCTGTAAAGGGGAGGGGCTGCGGCATGATGGGGGGCCGATACAGGGCAATGGGACAAGGTCTCGAGACGACAATGACGGAATCGAACCTTCCAGCACTGGCAAGGTTAACACCTATGATGTAGTACGCATTGCACACCCCGACCCATCATCATAGGAGTCGCCGATCACGGTTCCTTGATCTAGATAGAGGCCGATGTTTTTTTTCCGATCAGGTACTTCGGGTTGTCAGTAAACATTAAACTGGAAGTAGCTTTTGGTTGATTGGGGGTTTACTTCCTCATACCGACCGCGTGGCTGTCAAGTTGCATCCATATCGGTGATCGTCCGTACCAATATAGCCTCGGGGGCGACGGTACTTATGTTTGAACATTTAGGGAATGCTCAGCAACGATGCTATGCCGGTAGTTTACGGACGACTTCCATTTGACAGCAGTCGACACATTAATCTCCTCGAACTCTTGATAGTAATGACTTAGGTTTGACTTGTCTGTGCCGCTTTTTGTACAGCATGCCAGGATCGATAGCACGACGTGAAGAAATTGACAGATCGATTTTCACTCGGCCTGGACAACACGACTGGCCAATATGTATCATACAACTGCTATCCTCAATCGAAATGGACTTGGGGAGTCAAAGATTTCTGTGTCCGCATTTGCATAAGCGGTTGACTTTTACTGGTTCTCGCGCTTGCATGTTGACTGCATATCAACCTCACTTGATGACACTCTCGCTGCATAGACTGAACACAGAGGAGGCCGCATCTCTCTCGGGCAGAGACCTCGGCGGCCCGATGGGGAGTAAGTGGATGCCGTATGATTCATGATGTAGGTGTGGATGAGCTAGATTCAGCCCTACAGGCGAGAAAAGTTTAGTGTGCTTATGCAACTTGCCCTTCGCAGAAAAATAAAACGACCGACGAAAAGGTCTATCTAGCATGCTCACGGAACACTGTGAGGAGCACCATTGCGTCTGTCAGCATATCCACCATCTTATTGAAAAGCTGTCCGAGGCCATTGCTGGAGCTGGCTCAAGATCATTTAAAGTCCCTCCTCGTTGTGGTAGAGTTATGATGACTTCTTCTCAAAATGAAAGGCCAGGATGCGGGATCTTCTTTTCTGGACCAGTCAATTGACCGCAACCCAGCCGCCAGACGGGTCCAGCATCTGTGCCCCATCCAATCGATTACCGATTGCAGCATCCGGTGGCTGCGGAGCACATTTCGCTTGCCAAGGAAGATGGCAAACTCCACTGGTCACATTCGATAGGCATAGGAACGATGCAGCCTAGCGAGAAGCCCCATATTTCATCCGAGTTCTCGGCTGAGATGTCGGGGAGCCCTGACGCAAGAACCGTCACAATGATAGAGAAATCAACCGCATTGTAGAGAAATACAGTAGAAAGGGGAAATAAATGATATAGGGTCAGTATAAGCAGTTTAGTATGTGGACACTAAAGATCTAGAAACCTGTCATGGGCATGTATTTGGCTCCTAGAGCTGGGCCGTTCCCGTGACTAGATCTAGTCACGGGACTTGGGCGCTCAGCCCTGCGGTCCCTTGCTGAGTCAGCTACAACCCCCTGATGGGGAAGAGGAACAACTGGATGAGAACACGTTGTGTCTCCGCTCGCCGCCGGGTCGCTACCGATTGTCGACAAGAAAATCCAGCTATAACAGCGCTTCTGGTCCCCTCACTCGCTCTTGTCTTTGCTTCTTTACGTTTCTGGCTGGCCACCGGTGACACTCATGCATTGCAACTAAATCGGATCTCTCTCTCGTTTTCATTTTCTTCTCTGTTTCTTTCCCTTTCTTACCCCGGCTCTATCTCCGCATTTTCCCCAACTGTCTTTCTCGAAGGGATCGCAACCTCAACCCGGCTTGAGAGACTCCCACCATGGAGAACTCTTTTCTTTATACTCCAGCGGAAGCGCTGGAACACTTCAATGTCTCGGAACAAACTGGCTTGACTCAGGACGCAGTCCTGCAGTCCAGGAAGAAGCACGGTCCCAATGGTAAGCATTGCTTTCAACCGCTTTGGCGCGCCCGTCATACGTGATCGGTATACGGATCTGACGCAATCATCCATAGCCCTTGCCGAAGAGCCGCCTACTCCCATGTGGGAACTCATCTTGGAACAATTCAAGGATCAGCTTGTCCTGATTCTTTTGGGTTCGGCCGCCGTGTCGTTCGTCTTGGCTCTCTTTGAAGAAGGCGACGATTGGACTGCCTTTGTGGACCCTGTGGTGGTACGTCCTGCCTGACTTACCATAGAAATACCTGAATTTAGAAGTCGCTAACCTGATTGGTGCTCTGGTCTAGATTTTGACGATTCTCATTCTCAACGCGGTGGTGGGTGTGACCCAGGAAAGCAGCGCGGAGAAAGCAATTGCGGCTCTTCAGGAATACTCGGCCAACGAGGCCAAGGTTGTGCGTGATGGCAAAGTTCAGCGAATCAAGGCCGAGGATTTGGTCCCCGGCGATGTAATTCACATTGCCGTTGGTGATCGGGTCCCCGCTGACTGCCGCCTTCTCTCCATCCACAGCAATAGCTTCCGCGTTGACCAGGCCATTCTGACCGGCGAGAGTGAGAGCGTGAGCAAGGATACCAAGATTGTCAAGGACCGTCAGGCTGTGAAGCAGGACCAGATCAATATGCTCTTCTCCGGTACCACCGTGGTCACTGGCCATGCCAATGCCCTGGTCGTGTTGACTGGTGGATCCACTGCCATTGGTGACATCCACGACAGCATTACCTCCCAGATCTCCGAGCCCACCCCGTTGAAGCAGAAGCTGAACGACTTTGGTGATATGCTTGCCAAGGTCATCACTGTGATTTGTATTCTGGTCTGGTTGATTAACATCGAGCACTTCAACGATCCTTCCTTTGGCGGCAGCTGGACCAAGGGTGCTATCTACTACCTGAAGATTGCCGTTTCCCTGGGTGTCGCTGCTATTCCCGAGGGTCTGGCCGTTGTTATTACCACCTGCCTGGCCCTGGGAACCCGCAAGATGGCCCAGAAGAATGCCGTTGTTCGCTCTCTGCCCTCGGTGGAAACTCTGGGTAGCTGCAGCGTTATTTGCTCTGACAAGACCGGTACCCTGACTACCAATCAAATGAGTGTGGAGAAGATTGTCTATGTGAACAGCCTGGGAAGTGGACTCGAGGAGATTGACGTCGAGGGTACTACCTTCGCCCCCGAGGGCAAGCTGACCCGCAACGGCAAGGTTGTGGAGAATGTCGCCTCATCTTCGTCGACTGTCGCTCAGCTGGCCGAGGTCTCCGCTCTGTGTAATGCCGCTACGCTGGCCTACGATGCCAAGTCCGGCACGTTCTCTAACATTGGTGAGCCCACTGAGGCTGCCCTGCGTGCTCTGGTTGAGAAGATTGGTACCACCGACCCTGCTGTGAACAAGAAGCTCTTCAGTCTTCCTGCCTCCGAACGCCTTCATGCCGTCTCTGCTTACTATGAATCCCAGCTCCCTCTTCAGGCTACGTACGAGTTCTCGCGAGACCGCAAGAGCATGTCAGTTCTCGTCGGCAAGGGCACGGAGCAGAAGCTCCTTGTCAAGGGTGCCCCCGAATCGATCCTGGAGCGCTGCTCTTACGTTTTGCAAGGTTCCGAAGGCTCTCGTGTGTCTCTCACCAAGGACCATGCTAAGCTGCTCGCTGAGGAGGTTGTCGAGTACGGCAACCGCGGTCTCCGCGTTATGGCCATCGCCAGTGTCAGCGATGTCTCTGGAAATGCTCTTTTGAAGAAGGCCTCGACCACCGAGGACTACGCCAAGCTTGAGCAGAACATGACCCTTATTGGCCTGATTGGTATGCTGGATCCTCCTCGTCCCGAGGTTGCCGACTCTATCCAGAAGTGCTACAAGGCTGGTATCCGTGTTATTGTCATCACTGGTGATAACCGCAACACTGCCGAGGCCATCTGTCGCCAGATTGGTGTCTTCGGACCCAACGAAGACCTGACTGGCAAGAGCTTCACTGGTCGTGAATTCGACAGCCTCAGCGAGGCCGAGAAGATGAAGGCCGTTCGGACCGCATCTCTCTTCTCCCGTACCGAACCTAGCCACAAGTCCAAGCTGGTTGACCTCCTCCAGTCTATGAACCACGTCGTTGCCATGACTGGTGACGGTGTCAACGATGCGCCCGCTCTCAAGAAGTCCGATATTGGTGTTGCCATGGGTACCGGTACCGATGTTGCCAAGCTGGCGGCCGACATGGTCCTGGCTGATGACAACTTTGCCACTATTACCGTTGCTGTTGAGGAGGGCCGCTCCATCTACAGCAACACCCAGCAGTTCATCCGTTACCTGATCTCGTCCAACATCGGCGAGGTCGTGTCTATCTTCTTGACCGCTGCCCTTGGCATGCCCGAGGCTTTGGTCCCCGTTCAGCTTCTGTGGGTCAACCTGGTCACCGATGGTCTTCCCGCTACCGCTCTGTCGTTCAACCCCGCCGACCATGATGTCATGAGACGCCCTCCCCGTCGCCGCGATGAGCCTCTCGTTGGTGGCTGGTTGTTGTTCCGTTACATGGTCATCGGTACCTACGTTGGTGCTGCCACCGTCTTTGGATATGTGTGGTGGTTCATGTACAACCCCGAGGGTCCTCAAATCTCGTACTACCAGCTGGTAAGTCTTTCTTGGATATCAAACAACATGTTATATATACTAACAGTCGATTCTTCTAGTCTCACTTCCACCAGTGCTCTGCTTTGTTCCCCGAACTTGGCTGTGAGATGTTCACCAACGACATGGGCAAGTCTGCCTCGACGGTCTCGCTTTCCATCCTGGTCGTGATCGAGATGTTCAACGCGATGAACGCTTTGTCATCGAGCGAGTCTCTCCTGACTTTCTTCCTGCACAACAACCCGATGCTGATCTATGCCATCACCTTGTCGATGGCTCTTCACTTCGCGATTCTCTATATTCCCTTCCTGCAGACCCTGTTCGCGATTGTGCCCCTGAACTGGACTGAGTGGCAGGCCGTGTTGGTGATCAGCGCCCCCGTTATGTAAGTTGTTTGTTTCCATCTCCTGGGATGTTCCAGTTGCTAACGTCATCTCCCTAGTGCGATCGATGAAGTTCTCAAGTTCTTCGAGCGCCAATTGTACAACACCAAGGTCACCCCAACCTTGGTTGCCCAGAACGGCAGTGCGAGCAAGCCCAAGAAGGCGTAAGACTAAGATCCTGAAAGATAAGGTGATCCGACGATCTAGCATATACAAGGAAGACGGGTTGCAATCACTGGGTTTTGAATAGACAACATGTTAGAGATGATCTATAACTGCCCAATGTTCCAAGACTGACGGAGATGGTTTCTGGACCATCACCTCTCCACTTTTTATATCATGACGTTCATAGATGAAAACTTGCAAATGAAACTTTGATCATGCAATACTTCTTTCAGATCCTTGTGGAGTATCAACCCACTAGCCCAGGCCACTCCAGCAAGCCAAGTAAAAGACCACGCCTGCCCAACGGGGATGATTGCCCCCGAACTGTTCTTCCAAGAGGTCAAGATCAAACACTATTTAAAGGGTGGCATTAACGACACGACAGAAAAATTCATGGCACGAAAGGTTAGTCCAAATAAGGAAACCCCCCTTTTAATATAAAAGGCTAGATTCGAAATTCACAAAATACCTACCCAGTCATTATGCATACTTCACATTAATACTTCTCGTTAATATCTTTAGCCACTGTATATATGACCTCTATCTATAATAGACTAATTTATGATTCTACTTCCCCTCCTACTATCACCCTTCTTTACGGTCTTTACAATGGTCTTTTCAATGGTCTTTTCAATGGTCTTTTCAATGGTCTTTTCAATGGTCTTTTCAACGGTCTTTTCAATGGTCTTTTCGATGGTCTTTTCGATGGTCTTTTCGATGGTCTTTTCAATGGTCTTTTCAATGGTCTTTTCTAAGATATAGGCTTATACATATAGAAGGACTCTACTAATATTTTGTAAATCTCGAATGTACATAACATTTTGTATTGAAGTGGGGGCGCTCCTCATCAGGACTAACCTTGTCGTGCCATGAACCTTTCTGTCGTGTCATTAATATCACCTTATTTAAAATATCCGATTCAAATACCCGAGAGCTAACTACTCCAACTCCAACTCCAAAGCCAATCCCGAAGCCCAGAATCAATGGCAACCACAACTATAGCCTGATCTACGCCCCAACCCACATCCCGTGTCTGCACCCCCGCACATACGCACGCCCTCGGCCTTAGAAACAGAGTTACGTCGAGCCTCGGCGCAGCTCCGCCGTGGCTTGCTACTGGTGGCTCTTTCCTTTATTTGGTTAGTGGTCTCATTCACGGCATGGGACTGACGGGGTCGCGCACCCCAGATTTGAATTTCTTGTGGAGTGAAGATGCGGAGAGATGTAGTTGGAGGTGTGACCTTCTGGTGTGACCCTGTTTCCCCCTCTTCCCCGTCTATTATTGTTCAACCTTGTTTTCTGACTCGTGGAAAGTGGGGTCAACCCATTTGCTTAAATGCTCGGAGTATCGGGGAGGTGCGGGTGAATTCTTGTCGATCTCTTGCTTGGGGGTTGCGGTTAATTAGATTATTGGTACTGTAGTCAGGATGGGAGGGTTTTAAGTATCATGGGAATTGCTCTAGCGTGCTCTCTGTTCGGATCTTTCAATTCCTCTCTTTCTGTTGTTCCGTGATCGGTAGGCTGAGAGCCTTTTTATATCTATACAGCACCGATAATTTCAATTCTTGCTTCTATCATTGCTGTCAGTACTCTATAGCATTCAACAGCATTTCCGGGTTAGGACGGGACACTCCCACGCCATGGGACTCAAAGAAGTCTTCAAGAATCGCTCCAGCCTGCGCGTTGACAATCGCAAGACTACTTCGGCCGCGACACTAACCCTGCGCCAGAGTCTTTGGCCACTCAGCCTGGTCACGATTCTATTCTTCTTATGGGTATGCGTCACCCACGTTGAGCAATCACACGTTTTATACTAAGGAGGTAACCATAATTAAACAAGTTCACTCCTACAGGGCTTCGCATACGGCCTCCTAGATACCCTCAACAAGCACTTTCAAAATACACTGCATATTGATCGTACCCGCTCAGCCGGTCTCCAGGCAGCATATTTTGGGTGCGCATTCTTCGTTTCTCATGCTATCTACCACGCAATACTAACTCTATCAGGGCATACCCACTCGCCTCGCTCGGCTACGCAAATTGGATCCTGCGTCATTATGGGTATAAAACGGTGTTCATCTTCGGTCTAACACTGTACGGCATCGGCGCATTGTGCATGTGGCCAGCAGGCCTGCACCAATCCTTCGGTGGATTCTGCGGTGCAACTTTCGTCATCGGTTCGGGGTTGGGCTCGCTCGAGACGGCCGCGAATCCATACTTGACTGGTACGTCCTCTTTTCTCGTATAATGCTGGCCGTCTTTTCTAGACTACGCAAAGGGTTTAGTATCGCCACGGCGTGAATACTGATTCTATCCTCGGTTACCTCCAGTATGCGGTCCACCCCGATACGCCGAGATCAGAATCAACTTCGCCCAATCTTTCAACGCCATTGGTACCGTTGTCGGACCCGTGCTAGGTTCATATGCCTTCTTCACAACGACGAACGATAACGTCGAAGCCCTGCAGCGCGTCCAGTGGGTCTACCTAGCCATTGGAATCTTCGTCTTCTGTCTCGCGGGCGTTTTCTTCGTCTCGAATATTCCCGAAGTCACGGATGAGGATATGGCATTCCAAGTGGCGACGACTCATGTCGACGAGCAGGATAAGCCGTTTTGGAAGCAGTGGAGATTGTTTCATGCCACGCTGGCACAGTTTGCGTATACTGGTGCTCAAGGTATGTCGAAAAGCCACATGAGGCCTCTTTCTCCTCTCTGCATGATATCCATGTCATTCGGAAAATGCGGATGTGCTAATATCCCGGGGTTAGTCGCTATTGCTGGTTACTTTATCAACTACGCTGTCGACACCTGGCCCGGCACTGACAGTGCCAAGGGCGCAAAACTTCTTGCCGGTGCGCAGGGTGCGTTCGCCGTGGGTCGATTCCTAGGTTCGGGAATTATGAAGTATGTTAGGGCTCGATATGTCTTTGGTGTTTATATCTCTTGCTGTGTGGCATTCCTGGCGGCATCCGTAACACAGAGGAATCAGACTGGTATAGGTGTGTGTATCTGGTCCATAGATACTATGGCACGACTAACTTGTCTCACAGCAATGCTCTACATGGTTCTATTCTTCGAGTCGGTCTGTTTCCCTACTATCGTGGCATTGGGTATCCGCGGCCTCGGCCGCCATTATAAGCGTGGCTCGGGCTTTATTGTTGGTGGTGTCTGTGGTGGTGCAATCGTCCCGCCTATTCTGGGCCACGTTGCCGATATGAGGAATGACACTGGTTTTGCATTTATCGTTCCTACGATGGTGAGTTGAAGTTCTCGAATCCGTGGACAGAGGCGGTAGCTTACATATAATGCTCTTCTAGTTCATGGTTGTTGCGTGGACATACGCCTTGGCAGTCAACATCGTTCCTACCTATAAGCGATATGAGGATCATGAGCTCGAGGTCGATGATATATAGACGGGATGTCAGTATCGTACCTGTAGATAGGAAGGTTGAATATGTAAGAATTAGCTTTCCTCGCTGCCTTGGGCTACCCTCCCTTTGGGTATCAGCCTTGAATATAATAGAAGGAAAGGAGACTTACATTGTCGACGAGCTATCCAGACACTGCCACCACAAACAATTCCCATGGAGATCTGGCAATGTTTGCCAACCCAACTCGGATTTGAGACGGTATGCCTGAGTGATAAAAGAACTATAGAATTGTTCGACTTCATGGTTGTCCAAGGCAATTATTTTCCCAGTAACCTCGTCCGAGGCTGAATCCTGAGTTGGCTGTATATGCTTCTCGTCTGAACGTATTTTATCCATGGAGAAATTATCAATGAAGTTCTTGAAAGTCCGATATTGATCTTTAACAGTGCATACTCCAGTTTTGAGATATTCGGATTGGTTGAAAGCCTGTAATTCATTTTTGATCAGATGAATCTTTAAGAAATGAAGTCTTGATTTACTGTGGGCAATTGTGCGTTCGGGAAGGAGATTTCATTAGCCTTCCAAGGTAGTTATTAATAAAAACTACCTAGACATACATTATTAAAAAAAAAAAAAAAAAAAAAAAAAAAAAGAAGAAGAAGAAGAACAACAACAACAACCCCAGCAGGCGACGGAATCAAAATCCCGATATTAATACCGCAGGTGCCGAATGTCGGCGGCACCGAGAGAAGGGCAGGGAAAACGTATCCTGGAGAAGCAGCACCGGGGTGACGACGGCGCCGGGAAGGGCGAGGGGCGGATCCTGGAGAAAGAAGCGCCGGGATGGCGGCGGCGCCAAGGAAGGTGAGGGGCGGAATCTGGAGAAAGAAGCGCCGGGGTGTCGACGGCACCGGGAAAGGCGGGAGGGGGGAGGGTCCTTGAGAAAATCGCTTAATGCGATTTGGCCGGGGCCTTCTTCTCCTCGCAGGAAGAGGCCAAGGAGCCCCAGGCGGAAGCCGAGACGTCCTCTGTCATAGTCAGTTCGCTTCAATGGAACGCATGGATTCATGGACTGTTTACCCATCTTGACCACCGGCAAAGGAACCTTGGAGGCCCGAATCTGCGTCAGCGCTAAAACACGCCGGTTTAGGCTGTCGACCCTCTTTTGATGCCGATCCTTTGCTTCGGCCACGCGACGAATCTCCTCGTCCATCTCTTCCGCAGAGACGTCCTTATACCGCTCCGCAGTAGGGGTCGGCCACTGCTGCGGAGCCGGGGGCGCATCTAATCCACTGTCAGCACGTCACTCTCATCCTCTTCACTCTACTTTAACTTACTTTGAGAGCGGGGGGGCTCGCTTCCCTCGCGGGGACGCTTCTTCCCCTTCCCAGGGCCAGGGGCAGACGCGGAGGAGGCAGCCGCAGCACTAGCCTCTACGGCCTGCTTGGCCGCACCCATCAACGCAACCATGCGATGGGCCTCTCGACAATCCTCGCCCCTGTGATTGCCGAAGCAAATGGGACATCGCAACTATCACGTAATATTAGCTTTATCTAGTCATGCTAAGGACGAGCAGCATCAGGATGAAGCCTTCGAGATGAAGCCATCGAGATGAAGCTCATCGAGATGAAGCTCATCGGGATGAAGCCATCGAGATGAGGCCATCGAGATGAGGCCATCGAGATGAGGCCATCGAGATGAGGCCATCGGGATGAAGCTCATCAGGATGAAGCCATCGAGATAAGAGTAATGAAGATGAGACTTACCTTCCCCTTAGGGGCAGGGGCACCGGGCATGATGATGGTCTTTTTTTTTTCCAAAAAAAAATCCGAAAAAAAAGGGACGGTGATATTTTCTTTAAGAAAAAAAAAGAAAACCAACGAGAACGAAAGCTTTACGCGGGGTGGGCGAAAGCGAAACGTGGAGGTGAGTGTTGAAGAAGAAATGATTCCCTGGGCGAGGAAGAAGTATTTAAGTCAGAGTGAGAGTGAGTCCTGGAATTCACGAGGGCAACTACGATGGGGGGTAACTTCCTAATCGGGAGGGTGGCCCAAGGCAGCGAGGCACCTCAAGGCCAACAAAGTCGGCGAGAGTACTGTCGGACTAGAAACAGAATGTGAAAGATGAAGAGGTAGTTATCGGGACGACTCGTGAGACTAACGAGAAGGATTTCGGGCGTGCTGGGGAGGCTTTAGATAAAGAGACCGGACCTGTTCATGTCGAGCGGTGATAGCTTAGGTGCATAGACGTTTACCAGGGATCATATTGGCTTATGTTCATCCACTTGGTATTTAATAACCTATTCACGTTGGGATAGAACGAATGATATTACGATTCATGCGATAAGCGAAGTTGATGTGTGATACCGTCTCACTACTCCCGTAGAATGGATTTTGATCTGACCCTGGAAAGAGTCTTGAAACTAGCTCTTAGCATTGTGTTCCTGTTCTCGCTGAAAGTCAGGATGCCTTCCAACGTAGCGTGAAACAACATCCACTGCTTCCAAAACGGCTTGTCCTGCTCATCGACATAAGTCGTTGCCACTTGGAATGCCATATCCTCATCCGTGACTTCGGGAATATTCGAGACGAAGAAAACGCCCGCGAGGCAGAAGACGCAGATCCCAATGGCTAGGTAGACCCACTGGACGCGCTGCAGGGCTTCGACGTTGTCGTTCGTCGTCGTGAAGAAGGCATATGAACCTAGCATAGCCTCGCCGGCCTGCTTTGCCGCACCCAGCAACGCAATCAGGCGTGGACAATCCTCGCCTCTATGATTGCCAAAGCACGTCAGGCATCGCGGCTATCACGTAATATTAGCTTTGTCTAGTTATGCTTAGGACGAGCAGCATCGAGATGAAGCCCATCAGGATGAGACTTACCTTCCCCTTGGTGGCAGGGGCACCGGGCATAGCCTCGCCGGCCTGCTTTGCCGCACCCAGCAATGCAATCAGGCGGGGACAATCCTCGCTTCTGTGGTTGCCGAAGCAAAGCGGACATCGCAACTATCACGTAATATTAGCTTTATCTAGTCATGCTAAGGACGAGCAGCATCAGGATGAAGCCATCGAGATGAAGTCCATCGAGATAAGAGTAATGAGGATGAGACTTACCTTCCCCTTGGTGGCAGGGGCACGGGGCATGATGATGGCTTTTCTTTATTTTTTTTAAAAAAAAAACTCCGAAAAAAAGGGACGGTGATATTTTCTTCTAAAATAAAGAAAACCAACGAAGTAACGTCGAACGAAAGCTTTACGCGGGGGTGGGCGAAAGCGAAACGTGGAGGTGAGTGTTGAAGAAGAAATGATTTCCTGGGCGAGGAAGAAGGATTTAAGTCAGAGTGAACGTGAGAGTCCTCGAATTCACAAGGGCAACTACGATGGGGGGTGTCTTCCTAATCGGGAGGGTGGCCCAAGGCAGCGAGGCGCCTCAAGGCTAATGAGAAGGATTCGGGGCATGCTGGCGAGGCTTTAGATAAGGAAATCGGACCGGTCCATATCGAGCGGTGATAGCTTGGGTGCATAGATGTGACACAGCGGTAGGTGTCGAAACCATGGGATCCTCCGTTCCGCAGAGATGTGGTAGATATAGGTATATATTCCTATTGGTACTGGCGGTTACAGTATCATTCTTCTAACACCCGCCCCAGCGCCAGATCCAAGTCCAAGCAAAGGGCGCAGAACAATACCTCGAGCATCTACTACCGGGAAAACAATGGCAGACCCTCCTGCACCAAAGAAGGTGACTACTACAGAGTCAGCAAAGGCCAGTGCCCTCGGAATGCGAGAACCATTGAAAAGACCATCGAAAAGACCATCGAAAAGACCATCGAAAAGACCATCGAAAAGACCATTGAATACCTCAAAAATGTAACGGATCATGTGGGCTTGTTTTCATCCACTTAGCATTTGATGACCTTGTCCCGTGGGAATAGAAAGAATGATATTACGATTCATGCGATAAGCGAAGTTGAAGTGTGATACCGTCTCACTGCTTCCGTAGAATACATTTTGATCTGACCCTGGAAAGAGTCTTGGAACTAACTCTTAGCATTGTGTTCCTGTTCTCGCTGAAAGTTAGGTTGATGCCTTTATGCAGGCAGAAATGCATATAAGAGAAACAAAAATAGTCTATAATAGGGGTTACAGTGTAGGCACTGCGAGCCTGACAAGAAAGAAAAGAGATATCTGACATTCAAAAGGACAGAGATGGATGGGGTCATAGGAAATCTCGACAGAGAAAGGGCGTCACAGCGCAGGGCAATTAAACAGAATGAGTCAAGGACAATTGGAGCGAGGGTTAAGGCGAGAGTCAACCACAGCCACAGAAAGCGGGCTGGAGATGATGATAACAATGCCATGAGAAGTCAAAAAAGATATCGGGATATAAAATGCAAGCAATGAGAAACACGTACACAGGCTGTGTATGGAATTGCAAACAAACATGGGGGGTATATGAAAAATCACAAGCGGGGACACAAGGGAAATAGGAATAGGAACAGGGTCAGGAACAGTAGCAGCTCTATCGTCTATCAAATCGCGCAATGAAATGAGAATCGTGGGAGGAGTGGAAGATCGGCGAAGCAGCATCAGAAGCAAAGCATCGGCAGTACTACTAGATGGCGACTGGCTTAGCAGTAACCTCGCTGGGTGCCTCCGTTGTTATGTCAATCTTGACATTACTGTCTTGAGAGACCAACTCCACGGCGTCGTCTGAACGTGCTACTCCTACCTCAGACGGCGGCGAACGAAGCGATGATGACCGTGGGGGTCTGGGGCTGGTTTCAAGCTCCGGGGCAGGCTCGAGGACCGGCTTGCGGTCCGATTCAGGGGAGCCAGGCTCGGGGACCGGCGCGGCGGACACCCGAGGTGTAAGGTCACCCTCTGCGGTAACCGTGTCTAGGCCTTCCTCCGGGCCGGTGAATTCGTCGACTTCCTCAATCTCGTCCTCGAAACCTTCGTCATCTTCCTCCTCTTCGATGATCTGGCTCTTGCGGGCAGCAGGGCGTGCAGCGACGGGAATCGCATCTCCGCTATCTAAAGCCTGACCAGGGAGAGGTGAATGAAGCATGCTACCTGAGACCATCGGATTCGATGTATGGATCATAGGCCCCTTAAAAGCGGATCGCTTTCGACGGGCAAAGACTAGACTTGAGGATGGTGAGTAGAGAATCGGACCAGGAGCGGCTTCATTAAAAGCGGATGGTATATGTCCGACATGATCCCCGAGCTCCCTGTGAGGCCCACTAGGACCACGCACCAACCGAACACTGCTCGGGAAGCGGGCAGATGAGCCAGGTGTAGTAGGCAGGACTTTAATAGACGAATGAGGAGATTTGGAGATTCGTGCTGTTGGCGTCGCAACCGTGTCGATGCTATTTGACGAAATTGACGATGCTTTAGAGTGCGCACGGGTATGGTGTATGCTGCGGATAGACGAAACGGAGGAGGATGTTGATTTACGGCCACGCAGTCCAGCTGACGACCGTCGATATGAGCCCCGGGGCGTAATAGGAGATGGCGAGAGAGAGTTGCGATTGCTGGAATGGCCAGTGTTTAGTGGCCGAGGCTGACGCGGGTAGGAGTGTCGGTTTTGACGATACGAGGCACTGCTCGGAGCCAGACTGCTGGCAGTGGAAATGCGCTTCATTTGAGTCGGCGTCACTACCTCTGCCGGAGCCTCGCCCACAGTAGATGGGGACGCGGATTTCTTTCCGGAATCCTGACTCTTTGCGGGACTGAACTTTTCCGATAGGAATTTGCGTGAGCCACCTGACTTGGAACTGGGAGACTTGGCCCGCTTGGCAGACTCCACAAACCAATGCTTGAGCGATGCGAGCTGGCTGAGAATTGGGTGATGGCGTCGAGGAGTGCGTCGGCGGAAAATTCCATGGTGCTGCGTCAGCTCTGGTTGTGATGCACTGACATGTAGCATACTGGGCCGTGACCTTCTCTTGTCCTTTGGAGGGGGTACGGGACGGCGACGAACCGACGTCGAAGCCGATGTGATCGAACGCCTGTCAGCGGCAGAGTCTTTGTCGATGGGCGCTGGTGGGTTGCTCGTATCGGGTGAATGAACAGGCAATGGCTCGGGGAGTGCAGGAAGCTCTGGCACCGCCAGCTGGGACGGTAGACTTCGCCTATCACGCCGCCCACGGTCCTGGAGTGAGCCCGACGTGACCTGGCCTTCCTCGTCGACTTCCACCAAGGCCGAAGAAAGCTTTTCTAACCGGCTACTAGCCGCACTTAGTCGGCGGAGATTCTTTGCTTCGACTTCTCGCTCCCGGCGTTTGCGCTCTCGCTTCAGTTCTTTGCGCTGCTCCTTTTCAATCAACAGGGCCCACCATCCAGCCAGTGGGTCACATCTTTGCGCAAGAACGTTCTCGATCACTTCATCAATGTTGACACCAGCGCTCTTCATCCGTTGCAATGTCGTCTTTTCCAGCGGCGTCGTGAAAGGCGAGGGTCGGGGAATCTTGAGAATAGCAAGTTGTTCGGGGGCATGCTCAGAGAGGAACGGATGAGCGAGTATGTCGTCAAGACTCGGCCGAATCAATGGCCGTTTGGAAAGAAGAAGATTGATCAAGGCTTTGGCGTCATCAGGAAACTTGTCGTTGTACTTTGGCTCCTCTGTGAGGATCCGGCTCTTGGTGAGTTGATCGTCGTCATCATCGTAAGGTAACTCGCCGGCCAAAAGCGCGTAGAGAATGATGCCCAAGCTCCAAACATCCACTTTCTCGCCCGCGTATTTCTCCCCCTTCAACATTTCCGGCGCACTGTAGCATATAGTACCGCAGAACGTTTGCAAATAGCTCGCCTTGCCTTCATATTCGCGCGTGAATCCGAAGTCGCATAGTTTGACATTTTCATGTTTGTCAAGTAGGATGTTCTCCAATTTGAGGTCCCGATGCACGCAAGACTTGCTATGAACGTAGGCCACCGCACCCACCAGCTGGGTGAATATCCGTTTCACTTTATTGACAGGGAGGGGACCGTGGCGCAGGAGGTAATTGTAAAGCTCATCGCCTATAGACAGTTCACCGTTAGTTCATACTAGTCAACATGTTCGCCTCGTGTTGCGCTTTTGAACCGACATACCAGCGCAGTATTCCAACACCAGCCACACCAGATCCTCCGTTACAACGACTTCGTAAAGGCGCGCGATATGAGGGTGAAGGAATTGACGATGGTGATGGATCTCACGTGCTAGATTGGTATCCTCCTTGCTGGAGGACTTGAGCACTACCTGTACCAGCCGTCAGTACGATTCAACATAATCCGCACAGGTCGTCCTGCCACAGCGCAATCCGTACCTTGGAGCCATTGGTAAGTTTATGCGATGCGAGATAGACCTTTCCAAAGGACCCTTTCCCTATCAATCTCCCTATAGTGTAATTCCCCACGCTCCGCAGATCCTTAGACGAGAACTCTCTGCCGAGACATACGGATTAGCACAGTGCATCCAGCAAAGGGACCGAAGGAGGCTTACTCGAGTAATTCATTGTAGGAGTTCGCAAGCTATTAGCACACGCGACCAGACATGGCCGGACTCCTCGTTAGCCTCATGTTCGCTCAAGACCACTGGAGCCTTCAGGAGGTCATGGCCGCCACCAACGGCGGGCCGCGGTCCCCTTCGACGTACCTTTTCCTTTTGTTTCTGGCTTTGCACCCCCGCTCTCGTCCTGGGCGGCATGTGTTATGATCGATCTCCGGGACTGCCGTCGGTCGCGGAGATCTCTGCGCGTGTCGGGTAGGTAGACGTGGAGAAGTGGGCTGCTCGGACTTGGTGTTGCCATTCAAACAGACACGGAGAGGGCGTCGGGGAAACAGGTTCCGGCCGGAATGTCGGGCGGGCGCAGGAAAGGGATGCCGGCGGAATGGAAAGGGGTGGGTCGATTGGCAAGGGAAGGGAGAAAGTCCAATGAGTCGTGGATTGCCTGAGTGGATGAGCTGTAGTAGCAAAGGGCTGAAGAAGGTAGAGTTGGAACGTGGTGGTGGTGCATACAAAGTTTCTTCGTGAGCAAAGACGTCAACGGGAACGTGGACCGTGTGGAGTTCGGCTGTGGACTCGAACGGCTTTTCTCCTGGGCCGATGGACATTGACCATTATTATGATCTCAGGTATTAGATCATACACGGGACGAGCCCCTGAATACAAATTGACCCCCGTTTCATCTCGTCAACAAGTGCGATTTCGTGTCGCGTGGTGTACCATTTGGGATAGCTGATCCACCGAATTCTTGTAACAGTACTAATTTTTTTCCTACACGCTGGGGGGGCGAAAAGGACCCCAATATAGACAAGGTAAAGAAACCGGTATTATGAGACCTATCAGACTTTAATGAGACTGCACAAACACCAGGCAGAACAATCCGCCCCTTCTACGCCACGGCCGCCATCGCACGAATCCCACGTATCAAGCAACTGACAACGCCATCATCTTGGCGCTCGGTCATTGCGCTCAATCTACCGCTTATTGGCCGCTCGCACGTTGATGACATGGACCAGTCATCCCCTCTGCCGCCCAAGCGAGATCCATCGATCATTACACGGTGCGTACAGTGCCAGGAGTATCTTGGCGCAGAACCTACATTAATGTGTACGTTGTGAACGGCGGACCTGTGAATTTCCTTTTATAGTTAGTTTTGCCTTTCTGGGTTTAGCGCCCTAGTACGCTGTTATCCTGCATCTTGCGGCCAATGCTAGACAGCGACTGCAAAACCATATCATGATCATACCATCACTTCCCTAATGGAGACACGGCTTGGAATGGGCTGATGACTAGTGTGAGCATGCATCGCAAGGGTCATCAGCGAGCGTAGCAGGAATCCTTGCCAGTAGTAAACTATTGTAAAGCAGCGGATAGCTCGACGTTGGACTCGGCCTCGAAAGCAGAGTCGTCTAAGCACCAGATACAATCTGACACTTTAATATCACCACCAACTAAAGCACAAAATGTTTGAGCATCAGCCAATCCACAAAGTGTGCCACGGTGTCAGCTAACAAGCTCCACTCGATGTTTTGTTCGAGCCCAAGGGCAACATAAAGCGTCTACTTCGATTCTTTGACGCAACCTCATAAATTCTCACAAATCCACTCGTCCTGTGCTAGGTCTTTAGCGGAACTTCGCATGCCTGGCTCCTACTGCAACATCTTGCTTATTAGATTCAAAAACTTCAGTTTCTCCTCTCCTTCGAGAGCACTTTCTCTCTGCTCTAGCGAGATCCGAGCTCTTTATGGGATTTCGGCACAGAAGTCACCTAGAAAACCAGGTAAAGGGAGCGGGTTCCGGGTTTATCCAGGAAATCGTAAGCAAATTTCCTACCTTCACTAGAGAAAAATTTATGGCCTGATTTCCCTTGGGCCAACAAACTGAGTGGAGGAGGTCCGAGGAGGCTTATCATCTCGCTGAGATGAGCTCGACTTCGGTAAGTCTGATTTTCTGCGTCATATCCAGAGAACAACGACTCGCGTTCAAACAGGTCCCAAATCTGTGATTTAGGTCTTAGAGGAATATCGTACCGGTTTCATCAGACCGATTTTCTTACCATACATCCCACATTCCATATATCAACACTATAAGTCCGTGGGGCTTCCAGAATCACCTCCGGGGCTCGATAGATATTAGGCTGGATGTCTTCGAAATGTTCTATGCCGCCAGGCATAGCAGAGCCAAAGTCGCATAAGACGGGTGCTCCCCATTCCCTGGGCATCCCGAGTTCCCGGGATACGTAGATAATTCCTCCATCTAGTTCCTTCCTTGAGGAAGGAGTCTCAAGCTCCCTTTCTTCAAAGTCAGAGAAGACTGAGTCATCCTCAATGCCGAACATGATGTTGTCGGCTTTAATGTCTAATAGGATTATCGGGTCAGTTAATACAAGGAGTAAGTAACGATAGGAGAGCACGAACCAGCATGTATGATTTAACATTCCGTGTGCAGATAGTCTAGCGCCAAACACAGGCGCTGAAGCACAAATGCCAGAACTGGTTTCGGTAGTTGCCGTACCGGATTGCGGTGCAAAAATGTCGACACACTCTCCCACAATGGAGGATGCACGAGACATCTATGTTTGTTGTCGGGACCATCGACATCGAATGAGTCAAGCAGCGATCTGACAGCATTGCGACCTGGGTGGAATTTCGAGGCTCCCTCTATACGTTGGTGCATCTTGAGCTCGTCATCCAACTGCTGTCCCAAGGATGTGGGGTTGATGAATATTTTTAGAGTAACGTAGCGACGGCAGCTGTGATAGAGTGTGATCTGTTCAGTATTGACCATCTCATTTGATATCAGCGCCGGGTGAGTCTCACTTCATGTCCCCGCAAGCCACGCAGTCGAGCTAGCTCCAAATCCCAGCTTCCCTACAACCTGATCTCGGTCCTGAAAGACCTCTCCGATTCGAGCAGGATAATGTCGCGAAGCAATATAATCTGGGATTGTCTCTTCTTCAATCCGTTGACTGGCATTTATCCGTGCGAAGTTTGGATTGGAGAAATCAAGGGGTCGCCACGACCGCCCAAGCCGAGACAAAAACTGTAGAAATGATGGAAGCATGGTTTGCGAAAACAAATGATAGGTAAGATATCTGGGTCATTTGACGAGAAAGGAAGGTTGTCAAGCTGCTCAAGTCTATTTATTCTCATGTCCTCTTCATGTACAAGAGGCAAGACAGCCCCCGTTTAGCAGATCGGAGAGAGAGCGAAGAAATTAAGGTCGTTAACAATGTGCGCGGGGGAAATACGAGCTAAGGCGAGTCGTAGGATCATTGAGTATATCAATAAGTATGGGAGTGGAATGGGTAACATTTGACCAGATGTGCGATGAGTTAAAGAAGACTATCACGCCTCCACCCGGGGTGTTGATGCCGGAGGAAGCTCGGGGAAGTCTGCCCTGAATGTGGCGGCTACAGGGGGGAGTGATCGGGAATGGATGGCTGGCTGGTGTATATTGAAGAGGTATACGGAGGCTTTGTGAAACATTGTACTTGTATCTACTGGTGTATGTTCCTGGGATCCAATAACGTCTGCTATCTGCTATCGTTCCTTGGCTCGAAGTCGCGATGTGCATGTCGTTAGGTAATGATTGCCATGATGGTTGTACCGCATTCCGTAGATAGGCAATATATTGTGCTCTTTATTGGCTCTGGTGCGTGTTCATTCAATTATTGCCTTTATCATTTACAGCGAGTACTAGTATTGCCAGTGTAAATGCGACTCTCGCAAGAAATTCCGATCGCGACGAGGGTTGCGGGAAAGACATTTGGCAGAGAACTGCCCGTGCCACATACTGAAACATGCATATTGATTCTGTAGAGTCGCTAGAGTATTCGAATGTATAGCAGTAAGATTCATGATAGGTACAGTATTACACTATGTGGGAGATAACATTCACAGGGACAGTCGTACTCTGGTCATTGTCCGGCAATGCTGTCATCTTGTCGAATAGTCCATCCTATTCCGACCGACCCATGGAAATCCGATTAGGTTTGCACTCCTTCTTTTGCCGATCCCTGCCAGAAACACGACTTATGATTGGCGGTTGAAGCGATTAACCTGGCCGCATCCGCCGCTGTGATAGGTGGGAGAGAAGCTCAACGATCATTAATAATGAACAAGGAAGAAAGAAAAAAAAAGTAAAATGAGGCGATGAAAAAGCCAAATCCAGATTTTCGGTCACTGAGAAATTAGTCGATGATTTTTAGGTAGTTACTCCGTACTTTGGAATCAAATGATTTGAAGAGGCGACATGTCCAATCCATCTTTGTATCCGCCAAAGAAAATAACCGCCCAAAAATGGAGTGTTGTACTATCTAGCCGATAATTCTTTCCGACAGACCGCCAAGAGGTACAGAACCAGCGGAAAGCCTGGGAGCGGCGCGGTAACCATCCTACGACGACCCAGAGCCATGTCACCAACCCCTTTGCCTCTTACGTTGGTACCAAGTGCTTGTTCAAGTGGGATTCTTGGTTCAGAGGGGTCGCTTCCAATCATGGACCATTGCTGGCATGTTCCCCGAGTCCCCGAAAAATAGGAACCATGTGGATCTGATGTCAGACGCCAGACGTTGTTAATGGGCTCAGGAGGAGTGCTTATGTACGGAGTGTATCCTTGTGAGCCGACGTGTGTAGAATATGTACTCGTATTGCTGCAGATGACGATGATGGCTTGATGCTGTCGCAGATTAGTTTGACATTTGATTCTGGGCATTTGTCCGAGGGATAGTTTGGCCTCCGTCGGTCCCAGACCTTTAGCAAGGTTTAGCAAGGGAGGGTTGACAGGGCTTGATGAGTGCAGAGGGACAGTGAGACAACTCTAGTAGATGCTATCGCTGGCTGGTGGCAATGCCGGGCTGGCGCACAGGTCCGACTCTGATCGGACTACGCTGTGAGAGTCGGGATGCCATCGTCAAGAACCACCGTGCAACGTCAAGTTCTGATGAGTATTCACCCTTCTTTACACCCCTCTCCAAGATTCTACGTCCTCGGAGTAAGGTTCTTATAGCAGCAGTGGGCAGAGGGGCCGTCCCTCGTTACGCAGCAGGACCGCCGTGCGACGTATCTCCTCTGGCCTTGTTGGTTCTTGCTGCTCGACCATTCGTATTCGGTTCTGGTCAGATTAGCCACGGGCGGGTGGATGCACCGGCGAGGTCTTCCCCGGTAGGTGCGCAGAACAAAAGTACCCTTAAGGGCTCAAGCGGAGCAATCGCGAGGGAAGGAGTCCGGCGGACGGGATGACGATATTTTTACTCCAACGACCTGTCTCAACAACAATCCGCTGCTTCAGCTTGACACAGCTTGATGAGCCTGAGTCCGGGCTGCTGTGAGTGGTTGAGCAATGAGGGGAATGGCATCATAACCGTTCAATTGGGACTCGTGGGACCTCAACGGCGGAGGGGTGACTCCACCGGCACAGTCTAGACACCGCTGATCTCGCAGACTGTCCACACATGGGGTGTACCCTAGGGCTTGGGTTAGTTTCTGCTCCGGTCGCAAACGATGCCGAGGAGGGGTGGGCTTCTGTCAAAAGGGTCCTGGGGAAGGGAGGGGGGGAAGATAGACAGTGGACGGTTGACAACAGGGCATGATAGGGTAATAGGGTAACACGACGGATCCGATACATAGCCTGGTGTAGCCGTTGAGGGTGGATTAATGGTCCACGAAGTAGACCACCGTAGAACGGCAACGAAAGAACGATTGCAGAACGATTGCTTAACAACCCGTTCTTCGAGATTCTTCTTCGAAGTGGCGTTCCGTGGTTCATCCCCCTCCTCAACCACCGGAACGCGACGGAGTGTGGACGAGAAATTTCTTTGAGGCAAGCGACCGAAGATCGGTGACTGTCGCGTGGACGAGTTGACTAAACCCACCAAACCGTTTGGCTTCGGGGGGAAAGCGACTAGCTCGATCGGCTGAGTGGTCTAGACGGTCACTCTCTTTCTGCCTTTGCTGACTCGGCCCTCCTCTACTTTCTGCTCTCTCTCTCTCTCCTCCTCCTCCTCCTCTTTTCCATTCCCTCTTTTGATCCTTTCGACACCATCGTCACCAATCGTCACCATACTCACCCTCCTGCCTTCCTGCCCCGACATTTGCAGGGTTGCACCGTAGCGGGGATCTCCCTGTTGGGCGCATTATCACCGGCCCGTTTGCTGATATTGGAGGAGTCATCGCAGCCGACCCTACTTTTTCCTGCCCAGCCAGCTGGCAGGTCCCCATCGACTTCCTGTTTGGCCCACGTCTGCGCTGGCATTCCTTTTGCTGCTCCCTTACCGTGTCCGTCCGGCCTTTATTGGATTGTCTTCTCTGTCCATCCCCAATCGACTCCCTCGTTTCCCGTTCCTGGTCTGTCAGTTCCTGCATCACACCGCCACGTCTCGTCGGGTTCCTCCTCCATCAGGCCTGTCATCAGGCAGTCGCCATCACGCGCCGTGACTCTTTTCCCTCGGCCGCTCATTAATTGAGCGTCGCATCCCCCTGCCGTTTCCTCGTCTACCTCCAATGCTGTACGGCGACCGACCTCATTCCCACCAGCCTCCGCAACGCCTTGCGGCTTCGCCTATCGCGCAATGCGTACACTGTCTCAGATCATCGACGCGCAACGAGAATCTCTCGACGCGATTGACTCTCCCCGCCTCCCTCACTCACCTCTAACCCTGAATACTTCTGCGCCCGCGTCGCCCGCTATCTCTCTTTTTTCAGTAGCGGGCCACAATCGCGTCTCGAGTTCGGTCTCTTCGCTGGTCCCGTCAACCGGTTTGGGAAATTCAATGGATAGCCCGAGTCGGACCCATTTGGCAGACGTGAAAGAGGAATTCTGTGCGCGAGACTCTTTGGAGGATCAATACTTCCGTACGTTGACCCGATTGCCCCCACCCACAGTGACTCATAGTAAAGGTACACTAACAAGAGCAATTGATAGAGCACTTTGAGTGTGACATACCTACCACCGACGAGTCGTATTCCCACGTGAACCCTTCGGACGGCTATGATATCAGCGATGCTGCGATGGACATTCCTCACTCGCCCAAGAAGCGCCGCTCCGATAACTTGTCAGTGAAGGGCGTGTCGCGCATCGGTTCTCATATGTCGACTGTCTCGTCTCGTTGGAAGTCTAAGCGTGCGTCAGGAAGTCCCGAGCGAGACATCTTCCCCGATGATTTGCGATCTCGCGCCAACTCTGCGGCTTCTTCCGCGCTGGCAAGTCCCATAATCACACCGATCAGCCGCATCGACTCTCATATTCCTCCGTCTCCCGCCCAGACAATTTTTGAGGAACGCATCAGTAGTTCAGGCTCCAGGCCAATTGACATCGCTCGTGCGAATAGCCTGAGCCAGGATGATGACGATACCCAACAAGCTACCACCCCGCTTCTTCCCCCATTGCTGGGTGACGACCCCACGAGCATGGCCGCCTCCCGCGTGCAATCTCCATTGCAATCGCCTTCCGTCGCAGACGTGAGCGAACCCGCGCACTACATGATGACCTCGGATCCACGATTCATGGCTGTGACCGGCATCCCCTCGCCACCTCTCTCCTCGAAGCCTTCTATGGCGTCGATCTCCCGGCCACGCGCAAGCACGGTGCGGACAATCTCCGGCGAGCCAACACCCTTCGTTCTCTCCGACCCCAACGATGAGTGGGCCAACAGGCTCGGCCATGCCAATTTCAATATCCACCCCGAGCCGTACGTGCCAGCCACGTGTGATTTGGAAAGCTTCCACCAGCTGCGCGCAGATTGGGACATTGCCCGGTGCAACTTTGCCAAGCATCTTGTCCGCACTGGCGAGCACTATGGCGTGACCTCGAATATCTACAAAATGACCGGCGAGAAGTGGGAGTCGATCGACCGTCAGTGGCGCGCCCAGCATGAGGCCATTCTCAGCGGTCTCGGCTCGGTTGATGGCGTCGCGCTCACATTGACCCATACCGAGCTCCGTCCTTGCGAGCAGGTCTGCGTCCCTCGATTGCATGACAATGCCAAGTTTCCCGAGATGGGGGACGAGGACATCGTGGGGCCTATGACCGTGTCGCCGGTAGCTGAGATTGCGGGTCCATGCCGCACGAAATCGCTCAAGAAGCGCACCTTCTTCCGCTTCTTCCATGACCTAGTTGGCCGGCCTTGAAAGATGCTCCCACACATATTTCTTTTTGTTTTGCCCGTTTACGCATTCCTCCCAGCGGCATCGCCTACGATAATGACCTATAGACTTACCGCAACTCGCACTCTGGGATACTGGACTTAATACAGCCAATTATCCCAGTGCCTGTTTGCACTCTCACGATTAATGCCTCTTTTCTTGGTTCTGTTTTTCATGATGACTCTTACGACTCACGGTCCGGATCTGCGACTACTGCTTCTCGCACCGGAACCATGCCTTTCCTTCGTCTACTTCGCTTCAGAGTCACTCTGTTCTCGTTTTCTGGATTTTTGCGCTGGGACGCTGGGAGCACAAGTTGTGAATTGTGTGCCCGGCCCCCGGCTTGGGTTCAAACCCGTCCATTCCTTGTTCCTACCCATATACCCACGACTTTCTGCATACCTCATATGTCACGAGCATTCCATAGACTTGACCTCCATATGTTGATTTTTTTTTTCTTGGTTCGTTATCAACGACGAAAAAGCGCTGTCTTGTACATACTCCGCTCATTGTGCTGCCCATTAGTGGGACGGCAGTCGGGCTTCTGTTGCAATACATGTTCATCACTCAAACAATACGAGTTTACATTCAAGTATCGTGAGATGGGGCATGACACTGCTAGACCAAATTGTAGGATATGCGGGTTTCTTAGTGTATATGGTTATCTGAGTGCCGGGTAAATATGGTCGTTCTGTACGTTGCTTGGCGTGAAATGTGGGTTGTTTTGCCCAAAGAGTCTTGAGTTTCATAATATGGAACTCGGCTTTGGTCCATCGGGTGCTGGGTTCGCAAGCTAAATGTGCCCGAATGGCCCCGTCGCATTGGCCAGCAGCTAACGTCCCAACAATTTTCATGAAAGAACTAATGTCCCACGGGGCGCATTTTAGACTTTGGGCTCTCTCCTCTATTACCACCCTTTGTTACTCTCTATCCTACTGCTACGTGCACTTCTGACCCTGAAAAGTCATACTAGGAAAATAGTACAGTAGGACTAATTGCAGTTGCATTTCCAGCTGAGGAGGCGCCAGCCAAGGGACGAATGATATCAAGAGCTTATAGTCTGGCACTCTCAGGTCATTGAAGCCAGCAGTGTTGGACATGAATTATCTTTTTGAGATTCAGTGATCAATTTAGCACTCGATCGGACAAAGGAACAGCAAGGCTAATGCCTGCCCCTCAAACTGGCCCAAGGATGAGCCAGACCTCCGAGGCAAGAAGATCACCGTGATTGGAACTGGATCGGTGGGCTTGCAGCTCGCACAGGAGCTGCGTCAAGTGGCGAGCGAATTCGTGCTGTACTAAGACGCTCCGAATACGGCATTTCCCATGAAGCAGATCAACCTGAACGAAGGAGAGCATATTCCTCCCAAGGGTGCTTATTCTGAATTGGTTCAAGGGTGACGGGATAGTCTCGGGGGATTCAATTTCAATTTCACTCCTTGGGGTACCTTTGAAGATTCCCCAGAGAGGCGAAAGAAAACCTACGAAGAGTTGTGGAAACATGGAGATTTCATTTTCTGGCTTGCTACTTAAGAGGACATGCTTTTCACCAAGGCAACTAACAAGCAAGTCTTCAGTTTCTGGAAAGAGAAAGTCCGAGCACGTATTCAAGATCCTCTCCTCCAAATGATCCTGGCTACGGAGACTCAACCGCAGGCGTCGAGCGTTTCACTTGTCGAGGTCAAATCCACACCGATTGTTCAAGTAGCTGAGTAAGGGATCCAGACAACCGAGAAAGTGTGGGAGTTCGATATGTTGTCTGTGCCACTGGCTCTCACGCGGTAACGGGTGACCTGCTACAGATGAATATTCAGAGCAAGGATGGCCAGTTACTGATAGATAAAGGGAAGGACGGGATTGAAACATATCTTGGTATGACTGTGTCTGGATTCCAGAACACGTTCTTCACTTACGGACCTCAAGCACCTACGGCGCTGGAGTGCATTCATTGCTTTGGTACGTATTCGATGCAAAACACCATTAGTGACAGTCTGATACTCTCAGCTCGTCTGCAAAAATCTTTTTGTCCAAAGAAGTAGCAGCAGCAAGCTCAGCAAATCGTTTTGCATAGGCGCAGATATGGCGGCGACCATATCTGATGGTGAACAATCTCATAAGATGGCGAATTTGATTGGAGGGGATTCTGGTTGGTTGCGCTTTATACGTTGTCCCGAGTTAGAAATACTGCCTCCGTGACTTGGATTGGTATAGAGCTAAGCTAGTAGGAGTCTTTGATGTCTTGAGAAACGACCAAAAACTAACGAAAGCGGCGAGGATAACCATGGATAGTTTCTGATAAACCTCTAGGAGAGAGCCTTGGAAGATCCGCTTGTCTTTCCCCTCAACCATGTATGTACATTGCTTGAAATAAGATAAATTGACTAAGTTTCGAGGGACCAAACGTCCCTGGGAGTACAGCGTGTGTTCCTGGGCTTGTTAATCGGATTCTGGGAGCTCAGATATGTTGGCAGAGGGTGTTCCTTAGGGTCGTGTGCTGTGACTGAGTGAAAGTGGGTACGCAGGTGGTGTCTATTGGTCGCCGTAGCCCGTCTCCAGTACCACACGATAAGGAGGTTGCCAAACATGTCTTTCTCATTGCATAATAGGGTTCGTGGTCAATATGGCTGATAGCAGCAGTTCTCCATGCAAAATCATTGAGCCAAATGCCTCGTTTCTGGAGAGGCTTGACGATGAAACGTGGCTACTGATTATCCTAGCTAACTTCGACGACTGCCATAAAGATCATCTTGTTGAGTGCCTTCGATCCTTGGCAAACGTGCCCATGACAGAGCATGAGGCTAGCGGGGAAGATGGAATCCACTCCAAAAGATTCAAAAAGCGCACAGTCGCGTCGTGGGAGCCTTCAAGTTCTTTGCTCCGATCTCTTGCAACTCAAGGGCCATATCGGGACAGCCAGGCCAATCTATACGCTCTTGCTGTTTTGGCACATCAGTATGGTCACCCCGAATTCATTGTGGCCGATGATTTGAGCAGACGTCAAATGAACCCCGCAACCGACACTGGATCCGATGGGGAGCCTCTAAATGCGCGGAATCTGAATTTTGAGGTGATATTGGTCTCGGTGTTTGAAGACGAGGTCACATCAACGGATATACATGTCTGGGCTAGGCGGGTAAGCATCCAAAGTGATGGCAGAGTTAGGCAATGGGGGGAATGGCCTGTGAAAGGAGACCTCCCAATGGCCCAGATGTTCGCCGAGTCGCACGAAGCGTGGAATTGGCAAACGGTTGCTGTTCCCAATGAATGCCGTGAATTTGGGAATTCGAGGCTCACACCATCCGGTCCTGAATTTGAAGATCAAATATGGATGCACAATGGTCTCGGTATACGAGATCCAGATTGCTCCATACTCACACCTGGCGTGGCACGGACACTGGGACATAAGAGTCGGCTTATTGACAAGCGGAACACCATCGGCAAGTTGCTTCCCAGTCTTCCTACGGAACTGGTGTACGATATTGTCGACCTGGTAGAAATCTCAGTACCCGTCCGACTCCCAATCTGGCAAAATCCTCCAAGTGAAAGGCATCTGGTCATCTTCGTGTCGTTCTCCATGACTCCGAAGCAACGACAAGAGGCGGAGCGTGACATTCGAATCGGAATTCAGGTCGGTGATAACACTCCAAGTGAGTCACCCTGTCAACCGGATTCACAAATGACATTTGAATTGATCCCTTTGGAAAGACACGGTGCTACGTCGCGAAGAGACTTCATGAATCTTTGGGCCGAGTACTTTACCTCCACCGTGATGTTCCAAAAGCGTGATCATCTGCCGCCTCTTCATATTCTCTCAGAGCCCATCACCGACATCAGCAATCTGCATTTCATCGAGATACTCGGCGACAACAAGTCCGTGGCGCTTGCTTCACGTACATCAATTTCCAGAATAGTCGAGATAACGCGCGAATACGGAAATAACCCCTATCAAAGATGGTTCGAAATTCATGTGCCGGACGATGACGAGGGCAGCAGGGAGAATCTTTGTCAACCCGAACAGCCGTTTTACCGGACCAGGTTCTCATGGCAGTCACCCTCGACTCTTCACACTGAAGACCCATGGCTACCAATCTTCTATCTCACAAGTCAGTTGACAGACGACCAAGACCTACAGATTCGGAGCAAGATTGAAAGACCAGAACCCCCCGAAGATGAAAACGGGGACACCGAATCAGACCTAACGGGTTGTGGCTTTATGCCCTGGCCAAGGGGAAAGTGTGATGGAACAATCCGTGACATCTGGAACATCGTACAACATGTTCACAAAGAGTCCCTTTGGCGAGACGATGACTGGTTCTTCTGTATTGACCAGCAAACGGCCATTGATAAGAAATTTATTTTCGTAGTCCCTGACCGTCGTAAAGTGCGGCACAGACGACGCCGGAGGAAGCACCTATACCTTCCCGATCTGGCTGGATTCACCTACAGCCGTATCCCTTGCTCCAGAGCCTATAGCGTGTGGCTTGAGATCCAAGTCCTCGGAACGAGAAGTCTTCAACCCTTGAAATGGGAGCGTTTTCTGAGGCCGGAACTACTCCGAGTCGACCGAATGACAAAGAACGACGAATACCCGTACGTGGATGGGGATGGGAAGCGCTTTGAATTGCCCGAGGACGTCGACTCTGAAGGGAGCCCCAGTCCGTCCGCCAGTTCCAGTGAGGATGAAGAGAATGAAGGTGTGCTTTGTCCGTTAATAAGCGACAATTTGTAGCTTTCGTCCTGTCGCCAATAGGACTAAATCTCATTTTGCTGGCGTGGATGGAATTCACATTCCCAGAGAGCCATTCGCCTGTCCACCGTATCAGATTGTGTTGCTTCTTAGACGAGCTCGAGAAGATCTATAATGCAGCAGTGGACTGGAGTGCAAACTTGAGAAGACTCAGTCCCCGATGTCAAACCATCTCAATGACTGCTCGAAGCCACGCAACCTCCTTCTAAAACCGAGGTTGGCCTCTGACAGATTCGAGCACAATCCCAATAGCCGTGTAGCAGATAGTGGTCCTGATAGCAGTGTCTCTTGCCTCAGAACATATTGCACTGGCTGAGTGACGTGTGTATCATCATGGTATAACCTCCACCGGGGCTCAGGGGAGGAACCGATTTCCCCTGACCCAGAGTAGATAGACCTAGGCGCAGATGTAATGCAACTTTCCAGCCAAATGATCCAATGAGCGGGTCACTGACATTGGACTCTATATAGACTGTCGTACAGGGATGATATAAATCCGTAGATGAGTAGATGCTTACTTTTCTCCCGCATGCTGTTGTTCGTCGGTCTTGGTCTGCTGATTGCAGATGGTTGTCTTGAGGGAAGTGACAGTTCCAGTGACGTGAAGATCGGAGTCAAGCTCGTCAAAGTTGGATTTAGCTCGATAGTGGTATTCGTGGCCTGTCTGCTAGGCGTGCAGATGTATTTATGGATGTATCTGTCGAGTTTTTCGAGTGGGAGCTCGACCGTGAGTGCATGCTCCTTTGGACTCAATGGCTTGATATATAACTGACATGCTTTCAATAGATCCTTCAAGCGATGGTGATTGTTTTTCTATTCACAGTTGTTCGCGTTGCATACCTCTTCCTTTTCGTTGTCCATCCGTTTGATCCTAGATGGAATGACTTGACGGGTCCGGTCGCCTCTTATTTGCGCATAGGTTGATCATGGAGTATGCCATTGTTTGTATCTTTCTTGCCACTGATTTGATCATTCCTCGGGAGCCAGGTAAGAACAACGAAAGGACACAGGGGCTTGGTGGCTATTCATCGGTGGAAGAACTTTGAAACTGTAAGCAGATGGACGAGGACCTGTGTGTTTTTCTCTTATAAGATAATTGAAGAAATGTACGGCGCTCAGATTTCGGCGTAACTGAGATGTGTTCAATGCATACATTGTTACAATGTTGATATCTCTGCCCAGTAAGGAGCGGAGATATCAGATAAGATGAACTCGAGGAGGTCTCAAGATTCATCCCAACAGTGAGCGCTCATGTATCAAACAGCCTTCGACCAGGTGGTTCCCGACTAAACCCAATACTGGCCCCACAACTTCTTTTCTTCCTCAGTCCCCTTGAACTGGAACTCCACTGGAATGATATCTTCAAATCCCTCTTCCAGTGTAGGTGCCCGGTATCTGCGTGCATAGTCTCCGAAGGCAATTCCGGGAAGGGATTGCCTCGCTTCAGGGTTCTGTGAGAGCCACAACATCAATATTGCATTGAAAAGGAAGCATAAGGTGAGCACGTACCATTTCCTTGTTTGATGCTCGAACGGCATTATTATGCTTGCAAAGCTCCGGGGGTGACAGGAAATGAATGCATCGGATCGGAACATCGAATTCTTTCGCCAGTGCCGTCCAGTACGCCCTGGTCTCCTCGTTCGCGTTCGTATTATCTGGGAGGGTTGTTCAGCAACCAGTAAACTCCGATCGCCTGATTCGCTCGCAAGCGGAGATCGGTGAGAGGAACTATGACTTACCAACCACAACAGATTTCTGGGCCACAAGGAACTCGCGAGCCACTTTTAGACATTTTGGGCGCTAGTCAAGTCAGGAAATTGATCTTTACATTGTGCAAATAAGGCGGGCACTCACCGATCCCAAGGTGTCTTGGTTCACTCGTTCATAGCCCAGAGGCTCCAAGTATTTCCAGAAAAAAGTAGATTTTCCGGACCCTGGGCTGCCACAAAAGACGACGAGCTCGATGGGGTGTTTGCGGGCAAATGTTTCTGGGGCTACTTGTAAAGCGTAGTTCGGTCAGCGTTGCTTAAATAAAGATGTCTCCGAGGGTATAGATTGGGCCAGTACTTTCACGAGGCGATCCTGGCTCCGATTTGATGTATGAAGCCGGGTCGAAGATCTCTGGAACGTCCACAGGAGGGAGCGCGAGGAAAAACTCCTCCGGTGTCTTGAACGCCATGCCAGCATTTGTGCCGAATCCACTAGATTCTCGGTCAGAAGACAACCTTGTATTCGAATTGATGAGAAACTTACCGATCAACATTTGAATGATCGCCCGGCCGTCCAGCAGCATCACCCACAAAGAATGAATTCTTGAGATCAATTCCCGAGACATCCAGGTCATAATCATCTTGGAACTCACGCCACATGCCCAAGCGGGGCTTCCTATATTCGGGATCGGTCGTGGCGGCGTAAACGCTCATGGGAATATCCAGCTGAGTCATGACGGCAGTCATTTTCTCCTTGAAATTGGACAGACTTTTTGATTCGCTGTTACCATTCTTGATGTCCTTTTGGATCTTGATCATCTTCTGATTCGAGAAGATCACAACTTGGTAGCTGGAAAGGGCAATTGCGCATCAGCCATCGGCAATTTGAGCGACGTCTAGGCTATACAGAACATACCCTTCAGAATCAAGCTCCCGGAGCTTCCCTGGGACCGCGGAATTCCACCATTGCCAGTCTTTGGGTGATTTGGGGAAAGTATTACCGGATATAGTCTTGATCAGGGTAGAATCCTGTTCACCAGCTGGTTAACAAAAGCATCCAATATTGCCAATGCCTCATCACAGCTTCAAGCGATGCCATCTCATTTGGAGTATAACTCACCAAATCAAAGGAAGCTATCCTTCGCGCATGTTCCGAGACTGTCTGAGAAGCACTTTTCTCAGGCACATATTTCCCCACGATCAAGCTCGTCCCCAAAATCCGCCAAGTGATAGGCTCGGGTTTCTTCTGTGATGCTGGCGTAAAGAAATTCGCCACTGTCGTTTCTATCGGCGACCTGTCAGACCAATCCAAGCTACATGAGAGACCGTCTCACCAAGGACTCACTGGTAACGGTTGCAACCTTGCGCCGAAGTGGAGGCGGGGAAATTGCCCGAGTGGGGGAAGCAGCACGCTTAGCTCCCCCTTCGGACATTCTGAGGGCTCGGATGAGGGAAATCGTCTTGACGGTGGTCTGGTTTTGAGTGACAAGATGGTGTTACACACTTGAGGCTGTGGTTGGTGGTGAATGATGTTCGAATTGACTTGTGATCCGTTCGGAGTAGCTGACGCGCCGAAACGCGCGGGAGCGGCACGAAGTCACATGGTGGACTGCACTGCCTCTTTGAGCCTGAAAAGGAAACGACTAACCTCAACATCTAACATGACAGATTGTGTAAGTGTACGAAGTCGGTAGTTTCCACGTTTATATTCATAATTGCATTGAATTTTGATTTTCCTCAATTCGGTCCACGCTGCCCACGGCTCCTCTTTTAATTCAAATGGTCTATCTCACACCAGACTGAACTGGTTGGAGGCTGCCTCTCCGGGTATACATGACAGCCGAGTAAAAAGGGTCCTTCTTGAGGATTACTAGAAATAAAGACATGCATCTACTTTGCTCGCGTATCCAGTGACAAACGATCTGCTGGTTCCAAACGAACCGCCGACTTGAGCTGTTCCCGCAGCCCCAGCAAATGCTGAGAGGCCGTCTTCATAGTCTCCTGGTTGCTTCCATCTTGGACGGTGATAGATGCCTGGAGGACATAGCTACCGGTCTTCTCCAATGGAGCCATCGTGTCCAAGGAAGGGAGACTCCGTCGGGGCTCCCGAGGCTCCTTCTCACCGGTGGGATAATGCAACACGCGGTGCAGGAAGATGACAATGTCATTGTGGATGAAGACATCACCCTCGACCAGATACTCGGTCACGAAACTGGGAGGATCGGATTAGCTGGGCGAATCGTAAGATCAAGGTTGTCGGGATAAGCACGCCACTCACCCGTAGCCCCACGCATTCATGGACGGCTCGATATCTCCGCGCGGTAGGGCGGCGCTCGCCATCACGCGAGTGGTAATGGCCGACCGCGTGGCTGCTTCGGGAATATCCCGGAATTCGAGCTTCCATGTCTGCTGGTCGTAATCATAGACGTGGGCAATGTCGGACTGAGCAGGGACGGGCGGCTTAGACTCGTCCATTCCCGCCATCTGGGCATCGGCGTCCGGCGCAGACACGGTCACGGATTTAGGCGGAAAGTCATTCTCCGAGACGGGACCGACGACTTGCGTATAGAACATGCCACCATTGAGCATCTTGTTCACGCGTTGCAGGTCGCCCGCGCTGGCCTGCTGCAGATCTTGGCTGCCGCCCACACGGCCGGTGATCAACCCGGGTTTCCGAAAGGCCTTGAAAATAAGCCGACGCTCGAGGGCGTGGCGAGGCTGCATGGCCGTCAGCCCGGCCAGCTGTTGGAGGAGCCCATGATGCTGATGGACGGGAACCGAGGCGAACAGGAGGAGCTCGTGCATTGTTTTCTCGCGGACAAGCACCCAGCCAGCACTAGCAAGCACAACTGGAGAGTTTGATGGGTTGCGGGTGAATCCGGGACGCGTTAGTCAGGGTCCAAGCTTCCCAAGTGGCGCGATCCAGCTTATCAACGAGCGATCAAGTAATTATGTGTGTCGGCTATTGGGTAATGGATAACAACCAGGACCACTTGGTCTGCGGTTGGCTCTGATAGACTCTGTGCCTGATTTCCCCAAGGCCGCGACTTACACACTCATCAGCGTTTCAACCGAGGTATCGTCCGAGGACCTGCAGGGAGATTGTCACGATTCGTGCCAACAGTCTTAGGTGGGTTTCTTCGTGCAGAGCGGTACTTTTTTTTTTCCCCGAGTCCGAGTGGAGGTGATTCTTGTTCCCCAGAGTACGGAGTAACAAGGAGGGAATGTGCGTTTGTCAGCGAACCGAATCGTTCCAAGGCCCATCCACTCGATAGTGCCACAGTGGGAAGGTAGTTGCGGGGCTTCACCGGGAATTGGGGGAGAGATCCGATCAACGTCGTGCAACCCTATGAGGAGAAATGATGTCGTGGCCTGGGGAGGACAATAATTGGTGCACGATCCAGTTTGACACGAGAGATTGGGGAAGCTTCACCGGGGAAGCAGAAAGGGGAAAGGATCGGAGATGTCTGGGGGTCCTTGCAGGCTCGGGAAATGGGAAATGTCAGACTTTGGATCAATCAGAAATTCCGTCAGACCACAGCGGTGGCATGCTTCACGGAAACGTGCGGGGGAGGAGGAGGGGAGGGGGAGAAGACAAGAGAGGAGAGAGTCATATTCCTCGACGGCGCCGTCTTCCAATGAGGAATGAAGAAGAACCTCGCCATTACTCAAAACCGTTCCTCGAAAGCGTAGGGCGTGCCGAAGATGGTGTGACTAATTCGGCGTCGGCAAGGTGAAACAGGTGAAGCCAATATTCGAGTCCTATGGAAGTACACTACTATGTAATTATTTGGTAGCAACATATGATATATGGCAAGTGCTCCAAACTACACGGTACAAACGTACAACTCCACACGAGGTTAATCCGTGGGAAAAAGGGAAAAAGAAAAAGAAAAGGCGGCTCGTCGGCGCCGAGTGGTCGGCTCGTCCCAAAACGGAAACGCCTAAAACGCTCGCTCTCCCCGTCGGACGCTTATCTTCCAGCGCGTCTGCTCTTCTCTTCTCTTCCCCTCCATCCCTTCGACGTCTCTTGTATAATTCACCGCTACCACTCTTCACCTATCACCACCGTCCACGCTATTCACCCCGGTTTCACCACCCAATTCCTCTCCCCGCCTTCTCTCTCTCTCTCTCTCTCTCTCTCTCTCTCTCTCTCTCTCTCCAGTCCGCGCTCTACTCGCAACTGGGTCGGTTCGGATACTACCGGGCCCGTTGGATTTCGCACACACCAGTCTTCTCCCGTAGACTCGACTTTTGATCTTCCAACAACCCTCCCACTTCCAATCAAGTCTACTTCACATCAAAATGCGTGCCTCCGTCGCTCTCTACAACGCCGTTCGGACTCCCCTGATCCGCTTCGTCGGCAAGCGTTCCGTCCCCAGTACGTGAAATTCTGCCACTGCCACTCTTCCCGGAGGAGCTCCGGCCCCCATGCCAAATCAACACATCCAAAACTAACAACTCCGATTTACAGAGTCCATTGACCACACTCCTCGCGTCCACCCCGCCTCCCCCGTCAGCGCTCTGCCCGACTCTTTCGCCGCCTACCGCGCCAAGGCTCAGCAGCACGGCCCTCTTGGTCGCGCTCAGTTCAGCGGCCACGTCGGAGCCCAGCCCGGCTCCGCCCTGGGTCCCATTGCCCCCAAGGCTGGCGAGTTCTTCGACCGTACCGAGCTCCCCGCTCGTTTCGGTCGTCTGCCCTGGACGCAGGCTGAGATCGACGCCGTTGAGACCGGCGGTGCTAGCATGTACGCCTAAAGTCTTTGCCGGTAGAGATTTGCGTCTCGATCTTCTTTTCCTTTGTCCCTCTCCTTGAGTCTACATATACCATGAGCGATGGGGTACGATACTTCTCATGATGGAAGTTGTATGGTGGATGGGTTTATGATATGCTGCCGGTGTCGCTTGGCACTTTTCCCTCCGGGCGACCGTGGAGTTGACGATACCAATTCCTGCTGCAGTTAAATTGCGGCAGTCACTCGATCGTACTTGTCGAGTCGAGTTATACCCCTTACACTGCGCCTGGTCGATGGTCGCCATCCGCGGAAAATGCCCCCATCACCGTTTGTGGCAGCGGGCCGTTTCTCGCTGGTATTTCGCTGGCATCTTTTTATATCCATTGGATTCCCCCCTTGTTCTATTTTCCCGAACCCGGCGCTGGTGGTTGTCTTTCTGGGTGTTCTATTCCTTCTACTTTCAAGCGCAGCTTGCAGCTTATTAAAAGCGGTGCGGTCTTTTTTTTTCATTTCCATAGAGCATGGACACTAGGTTGGTTGGATACCATTCCTCTTTTTGGGTTTCACTGTGGCATATTCAGCTCTGGGAGCAAACTGTTTGAACAATGAAGAGATTCTTCTCCAATAGACTATGTGCCTTGTACACACTCGTGTAGTATCTCACAGTAATCTCTTCCATAGCTGCATGGACGTTAGGGTACGCGTTTCCCCGCACGTGCCTCTCCAACCTTCCCCAGCCTCGACATTCCAATTGCAGTAACTACCCCGACATCCTCGACAACACCGCGCCAATATGGGTTCAAGCGCCCACTCCCACGCCCGATTGATTTTCCAGGAAACGGACGAGGCGGATAATCCCACAGTCACCTACATCTATTCTGACCAGAAGGCGCAAAAGTCGGCTTCCTCGGGTGGAAGGCTCGATGTTCTTGTAAGCCACGTTCCATTTTCTATTCGCTGTGCATTTCCGAGACCCAATCCTCGGATGAATGCCTTGGGGGGAAGCACTTTAAAGACATCTACCGTCAAATTGAGTGTGTTACTCAGCGGTACAGGAAGTTCGAGCCAACTGCCACATGGCTGCATGGACTTGATGTCGGGGTTCCTCGCCCAAGACCAAATAAATGCATATGACCACTTTACATCTTACATTACCAATTGTTAATCCTACACAAGCTTTCCTAGTTTGAAGCCTGTCTATGGATTGTTAACCTTCACTACTCAAACAGAGCACAACCTCGGACTCTTCATTATGGTCTACAAGACCGCTCATCACGTACCTGAGTGATGTGTTTCTCCCCTCGGGCTATCCCCAGAGTGTGAGCGATGACTATCTACCGTGAGTCCGTCAGATACATCCTCTGAAACATCCAAATAGTCTCCTCTGACAATGACTATAGATATCAAATATTTGTGAGTCAAGCCAGCTAGTCCTCATTGCGGACACAGCCCCTATCAAAACGTCTAGGCTCTGTATCCATCAGGCCTAACAAATTATCATCTCACACACAGGACTCCCTCCAAGCGTTCTGCAGCTCAATAGCAGGGCTTCTCTCCTCCCGCGCAGTTCTCCAAGGTAAAATTGACCACCCATCAACTCCACCTCCCTGAACTTGAAGCACCCAATATTAAAAAACCCCACAGGAGTCGGCGTCGGTAACGCAGACGCCTCCCCAACATCCGCCCTCCTTCTCCACATCCTCCAAGACACATCCGGGCGTATCGCAACGATCCTCTTCGCCCACCGTGTCGGCACAGCCCTCGAGCCAGAATGCAAGACCTACCGCCTCGCCGCGGACGTCTTCAATGACTTCGCCATGATCCTGGACTGTCTGTCACCCATGGTACCGGCGGGCGTTATGCGAGTATCGATTCTTAGTGCGGCGGGCGTGTTGCGTGCTTTGTGTGGTGTTGCGGGGGGAAGTTCAAAGGCTAGCTTGAGTGCGCATTTTGCTAAGTGGGGGAATTTGGCAGAACTTAATGCTGTATGTTGCCTGACCTCGGGGTGTGCTGTGCAGGGGATGGTTGTCTTCGTGGAAAGTGTGGGCACTGACTTCATTATAGAAAGACTCGTCGCAAGAGACCGTTATCTCGCTTGTGGGGATGCTGGTAAGCGCATACATCTCCCATTCTGCCCCTTCCACCTCCGAAATAGAGACAACTACTAACTGCTTCAGGTCGGCTCCGTGGTCGTCTCACACGTCACAGGCTTCACAACAACCTGGATAGCCCTACTCACGTTACTAGCCCTCCATCTCAGCCTCAACTACGCGGCCGTCCGCTCCGTCCAAATGACAAGTCTAAACCGCCAACGAGCCAACATCGCCCTCTCAGCACTCCTCGAGTCCGACTCAAAAATAGGCCTACACCATAGCACCATTGCTAAGGAACCAGACTTCGATTCTCCAACAGAATTGACAGTCCTCACCCCGGCACAAGTCTCCTCCCAAGAACGCATCTTCCACCGTGCCGACGCTCTGCAATGGACATCTCCTACCCAGGGGTCAACGAGGTTCCTAGGAAGTGCCGAGATAGGTGTCTCGCTCGATACATTCTTCAAACATGCCCAGCGCTACAATGATAGCACTTCCCCAAGTATAACAAGCGGGGGTAGCGGTCCATCCATCAAAACAACCCTGCAAATGCAAAACTTAGCATCCATCTTCGAGCACGAACCATATATACTCTTCCTCTTCCCTCTTCAGGGAGGGTCGACCGCGACATGGCACGCCTCCATCCTACTGAAGAAAGGGTGTACCGTGACCGGACAGCTGAAAGCGTGGGCACATGCGCTTCTTACGGCGTGCGCTTTGTCCAAGTCTCACTCGCCGTCGAGCAAGGAGACCCATGCGCCAGCCCGGGACAGCCTGTATGTCTCGGGTGTTGTGGCGGATGTGTTGGATGTTTTGAATCAAAGGGATCGGTTCAAAGGGTATTTGGGTGCTTTGGAGAGGGCTGGGTGGGATGTTGATGTTGGGGCGTTGGAGACGAGGGGTGGGAGGAGGGTAAGTCTCCGTTAAACTGGATACTGGATATCTGATGTATTACAAGGGGGTGCATTGCCCAGGGAGGCCTGGCCAAGACTTCTGCTGCAGTCTACCCAACTACTTCTACAAGTTCATACATAATCAGGAACAAGGTTGAATCGGGGTATCAAGTCTATTGATAATTGAACCAAAAAAGCACCATCCTATCGTAGCAAGCTATCGACACAGATCCACCGTGCAAGTGCCTGAGTGAAGAGGGTATGACCCGAAAAGGGTAGCACCGTGGATGACATGAAAAAAAATAACGCCCAAGCCAGCCAGACTCGCCAAAAGGGCCTCATCCAGTCTTCTATATGTGATGTGAAACATAAATGGAACATGAAGGTATGTTGGTGTCTTTGTCCCAATCCATATCTCCTCGCTCACGCCCGCGAGATCCTGAATCTCGGGACTGCCAGGCGGGGGGATCGGATCGGTAAGAGACATGCATCAAGTGCGCAGTACTCGCTAGGAGACACTGACAGTGCAAGGCAAAGAAACAAGATAGAAACAAAACAAAAAAAGTACAACGCCGGGTTCGTATGCTTTATGCATCGTGCTCTCATACACCGCCAATGAACGCTAACAGAAGAGATTCGAGTCGGGCCGGGATCAGGTCGTGTGAGATGCGCTTCGGGTGGAGATGTGGTAGATGACAAGGTATGCAACGTGTGAGTTTTTGAGAAGATCATGCGAGGTTGAGGATCGATGACAGAGTATGATGAGAAACAAGGAGTATGTATCGAGTCGTCGAGTATGAGAAGAGTGGTCGTGTCGTGATATGAAGTGGTGGTCATGGATCGGTAAGAAGAGAAAATAGATGATAGGAAAGAGAGAAGGGGAGGAATGCAAGCTTTTCAGTCGTCCAGGCCCAGGATCTTGGGATCCCGCGAGGCGCCACCACTGCCAGCCCCAGAGCGTTTCTTGAAGCCCAGCTTCATGCCCATCTTCTTCCAGGGGTTGTCGGTACGCAACTTGGGACTGTGAATAGGCAGATGTGGCTCGCTAGCAGGGGGCGTGGTTGGCGGAGTCATGGGCTCCTCGGCAGTCGGGCTTGATTGCGGACTCGAGTCGTCCGTGAGTGTGAGCGAGCCAGACTCGCCGGAAGTGCTGAGTAGGGCGCCCGACGCACGCTTACCGAGAGCATGCACGGCACCGAGTGAGATGGTGGAGCGGCCGGCAGTGGCGGGTAGGTCCTTGGTGGACGATTGCGGTGAGACACGCTTGGTGCGGGAGCGGACATGCTTGACGGGGTTCTCATCATATGATGGGCTTGACAAGTCCATGGCGTCGTCTGGACCAAAGGGGTAATCGGCTTGGGCCAGCATGGATGGCGAGGTGGTATGGCTGTTCAAGAAAGGCAGGAAGATAGACTCCTCCATCAAGTCGTGGATGCGTTTCACGGCAGAGTCGAGCGTATCCGGGGTGGGCGGGACGATCACGTCACGGTAGCGGAGAAGACCATCACGAACCTCACTGGACAAGTTGACCTCACGCGGCGCACCAGGCAAGATATAAGCCGTCATCAACCGCTGCCAGAGCATGTGCAGGTGTTGTGCCTCCCTCGTATCTGGGTTACGCAAAGCGTCGGGACCGAGACGGTCAGAGAAGGCTTCGTAGGTATCTCGATAGCGGTTGGCCTCCATGGTGAACTCGAGCGTCTCGAGACAATGATTCTGTGAGAGATAGGCCATAAAGGCGGATAGCGTGTAGGGCGGGGCGGCGGCATTGGCCAGGACCTCGTTCAAGGTCGGTCGCATGGGACAGAAGGCTCCCGCCGAGACGGCCAGGCTGACCGGTCGGGAGCCGGATGATTCCATATCCTCGTCGGAGTCGCTGTCCGACGAGGTGGGGGATAGTTCGGGGGTGGTGGATGGGGAGAAGTTCCAGAAGAAGGCGGGCGCCAGGGACTTCTTTTTGAGCATCGCGCTGAGCGTGCGGCGGGGGTCGTGGAACTTGGATCGTTTTCTCACCAGTCCGCCCCTAGGTGCTGGACGAGACTCCAGCTTGGACCGGAGAGAAAGGTGAAGGGAGGGTTATTGGTGAGGGAGGAGGCGGGTGGAGTAGGATCTCATGGGAGAGACGGCGAGAGGGGGAGAGTGAGAATGAGAGAAATGAGGAGTTGAAAAATAGAGAGAGAGGTGGAAGGATGGTTGATGTTAAAAGCGGACAGAGAGAGAGAGAGAGAGTTGACGTTAAGAGAGTGGGAGAGAGTGAGAGAGAGGAAAGGGAAAGGTTGGAAGTGGAGTGAAGATGCCAGAGGGAGGGAATGATCGAATCGATATAGTCAGGACGTCGTCAGGTTCTTAGAGAGAGAGAGAGCGACAGGGTACCCCCCAAGGGCCAAGCAGACCAGAGAGGAAAATGGAAAAAAGGGCGCGGCTCCACTTTGGCGGGAGGAGTTCTGGAATCATTCGTCGATCGACTATCGCTGCGTCCGAAAATGAAAATGAAAGAAAAGAAAAAAAAGAAAAGAATTTCTGGAATTATGGAAGTGTGGAACCGTGGCAGTAGGGTGACCCAGTGTTGTCAGTCTCCTCCGTCGCGTAATTTTGTATCATCCTCGTACTGTGGATGACTAACCGCAATCGGGCCTCGTAATTATGTAAGACTTGACGGCCCAAGTGGATCGACGAAAGATGGGGTGATTCAAGAATGTGTGGTGGCAACCTTCTCTGCAATCTATGCTACCTTCTGGGTTTTCTCCTTTTTTTTTCTATTCTTGTAGGTCCTCTGTTGAGAGAAAAAAAAATGTCTCTCCTTCTGTAGATGTACAATACCACTCCTTCCAAACCACCACGGTTACGACAAGCGCCGGGCGCAAGGGATGAGAGCACGACCAGTAATCCCTGCAGGGGGTGGCACCTTTCAAAGGGCGATAACTCCATACTTCCGACTCTATAATATTGTATTGGCTATGAACTACGAAGCCCTTCTCAGCCCCAGCCTGACTAGGCTTATCTTTTCTTTCTTTCTTTCCAGAATCCTTTCTGACCATTCTGGAAGAACTAGTGCGTGTGCCCAATCCTTCCGCGTGGCGATTTTCCCTCGTGGCCTTTCTTCCACCACGACTTCTTTTTTCCTCCCATGAGAGCGTTCGGAGTACTTGTCCACTGTCCTCGGCCTACACATCCACTAGTCAGACGCCTCGCAAGCTGCCTGTTCCTATCATATCATAGGATAAGGATCTTGCTCCCTGGTGCTTTGGAGGCTAACGGGAAGGAGGCTAACCTGATAAACAGAACACAGGATAAGCACAGTAATGGGCGATCCAATCCCCAGGCCGCAACGACCCACGGTATCCAGCGCAACGACGCTAATCACGCCAGTTTCCGGTCTTGGAATGTCAATCTCTACTCAAGACCCACGGTTCAACATGGGCAATGGTCCACTCAGCGTGCAGCCTCTGCCCCGCATAACTCATTGGTGTGACACGCACATCCCCTTGCGTATCGCTGGTCAAGATACCAGGGATGGATGACTGAAGGGGTCACGTCATTTTCTCGGACACTGCCACTAGACCCGCCTAGTGGAGTCGATTGTATTGTCAGGACGGGGTATTGGCTATTGACCACTCAAGTGCCACGCACATATTTTCCCTTCCAACGATTTTCTATCCTCGCCCACCTATGGCACCATTCTGGTCTAGCGCGCCTTTCAAAGGTGGGAAGAGGATGTGAATCGCCCTGCCGATCTCCCTTGGACTTATGCTTGGAATGTGTAGTCGAAGCTTTGATAGACATCCCGCCGGACCAAAATTGGCCTTGAATGGGCAATATCATTCGAATCACGAGCTCGGTTCGACCCAATGTCTTTCATTTACGATATTCTAATCGACACACGGACGGACATTCTCGGCGTGCACTGGCTAGTATACGAGATATCTGTTCTGAGAGTACTTTGACGCCGGTGGTGGCAAGACCGGGTGTTTGCGATAATCAAAAAATTCCTCTCATCCTACACGAGTCTGGACTTGGATGTTCAATCGGCTTCAAAACACCGTCCGCGGCGCCTTTTTGTCTTGGATAGGAAACTCATTCGGCCAACATCGGGGCACCCGGGGAAACCGAGGCTTCCACGAGTTGGAATACGTGGGTTCAATTACCTATTGCCTCTTTTGGCAGAGAACCAAAAAAAGCAAAGATCTGGACAGGTCTGGATGGCCGCAGTCCGAGGCCGCGGCTGAACATGGGTTTTATCCTTACGGCTAAAATGGAGAGTTTGAACTCTTAAATCTACTCGGACGAAAGTCTGGTCTTTTTGCGGCTGGTATTCGTCAGGCACATTTGCACTGTGAAAGAGTCTGGTCCGATGCTACTCCGTCCGCTAGCGGAAATAACCGCCTAGGGCTTCTAGAATTCTAGAATCCCCGCCGAAGCCACCACTTGGCGTACCCACGATCGCCACACCCGAACAGAGATTTTCAATTCTTTATTTCTTGTTTTTCCATTCAATGTTATTCTATGATACACTCTTTTTTTCAAATTACATAAGGAAGATGATATGTATTAGGTAGGTGCGAACGTGGGGGCTACTGGATTGCCCGTTGCTTGGGCCCTTTCATGCTTCATGACAGGCTTGGCCAGCGGCCAATTGAAGTGTCAATTACGTTTAAACCAGATACACACATCAACCCACACCCTACCTATGAGAATGTACTTGGTAGTTGGTACTAACGTCAAGAGGATCTACTTTTGAGACCTTCGATGCAACCGCCGTGCCTGACGCTTGCTTAGAGTTTCGTTGTCTGCAGAGCGCGAATTTTCGAGTTCGCCGCCGGACAGGCACCCTGTGCTCCGAAGATCTAGTGACGACTCCACTCGGCATCGATCTCTGCCTTAAAGTTGTAACCTACACGACAGTAGCAGTGCGTATGTACATTCCCATCTAGCCCTTGAGGGAAAAAAAATTGCCCATGTTGCATGAGAAAAGCATGGGTCATCACCATCAATGGCCCTATTCATCCCGATCAGATCGAAATTTTCAAACGCCTCCTTCACACAACACTGCTGTCGCCTACTCTCACCCACTCTAAGGGACTCTTAGCTTGTGCTTCTCCGTCTTCATCTCCGTTCTCCGCCCGGAGAACAAAGCCCGGAGCCCCCACGGGACTTTGCCGTACGGGAATCGGTGAATCATTTTTCGTGGACCGATGCAAACCGAGAGCCAAGAGTGGCCGAGCGGTCGGCCCCAGAAAAGGCTTCCGTCCACTAGAGACTCCGTGTCAAGGCATTTTACGGGTAACGGGTTCCACTCGGCCGGAGGCCTGATCATAAGCTCCTCCGAGAGCGGAGTCTAATAGTTTAACTATCGAAACACTTATCGACTGATAAGATAGATTTGGACACCGGACGATAGTTACCGTACAATAGTCGATGATTCATTCTATACTAACGCAGTTACGGAGTAGTGTCAATGACAATGATAAACCTGCCACCGATCACGGTGACACCCTTGGGAAAAGTTTGTTCGAGACCACGGCAGATTCATCGCTGCATAATACTCCTTCTCCGTACGCGCATAGAAACACGCCAGGAGGGCATTCGACACTGACATGGGATCCATCGTCCCACCAGTGTTACCCTTGTACGACAATCAGCGACATGGATAAATGCTTGTTATTATGATCGACGGTTGACTGACAGGGGGGGGCTACTGGGGATAAGGTTTAAGGAGCTGGAACTGTAGCTAGCATAGCACTGCTACTCTGTACAAAGTCCGCATGGAAACCCGAATTGCTGGAGCTGTTTCGCAATCCTCTCGCGTGCAGAACTGTATCGAGGAAGTTGTGCATGATTGGATCCTGTACTAGTTGACTAGGGTAGGACCTGGTTATACTAGCGTGTTCCGTCCTGCATACTGCGAGCTTCGTGCCACTGCATGCTTCGAGTTCGTTCACGGAAGAGTCGGCTTGTCGGGTGGTTGACCAGCCTGGGCGCTTGAAGACAACCTGTCATAAGATTGAGCGATGTAGTAGCGATTACTTTTGGGTCCTCTCGTTAGTGCAAGTAAAGGGTGAGCACCCCTGTACACATACATTTGAGGTACCACGCATATTAAGTACTCTGCACAACCGACCTTCCCCAATTAGCATCCCGTAACACCCACGACTGGAACAATGATGGTAAACTGGACGCTTCCAACGTTCTAAAGGCCAGGATCGGATGCATCCGCAGGTTCTCACCGTCTCTGCTTTGTCGGAGGACACGTCCACTGGCAGCTTGAGCTCGGCCGTAAGGTCATTCTTGGCTGCGTCAGCCAGCCGCTATCGACAGGATCTCGCAGCCGACAGCTTCCATCCACATACGCGGCCAAATAAAAATCCCTATCGACAGTATGTACCTCTACGTGGTCCCTCCAAAGCTTCACCTCGGAGATTCTAGCTTCGACCACCCTCATAACCGGGGATGAAGCATGAAGCCCCACCACACCTCCTCGTCCGCCCAGACGTGTCCCCCGACATAAACCGCCGGGGATGGTGCGTGTAGGCTAGAAAGGAAGAGGATAAATGTACAGTAAGTAAGTTGACCCTCCAACCAAAAGTTTCCAAGCCCAGTCCACCCCCAACTCCCAACCCCATCTCGCATAGAGCCAAGACTACCTCGCCCACGATAGTCTGGCTAGCGTCTTGGGTCCCACCCAGCCCCAATCCCAATCTGGCAAGACTCGCGCGCAAAGGGCACCTCCAAACTCGACTTATCGACAAATCATACGCGACCGTGTCCTGTACAAGAGACAGAAGGGGAAAGGAAGTCGCAGCGGACCAACTCGCTCCACAATTTCCCCGACCATGGGCCCTCGGCAGCAAGGATTCCCCACACACGCACGGGATCACCGCGCTTTACTTGCCCGCTTCCCATGATACTGGGGGGACCTTTGCGCTGGGGAGGGCCATACAGGAGGCCGGCTCGACTGTCTAGCGGGCTTCCGACTGGGGTTTCTACAGTAGCTGGGGGGAAATGCAAGCTCATTGCTGGCGCTAGGATGTTGGCGGGGGGGAGGGAAAGGAGTGTGTGATCTGTCGAGCCCCGTGCGCAGAAATCTCTTTTGCTTTGGAGCGGTCTCGTGTGCGTCTTGTCCTGTCTGGTCGGAGGGAGTTGAATGGTCCCTGGGCGAAGAATGGTCGGTCTTGCCTTGGGAGGGTGTTACAAGGCATTGATGGGGCATTGGTCGTGGATGATTGCGAAGAGAAGAACGGGGTTGGTTGTAAGGTTGGGCAAAACTACCTCATAGAACAGTTGACATCGCCTAGTCTAGTATCCCGGAGATACATAACTCTTGACCATGGTAGCTAACTGCTTGGTGTCATTGTGAGCATCCTACAGAACGCCGTACGACTCTAGACTTACTTGGGACCGCCAGGCGGACTATTTGTGTGCATGGACCGGGGCGCAGGGGGGTTCGTCGCTTAAGGATTTCATTTCGCGGATTTAGATGGTTCCGAAGACTATTGGAAGTTACACAAATCGCTCAAATGACGGCGATACCAGCAGCGACCAACCATCCAACGGACAAGATGCAGAGGTAGCATTACGAACCAGCTCGCTTCCATCCCCGACGTCAACAGCGACACATTCAACCTTCCAAGTCATACCGAGAGATCGGTCTTACTGTACGTACCAAGACGTAATCGTCCAAAGATACACGAACTCAAGTGTAATTTCCACTTCCCACTCCATGCTTCCATGCTTCCATAACCTTTCGATCCCGTCCAGAACTCAGATATCCACAGTCAACCCAGCAGATCAGTCACACCAACCTACGGAGTACAGTATTTGCTTTCAAGCACGAAGAGACAAGGAAAAAAAACCCACACCATAATCATCCCATGATCGCCACGGTCCAGAACTTTCTCGCGTCAGTTCCTCCTCCCTGTTGACTCCACCAGGTTCCTCATTGAAAAAAAAAAAAAAAACACACAAGGACCCTCCGCTTTCTACCACATCGTCTTCTCACCAGCCGATCAAAAACGGAGCGCACGGCAGAAGCCGCAAAATGACCTCATGCGCCCCACACCATTAGCCCAAATCTTGTTTCCGACACGGCCGACTGGCACTAGCAGATTTCAAACACCGTTTCACGATGTTCTGGCTAGACCGAGACTGGGGCGTGCGAGGAACGGGATCGTGGGAGATTAAGATTCCAGTATAGTGGACTCCGTGGAAATCACATAGCCAAATTAAAAGACGAGTTCTCGGCACGCTGTGGGCTTTCACAGACGCCGCGGTGGAGAAGATCGCGGGATGTGCGACGGAACAAGGCTTGAGGCTGGGCGCTACTTGATACAAGAACGGCTGCTAAGTCTATTCAATCGAGTGAAGCTTTCTACTCTTGGGGATAAAATACATGGCGCTGACTTTGCTGAGGGCTATAGAATGAGGGCTTATCAGGTAAAATAAAATACTTGCAATTAAACTCGATGCTATTATTGTTGCAATAGACTGTAAAGACAAATGGACGAGCTCAATTGACGAAGCTCGCCAAACTCGCCCCTCCCACCTTGTAAATCAACCAGTCCTGTCTACACGAGACAGAGTTACTCGCGACACGGCGCTAGCGATTTGGCTAAAAGTTTACCAGCGCGATGACCCGACGGGCGTGCCCTTTGGTGATTCGGATCTGGTGCATCAATGTATTTGCCGCTGGGGGATCTGCACTACCACTGTTTTGGTTCTGCATTAGCCTGCAAGACTGGACTAGATAATAGTACCCATTTTTTCAGATCCCGGAATGGCGTGCACTCGATCGGGATGGTGTGCTGCACCACCTTGTTAGGCTTCCGACAGGGATCGGTCTTGTGTTCGTTTTTATTTGCTCAAGGCTACGCACGCTGTGACCAACCCCGGTCAAAGTCACCTACAGTAGGGCTAGGATGGCGTGGTCCAGACTAGAAGAGCACGCTCGTATCATTCGTTTGATCGACTGTGAATCCAGACTGAGTCGATCACTTGCCGCCCGATTGATAAAGGTGCTGGGCTGGTTGCAGGTCTCGTTATGCACTATTGCATATATCCGCAGGTACTCTGTAGAGAAGACATGGGACATCCCTGGGTAATACTGTAAATTGTAACTGCAATGGCCCCCAAATCGAGGCTGTGATATCATCAGTGGGACTGGATCTACGATTCACGAACTATTCCAATATTGACCGCCGGACACCAACACTGTACCCCTCCATGAAATTGGTGGTTTTCTTCCTCAAGGGATATCTTTGTAAGTAAGGTCTTCTATCAGAGACAATCAATGTCCAATGCATGTTTACTATCATGTACAAGCATGGTCCTGTACACACAACACATTCCTCTTAGCAGGGAATCCACCCTGCAGCTTCACTTCTTAGTCCAAACATTTGCATCATATTCTTCCATCAACTCAGTGTACTCCGGCCCAGCTGCAGCCCAGCCTTTAATCCCGCCTTCCAGAATCAAGCTCTGCATAGTCGTGTCTTGTTCTTGCGCCAGGTAGTCTGCAAACCAGTTTGCCGTACGCGGGCCTCGTCCATTGCAAGATCCTACTCAACGATGAGCATCGGTCGGATTATCAATCAAAACTTAAAAGATACTGGGACATACCGCAGTACCAGATAACGTGCTTCACTCCACTACTCGATAGAAGCGCATACACTGCTGGTAACGTCGGGTAAAGACTGTGTGCTGGCAGATTGATCGAGCCACGAATAGTGCCACCCTTACCCGTTAGCCTTGCTTTGACACGGTACATTCCTCCTTGTGACCTCAAGAATCATCCATCAAATCAAGTCCATGCATACCTCAAAATCAGTACGCCGCACGTCCACAAGCACAAAGTCCTTTCCGGCCTTCTTCCCGTCACGGAACCATTGCAGAAGTTCATGGCGGGGTAACGATGCCACGACAGACTTTGGGGCGGGATACGCCGCGTGCCAAGGGACCTCTTTGAGAGTGGTATCTGCCATTTCCGGGATTGAAGGATCTGCAATATGCCCAAGGAAACGTTATGAAAGGTCAAAGATAAAAGATTAGGATGATCTGTTTGGTTATTTCCCAGCTTTGCTGAGAGGGTTGTTCGTATTGCAGGCAGGCACTTTTAGCCCCGGATTCCCGCCGTTGCTGGAATATTCTGCGGATGTGATTGGCTCCATTAAACACACTAGCGCAGCTTTTGGTCACATGGATGATATTGGTGTCATCAGCCCGCCATTTGATTGGATGGGGTTTGATTGCCCGTGGAAAGTTTGGGGTCTTTCGAACATCCTTTACCATGCTTTCTCGAATCGAAGCGATCGACTGCGGGGTGATTGATCCGTCGGGTTATACTTTTTCGGTATTCAAGGCTTTGGTAAAGGCTCGCGTGCTCACTTTGGGTTTCTAGTATATGGGGCTAGTATAATTGGATGATCCTGCAAATGAGAGCTATGCCCAGTCTGACGACCAAGACTGAAGTAATTGAATTCGTTGATTAGCTGGCCGATTGGAGCAGGATTGAGAATCATGCCTGGCACTCTGGCAGTTGAATCTATAGTACATTAAGCCACTGGATATCTTGAAGAGGAAGGTCGGGAACCAGACTCGCTCGTAGGAAAGGAGTTATGATAATATACGGTTAGATGGAACCGACAAGCCAGTCATGATCCAAGGTCGATGTAGTCAGTCAATTCACTATCTGCCAATCTCCCAAACCCCCCAACCCCCTGCTGAATACCCGTATTGAAAGAATTACTGAAACGTTATCAGAACTAGAACGGCCCAGGAATTAGAATTGTCATCTGAGCTCAAACACAAGAAAGTTCGTAAGATTTTGATCAAATGACGTATAGGACTCGCAAACAAACTATCATAACAATTACTCAGCCCCTTTCTATAACTAACTAACTAATGAAGACCAGGTGGCGAGAAGTTCGAACCCTTGCTGACAAAAGCCTTATCACGCACTTCAAAGTCAAAAAGACCAGAACCCAGCCACCACATGATCAATCTCAGAGAGATCCAAGGCTCAGGCTCGGGAGTAAGCAAGAGCTGCTCAACCAGTGCCTGTCAATACCAAACGCGGGTTATCGAATCCGGGGTCCCCGATAAAATTATGGCTTTTCCGGTGGCGTGCCTTTGTATACTTTTTGTTGCAAAAGGCGGGGTCTGGATCTTCATTATCCTTCAGGTGACTAACATAGTTTCAGACGAGGAGAGCGCCAATGAAAGGGGAAGGTCGATTATTCGGTATTCAGGCTGAATTCATGTAAGTTCTTCAGGAGGGAACTAGAACAACCGGAGGGAATTAGAATAACTGAGAATGGAGATGACCCACTGGTTTAGGTTGTTTGATTGTGATGATTCATATCTGTATACATCGATGCCACCGTGGCATGGCATAGAGTGTAGGTGCAATATGATTGTGACTTCGGTCTATAGTAGTATTCTATGGGTTACAATAATCTCCAGACATCAGTTAGGTTGAATTTAGGCTCGCCTGGTTATTCTCTTATTCGAACATCGCAGGATCACGCCCTCCAAGCAGATGTTACTCTCCTGTTTGCCCGGCAATTCTATAGCTTAGACTAGATAGAGTGGAGCAAACTCTCCTAGAATCTTTCTTGAAGAGTAGAAAAATTCCATCTACACACACTTATCTATGCACAAGGATCTTTCTCAGTCTTGGGATCAATGGGTATGCAAGAACCTCAGTTGGTCGCGACAAGACCAACTAAGGTTCTTGCATATCCAGTCATCTTAATTGGGCACACGCAATGATACAAGCATTTAAATTGTTCAAAATCAAAGAGCTGGCTCTTTTCAGGTTGAGATTTGACACAAAATATCAGGTCACTTGTCACTCTCCCCACTACTCTCTCTCTCTCTCTCTTTCTCCCTTTTTGCTCAATGATCTAAGGGAGAACGAAAGTTCCTGTCGCAACTCCAATACTATACTGATCGCCTCGTTACCAGCGTGTCTTGCAGACTCTGCAAAAACACAATCAAAAACCCTCCCTCGTCGGGTTTTCCTCGGAACACATCATCCCACACTTCCCGCGTCTGCATTAGGTTGAAACTCATGCCGCGACATCAGAGTCAACACCAGCTACCCCACTCGCACCTCCACCACGCTCGCGCCGAATACAGGGATACTCTCGGGCCAAATCCGATCGATAATGCTTCTTGCTAATTGAGGATCAGATGATTTTGGTTGTCGGAAGTTGTACCGTCGAAGTTGGGGCGTGCGTTAGGCTTTCTGCAGCCTATGCCGAGATTGTATCTAATTTGATATTGCAAGAGTCCTTGCTGATGTAGAAAGCTCTACACAAACCGTATATTCAACATAGGTGTGCTTTAAGTGTGAGTTTCAATCGTGGTAGTTGTAGATGCCACATTATAGGGATACAACATATGTATCACCCGAACGAGCACGAGGTCTTCAAAATGCGGTATTAGACCAAAGCATGAATCGGAGCTGTTAGCAATTGGATCAATCTAGACTCAAACAGCTAACCACTATCCCTGAATCACACCATGTTCTACATTTCTAACATTCATGGGTCACCCCAGTATCTCAACCAGACCAACCTCACCATCGTAAAACCAAACCCCCGCCGTGCTCCAGAACCTACTGCCCAAGACATTACAAACCACTTTCTACCCACGTTCAACCCTCAGCCCCAAATCTAAGCCCAATCTCTTGAAAAAATTACCTGAAAAAAGCCAAGTCCACGCCCTACGGGGTACACAAACCCTCCCATCAACCCACAACCTTACCCACAACCCTCAACCCCGACACAGCCATGCACAACCCACAAAACGGAAAAGTCTCTGCCTAGCCACGGCACACATCACCACTTCCCCTTTACCCCTAATCCCTGCGAGGAGAAAAAAAAAATTGCAGTAGCCTCACGAGTCACAATCTTGCTCTAACCCCCCCAGCACCGCCAAGACCTTATCCTTGTACCCAACTGCGGGGATCGGGGGCTGTGAGTGGCTGTGTGGGCGAAGTACCCTGTCATGCAGAGATGCCTACGGGGAATGGGCAAATTTCAAGGCAAGTATAGTAGACACTGTATATCCGAGGCCCGACGCGTAGTGCAGTGCAGTACAGTGCAGTGCAGGGTGTGGGCGAGGCCGAGATGGGGTTTGGATGTTGTAGATAGTGGACGGACATGCGAGGATGATTAGACTGTGTTTCAATGTAGATCCAGAAAAAATACCTGTTATTTCGTGTACAACGGCAGACTAGATTCGATTTACCTTTAACAATTGCAGTAAAATACAAGCAAGAATCAACTAAAACAGCCATCCATATTGACGTTAAACCAGTAGGCGTTGCTATCTGGATATTGAACCAGCGGGTGGCGTGTTTTAGTTCTATCGATAGTCTACACGAGTAGTGATGGTGTGGTGAATTGGAAGTAATCATTGGTAGACCCAGTGTGCACGGTTGTTCAAAGGTAACCCCAGATTTAGCAAGTTTCTGCAGAGTGATGATGCCGTTGCTGTGGGATGACGGAGGACGAGATGTTTGATGTTGCCACCCCTTTATCATGGGCGAAGAACGTCAGTGGCCTTGATGAGGGTAGAGAGCATTCTTCGGAGGGGGGATGCATGTGGTCATTGCGTGATCTCATCATCGGATGATGGACAATTCTATCTGTACAGGAGGATTGAGGATGGGTCATGATATGGCCGCGACGATAGGAGTTTTCTTGTCAATTTGAAGCGAGACGGGCATATGGATAGAATGAACTACTACTGCTTTTGTGCAAGGACTGAGACTCGGACAAGATAGGTGGTCCAGCTAATCCAGAATTCTGTAAATCCTTCTGCATGTCAAAGCTCACAGATCAAGTCGCAATTGTATTAGCTGTCGAACAGCGAACCGAGTATATACCGCTACAACACACATGTAAAGACCGCAGAGCCGAACATGACAAAGAAAGCCGGGAGAAAGGAGAAAAATAAGAGGGAAAAGAAACGAAAACAATGCTGTCTTATGCCAAAACTACCTGTAAAACACAAAAAGACTCGCTTCTGAAACGGAGCAAGGGTAGAACGACAGGGAAACGATTATAGACAAGGCCAATAGATTCAACAAAGGGATGAAACAATCAAAATACTCAAGACAAGAGGGCGAGGGGGAAGGGGGGATCCAAGGGCCAGCGGAATATATGCAACAATGCGGTCCCTACCAGAGAGAGCGGGATGAATCGCAAGGCCGATGCAGTCGATCAAGAATGCAGCATTGAATCCCGGAGAGATGGAAAGTGGTGGCGCATGAAGAGATCATCATGAAGAACAACCCAGCAGAAGAAACATACCCGAACAGAAGCAAAGAGCAAAGACAACATGAAAAAGCCCATCATGTCCAGACAACGGGATGGGATGGGGGAAAAAACAAACAGCTGGCGCTCATGGATTAAATTGAGATTCTCAAGTCCTGGTGGTAGGGGCTGTCGTCCTTCAGTGAAGTGTCATCCATTGTGGAATTCCGGCCTGGGGATAGCGACAAGTCCTGTTCGTCTCCTGGTCCTCCACGATAAACAATGTGTTTTTCTGGACAAGCTTCATCGATGTGATTCTTGAGCGAGACAACAAAAGGAGCGGAGGCCTCGAGAAAACGACAGGACTTGAGCGGGGAGAAACGCAACTCCCAGATCCACTCAATCGCAAGGAAATTTTGTATTAGTCGACGAAAGACGCCGGATATAATGGCGAGGAAAGATGGAAAAACACAAGACAAAAAAGATCTTTCAAGTTCGCCGTTCCGAGCCGTAGCACCGTGAAAAGAGTGATGGGACGTAACATCAACGAGAAATGAGAAAGATCGTTTCTACCCAAGTCGAGATAATAACGTAGGTCGAAGCGTCGAATGGGAAGAAATATGAGGGTGAAATGGATGAGAGTAAGAGAGAGAAGGCCAATCAGCCTGACTCGCCAGACTGGCCCGTCGTAACGGATAAAGCCTGGCAAATTCAAAGCAAGCCACACTGGAAATCCCAAGCCGACGTGTTGTGAATTCTTCGGCCATTTTGGTGACGACATTAACGGGTAGAAACGAGCAAAAGGGGGAAAACGAGGGCCGTGTACAATCCAGAAACCATGTCGCCGCATCAACTGGTCAAGTTCAACCTGCAATCCCGAGCATGATGATGAGCAAGCCGGCACGGAAACTGGAAAGATGGTTCACGGGTAGGTGATCACCTACCGCAGCACAAAGCCTTCATCACCTTCTGGACGAAAGTGGGCTGCGGGTCGCTGGTCCCTTGTCCGCCAACTTGCTGGCTGCTCAGGCCGGGGTTACCGGGGCTTCCCATGCGACCTGGAAGATGGGCGTTGGAGTTCTGGAATTGAGCCTGAGTAGATGCGGCTGGAGTCGTGGCTTCCAAGTTTCCGCTCTGGCGCTTCGGTGGCACGCCGCCGGCGCTTGGTCGCTCGCGCGGCTTTCCAGCTCCGGCCTTGTTGGCTGGAGATGGAGGCGGCGGCTGTGCCGCGTTTAAACGATCGGCAGTCACACCGGGACGCTGGCTGCTGCGAAGCTGGTTGCCTTGCAAATCGCGGCCTGAGGAGCTGTGGTGCTGGTTGTGGAGGTGGGCCTGTGACGAATAGGACTTGTAATCCCAACCACGACCGTTGTTCAGCTTCATCCAGTCGTACTCTCCATCTTCCACCTCTCCGGCGTTCTTGAGGGCCTGCGTCAAGAGATCGCGCAGATAGTCGTAGTCAGGGGTATCCTCGAAGCCAAGGTTGCGAACATAGCTCAAATATTTGTTGAATTCCTCTGTTGACGAAGTCAGTGATCCAATCAGGGTAAACGAGAAAAAAATCAAGATCTCAACAATACGCACCTGGATATCCCTCGCAAAGATCTTTGATAGCAGTCGTCTGCTTCTTCTCGCCAATCTTCTCGTACTTTTGTTTGTTGGTGGCAGCCTTCAATCCCTGCCAGGGGAGACCACCTCGCAGGAAGTACATGAAAACGTGACCCAAAGCTTCCAGGTCATCTCGTCGTGACTGCTCACGACCCAAGTGTGTGTTGATACTCATGTACCGAGCAGTACCCGACAAGGATTTGCGCTCACGGTAAGGGATGTGTTGCTTGGTCTTGGGGTCACGATATTGCTTGGCCATACCGAAATCAACGACATGGATGACGTTGGCCGCCTTGGTTGACGGGCGACCGATGAGGAAGTTGTCGGGCTTGATATCACGGTAGATCAGGTTCTTCTCGTGAATTGTTTGCACGCGCGAAAGCTGGATAATAGGGGCGATTAGCGGGAAACCTTCATAGGGAAAGATTCAGATAGGACGAACCATCTGCTTGGCGACCATAACAACGGTCTTGGTCGTGAACCGGCGGTTGCAGTGATCGAAGAGATCCTCGAGACTGGGTCCAAGAAGGTCGATAACGAGGATGTTGTGCAGACCCTCCTGTCCGAAGTAGTAGACATTGGGGATACCGGCTGCAGACGTGAGTTAGCATGGAAGACAGGGGCGCCAGGGAGTCGCCCTTCCTAAGAGAACTTACGGCATCCAACCAAGATCTTGTACGTCCGGTACTCATCACGCAGCTGAGGAGCATCGCTCTTGCGAGGTTCCTGTTTCGGTTAGTATCAAGGTATCCTCCCATCACAAGGTACAAAGGAACAGCGAGCACGCACAAATTTGATGGCCACCTGCTGGTTGTTCAGGAGGTTGGTGCCCTCAAAAATGACACCAAAAGAACCCTCGCCGATCTTCTTACCCACACGGTAGTGGACACCCACTACATTCGAGGAAGAAGACGCCATGGTAAAGGGTTGCGAGGGCGGTGGTCTGGGAACGAGACTTGGGATCACGGGGTGATGGCTTCAGGGAGGCAGGCACGTGATTTAACGTCTAGACGAGGCGCAGTCAGCACAATGTCAATCTAGGAAGCACACGACAGATAGTCGTTGAAGCCGACATACAACGCAGGGAGGAATTCCTGGCTTGCCCTGAAAGCGATTCCCGATAGCTCAATGGGAGGGGAGAGATATGCAAGGCTTGGCCGATATACCGGTACATGCAAGATCGAACGGACGAGGCGACAAAGCTTGGATTGCCGAGCTAAGGACGAGCGGACGTAGCAGCAATGGGAGCTAAAGTATCGGAGTGAACGCAATTGGGACCTGCTGAGGAGGAATTGGCGGGATTTCTCGAAGGCCAAGAGCTGGAGGTTTCGGGATCGGACGAGTCCAAGCAAAGCGAACTGAGGTAGGACTGGAGAAGGGAGGGATTTGCCGAGACACGCAGCGAGAGCGAGACAAAAGCAACGAAAACGAGAACCCGAAGGACTCGACTGCAAGCACGTACGAGCGTACTGAACAGGAGGATTCCAGGGCAGGGGGAGGAGTGGGAAGGGGAGGGTGGAGAGATGAGGAGAAGCGAAGAGAGGGAGAAGTTGAGCGAAGTCAGGGAGCGGAGAGTATTGGGAGCGTATTTGGTACCCGTCAACCACGGGGGAGGCGCCAGAACTGGCGGTCGCGGGTGGTCACGCCTCGTTTACGTTACCGTTGTGAACCGGGGCTCCTTCTTTTGCGGAGTTCTTTTCTTCACCAGCTAGGTTATGGCTGAATGGTTTTACGGCAAAAAGTAATAGAAACTTACTTTCTATGATCCATGGTCAGTGTTCTCTCTACAGCACAGGTACGGGCTATCTATGGGAAGACTATGAACCCGAGCGTCTTCTTTGGGCGCCCATGAAACGCTCATACATTGTTATTGCCCGAGGGCACAGACGCGGCGGTATCGTACCTGTGCCTAGCGCCGACTGGTAGCTCTTGTTCGGTCAGGTCTTCGCAGGTGTTTTTTTCTCTCTCTCTTCTCCCTCTCCTGGGCGCTACCCTGCAGGATCAGTGCTGCAGGCACGGCCACCGAACCGGACTACCCTAAAGTTTGACTAGGTGGACAAAATTAACATGGTCGGGTCCGAACGGGGGAGGGCTCTGAGCCTCTGATAGGGGGCAGAAACACTCCATACGAACAACATTCTACCCTACGACTATAGGTGGTTAGTCACGAACAGTTAGACCGAGCGATGTACGGAGTGCTTTAGGCTACTGGATCTAGTACTGGCGGGTTTCGCCCGGTACCAGCGGATTCCCGTTTTTGTGAACCGAGTTTTTCTCTCTTTCCCTGTGGTCGATTTTTCGCCGTTCTCACTCTTTACCGCCCGGTGGCTGGAACTCGGGGCTGGAATGCGCTTAAAGCGAGCGGTAAGATTACGGGGCTTGGCATAACCCAACGCTAAACCCGAACGGATCAATCACGGTTAAGATGTATTCCAAACTATGAAGTCAGTGATCGACGTTTCCTGCCTTGGAAATCGATGCTCGGCCCGTAGTAGTCGCACAAAATCTGCGGTCAGTCTAGAACCAAGCGAACCAAGCCCTATGTAATGCAACCAGGCCCTGACAGCTGCTTATTCATTGCAGAGGCTTGTTTAACTATGAGGCATCGAAGGCAGATAGATGAACCCCTTAGTAGCCGATTTGACACGTCTACATTCGACCCACCGACCATCGGGAGCGATTGCTGGACTTTGACTGACATCGCAGAAGACGGTGAAGGAAGGTTCAGCAGGAGAAAAGGCATCTTGGCTTGTCTACAGTAATGGAATAGAAAGGTTTCAACCAGGTCGACAGGGTTCAATGCCCCAGTAGAACATACAATAAACATTCAACTCTAACAGCAATTGAACCATCGTGATACAAGGGGACCGGATACTCGGATCCAAAGGTTCCGTCAGTGTCCGACCTATTCTTCGTCGTCAACGTCCTCGGCTTCACTACCGAGTTCCTGTTCGACCAGGTTCTCGTCTCCATCACTGACCGCGTCGGCATCCTCGTGGAATTCGTCCTCGTCCGAATCTTCCTCACTGCTAGAACCACTGCCATCACTGCCATCATCACTTCCCGGATCGTAGTCCTCTTCATCTTCGTCCTCCAGGTCTTCAAGCTCTTGCTGTGCTTTCTGCAGTTCACTCTCTTCTTCACCCGCACCATCGGCACCATCGGCACCATCTTCGGCTTTGTTGCCGCCATTGACGTTGTATTTCTTCGCCCGTCGTGCCTCCGCGAGACTGGCATCTTGAAGACCGTGGCGCTTGATATAGGTGTCAATACCGTCAAAGTCGGCCTGGTCGATCATCGAAAACTCCAGCTCTTGCGTATCGTCATCAGTACCGCCACTTGGACGGGCCAGGATATTCAGATTGAAAGTACGCTGGAGGACTGAGGTATATGAGACAGACTCGATGGTATCGAAGGAGAAGAACAACAGGGGCTTCTTAAACGCAAACAGAATGCCCGTTGATAGTAAGAAAAGGTAACCTTAGATAAATTAATAAGAAAGCGAGGTGAAAGTGAGGTCGTCATTCCTTAATGACAGCCTCATAATATCAAGAATATGAACGTACCTTCTTTACTACCCCGGAACGCCTTGACATGGTATGCCTTCTCGGATTTGCGATGCGCCTCGGGCATTGCGCTCACAAATTGCCTCTCATCCGGTCGTACGACATTGGTGGTAGTCAAATTGTCATTCAGGATCTTCCGGATTAGAGCCTCGGCAGTCTCGCCAGCATTATTCCCAATCTGTTGTCTCGATCCGTTGAATGCGGCCTTTGCTGGGCCGTCGGGTACCGTAAAAACCATAGATTCGAAGGAGGTAATGCCCTCGGGCGGCGGCGTCACTCCATCGGCATATTCGGGAATGATACAAAAGTTGAACTGCTTCTGCGTCTTTTCGGGCACAGGGAGGCACAATGCATGGCCTAGGGGGATGCGATAAGAGAGCATTAGCAATTCTGCCTCAATCATCTAATGGAACTAAATAGAATCAGAGGTTCAAGTGACAAGTACTTACGGATTCGATCCATAGGGATCCCAAACTCCACCTGTTTTGAGGTCTTGTTCCTCGCCCGTAGGTACCTGCTCCCGCTAGTGACCTCGAGTGTGAGCTTCTTGCGTTGCGGCATAGCAAACGAGACATCCTCGACAAAGAATTGGATGGGCGCATCGCCCTTGACATCGACCGGCGCCTGCGCCGTTACTTGTGGCTCGCCATTTTGTATTTTGCGTTTCTTCGCGGCTGGGCCCTCAATGGGCGGCGGTACGAGCGGAAGGGAAGTAGTTTTCGCAGTCCTGGCCAGCAGGGAGGAGGTATATCGAGCAAGATCCTCAAAGAGGGGTGCATGCTGCGGCGTAGCGCCTATATCATTAAATCGAGCACAAGTTGGTCAGTGTGTGTTCAACAAGATCATGAGACTCTTCCAGCAAGGCATGGGTGTGCCGCCAACTGGGCACGCACCGATCGCATCGTAAACTCGTTTCTTGAGCGATGGTTCGGTCGCAAAGGCCTCCTCGATCGCGGTGATGGGCTTGCCCAGGGAATTGATCGCAGCGAATGCCATAATTGAATTTGCAACTGCCCGGGAACGGGGAGGCAGTGCAAGAAAGATTGGGCAGGTGAGCGTTCGAAGTTAAGATTAAGAATGAATGGGCGTGGACGCGGAACCGCCTATCGTTCTCCCCTGGCGGCCCGCGTAATAGACTTGGAAATGATAGACCCTAAGACCCTACATTCGCCACTGTCTAAAGCTTAGGTTTAATCGGGATCAAGAACTGCGGGAATATCCTCACAAGAAAATGCATTTGGAGGGGAATAAAATTGGTCGCATATGCCAGACTAGAATACAGTTGAAATTTATACACATCGCTATCTTTGAAAAAGAAACAGCCCATCCCTCCCAAGTTCTCTCCACTTCGTTCAAGCAGTCTGCTTCGCCTTGCCTGCCTTCTTGTTTGGCTTGGAAGCCGCATTCTGGCTCATGAAGCGCTCGATGAAGTTGGTGGTCTCCGAATCCATCATCAAGTTGCCATCCTCGTCTGTCCGCGCCTGTCTTGCCTGGATGCTCTTCTCAACCTTCATCTTCTTCAACTCACCAGCGGGCGTCAAGATAGCCTGCTGGGAAAGGTATTCCAGGCGGTATTCTTCCATAACCTTCTTCCGCACGTATTCCTCGTCGTGGCGTGTTCGGAATCGAGAGTACTTGTTCCGCAGTTCGTCAATGATGGTAGAGGGGAAAGGTGAGTTGTCCAATGAAGGCACCCAGGTGTTCTCTTCGACCTCCATTCGTGTTGTGTCGAATGCTCCATCTTCGTACTCTGGCGCCTCCTCGGTAGGCCAAGGAATGCGAATGTTCAGGCCGGAGACATATCGGGTGTATCTGGGCATTTTACTCCAACGGGGCCGCTCGGTGTACGGCCTTCCAACATGGGCGTGTTGTACAATGTAGTCTTTGGTGGTATTACCGTCGGTCATGGCGAAGACAAGTCGAACATCGTCCATTGGCACCGGCATGTTTTGAGGAAGAACGTCGCTCTTGATTCCCATTGAAGCCTTGGCCCACTCAGGAACATTGATATCGGCCTGAAGAAAGTATCGATTAGTGTCTAGGGTCGGGAGACATGCAATCGTCCTGAATTGGAACAACAACGCGATAGACAGGGGCCTCAGTCATACTTCATTAACGTTCTTGATCAGCAGGGTCTCGCTTTCCTCGTTAACCTGGGTGACCTCTTCGATCTTGCCCTGGTCCCGACCGCGAATAACGCAGACCCGGTCTCCGGGGGCGAAGAGGACGTGCTTTCGGCGGAGGTGTTGCGGAATGCGCGGTGGGTGCATCAAGGCAGGATCAAGAGCACCATAGGTTGTAGCTTCGAGTCCAGTGTCACGCTTCGGAGACAGCTCTCCCTTCTGCCAGTCCTCCCAGCGAGCGTTCCGAGCTTCCTTGAGGTTGTCGATCAAAGCCCGGTTGTATTCCTTTCGCGTCCGAATTGTGTCCTTGCGATCCACCAATGAATCCTGTTGCTTGGCCCGGAAGAGCTTCTTCTGGGCCTGCTTTCTGGCCGAGGCCGTCCTTTGGATGACCTTCTGCATGTTGAGTGATTGAGGGTCAGCAGTGGCTGAAATGTTGCTGCTCGTCGACTCCGTAAAATGCGCGGACGGAAAATTGCGGCCGCATGTTGAATCACGTGACCTAGTATGATGATTATGTAATTACCGAATTGACCAACCATATGGGCCATAGTTACACTTCCAAGAATAGTCAATGATGCTAAATGGCATAGGGGGCTGGGATTTATCCGATTCTTATGGCTAATACACTTGAGTTTCTATGATCCTTCCGTAAATTCAAACCCGCAGCGCTTGAGTTCTCGATGCGTAAACTTCTCACAGAAGATTGGCCTCGGCATGGCCGATATATATTGACACCGCGTGTCTCATCCATCGTCCTGGATGCTTGCACTTGATCACAATTATAGGATCTAAACTAGACATTTTGCTTTGAAAATAATTAGTGAATATGAGATATCATTATTCATGAATTAATGCACCCCAAAATACAAATCCAACTTCCACGAGGCTAGACGTACAAGACCTATGGTAGCATCTACTGTAGCCCCTGATCTGTACCACCTGGAGGAGGTGCCTCTGAGAATGACTGATCTCCTCCCAGAAGCATCAGGTTATCCCAATATTTTTCATAAAAGTCGACAACGCCGTTCGAGCCTGCAAATTGCGTAAAACTGGTACTGGGTATGGAATCTTGTCCCAGGTAAAATGTGGCATCCATCAAGTCAACATCTAATGGACTGGGTTCGTTATCCAGAACTGATGAAGGGAGTCGATAATCGAGCATTACAGGTGTCGAGAGAAGTGAATTTGCTGGAGAGAGCCAATTAGCCATCAAGGGATACCAAGCTAGCATTGATGATAGAGAAATCGACTTACCGTAACCTGGTGCGTCGCTTGTGGCTGGTAAATCGGTGGGTGGACTCAAAGGCTGTACTTGCTCAGGCGTTGCGCCGTGCTGCAAGTGGTTGTTCGTGACCTTGAGCATGATATGAAGAGCGTCGGCTGTCTTGGTCGCCTCCTTGGATTGACAGCGTAAATGATCCCAGATATTGTATGCTCTTTCTATTTCTTGAGAAAGCTGCACTCGCTCCCCCAAAATTACTTTGCGTTGGTCGGGCGACAGATTCTGTTTCAGATCATAGCGAGACTGACAGGAAATCTCTAAGGAAATAATCATGGCAGCGGAGCGGAAATGCACTGCGACAATTGGCGAGAAGAAGAATGAAGTATAGCCCAATTGGCCACCAGAGGTGCTCGCATCAAAGATATCAGACTGATGTTGGAGTATGGCCCTAGCAGCATCTAAACAGTCCCGTCGAGAATATGCGTATGCGGGATCTAGACGGTGCTGTGCGAGATACCGACGATGTAGGTCACAGCGGGCCTTCTGGTACATGAGATCGATATTGTAGCGGTCCATAATTGTGTTTGGTGAGTCTGCAATAGATTCGCTCAAGGGTCGGAATTTCAAAGGAGGAGGCATGGATGCGTGAAGTTCTTTGAGCTTTCTGTCTAAGCGAAGCACTTCTTGATAGTGGACACCCTTAATGGAACAGACTTTGCGGATAATCTCGGCGTCCGCAAACATGACTCTATTCAGGGCGACTGGGAAGAGGATAGCAGTTTTCTCAGTCAAAGGTCTTGCTGGGGGCAGCGCTGTCGCTGCCGGATCTAAGTCTTCATCTGTCAAGTTCAGGGGCTCCTCCGTGTCAGATTGTGTCTGTACTGTAGTCGGCGGCAGACCGGCTTGGAGCGAGATATAATGATCAAGCAGAGAAAGAATCGTCCAGACCCGCCGACGCATTTCTCCGTCAAAAACGGAGATCTTGGGATAACGTTTGGAGTCTCTGTGATACCCGGCGTGAACAGCAAGCCTCGTGGTTAGGCTGAGGAGAACGGAGGGGCCGAGATGGTTATCTGTACTTCTGAGAATCTCCATTGCCACGCTGAGAATGAGAGTTTCCATGGTGTATCGACCTGGTGACGTATAATTGGACATTTGAAGGCATTCCGATGCTAATCGGTGATATCCTGCAAAAGCCTCGGCGATTTCACCGTCTGCTCGGCCTGATGTGGAAAATAACTGCAGCCCTGCCCCTGCGCTTAGAATACTGAATAGATATGCCAGCCAATTCATGGAAACATCTTCGGGATTCCTCCAAAATTGAGTGTACTAGATGACAAAGATGTGAGTCCTTAGAAAGCCGCAGCGCATGCAGCGTTTGACAGTTACCTCTTTTGTGAATGTGGGAATGTGCATGAGAACTTTATATCAATCAGCGCTATGGACAGAGTCGGAGAAGTCTGGGGAATAATACCAAGTGTAGACTCTTTTGAATTGAGATAAAGAGATATCAAACGGTCTGCGACTGGTCGAGTTGGCAACGCGGCAATGAGGTCAGATTTGGGGGTAGATATCGTATTGCTAAGGAGAAGTTCTGGACCTGAGATTCCTGCATCGTCGGGATTTTCCTCGGAGTATGAGTCTTCCGTCAATTGGAGATATTCCTTGACCTCGGAAATCTGCATGTTCAATTAGGCTCGTGACTTAAAGCATTATTGGTCCGATGGAACAACTGACCTCATTCAGAACTGCCTGCCAATGGGTTGGATCTACATATTGTGTTCCGTGTTGATCCACCACCATATTCCCAGTGAATTCTTTTTGCAGTTCTGATCGATCGCGTTCTGCGCTCGATCTAGGTTGCGGTTGTAAAGTGTTGGGAACAAAGTGGGTAGAGCTTTGTCCAAGACCTAGCCGTTGAGGCTGTACATTGATCGCAGATAATTGCTCAATGCGAGATTGTATCTCACAAAGATGGTCTTGAATACCTTGAGATTGCTTCCTTGTTAAACCCTGGGGGCCAGTAAACTGGCACATGTATGCTCTACTGTGTTTGACGCAATTACCACAGGGCTGCAGCCGATTACATCGAATCCTACAGTTCAGTCAGTATTGAATGTCATTTGAATCAAATTGGGATTAGCCAGGATTTGTATAGCTATGGGAATGCCCAGTGTACATCTGAAGGTAGAAATAGAGGAGATGTAACATCAGGAAGGTCGCAACTAAAGAGGATGGGACACGGACTTCTTCTGACGACAGAGAACACAAGATAACTTTGGTCTCGGCTTTCTTTTCCTTGCCGGCTGGGTGCTCGGATCCGAGTTGGCATTTAAGTCCAGGGACTCCATCCTGGCACGTTCAACGCCTGCTGCATAAATCCGCGTGGGAGGCGGACATCAAGCGTGGAGGGGAATCTCCCGCCTCGTTGTGGTTTCCCCTAGAAAGCCTTGACCTTACCTAAATTCAAGCTAACCAGAAACGGCTCAATAGCGGGCCAAATCTTCAATCCACCAATAAAAGGCGATGGACATCACACTAGCGCCGGACATATTTACGCTAGGGTCGGAGTTGATCAAAAAGGTCCAGATTCTTAGTCGGACAAAAGTATTAGGTTTCTATGGATGGTTGTCGGAAATATTATGCTGTGTAGATCGCCCGGTCCAGATGGAATATATAGTACGGATGCCAGAGAGCTGGATCTCCATATTTTGCCTTCACATCTTACTCAGTATCAGCAAAAAAAAACCCATTCTCAAGTACTGAAGTAAAGTTCGAATACTGTTCTCATCTTCGGCTCCCACAGCAAAGACGACCATTATGCCGCCTCAAACAAGGTCCTCCCAATTATCTTTGAAAGATAATCCCAATCGAGTACTATCCGACTGGGAGTCGTCAGCGGAGACCACGACGATATCCGCAGCGCTCACGCCACCCACTGGGTTCGCTTCAACATGGTCCGACTTCATGCCTGCGACCGCGTCTCATAGCAATGACCTACACCACGATCTTGCACAAACATCACTATCATCGGATATTCTATCAATGGATCCAGTACTACTGGAAAGCATCGCATTCAGCCTGGAACAATTCCCACCAGAGCCAAATTCTATGACCCTTGGTTTCTCAATGAACGAATCTACAACCAACGCTATCGACACAAACAGTTTATATATGTCTTCACCGATGGCAGTTTCGGACAGTCAAAGGAGCCTGAATGCCAATAATGAGTCGCTCTCATCACTCGAGACATGCACATATTATCCGCGTTTGCCTTCCAATACGAATCAGTCACTGCGTGTCCGCGGACCCCAGCAGTTCACTCCTTCTCCCGACTACACGACAGCCTTTGGTTTACCGGAACCTCATTACCTGAAACCAGTATCACAAAGTAAAGCATCTACCGAAGACTTGGCTAGGAGTGTTTCGCCTTCGTCTCAAGACTCGGACGGGGACCGGCTTCAGGAAAAGCGGCGTCGAAACAAGTTGGCTGCTCGGAGATTACGCCAGAAGAAAATGGATCAAATGTCTCATTTGGAGTCAAGCCTGGAAAATATGACAAAGGAAAGAGATGAGTTGCGTTTGAAGGCTGCCAAATGGGAAGGGGAAGTTATGGTATTAAGGCTATTGCTTGGGAAAGAGAGTGGCAAATGAGATTGGATTGAGTGAATATTCGCACCGGAAAGACATGTAAATCACAGATACCCAGACATAGAAAACGATCTGATATCATGATCACATCGATTGAGGGTAGTGTCCCAAAGCAGAGACCTCTTACTTCAACTGCTCCATAACTTTCAACAAATCGGCCATCAGGCCCATCGCCGTTACCTCACCTCCCCCACCACCTTGAAGTATCAGTGGATTGGTATCGTATCGCTTGGTATAAATGCTGACAATCTGACTGCCTTGAAGATTGGCAATTGGACTACCCTTTTCAACATGCCGAAGACCAACCTCGATGGCTCGGGTAGACACATCAATACTCCCAACATAGCGCAGAATCTTGCCCTGCTCTTGTGCTGCCTTCCTTGCTGCATCCATCTTGACATCGTATTTTGGCAACTCGCGCATGAACTCAGTAACGCCCTCTGATGATGGCGGTAGCGATGATAGCTCCACAGGAATAAGTGATTCCACTGGGAAGGAATCGGGACGGGTGACCTCGATACCAATCACCCGGGCTATAATCGTGAGCTTCCGTGCGAAGTCAAGGCCGTTGAGATCATCGCGAGGATCTGGTTCCGTGTGCCCTATTTCCTTGGCGTGAGAAACAAGGGAACTCCAACGTGCGTTTGATATGCCATTTCCAGGCATGAATTCGCCTAACAGAAGCGAAAGGGTCCCCGAGAGAACCCCTTCGATCCGAATAATCTCATCACCCGTTGCCACTAGATCCCTGAGCGTCGATAGGACAGGTAGTGTACCACCTACCGTACACTGGTGCTGAACAAGAGCATTGCCCCGTATAGCGGAGGCGAAAATATTATTGAACAAAGTGATATCTTCCGAGAAGCCTTTCTTGTTTGGTGTCACCACCGATACACCTTGTTCTAGAAAAATAGGGTACGTTTCCGCTAGAGCAAGATCGGATGTGTTATCCACTAGAATAGCTCTCCCTGGAGTAGATGCTAGGAAGGCGGCAATCTCAGTTGGTGGTAAAGCACCCGATTTGACTAAAGATGGTGATTTCGCGGCATCTTCCCAGGTAGTGAACGGGATACTTGGCGAAAACAAAGGCACAGGGGAGGAGAGCGTTTGCGAGGAGCGGGCGAGTAAAACGAGCTTCGGAGGATTTGGTAGTCGTCCGAGCTGCTCTAGGAATGCCTTACCAACGCCGCCAACACCTGTTTATATCGTCAGTAAACTGGCGCAGGGTCAAGGCAGTGGAAATTTAAGGTAGATGCATCGATGCACAGACCCACAATTCCGAGATAAAAGGGTGTTGTCATAGTTCACGAGCTGTTTCTCGGATGATAGAAAAGTAAAGAAGTACAATTTGGTTCAGGGCTTTGATAAGCCTTGAAAAGCATCGAACCCCAACAAACTCCTCCCGTCGCCCACTTGATGACTCACCAAGATGATACAGCCCACTTGAATCTAAATGGCACAACTGCCCATTCATAAAAATCTTTCTAGACCGCTTTTCAATCCAATTTTGAGCATTTTGAAAATAATCTCTTAACTGCAATTCTTTAACCGATGAAGCGAATAAATTTGGATTCCAGAGTTCCCTGAGCTCATTATTATGTATGATATTCATTACATAAATTTTCGGCCTGCCACAGACGAACGACAATTTCGTTCAATCAGACTTCATTAGATTCTTCCCCTCGAGAAGAATCTGCTATCAGATCTCTCAATATCTCCTTCGCATGCTCGTGGATGGTAATATGAGTATTCTCTTCAAACTCTTTTAAAACGGCGTGAGGAACATGCTCCGCCAGATAACGTCCACGGGCGACAGGGACATTGACGTCCGCTGTTCCATGCCACAGGAGGACCTTCTTGATTTTGATATTCTGTAACTCGAATCCCCAATCTAAAGTCAACATCTGTCCATCCCGCACGTTTGAATCTGCACCTTGCTTAAAGCTCTCCCGCACAGCAGCAATCATTATATCGACTGTGCCAGGGTACTTCTTCGCGAATGCTAGGTCTACGGGCGGCACCTTCTTCATTTGAGATCTCATCATTTGATCCAGCTTAGCCGGATCCGGGTCCTGGGCAGGTTTGACGATTGTTGCATTCATGAAGTACCGTACCAGCCACGGCGCGTAAGCTACGGCGTTGAGAGTAACTTTCAGATCAAGACTCGCACCCTTCGTACCAAGTGCCCAAGGGCCTGGCCCAGATACAATGCGAACTCCAAGCAGTTCATTCTCTGCCGTCTCATGTGCACATGCAAGAGCATGAGGCCCGCCAGCTGAAACACCGATAATGTAGTATCGCTTGAGTTTCAGGTACCGCACCAACTCCCGGATGTCGGCAGGCCAATCGAGGAGCTTGCGCTTTGGCTGTGGAGAAGATAGACCTATTCTCGGGCGATCAACACCAATGAGTCGTATGTTTAACTCGCCCGCGACGGAGTGATATACAGCGCTCTCCAATCGGGAGCCTGGCCAACCATGAAAAGCTAAAACTGTGGTGGCATCGTCACTGAGAGATCCGAATTCCGCATAGCCTAGCGTGCGCCCATCAGATAGCGTGACGGATTGCTTATGTCGGGCTTGCAGTGATGGGTCCTGCAGAATGGAGGCGCTAGCCATACTGGTGGATCGGGGGGGGGGGAGGATTCTTGTGGCTTTCGCTAGTGGAAGGAGCGCTTGCGACAGAAATAAATCAACATTGAATGCGGCAACCGTCTCGAGTGTAAGTGTTGACCACGAATGTGTAGTCGTTATGATCCGGACCTGCAGAGCGACAATTTGTAAGACGCAAAGGTATGTGTCTGTAGCTCAATAGCGCCGGAATTAAAGCCCTAGCCTGATAACTCGCGCTCGCGTCCTTTCACAAAGCGCTGTAGCCTAGCGGGCTATTCCACACAAAGGAGAGTCTCACTTCTCCTTTTTCTTTAGCAGGGGGGGGAAATCCAACCAGACACATCACTCAATATCTAGCATCGAGGGTCTTGGCTCCCAAATCTAGAACCTATTTTTAGTCATCCAAGCTCTAACGTGGAGACGCGGCTCTGACTCCTTTCGCGACTTGAAGGGGATGTGCTGGTACCGTTCATGCTCCCCGACGGACCAGGCCTAAGCCAACTCAAGGAATGCACGTTTCAGGTGGATCTGGAACTCGAATTGTAATACGAGGGGCGTAAGTGATTGGATAGGAGAAAGGGATGAAGGTGGGGGGCCGTATCGGTAGATTGGCGACAGCCCGCCGATGGGAATGGAGCTGAGGCCCCCCTTTTTTAGACAACCATCTATTGCAAATGTTATTAGATGCTCAAGAGTTACTAGATGAGGCAACCAAGATCTAGAGGAGATCAGAGAAGGACAGGGCAAGTTTAGATAAGTATTAGACGCGCGAAATCCCATCGACTCTAGCAGTTAGTGCACGCTATCTGCGCAGGGTGATGTGTCAGGCGGAATGGAGATAGTTACAGTAAGCAATTGGAGGGATCATCAATTTGTAGACGGTCGAGTCAAGCCTTCGAGTAAGTGCAAGTATCCATAGCCACACACTATGGATACACTGCATTACAGTAGGCCGCCTTCAAGTTACACGGTTCGTTGCCTTCATTCAGTACGGGATCTCCCGCATACCCAAGAATAATAATGGCTCTCTGGAAGAAAAAAAAAGGAAGAAAAGAAATGGCGCCAATGATAGGCAATATTGAGCAGGATGTTTGCCAGCAGGGTATGCGTTACTGGCACGCATCATTCAAGTATACACGGATTTGCTATAGGTGAAGTACTGTACATGAAAACGAGGAGGCGGATAAGTAAGTAAACAATCGGTCGTCTCAGATGTTTCCCGAGAACTCACGGTGATGATCGATCATCTGGGGTTAGCGCATCTAGCTGATACTTTCAGCCACCGGGCTTAGAGCAGCATGAGGCGTTGTAGGGTGCGACAGGCCAGGAGAGTCATGTCCATGACCTAGGCGCAAAGCAGGCAGACAGCTAGGTAGGTCGTATCACATAGGACACGGTCGCAGGGCAGTCATACCCTTCGTATCAACCGTGGTAGATCCATAACATAATTTAGCGCCCCCCTTTCTCCCCCTCTCCTTGACTATGATATCAGAATCTTAGATCATTGCATACCTCCTCAAGTCATAGCCACGGTGGCTGTGTCTTCGGGAAGGAAGACAAAGAGTGGGCCCTTGGGGGCAGGCCTGTGACGCGGAAATAGGCCTGCTCAGCCACAAATAACCTGCTAGGGCTGGCCGAGTAACGGTATAACGGTATTACGGGAAGAGTGAGCTTTGAAGGAGATTCCCGGTCGCAAATGCCCGCCCGTTGAGACCTCAGGGTAACTGGTTATTTAGCTAACGTTAGCTGAAACAAGGCCCCGGTTGGGGGGGGGGGGCAAAGAACAGGCTAGGCGCATATCAGGCGCACTGAATACAGCAGCTGTTAGCTAAGCGGATCGAGATAGCCTGATAGAGTACCCATTTGGTTCCTTGAATGTCTCTGGAGAAGGCGTTGCAGTCCATGGACGGTCATCCACGTCGAGTACTCCCTGTAGGGAGTATCCTCCGTACTCTGTAAAGACCGTAGATAAACCTGGCCAGGGGACAAAAGAGAAAGCCAAAAGCCCCTATAGGATACATAGGGGATACCGAGGAAATACCACGTTGATACACAAGACCAGCAGCGGCAGTACCACAACAAATAAATGGCAGAAGGACGACTCTTACCGGCGAATACATGTCATTACAATGGCTCCGCCTCCTCTCACCCGCAGCAGAATCGTCAGAATCTCAAGTCTCGTACCACGAAATACCATGAGATACCACGAGATACGGCCGGTACTGCCACCGCCCAGGAAGTCTGGCCTCTATCGTCTCCCTCCACCTCCCCCGAGTCATCAAATATTCTCCCCCGTCCTCCATCGGAAAATCTTCTTGCTTCCATCCTCTCTTTCTTCTGGCTGCTGCAATTTTGCAATAGCTAGCTTTGTCTCTCTCACCTATCTCCTGACATTCACGCCGTTGCGCCCCTTTGAATCACAGTACGCCAAAACACCCTTTCTCCCTGAGTGCCTCCTCACTCCCCTCTCCCACCCCCCCGGCAGCCTGAACTTGTCCCTTTCCCAACCTGCCTCATACACGGTCCTATCTGTCTACCCCGACCCCCCCCCTCTCTCCATATCTACCGGTTCCAACATACACATCCTTTCTTCGGCTCATTCAACGTCTCATTTGACCTCGAAATCTCTTATCATTTGCTAACATCTCTTTGCCCCGTGTCAAGATGGCCGAGATCCGTCGCAAGCTCGTCATCGTTGGCGATGGTGCCTGCGGTAAGACCTGTCTGCTCATGTAAGTACTCTGACATCAGAACTGCCCGCTCTGCATCCCCCTTGGGTTCCTCGCCCCCCCTTCGATTAACCAACTGACCGAAACTCTTCCAGCGTTTTCTCGAAGGGCACTTTCCCTGAGGTGAGCCATTCCTCTAGGCTCCGATGCCACCGAATCTAAATCCCAATCTCCTATCACTGTGTCGCTCTTCTTCAACCACACAACGATAACTCCTTGCTCATTGCGTTTTAATCTCGGGGACCCGCGTCTACCCGCTCGCCACGCACGTTCTAACTCTTTGCCCATTCCAGGTGTACGTCCCCACCGTTTTCGAGAACTACGTCGCCGATGTCGAGGTCGATGGCAAGCACGTTGAGCTCGCTCTTTGGGATACTGCTGGCCAAGAAGATTACGACCGTCTCCGTCCCTTGTCATACCCCGATTCCCACGTTATCCTGATCTGCTTCGCCGTCGACTCTCCCGATTCGCTCGACAACGTCCAGGAGAAGGTTGGTGCCTGAAAATTTGAATATTGCTTTGGGGAGCACATGGCGTGCTTCTTCGTTGCTGGAGACATGCTGACGCGGTCTTTTTTTTACAGTGGATTTCCGAGGTTCTCCACTTCTGCCAGGGCCTCCCTATTATTCTGGTTGGCTGCAAGAAGGATCTGCGTCACGACCCCAAGACCATCGAGGAGCTGCACAAGACCTCCCAGAGCCCCGTCACTGCCGAGCAGGTACGTTCAATTCGACATCGCTGATTATTTATTCGACATCCTCCTGGGGAGAAAGCTCCGAAACTAACCCATTTTTCTCCAACAGGGTGAGGAGGTTCGTAAGAAGATTGGTGCTTACAAGTACCTTGAGTGCTCTGCTCGTACCAACGAGGGTGTCCGTGAGGTCTTTGAGGCCGCTACTCGTGCTGCCCTCCTGAAGGTCGGCAAGAGCAAGCCCGGCAAGAAGAGCAAGTGCTCGATTCTGTAAACTACCCCCGGCTGTCCAGCGCTCCGGTTCGAGCGAAACGACAGCGACCAACAGCTGAGATTGGGGACCAATTTGGATAATTCTGATTCCCCCTGGAGACATTAAAAGAGGCTCGAGGAGGGGGGAAAGCTGCTGGAACCCGCATGCGATAATCGTGGACAGTGTCAAATTTGGGCCATCCTGAAGTCATGCAATATTTTCCCCTTTTGTTGTCGTCTCCGCCCCATTTTGTGTGTTTCCTCCCCCAATTCCCATCCCGCAATCTCTTCTGCCCGTTGGTTGCCGACTTCTTGTGTTTCTCCTCCTTTTTTGCCTTGATTTTGCAGAATTTGTCTAGGGAGGCGTTGTCTTCATAACCCTGTGGGCTTTTTCTTCTCTTGTTCCTGTCCCGTCTTCGTCTTGCCCCTCGCCCCCACGCCCTATTTACCCTCTATTTTCTTTCAATCCGACTCCATGGAATCTGGATCCCAATGACAAAGTGCCTCAATCTACACTTGTGGCAGTATAAATTTTTAAAAACTTAACACTCGAGCAAGATCTCCCCTGTTGAATGTAGTGCGGTACAGTACTCCATATATTGGGTAACAGTTCCTACTTGTGTTGTTCCGCTGACTGAGTCTGGCATTGGTATCACAGTTCAAGGTAAGCTGATAGGCAATGCTCATTCTCTTTCGAATATATCCTAGAAGAAAGCTTGATACACTGGGTTCCATTGAGCTATTCTTCAAATGTCAATATGTTGGAATGTCCTTGGTTTACATATTACGATCAAGCTCTAGCCGGCGAAATACTAAAAGTCCCACATGATCTCAGCGTGTGGCCCCAAATGAGGTCATATATGGGTAAATAGCGGAAGGATAACGGAGGTAGGCATCAAATGTTCATCCAGCTGAATGACCAAGTAACTATGCAACAACATCAAGACCGAAGTCGATGCACCTTGGTCAACCGGGTTGGAGTTCAATCATCACTTTCAGACAACCCTATTGCAAAAAGTGATAGAGCTATTCTACATGTCGACATCAGACACCTCCATAGTTTCACCGATTCAAGCTCAAAAGTCCCTCAATATACCGCCTCGCATCCATCCCCAAACCCTCCACCAACTTCGAAGGCGTATTATCAGTCCTCGAAACCGCTAATTTGGACGACGATGCACCACCCAGATCACGGAAGAACCGCGCACCACTGCTCATGCGTGCATGGCCCGACGAGGAAACATAGTCGCTCGCTCTGCGGACGATGAATGCTTCTTGCGATTCGGGAATTGGTTCTGGAATTGGGAGGGCCAGGCCTGGGATCTGATTGTCTTCGGTTAAGGTAGAGAGAGCTGCGGAAGAAGATGCAGATGAGAGAGCGTGTGATCGGTGAGAGGGTGTGTTGGTGGCCGGAATGCGGACCCAGACGATCCACCACCCGCGGCTGGTTTTGCAGGTGCGCTCTAGTTCTTGGAGCCGAGGGCGGGTGTCGATGTATGTGGAGAGGAGGCGTTGGTGGATTGCTATACTTTCGACGCGGGACATTGATGGTGAAACTGCTGATCGAGATGGGGAAGGTGATGGACTTCTAGGGACTTGAGAGGTTTCTTTTGGATGGGTTGGAGTTCCGAGGCTGGGTATGTTGGGGATTGAGGAGCGGATGGTCAGATTTGAGGGGTCGTATACTATGTCGTAGACGGGTAGGCTACGTGTAGAAAAGCGTTTGCTTGGATCGCCGCCCGCTTCGGATATGGACATGCGAGACACGGCTGTTGTAGGGGATGTTGATGATAGAAGAGGCTTTTGAAGGGGCCCCAGTTGGTGGTGGATGCTGGAGTAGAGTGCTGGAGATGATAGAGCTGGGGTATCTGGGTCGAATAAAAAGGTGAACATGAAGGGTTGATGCTATATAAATGTCAGCTGGGGTAGGCAAAGTTCATGAATCTATGAGATACCTACCACATAGATGACTGCTTGGAGCGTCTTCGTACCCTTCTCGCCTTGAGAGTCTGCTAAGCAAATGTGGATAGATCGATGAACTATCCGACTTCTGGGCCGTCCAGCATCTACTTCCGGCTCTGGGCTTCCCTCTTCTATGTCATCCAATGTGTCTAGATCATCACGCGGCCCTAGCACGAAACGACCAGGGACGTTGATTGTCGTCTCACCCCGAGACCCATCAGGTTGGGATTTCGAAGCCGGCGGAGAGCGGACTGCCTTCGATAAATGTTCACTCTTTTTTCCATCCTCAGTGGTGGGCTGTCCTGGCTGTGCTGGAGAGCTTTCGGAAGGTGGTGAAGATGGCGATGACACAGGTGCTGACTTGTTCGAGAAGCTCCATGCAGAACCATATCCCAAAGTAAGGTATTTCATTACCGTGTCCGTTCCAAATGCCAGTTTGTCGGCTTCTTGATCATTGCTAGACGGTGAGCTTCCGGTCCCTGTTTCAAGACTATTTTCTTTACGGGCGTTTGGAGGTGGCTGTGGCATTGCCATGACCAGTGGTCGAGGTATGCCTGGGGTGTGCGTTCTATCGGGCGTGACAGGAGCTCGAGCTCGCTTTCGCCGAGGCTTTCGCCGGCGAAGAGAGCTCGGATCCCGCCCGATTCCATACGCGGCGTCGCCATATCGGTAGATCCATTCCATCCAGTGGGAGACTCGAGCCAGAGACTGTCGATCCACGACGCCGGCGCCGGAAAAGACTACGCCATCAGCGGGTCGCGGATCGGCGTCAGAGCCTAGCCATGCACTCTCATTACCACCCGCAGGCGCCGGTGATGACCCCTCAGCCTGCGTGGGCAGATCACCAAATCTCGAGACAACCAAGTCCAGCAGACCGTCTGTTCGGGCAATAAAGTCTTCGAGGACTTCCCTTTCACCGCTACCCCATTCTTCCTCTCCGACACCGATGCCCAGCTCGCCCCCTGCTGCGAGTTTGATGCCGTTATACATATCCACGATCGGATTTCCAGACAAGAGCAGTTCCCAATTCCATGTGAACTTTTCCCAGAACCGCTCAAGGAACAGACAGAACGAGGACCTTCCAACACGATTGTAGAGTTCGGCCATGGAGAAATCGTGAAGCAGTAGGAACAAGGAGTGTGCGCGGCGCAATTGCTGGGTAAGGAGCTGCGGAGGTCCCATTTCTCTAGACGAATATTGAAATGAAGGAGAGGTTGTTTTGTCCGTCGAAGAGGTCTGAGCTGGATCGACGGGTAATCGCGTAAGGTCGATAGACTGGCATAGTCTTAGGTACGTTCATCCTACAGTAGAGGTCCCTAGGTAGACTCACAGCGACTATCCACCAGTCCTTCTCCAGCTCGAGAACGACGACCCGCGCCTTATCAGTTTCGATATACTCGAGTGGTTTGCCAGAGGAAAAGTTACTGTACAAGAGTGGGCATAAGCTTTGGTCACTTGCGGGGATCCAGGAAGTAATTCTCACCTAGCAAAGTTCACCATCCCCTGCGCCAGGCCTATCTGGCGCAGTCTCTCGTTCTTATCGTTCTCGGAAGGTTTACTGCCATCTTCCTCGGCAGTCGCATCATTTGTTTCCTGTAGATCGCTAGATTTGGAGGTGTAGTACAGGATCTGGTCCTCCAATGTCTCGTCCGTGGGGCCTAGACTTGGGTTGTAAATGGCGAGATAAGAGAGCTGCGCAGGTGTCACAGAGTCGGTCTCTGTTTCAGGCATCGCATCGTCAGCGCTCGACGCTCTATCTCAGCGATCGCAGAGCAACTGTGGGGTAATTGCGCCGCGACGAAGTCAAGGGACCGATGATGTTGACATCACGTGGCGACTTTATCGATAAGGCGGATTGGTCCCCGGCGAGCGGATCTCTTCCAGCTTCTAGTCGCAGTAGTTGCAAGCAGCCCAATATGTTCGTGGTTCGCGGTAGTAGTGCCTTTGGGCTTTGCAGGTTCTCTGCTGCTTCTCGATGGCCTTCGTATCGCAGCTATGCAACTCGCTCCTTTGATCCGCTTCGGATTCTCTTTTGCGGCTCCGACGAATTTAGCATTGCCTCCTTGAAAGCGCTCCATGACTATCGCTTGAAACATCCCGAGAAGATCTCTTCAATAGATGTTGTCTGCCGGCCAGGAAAGCGAGTTGGAAGAGGATTGAAGAAAATTCGCGAGAGTAAGTTGTACTATTGCTTGACAATTAAAGTCACCTTGAAGAGCTAACTCGAGATTCAAACAGTGCCAATCAAGGAAGCTGCATCTGCGCTCTCTCTTCCCGTGCATGAGATCGACACTTTCAGAGGATGGACTGTAAGTGTAAGCCCTGACGTGATACTTCAATTCACTAATTAAATCAGCCTCCCGAGACCCCGAATGGTCCGATCAACTTGATTATTGCTGTATCCTTTGGTCTATTCGTGCCTCCACGGATCTTGAATGCTGCCAAGTACGGAGGCTTGAATGTGCATCCGTCATTGCTTCCAGAGTACGTAAAAGATACTCATCGATGCGATTCGACTCAGGAGGACTAACACGATGTACCCAGCTTCCGTGGCCCAGCACCATTGCACCACACGCTCTTGGCTGGCCGAACCAAGACTGGCGTGACGCTTCAGACCTTGCACCACAAGAGCTTTGACCATGGAACAATTATTGCTCAGTCTCCAGCTCCTGGATTCGACATTCCTAGTCCCGAATCCTGTACTGTGCCTGAATTGACCAGCATGGTTTCTGTCAAAGGTGCGCAGCTACTGTTTGACGGCATACATAATGGACTATTCGTGCCTCCTGTACAAGATGCAGGATGGTTATCTGAGGAAGATAGTAAAAACCTCATTCATGCTGCCAAAATCATGCCTGAAGATCGACACGTTGACTGGGCCAACTGGGACCTGATCAACTTCAACCGACGCAACCGGGTCCTTGGCAACCTCTGGAGCAAAGCCCTCGTGGCAAGCAAGCCGACAGATGGTGCAATTTCATTTCAACAAAAGCGAGTCATTCTTACAGACGTGGAAGAAGTGGACCCCCCGCACGGGTCGGAGACTTTTATGGTTGTTCCTGGATTGCCTTTTACGAATGCTCCTCACCCGGTGGAACCGAAAAAGAACCGCGCGCTCTATGTATTCACTAAGGATGGTAAAGCACTTCGCATTAACCACATGAAGGTAGAGGGAGAGCCCGTGGCCGAGGGACTGCGCGCTGCCATCAAAGCCCGTATGTTTGGTGACCGGTCTTTCCAGTCTGGCGGCGCCGAGTTTACTCCTTTCCGCAACCCACTTGCATAATGATTGCAACATGTATAATATGGATCTATTCTATCAGCCTGATACCCGTTACAATATTTTAAAAGCCCATATGCAAATTGTTAGCTAAGAACTGATGACCACATTCGCCTGTATCCCGAAGGCCCCTTGGATTCCTTTCAATTCTAACGGAACCCGGAATCTGAATCAGTCAGCAATGTGCCATTCCAATTCGAGCTCAATAATCTTACCGATCTGGACAGCTTGACCTGTCATGGAAGAGTTCCTCGCAATGGAGAGATATGCCTCTGCGGTATCCTCCACCTCGGGCTACAATGAAAGTTAATGAGAAGCCACGCATACTTGGAACGCGACGACGTACCAGATGTCCGAGTGCCGTTTTATCCGTCCAGCCCTTGATCTGCTCTGGAGAAAAGCGCTGGCCCTAGAATATTATGAGCTAAGATACTGCAAAAAAATGTGATGAGAAATGTCTTACCCATTCAGTGAACAGAAGACCGGGGCAAACGGCATTTACGCGAATTTTGGGACCCTGAGATTGCGCCAGGCTCTTCATGAGATGAATTGCTTTGGATCATCATTAGCGGATCTTTGTTGTTCGGCAAGGACGATAGAGAGTATGTACAGCCTGCCTTGGTCACAGCGTATGGTATACTGCTTCCACTGGGGATGACACCCTGAAATCGATGTCAGTATGAGAAAATGTGCGCCAATGATCACCTTTTTAGGCATACATACCGCAGTTGAGGATGTAAGGATAAAGACACCACCGTCGGGGTTCGCGTTGAAAGTGGGCAGAGCAGCCTTGAAAAGGTGGAAGCTGCTTTTGACATTGATTGACCAGCACTGTCACCGTTAGTCTCCTTGATGACGACCATAAAGAGTTTAGAAGTATACTTTATCCCAGTCTGCGTCGTCCATTGCATCCAAGTCCGAAAACTTGGTCATCTTCGTCCAGCCCTTGTCGAGGTCTTAGCATGTTGCAGAATAATCCCATGAAAAGTTGTGTAGAAGGACATACCGCATTCGAAATCACAACGTCAATGCCCCCAAGCTGTTCAATAGTTGTTTTCACGGCATTGATGCAATCGCTTTGGCTTCCCGCATCCTGAAGTCATGAAATAATCAGCCACACAATTGCTGTAGAAGCAGAAAGACCAGTGGGGCTTTCTTTATTCGACGGAGGCTCGTACACCCTGAATGACAATCGTCTTCACGTTATATTTGGCCGCAAGATCGGACGCGACTTTATCGGCTGTCTCCTTACTCGATACATAATTGATGGCAACATTGCTTCCTTCTGCAGCGAATTTCCGGGCAATCACAGCTCCGAGGCCTCTATTATTTTGAAGGCTTTGATTAGCCATAGCCCTGAATACTTGTTGTCCTTGTTTTCATTTGTCAAGGGGTCCTACCTTGAGCCAGCGGTAATCAGGACATTGCGGCCCCGTAAAGAGTAAGGCATGGCGAATTGATTGAATTCAAAAAGGGTCGTTTCCAGAAAATGGTGCTTGCGCTTGAACAATCGTCCAAATAAGTCATTGATTTCGTAAGGTTGTCAGGCGATTATCTGTGAGGGGGGATGCGGGGCTAGTTATGCGACGGCAATCATCCGAGGCACGACAGATTATCAGGCACGGTGGGGATCTGAGACGGGATTATCCCGATGCTGATAACGACTATCCGCTCTTTTTGTAGCTGAAATATTCTTTTGAAGAATCGCTACATTTTGCGTTATCCTTTGCCATACTTATGTACATTATCTTTGCTAACCATAGAGGGCGGCAATGCCCCAAACCCAAAGGCCCTGCAATCCCCACATCGGTATGTGGAGGGAAACAAACCGCGCTTCGGCCAGAACGCCGAGAATCAAATAAGTCATTCCATATTTTGTCTATTTTTTTGTGGGGTAGAAAGCTTGATGAACATCGAGTCAGGGTAAGCGGTACGTTATGCATAACCATTGTAGCTCAAAATTGAACTCGCAATGAAACATTTCAAAGAACAACCCATCCACAGTATTCTGTTTCCTTCATACCCCACCAAGCCCGGCGTCCAGCCAGAGGCTGCCATTGAACGAGAAATTTGTCCGCTATAGGAAGAAGTATCCGTCCAGAGATGCTTAGTGTGCGAACTCGAGCCCACGATTCCACGTATATGGTTCGAAGCCTTGATATCTCGGGCTTGGAGCCCCTGCCGGATGCCCAGCGGAAACAATAAATGAAGAACCGGATGAATTTTGCTGCCAGTACCATGCACACAGCTACAGCTGGACCATTGCTGAGAATAATATCGGGGTGCTGGGAAGGGTACTGCGCGGGGAGGGGACGCTGATCCGGGTGCCGTCCTAGTAGAACAAGAAGACAAGCCCAAAAGCAGTGGAGAGTTGAGAAGGGCGCCGTCAAGTATGACTGATGTACCCGTCGTGCCCGTGGAATCGTGACGACTGTGTAATTATCGGCCGCTTTCTCGTTGTCATTCTGTTGCGCAATCTTCTCTTCAAACTCAACGGCTTTTTTAGCACTTAGGTCATCCCCAGAGCTCACGACATAGGTGCGGTAGGTGTAGACGGAATAGTCGAATTGGTTCTCTAGAATAGCCAGCATCTCAGCTGTGTGACCACCGCTACCTAGCATGACAAGGAGGTGGACAGGGGTGCCCCTTCGACGGACTCTGGGAAGCGAGGCATTTTGAGAAATCACTAGAGATACTAGGATGACCTAGGACAGCCAATGTTTAGTTTTGCATAAGTATTCCTTTTCAAAGCCATAGCTTTTGACGCACGAGAATGATGAGAAATCCAATCGCGCCTGTAAGGCCGAGTACCTTCAAGGAAAGGTCCCAGAGGGGCTGCGGAGTCGAAGCCATGATGTCACTCCAGCTGCGTGCTCGAGGGTGGATAGAGAAGGTAAGCGTTGCTATGGCGAAAGAGACATGATTCAATCAGGAAAAAGCCAAAGCAGAAAAGGGCGAAAAGGAAAGAGGGGGTCCACCGCCCTGATTCTTCATCAAGGGTAGTTTCCTTTCCTCCTAGGCAAATTGAAGCTGTCGCGTCCGCGCAACACGTGCTCCAAGTGGTCTGTGCAGCCCGCAACTAGTGCAACCTGGGGAATCTTGGGTTTATTTTCAAGTTTCCACCCTCCTCTCCCTTGCCATCAACAACAATTCGCGTCTTTTGGTTTTGCTCGGCAACTCTGCGCCTGTTAACATGTCATGGCGCTCTTCTCAAAACGTCTGACCTGCTTTTATTGCGGTCGGCGCGCTTCTCAGCCCGTTCGCGGGCTGGTCCGCAAATTCCACTGTGAACACTGCGAGGCTGATAACTATTTGGATCAGGTGCGCTTCGCGAGAAATAGGCCATCGCAACAACGCGATACTAATGACCTTTTGCTTTTAGAATGGAGACATCACAGACCCTCCGGCCGAGGATATTAATCGCTTGAATCAGGGCCCCGATGACTCGAGTCCAGCCCTCGAATCTACCGACTTTGCAGGATCCAATTCATTCTGTTCGAAATGCATTCGCAACCAGCATTTGTTCAGGTCATCGCTTGCTGCCTATTTCCCGCCCTCTGACGACCCGACAGATGCCGAATATGAGCGCGGCTACGCGCAATTCAAGAAAGGCCTCGAAGAAAGATACCCACAAGTTTGCGATGCCTGCGGACCCCGGGTGTTGGAAGAAATCCGCAAGAAAGGCTACGAAGCCAAGGCAGATCACCTACGTCGCATGATGGACCGCAGTCGAGCTAGCAAGACTTTACGACAAGCTAGGGATCGCAGCTGGCAGAGCTTGCTTGTTTACGCCGGGGCGTTTGGTTACTGGACGAGTGTTGGTGGTCAGCTTGCATGGGACGTTATGAGCATTTTGACCAGCCCGGATCCGTCTTTTGATCCTGACATGCCTTTGGATACTCCGGCCTCAGTGCTCTCCTGTGTGAGCCAGACAGCGAAGATTGGTCGTCTTCCCAGTGAATGCTCATTTGATCTCGCCTCAACTGCAGGATTCGCTCTCATCGCAGGACTTCTCTCCATCTGGTGGAATCCGAAGCTGCGTATGAAGGTAGAGGGTCGAGCTGGCAGATTTGCTGGGTTTGCTGAATATTACCAAGCACAGCTTATCACTCTCGTGGCTCGTTGCGTTTTCTGGGAACTGCTCAAGAACCCATCTGCAAGCGCTCTTAGACCCAGCCTCCCCCCAGCATTGCATTTATTCATGATCGCTTTCACACTGTTGTCAGTTGTGGTTTCACGTCGCGTCGTTGACTACAATACCCAGCCGTTGGTAGATTGGTCTGATAATTCCTGGGAGAAGCCTCTACGGAGCGGTAGAACATCTCCTGTTTCCGGCTCCAGTCCTTCGAGAGAGACTATCGTACCCAGACCTGCCGGTGGCCTACTCGACCAGCGGTTTCCTTTGGATAAGCTGGCTCCACGTTTGCCGACAGCAAGACCGCCGCCAGGTTTCCCTACTCCTCCCCCAGAAGTGGACGAGATGGAATGGACCCCATCAGCTGCTCAGCCTGTTCTCCAGCCGAAAGTTAGCGTCCACCGGCAAGAGCGGGCCTCTGTTTTCGACGGCCCGTCTCCTTTCACTGGCAGCCTTCCCCCGGCTCCCAAGCCGCCGGCTTGGAATCTCCGCAACCAGCCATCAGCAAAGCCCATTGAGCAAGTCGTTCAACCAAACCCATTTCACCGAGGTCTTTCGAACCCTCCAAACCAATGGCAACTGAAGGCCTCGAGCCCGGAACCCGTGTTTAGGCCCCCATCATTCTTCCCGACGAGCGATCTCAATACTTCTACCGGTCTAGAAACATTGTTTGAGCGTGCGTTCGACATTGACCCTGAAAGTCCCAAAAGGGAATGGAAGCAACCATCGCTCGATCAGAGGTCTTACTCTCCTCCTTCGAGTCAAATTGTATTCCAATACCTTCGACTCGCTCTGTTATTGGGATCTATGGCTGCCTGGACATTCTCTCAAACCCACCAACTTTCGATTCCCGGAAACTATGTTGAAGCCTGTGCTTTGGGAAGTGCCAGTCTTATTGCTGGCTTTGCTCTTTTGGAAGCAGTGAAAAGACCTCTGGCGCATTGGAATGGTATGGAGATCTTAGTCTACATCACTGAGCTCGCCGCGGCCGTGCATCTTGGGGCTCATTTGCCTCAAGCGTCGTATGAACGGGAATACTTTGACCGATATGGCAAATTGCTTCTTGTCTTCATGGCCGTTCAGGAGGGACTCGGGCTATTAGCTTCATACAAAGGTTCAAATCCTACGGATTCCGAACAGACCCAGGCAAACAACCCAATGTCTCCGCAGCCTGTTTCACCGCAAGCAGGATCTTCACAATTAGTGTCTCCAGCTCAACAAGCTCTTGCTTGGTCTCCCACTCATTCCACATTCGGCAGCCCCCCTCCAGCCCCATCCGTCACTTCGCACTCACAAGCTCCCTCTCTTTCCTTCTCCACGACTACCGGCAGCTCTAGCTTTTCCTCGGGTCTGTCATCAGCCTTACCGTCTGCTCCAAATTATCGAATCGCTTCATCTCAAAGCCACAATCGCTACCAGACAGCGCACAAGAATCCTCACAGCTTCACGATGAGTGATCTACAAGTGAACGATCCACCATCGGACTACGATCAAGACTCAGACACTGACACCGTAGCCACTACCACTACAACAATGACCGATGCCACCACCCGTAACATTCGGTACGGCCGACCTCCCAACTCCGAGTTTGGCTCAGGGTTTTCCCCGAGAAGGAGCGAGCTTGGGCCAGGTATCGGTGGTCTCAGTCTGGAAGATCGCCCTGCTTCTCGACGCGTTACTCGCAGTCAAACACAGCAAGGGCTAACGGGGCGAAGATTCCCAGGCCGTGCTGTTAGATGATTCAGTCGCCGCCTTTACCAGCTCATTTTTGATGCACTTGCGTTCATTTCCCCCCTCTGCAACAGAATGTTGTCTTGCCCTTTTCCCTTGTCTTTTTAAATTTGCATTTTTATTAAGCCGACATACTCTACTTTTGCTTTCGGTTTTATTAGGAGGAAGTTGGTCCAGCGAGTTTACATTCATAGCGGCGGCGAGCTCTTGTCTCTTTATCCTTGCCATTTTTTGAAGCCGTCTGGCATATTGAGCTCAGAGGTTATGATGTATATGATTTGACGATATGAGCTATGTGAATACACCCCAATTGATTCTGTGAATCAAGCAATCCTAATCAACTGTAATGAAACTGTCATGATTCCTTCCTGGTATATGCTCGTGCTACACAACCCTTCGAATCTACAAGGGCTATCACATCAACAACCAAAAATCAAGATTAGAAGTAGGCTTCCTCGATTACAATCTTGACAACACTTGTTCCACCCTTCCAACTCTCGTCACTCCGCTTTTAATTCACGGCTCATTATCTTTGTGCACCAGATTCTGCATGCTCAACATGAGAGCCAGCGATTTTGTCCGCATCTGCAGTGACAATCCCATGCTCGGGATCAGCTGCCTTGTGCTGAATCAACTCGGTGACGCCAAAGAGATCATCCATTTTCTCGAGTGACAAGCCTGTAGAAATCCGGTCAGCGATGCATATGATTTCTGAGAAATACTGCTAAACTCACCCTTAGTCTCTGGGATAAAGAACCACACAAAGAAGAACATGGAGAAGCAGAAGCATGCAAAGATGATGTAAGTACTGCGGGTTTGGAAACTCGAAGTCAGCAATCACGATGTCGACTAACAACAGTGCCCAGCGTGATACGTGAAACATACCCATAGCCATTCGCACCGACCGTGGCCAACATGACCGGCACAGCTCGAGCAACGACAAAATTAAACAACCATTGTGTCGCCGCACCAAAAGAAACATTAAGTGATCGGAGTCGAGCACTCGGGATCTCAGAGACATAGATCCAGCAGACAGGGCCCCAGCCAAACTGGAAGAAAGATGCAAAAAGGAAGATGCAAACAAGGGCGACGTAGCCGGCTGGAATGACTGGAGCTCCTCCCACTGGAGGGGCAATACGAACGTACAGGCCAATGTACAACATCGCTAGACCCTGGGCGATGGACGTCCAGAGAAGTGAGCGGCGACGACCGAGAGAGTCAGCAACGAAGACGAGGAAGACGCCGCAGCTGACCATTTTCACGATACCGTAGACGCCGGTTGCGAAAAGGTTGGTTGCATTGCCCACAATACCCAACTAGAAGGAGAATATACGTTAGACATTGAGACCATTCTCGTGGCTGCATGTTATGCTTCAGCCGAATGTGGAAGGGGAAGGTAGGCTCACGTTCTGGACTAGAAGATGTCAGCGTCCTTCCGGATACCACTTAAGAGTCGAGTTCAAACTCACAGATCTGGGGACTGTAGTAATTAATAGCATTTGTGCCGGTCATCTGCTGGCAGACCATCAAGAAGATCGATATCATAGCACGTTTACGATTACCAGCAATCAACCACATCTCCTTCATCAAATCCCAGAAACCGGAACCACCGATCAGCGCACGCTCCTGTTCCAGCTGGGCCGCGATAGCCTGGAACTCTTCTTCCACGTATGGGTGGTCAGGGGGAAGGGCTCGGACTTTTGACAAAGTCGCGCGCGCCTCTTCCCACCGGTCTTGCTTGGCCAACCAGCGAGGCGATTCATTGCAGAAAAGCATTCCGAAAAAAAGGAGTACTGCGGGCAAGGCCTGCATTGCGAGGGGAACAAGGTACATAGCTGAGCCCTTCAGATGCAACAGACAGCCATAGTTGATCCAGAAAGCAAGCATAATTCCCATTGTGATGAAGAGTTGATATAGGCCAGTCAGACCACCACGAATAGCGCGTGGTGCGTTTTCTGAGACGTAAAGGGGGTTGATCATTGAGGCAGAGCCAACGCCAAAGCCGGTGATGAGGCTTTTGGAGGGTATCGTTAGTAAAAAATGCTTCTTGAGGTCCGAGATCCGGAAATGCCATGATGACCTTACCGTCCAATATACATTGCCTCAAGATGACCACTAGCGGCTACTTGCATAATGACACCGAGGATTCCGAGAACTGCTGCACCAAGTAGGGCATACCTTCTTCCCCATCGATCGGCCGCAGGGGAGGCTATCAGGGCTCCGAAGAAACAACCTGCCTGAAGAGTGGAGACGATGTTGGCAGATAAGTTGGCCTGTGCAGTCTTGCTTAGGCCCGTCAAGCCGTATTTGCTACAATAGGCAACTAGATGAGCATGCATGGCAGCCAATGGAGAACAAGTTCAAGAGAGCAGATGGAAAGATGGCAGGCTTACGCTTTGAAGCCTGACATGGTCAAGACTCCCCCGATGATCCCAGAGTCCATCCCAAAAAGCATCCCGCCAAAGCATGCCTGTTCATATATCAGCTCCAAAAATAAATGGCTGTTCTACTCAGAGGTACTGACAGAGCAAGCCAGCGCATAGACTCTCCATCCGTAGATCTCCTTAGGATCAGTCCTCATCGCCTCATTGTGGACGATCTTTTGAAGGAACCACGACATATTGAAAGTGTAGCCCTTTGCAAGATCAAAAGAAACAAGATAATTATGGAAATATAGGCCAGCTATGTGCAAATGTGGGTCAAAAGTGTTGATTTAAGTCAGTCCATGGTAATCATCTTGAGAAGCCCGATTACCGTCGGCTACTGATATATCTCGAGCTCAGACTGCGACGCTGTCCATAGAAGGTGTCATCCGCACCAGCTTCGTTCTTGGCTCTCTCATTCAGCCTATAGGAACGAGAAGAGAACGCAGTCAAGGCGAGCAAATGAGGGGGAATACCTCCACGAATCCGAGCCAGTGTTGAATAGCCAAGAGATCTTGGTCACCACATGGTCAGACATGGCCAAAGCGAGAGCTGGTGTGCTTTGTGTAGTATGCACCCCCAGCTCTGGGCGGGTGGGGAGGTCGGGAGATGGGGGCACTGGGGTTAAAGTTCAGGGTGCAACGGGCAGGTCACAACCCCATGGGGATGGGTGGGATGCGATCTTAGATACGACAGTGACCCGCATTGGCCAATGCTCGGCAAACATCACTGAACGGTGGCTGAATACGTGGAAATAGCCGGTCAGTGGAATATCCTTGCTTGAAAGGGTATCGCACCACCATGCGGGGAAGGACTTTCAGCCCGTCTTGGCAGTCAGATGGTTGTTCAAGATTGAGGATATTTGGATGCTAAGCGAAGATAAGGTAGAGCTCAAGTACTAACAGAAAGTAGCCTCGCGAGAACCATCGAAATCAATGGTAGGTGTTCTTAAGAGGTAGAGGTAAGTGAGGATCTATATCGGGTACAGTGCGGTTTCTATATCCGTCGGAATTCCACTCGTATGCAACTCGTTTCGAAAAATCTGTGATATCACGAGAGACGGCGTGGGTTGATAATATTGATGTAAGCCGAGTCCTGGACAGTGAGACTTGCAAAAGTCAGATCGCATATATGACAGTCACAGTGATTTTGCCGTGGAGGCGTTCCCTTAAAGGCAAGCATCCAAGACTGGGCATTTCGTGATAAGCGGAAAATCTCTGCTCCACCAATTGAACTAGCGACCAAGATGCAGGTACAAGATATTTAGAAAGACATATGGTGCTATCATTGATTATTTATGTGGCGGTAGTAATAGATGTGTACGGTCTGACATGCTTTCAGTCGGGTCCTTGTACTGAGGAGCGATATGGGCCGGCCGTGGAACTAAGTTGCTTGCAGCTGATAGCTACAATATATACGTTGAAGACATTGATGGCATCGGTTTGAAAGCCTTTGAATATCTTGACTTGTGGAAAGGATGGAGTTTGACGGGCATAGATGCGTCTGAATACGAAGCCACCGCTGAATAGGCGTATGGGTACGATACATTAATGTAGGGTGACATTAACGACACGACAGAAAAGTTCATGGCACGACCAGGGTAGTCCTAATAAGGAAACCCCCCTTTCAATACAAAATGCTACATTCGAAATTCACAGAATACCTACCGAGTCATTATGTATAATTCATATTAATACTTCTCGTTAATATTTTTAGCGACTGTATACGCGACCTTGTCTATTTATCCCTATAATAGACTAAGTTATTATTCTACTCCCCCTCCTACTATCACCCTTTTTACGGTCTTTTCTAAGGTCTTTCTAAGATTTAGGCTTATACATACATAAGGACTCTATCAGTATGTAAATCTCGTATGTAGCATTCTGTATTGAAGGGGTGGCGCTCCTGGTTAGGACTGGCCTCGTCGTGCCATGAACTTCTCTGTCGTGTCGTTGATGTCACCATATAATGTACAGTAGCTAGACAATCAGCTAATATAATACAAGTCACACACTGCGGTATCATTGCCCTCCGAGCAGATCTCCCAGATAATCTGCCAGCTCCTGCACAAGCGCTTCGTCTCCACCGTCGGTCCCGGCTAAGCCATGGCGAAGCATCTCTGTCCAGCGCTCAACGGTTATCTCATGTAGCTTCTGACCGTTCAAGACCTGATGCACACGGCTAGCCTGGTCAGAAGCAACCGACGCATCCGAAGAGATGGAGACCTTGCTTTCTATTATAGCTCCGTGTTTGAAACGGAGGAACACGCGTGTCTAACTACTATTAGCAAAGCACAAAGACTTGCTGATTACCATATTGAGGACTCACCGAAGAGGGAAGAGTTGCTGGCAACGGTGCACGCTCACGAGGATCATCCTCGGTAGGATACGTGGAAAAGGTGAATTGCGGTGTTTGAGTGTACTTCCACTCCAGCGACTGCCATCCTGTTAGTAACCCGTACGAAGATACCACAATCCCGTACAACTCACCCGCAACTCCGCAATTCCTTTACCAATCTCCGGTTCCTGCTCTCCTTGAGCATCGCCCACGGTTCCCATTACCCAGCTATCGCCGGCAAAGATCTCAGGCTCGCCGGCAAGTGCACGTCGTGCCCGGCGGACAACGTCAGCGTGGACACCATACATTCGGGCAAACTCCTCCACCACACTGTCCATCACCGCCTGCATGGAAAAGAAAGAGTCCGCCAGCGCACTCGATACATTTCCAACGGGCGACCGAACACTCTCGACACCTTTCGCCTGGATATAGCCCCGCGCGGGAGAACGCAGGAAACGACCCAAGTCATGGATATTGGGCGAATCCAGCAAGCAGGTGCCGTGATGCAATGCTCGGTGGCGGGTCAGCTTGAAGGCCGACCCGGATACCTTTCGGAAAGGTGCCTCATTGCTGTCCTCATTTGTCTCAGGGGGCGTCATAACAATATCATGTCGGGTATTGACACTCGTGTTCACTGCACCAATGCGGTGCAGCGCCCGAACCACCATCTCTGCATGCTTATCGCGTGTGAAAGTGGTGCGCGGCGAGATCACACTGTAATTGAGGTTTCCCTCATCATGAAATACGGCTCCACCTCCCGACCTCCGCCGGACATAGACGGCAGCATCGTCCTGACCTGCTCCAGGCCGACGGTCATTGTAAAGTGATCGTAAATCTGTCTCCAGCCACGGGTTCTGGTTGCGACCAATGACCACACATGGTCGATTTATGTATAGGAATAGGATGCTCGAGTCGGCCGGAGCATTTTGAAGAAGGAAGTGCTCAATTGAGAGGTTGACGTAAGGGTCGGTCGAGAGCGACTGATAGATTTGGTGCTCAGATGATGGGCGACGGGCGAGGTCTGAGAAGCAATCAAGTGAGTATGACGAATTGTAGCGGACGTGTCTAACGCTACCGCGCAGAGACGAGGCAAGACATCGTCGGACGAGCATTTGGAGCGGAGCAAGGGGAGATTGGCATCATTTGAAATATCGCAAAGCGCGCGGCCGATAGTCGGTGGCGCTAGGCCAGGATAGGAAACTGTCGATGAGTCGATTTTCGGCGGCGTCGGGTCTCTTACTTTTTTTTGTGTCGCAACCATCATTCCAGTCCCCTTAGCCATATCCATTTGATCCTGCTGTTTCGGTTGATTTCGGGGTATCTCACTCATATTTATCTCTTCTACTTCTTATCTACCTTTCGCGTCTGAACTGTTTGGTTATTCCCCGCCATCATGTCGACGTGGGGTGAACATTTCCGAGTCACCACGTAAGTTTGCCCCTCCGCAGCAACACAGCGCCAACTGCTCACAACGTCTCTTCCAGCTATGGCGAGTCTCACTGCCGCTCGGTCGGCTGTATCGTCGACGGCGTGCCTCCCGGTATGCAGCTCACCGAGGAAGATATCCAGCCCCAAATGACTCGCCGCCGCCCCGGCCAGAGTGCTCTCACAACCCCGCGCAATGAGAAGGACCGAGTCGAGATCCAGTCAGGTACAGAGTTCGGAGTCACTCTGGGTACACCAATTGGCATGATTGTCCGCAATGAGGACCAGCGCCCAAAGGACTACGGTGGCAGCACGATGGACCTGTACCCCCGCCCCAGCCATGCCGATTTCACCTACCTCGAGAAGTATGGCGTCAAGGCCAGCAGTGGCGGTGGCCGTAGTAGCGCCCGTGAAACCATTGGTAAGTGACCATTCCTTCCTGCAAAATGAGATATTGACACAGAACTAATTACCATTCGCTCAGGTCGTGTCGCCGCCGGCGCTATCGCCGAGAAGTACCTCAAGCTTTCGCACAATGTCGAGATCGTCGCCTTCGTTTCCTCCGTTGGCAACGAGCACCTCTTCCCCCCAACCCCCGAACACCCTACCGCCTCTACCAACCCTAAGTACCTGAAGCTCCTCGAGACTATCGACCGCACAACGGTAGACAGCTTCGCCCCTGTCCGCTGCCCAGAGACCGAGGCCTCCGCACGCATGACCAAGGTCATCGAGCAGTTCCGCGATGCGCAGGATAGCATCGGTGGTACTGTCACCTGCGTGATCCGTAACGTGCCCGTCGGCCTGGGTGAGCCGTGCTTTGACAAGCTTGAGGCGAAGCTGGCCCACGCGATGCTGAGCATCCCCGCCACCAAGGGCTTCGAGATTGGCTCTGGCTTCGGCGGCTGCGAGGTGCCCGGTTCCATCCACAACGACCCCTTCGTTGTCTCCGATAATCAGCGTCTCACCACGAAGACCAACAACTCCGGTGGTGTGCAAGGCGGTATCTCCAACGGTGCCTCGATCTACTTCCGCATCGCCTTCAAGCCCCCGGCGACTATCGGCCAGGCCCAGAACACCGCCACCTACGGTCTGGAGGAGGGTATCCTCGAGGCCAAGGGCCGCCACGACCCCTGTGTCGTGCCTCGTGCCGTGCCAATCGTTGAGGCCATGTCCGCACTGGTTATCATGGATGCTCTGATGGCTCAGTATGCTCGCGAGAGTGCCAAGAACCTCCTTCCCCCTCTGTCCACCACGTTGCCCACGAAGCCTGCTACCGCTCCTAGCGGTGCGTAGGGGTTTTACAGTGTGTTGAGTCATCGATGTGGAGATCAGGCGGGAAAGCCAATAATGTTTCATTGATGTAACCATGAAACATCTTGATAGATAGTATATTCTAGTTGTGTGTTGTGCTGCCTGCTGGCTCCTTCACTGTTCCTGTGTGTTAGAGAGCTCTGGGCTCGGCGTTGATATATTCAAAGTCCGTGTGGACTAGAGACAAATTGTTGAATGAAATGCATGAGCAATGATTATGAATAACTGTTCCAAAGTCTTCTTTCGGCGGTTTGAATTTTCCATATTGATGACTTCTATCTTGATGAGATTGTTGAAATTGACTCGTATTGCATGTCTGCGATCCCCTTCTCCTCAGCTGAAGAGAAGGCCGCCCCCCTAGTTACTCACTCTCTTCGGTATTCTTTAACTATTAAAGGGGCTTTATTATCGAAGCGAGCCCGAGTTTATAGCCTCCCGAAATTCTGTAGTCTATAAATGTAGCACAAATGACAAGTAACCAGAAGACGTGGCCTACTACCAAGCTGTACGATCGGCCACAAGTCTAGTCCAGTCCACAAAGTAGAATTTTATTTTTGGAAAAGAAGCGACTTTGCATCCATTAAATGCAGAGAAGCAATACTAATAAAACAAGGATGATCCTTTTCACCCCAATCGTCGCGCTCGTCAGATATATCATCAAGAATCAAATCTGTGCGATGTTGCAACAGCCGGGTTGACTATTATGAGTGCTTACAGAAGGGGTCAGCAGAGCTGAAATTCAGGGCTCATGGCCACCACGACATGACTTACTACATAGACCATCCCTCCCAGGACTAGATTGAGCGGTAATCATGGTTCGGGCACTGGAAGTGTGGCATAATATGCCATTGCCTTCTCATTTGCCTCCTTTGTCATTGGTCCTTCTTTGACCAGCTCGCCTAGCAGCTTGAAGTAGTTGATATAGAACGCCGGGGTGATAGTGCTGAAGAAAATGGACTCTTCATCGGTTGGATTCGAAAACGTATGGGGGCTCTTCGTTGGCACAACAACATAGTCACCGGCTTTGGCATCAACATCGTGCTTGCCTGGGATATGGAATCGAACGGTGCCCTTTGTTACAAGAAATGTCTCATCATGCATTTCATGCCAGTGCGGGGGAGGACCCCGTGTTCGTGGGGGAATAGTCAATTCCACAGAGCTCAAACGCATGTCTAATTTATGCGTGAGAATCTGTGCTTGTCTCCGATAACCTTAAGAGAAGCTTACCAGTGTTCGATCCATCCTCCATAACCCTCAGCTTCATACCTCCAAGGGAGATGATCTCGCCGGCCTTAACCGGAACAAAGTTTATAGGACGGTTTGGAACTTCCATTGTAGTTGATTTGATCACCGAAACAGTGATAGTCAGTCAAGGGCATTAGGTGTTATATATTTGTCTTTGTCCCTGTACCAACGGAAAACCTCGGCATTCGGGCTCGAATAGATGCGAATTGACAGACGTTTAGCGGTGCGCCTGGCTAGAATTCAATGTCAAGTCATTGGGGAGCCTTGTCACGTCAGTTATTCCAAGCCGGAGATAGAGCTGATGGACCGATAGCTCCGGTGAGCCTTATGAGCAGATCTTTGGGCTGAGGCGCTGCCAAACAGATCCAAATCTCAAGACAATAATATAACGCCCTTAACATGGTTCACAGCTACCAATCTATCACCACTCTTGTCTGATGAGAATTATAGCCATAAGGCTAAGCATTGCCTTGGCTTTGAGTCCAAGAAAGTATGTTAATTTCTCGAGTCACATATTCCACCCAGCTACACGATCCGTCACCTTCAGCAAAAACAGCGTTGGCGCCTACGGAGCTTCATTAATATCCAGTATCACTCGCAAAACCCGTTTTTTGGATCATGGGATTATTAGACTGTTGAAATTGAGCGGCAGAAATCTAGATCATGTATCTACTGCTTTGGGGGCTGCTCTGAGTGCGACTCTACCCTAGCATGGGATTATTGGGGTTTAGGTATGTAGGTCTGAAAATCCTGGCCGGGGATCTACTTTACTACCTGCCACACAGGGGCCTTAGCAACAGAGGTGGCTGCACACTAGGTAACAAGCTAAGTGCCTTTCTTCTGTTCTAATCAACATCACGAAAACTGACCCCATTTGAGGAGCGTAGTCGTATCTATTAGAGCCCTTACATAACATATTCCAAAATTTGGATTGAGGAGAAAAACGTCTATAATACCTGTAGCAACGCAAGGCTAGTGGATTGATTGCAAAGAAAAGGAAAGGAAAGGCAAAAGCATTCACCCGCCCTAAACTTCTCCCGGATACCTTCCTATCACATCTGTTCCCCTTTACTAGATCCTAGTATCTGCCTAAATGGACGTAGAGATTGCATTGCTGATTGCTTATTGCCTACCGTGGGACCAGGCTAGTACCGAAGACGAATATAGTAAAGATTTATCATAATGTCTGTACAGCGTGACGCGGTCTTGCGGTAAAAGACACAATCCTCTATATCACAGTATCGGCGGCAAACGAGGTATTCGAATAGAAAGGGACCTAAGGCAACACAGATCATGATCCTAGGCAGTACAAAATGAGTGGTCCATAATATAAAGTCGAAGTGGAAGGGGGGCTCGTACATGGCATTAGACTTATACTCAAAGAAACCGATTCTTATCAAAAAGCGCTCCAGCCATGGGTGTTGAGGACGGGGAGGGTCATCCTCCGCGGTCATTGTTTCTTGGGCTAGTGCTGGGACATCGGGAGACGGTTTTGAGTTCATTCTCAATCCTAGAACGCTCTGTAGACTAGGCGAGGCTTGGAATAGAGAATTGCTGGAATGAAAGGTGTTTTTCAAAATCTTTTTTAAGAAGGAGCTTTGGGAAGGAGTTGGAATTGAGCGGGAGCCTACATTCACTAGGCGAAACTTCATTTAGAAGAGGGATGTCTTGGAAATTCTTAGCAATTAATAATGGGGCAGATCAAAGATCTGCGATGCAATGAGAGCGCAGCGTTAGCTCAGAGGCTCGTCACTGATAAGGGCCATCCGGTCGAATCGCTCTTAGGGGATATTGAGCCTGAAAAAAATAACCGCGTACTGACTGTCTAGTATATATGCGACTAAGGCTGTTAGACTAGATAAACTTGATATTAATGACACGACAGAAAAGTTCATGGCACGACAGGGCTAGTCCTAAGGAGTCACCCCCTCTTCAATACAAAATGCTACATAGTACCTGCCGAGACATTATGTATACATAATCCTATATCATAACGCTTCTCGCTAGTATCTTCAGCGACTATTTACGCTGGCATGACGTGAATTTTGTTTATCTATCTTTTTTCAGATCTATGCGTATATAGGTGAAGTAGATAGCTATCAAAAACCTTAGGAATGACGTTAGAAAAGATGTTAGAAAAGATGTTAGAAAAGATGTTAGAAAAGATGTTAGAAAAGAATTTAGAAGAGATGTTAGAAAAGACCTTAGGAAATGGTGATGGTAGGAAGGGACGTAGAATAAGGGGGCGTTTACTGTTAGGACTAGCCTTGTCGTGCCATGAACTTTTCTGTCGTGTCGTTAATGCCATCCTTATTCTACTATAAGATCTATGAAATGAATCATGAATCCCTCAAATACCGTGAATGCGTTGAGAGTAGGCCCGGGTAACTGTAGATCTATTGATTGTGATGATATCCTAGGTTAGAGTAGATAGACGGGAGAGGCCAGGCTCTTGGGGAGTATGCTAGACAACTCACTTATGGCTATGCACCACTTCAATTCTCTCCGTGTATGAGATTAAGCGACGCAGTGGTGTTTCGTAAGTTTAAATCCCGATCAAACTTCAAGACTTACTCATCGGGCATGCTTCGAAAGACAAATCGAGAGATACTGACTAGGCTATGTCTTTTCCCCCAGCCCTTATCTCAATGACTTGAACTACTACTGTACCACCTAGAATGTAAAGCTAGTCCAGCACCGCGGTAGCGAGGTGGAATCATGTCACTCCATTGGAGCTGCCCCACCGAGGCAAGGCCAGCCCGTGCCTTGAAATTAGAGCGCCTCCCACTTTATCGTAGATTAAAGGTTTTTGGTCTCCATTCACAATGATGCAAGGTAACTGTTACTATAGGCTGTGAATGTCGATTGCGACTCCACTGGTGCAGTGTTTTTGGCCATCCTACAAGACGATACCACTTATCGACGCGCAATTTATTTTGCCCGGCCCCTCTCCCCCGCCGTTGCCCCCGCAACGCCGTTGATCGCATATTGATCTGGTGCTCGGCACTCTATTTGTCTGGCCCCCGTCCACTTTCTTTGTTGAGGGGGCCATTCTAGGCGTCAGCCATCACACGGCCGAGCAGGCTCATTGGTGTTTTCCAATCGCCATCGATGGTCCAGGGCTGCTTCGGCCCCGATCTGGCCGGATTTACACCGGCGATTACGACGGCGTGGCTGGTCAAGGTTGGAGTGTGTTTACTTCCATAGGTTGCAGGCGAGTGGAGAGCACAGTAGACTTTTGGACGTAGTCTTGTAGGCCAGCCCCAGGTGCAATCAACCATCGCCATCATTGCATCGCTCGTATTTGTTTCCTCTCTCACGCTGCCACGAATCCTTCCAAGACGACCTGAAGTCATCACCTATCAATAAATTTCCAAGCGGTATTCCAGCTGTCCCTTGCCAAACAGACTGGTCGCCTTGCCTCTGTCAACCGCGTGGCATCATGCTTGCCGATCCTGGAATGTATCGCTTGCCTTGATTGTGTCTCAGATTACCTTCGCAAACGCGCGATGGAGCTCCGTCGCCGCTCCAAGCGCAGTCCATTCTCCTGCGCCGTACTGCTCCTCGGCTTCCTCAATTTCACTACCGCCATTCCATACACCCCATCCTCCATCTTCCTCTCTCCATCACACAATGACTCCCTTGCCTACCTGCTGCAGCCTAGCAGCTCCACCGAGGGCAAGACCGAGTTCCTGTCGCTGAACATCTCCACGAACCTCGACTCCCAAAACCCCACTTACCATACCTTGCTCGCAGAGACCCCATTCCAGAGTACCAAGCAGAACTCGACCTTTGTTCCCGTCATTGACGACCGCGGCATCATTTCAGTCTACGCAGGCAACTGTCACCATGGATCGGAGACCGACACCCTGTGGCGCTTTCAGCCCGACAACACCAGCTCGATCGGCAATGGATCCTGGACGCAGTTCGCCGTGAACTCGGAGGAGGACAATTCAAGACCGAATTACCTGGCTGCTGGTTTCTCATTCGTACCCAACAACACGACTGGAACTATATTCTACTCGTTTGGGGGGATGTGTCCCTTTGCAAACAGCACGGACGATACCTGGGTTTCCGCGGCAAACTATTCGCAGTCCATGGTTGTTATGGATCCTGATTCGGATAGCGACACCGAATACAATGCTGCGATTACGGGAGACCGCGCACCGCCTGTCCGCGAGGCAGGAATGGCTGTCGTTCCACTTCCAGCAACGACTTCGCGGACCCAGACCCAACAAGACTTCCTGTTTGTCGGCGGCCATACACGAGAGGCCTTCCTCAATATGTCCCAGCTCGCGATTTTCTCGGTACCGCAAGAAAGCTGGACTTTCATCACCGTTACCTTGGATCCCAAGTCTAGGACGGAACTAGCAGTGCGAGATGCCGTCACGGTAGAGCCTCGATCTGGACATGCCGTCGTTCTGTCGAAGGATGGGACGAAGGCCTATGTGGTTGGAGGCTGGGTCGGAGACACCTCTACGCCTGCTGATCCTCAATTTGCAGTCCTTCATATTGGGGAAGAGTATGGCGGCAATGGTGAATGGGCCTGGACTGTCCCCTCCTCCGAAGGAGTGGGGATTCCCGAGGGAACCGGACTATTTGGTCACTCGGTAGCAATGCTATCTGGAGGCGTGTTGATGATTGCCGGAGGATACAGCATTCCCAAACAATCGTCATCAAAACGTGCAATGTCTCTGGCAGAACGTAATTCCCAGGTCTATCTCTACAACACTACCTCAAGCAGCTGGGTGACTTCCTATTCAAATCCTTCTGCCAGCTCTACGTCTACAGCAGCATCTCATCACCACGCGCTATCTTCCGGTCAGAAGGCTGGACTCGGAGTTGGGCTAGGTCTTGGAATACCTCTTGTCCTCGCAATTGCATTCTGTGTATGGAGATACCATCGGAAGCGCACTTTACGAAGCAAGCGAGACTCACAACTTCGTGAGCTGGCCCTGGGCGCTGAACGGGCTCACTTCTGGGGTCGAGATGAGCGCCATCAGGCAAGCAGTATCCGGAGCTCGCAGATGAGCGAGAAACAAGACCCAGTTCCCGCGTATCCCTGGTCTGCCAATCGCAGTGTCATCTCGCGGCCTGCATCATGGACAGACTCTGGCGATGGAGCTGCAGAGAGGACCGGTCTGCTGACGGACTCTTCCGGTAGTCCAACCAAAGGGACACGCCCTATGAGCCAGCAAAGATCGTACCGCCCGTCCAGCTACGCCGATTACCGCCGTAGCGATAACACGAGCGAGATTCACCCAATTGACGAGCGCGAAGAGGACGAGGCAATGTTTCGGGAACGCCTCATGGCAACAATCCCGAAGGAAACAAAGCCTGCCATTCAGGACACGGATGATCCATTTGCAGATACCCCATTTGTAACCCCCCGGACCACCATCTTTGGTGTTGGCCTAGGACCATTCTACAGCCGACGAAAGGATAATGGCTCCGTATCAGACGGACGTGCCTCTCCCGCTGGGAAGAGTGACCGAACATCCACTAACCTCTCTGACTCCTCGGCCTTCTCCTTCTGCTCCGCCACAACTAGGCCCACCGGGCATGTCTCCCAGGCTCGAGGCGTGCTTGTCGAACGGCCATTGAGCTGGGCCAGCAGCGGTGGTCGCTCTGCGGACCAGCTTGCAGCGGGGTCGACAAATGGCGATGGGGAGGGAGTAAATGCCCCTTCGATAAAATCCTTCTCAACGGATTCCTACTCAACCGCCCAAACCACCTTCTCCCACCGGCAGGCCGAGAATGAATCTCTCCTACACGATGGAACGGAAATCATCACCCCTATAACCCCAACCGAATCCTCGCCCTCCAAACTCCCACCGGGGTCCAAGCCCAGAGCGTCAGACTGGATGCTCAACACGGTCCGCCGCGCTTTAACTCTCACCCGTCGTAGCGGTCCATCCACCCAGCACGATGACCAGGTCGATGAAACAGCTTACCTAGCCTCAGGCATCGACAGGCGCAGCACTTTCCTAGGCTCCGGTCCCACGCCTATTGCCAGCAGCACTACTACACCTCGCCGCGCAGTGAGTGCTTCTGCAGAACTTTTCCGCCGCAAACAAGGCGCGAAGGACTGGAACGCGAAGAATCGCCTGTCCGAGGGACCCCTCGTCATGCCCCGTGGTACGCGCGATGACCTCTATATTGGGGCACCGGGTTATCTGGGCAATGACGAGACTTGCGACGAGTACGAGGATGACTGGGATGTCGAGGGTGCGGCGGAGGGTCGCAGTGTGCAGATGACGTACACGGTGCCTCGTGAGAAGTTGCGGGTTGTCAATGCTTCGGCTCGGGATATGGATAATATCTCGGAACGATCTATCAGTGGGGGGTTTCGGCGTATCAGCGACTCGATAAGTCATCGACGAGTTAGTCGTTAGAGCGGCTTGAGTTTGTCTTGTGCTTTATTGACTTGGTCTGATCGGGTTCACTTTGCTTTCTGTCTTCTGCCCTTTCTGCTCTTCTCTTCTGACTGTACACTTCGTTACCCAAATTCCCTCCGAGCAACAGCCCGAGGTTTTACAAGATTGTACACAAGACCTTGATTTTGACGTTCTCACGGCTTTGACGATCACTGATTTGATTACTTTTTGGATAGCTGGCGCCTTTGATATGTTTTCTTCAACTGTACCCTTCTGTTTATCATGACTTGTTTCTCGTTTACCTCCGTCGTGTGTACTTTTTTCGTTCGTTACTTGATATCCACAAGGCTTTTTGGTTGCACTCTATGATGCTGATGTGATGCTGTTTTTTCGGTGCCAGAAAGGATTCCCGATGTTACTATACGGGACCTTGGAGATTTCTTGGCTTTGTTTTGAGATAGGGCTTGTCTAGCTGACTGCTTTAGAAATAAATTTGAACAATGATGATTCCTAAATTTATACATAGGTGACTGATTAAGTTCACCAGCCATGCCATGACTATGGAGAGAGCCTCGCGAAGTAGCCTTCAGTCTCTATCGTTCTACCCTGACTTATATGCATATTTTTGCCCACTAAATCAATCAACCATGCTTCTTTCTAGCTGAGAATTGGATGTCTTCAGTCACAGCGATGCATATGATTTCTTAGAGATACTGCTAAACTCACCCTTAGTCTCTGGGATAAAGAAACACACAAAGAAGAACATGGAGAAGCAGAAGCAGGCAAAGATGATGTAAGTACTGCGGGTTTGAAATTTATCCCCGTCGGTGATTCTGATTCTGTGGTGGTTTCACCATGAATGGCTACTAATCGACAGCGCCGCGTAGAGGCCCAGAAAAATTTGCTGTCGGTATGATTGCACCCTCACTTGGGGTGCAATTATAGGTGTCGAACGCGGGAGAATGATTCAAACGTAATCTTCTCCTTACTGCCATTTCAGTAAAGGCTGATCAAGCGTTATGATTAAATCAGGCATTCAATGGTTGCAGAGGTCACCTTCGTTTCCTCATGCAAGCGTGCTTCGCACGAAGAGAACCGTGATATTTCGACGCATGGATATAGCAATTCTGGCAAACACGTAATCGGTCTAGGCAATTTGTGCTTTTCTCGAAGAGACCTAAGGGGTCCCTAGACGGTTTCCTAGATAGTTTCCTTGACGGTCTTCTGGACGGTCTTCTGGACGGTCTTCTGGACGGTCTTCTGGACGGTTTCCCAGACGGTCCACGTTACTAGGCCTACGCTTGACGGGCGTATAGAAAAAACCAGGTCTGCAGTAGTTGGCCTTAGCTAAAAATGGGTTTTGAGCAACTTGCTTCTAGTCCGCCGTATGCATGGCTCGGACCGACCATGGCCGGCAGACTTGCCCGCATTGGCAACGCTCCGCGATGCTCATGCAGGCCGCCCGCGAGCTCCAAGCTGCTTTGTCGGCTGCTTCGTCGGCTGCCCCCGGCCCTTCGAAGGGGAAGCCCAAGAGGGGGGGGGGGGGGGAAAGGCCCCGCGAGGGGAACGAGACCCCTCCCCCTAAAAGTAAGTTAATATCGCGTGATGAGGAAGATTTAAACAAAGATGACTACAATCAGAATGATGTGAAGAGTATGACTGCGACGAGGATGACTATAACGTGCTGACATGGATTAGAAAATCAGCCTCCCAACAAGAAGTGGCCGACTCCCACCAAGGAGCTGTACAAGAGGGTCTCCAACGAGGAGATCGACAAGGAGCTGAAAAAGCTCGCTGACCTTTGTGGTGCCACCCGGGAGAAGCTGTCTCGCCTGGAACGGCGTGTTCGCCTCCTGGTGGAGATCCGAGCAGATCCTGCTCGTCAGGCTCTGCCCGAGGGCGACAAGGAGGAGATGTGTAAGGGCTCATGGATTTATTTTGCCGCCGATCCTCGCTAATTTATTACAGTAGATGCTCCCCCCACCCCCCGCCCATGCCGCCAATCCCTCCCTCCCCCGCGGCCCTCCACAGCGAGGTTAAATTTCGCCCTCCCCTTCGGTTTCCTGTGCCGCTATCAACCGGCGCATCTCGAGGATTCGACTTCCCCCGTTCCTGGTGCCGCCCTCATCCGGCGCCATCCTCTTGGATACGACTCTGCCTTTTTTCCCTTGCGCCGCCGACATCCGCAATACCGGTTCGAAGACTCGCCTGCTAGTCTTCCTTTTCTCTTTTTTAACCATGCATAGATATTTCGCATGTAGTTCTCACTGATAACTACGCTAGAAGGCCAATAAAATCTCCTTCCGCATGCTTAATCAGTCCTCTGACATTGACAAAGTAGAATATACTGCTAGCGCCTCTACTTGGAAGAGGTTCTCCTAAAGGTCTCCAAGTCGCGAAGCTTCCCCAGAAGACCGGTATCTACCTCTTGATGGCCGTTCGGTTAGCCATCGCGGAAGGTGGTTATATCGGATCAGCTTCCGGGGAGAAGGGTATTCAACGGCGTGATGAAGACCATGATGCTGGGGCTAAACCTTTCTCGAAGCGGACTGGTTCCTTATACGATCTACTTCGCCAGATAGATGTGGAAAAGGCTAATCGGGTTTTGGTAAGTTTTGCTTCCGAACTACCTGATCGACAGCACCTTATCTTGCTCGAGCGTGTTCTTACCGTGTGGTTCTCGACTTATAAAGAGGGTGACATTAACGACACGACAGGAATATGGCACGACGAGGCTAGTTGTAATGAGGAACCCTCCCTTTTGATACAAAATGCTACATTCGAAATTCACAAAATACCTACCGAGTTATTGTGTATAATTCGTATTAATACTTCTCGATAATATTTTCAGCGACTGTACACGAGACCTCTATCTATTTATCCCTATAACAGACTGAATTATTCTTCTACTCCCCCTCCTACTATCATCCTTTCCAATGGGCTTTTGAATGGTCTTTTCAAAGGTCTTTTCTTAAGGTCTTGTCGATGGTTTTTTCAATCGTCATTTTAATAGTCTTTTCTAAGATCTTTTCTGCTAATATATACATAAGGACTCTCTAGTATTTGTGAATCTCGAATGTAGCATTCTGTATTGAAGGGGTGGCGCTCCTCATTAGGACTACCCTTATCGTGCCATGAACTTTTCTGTCGTATCGTTAATGCCATCCTATAAAGAACCACAACAGGACGGCCCTTTCTCGACAAGAGAGAGCTGGAGGATGTACAAGAGCATTCAATCTGCAATTGACATCCCCTCGGCTCCTGAATGGGAACCCCTCAGTGATGCTTTTCAGCTTTTGCAGGGTGCTCCGACCCCCGCCGTGCCTACGGATGAGCTCTATTGCCGGAATCCAAACTGCGGACGGCAAGGGCCTGCATATGAAGTATGTGACACGGGGCCATTGCAAAGGTCTAAACCATGACAGAGACATGAATCCTCTGTTGTCCAATGATTATACGAGCAGACAATCGGAAAAAGCCATCTGAAACTGAAAAACAATGGTCGAGGGCGATGTTGATAAGGGTCAACATTAAGCGTGTGCCAAGAGCGCGGCCCCAGTGGTGGGCCCACTTGGCATGGTTAGTTGCTCGTCTATCTTGTCAGACCCCCCCAGCTCGTCTTTCATCTTCATTCTACTTTCCTCTCAAGACCAATTGGAACTAGAAATCTAATCAAAAACTCTTATTCTTTCAAGTATGTTCCCCCAGATCTGGTATCTGCTGGTAAATGACCTTCTCCCCGTGGCCTTTGTTACCGCCAAGCCAGACTACGCCGTTGGCTTTGAGGGGTAAGATCCATACACGAATCCTCCTGTACAACTTAAACCTGAATTGACAATTCAAATAGGGTTGTAAGTGTATAATTTCCTAATAGCTCCCGTGTGGACGTCGCTAAGATCGAAGGAAATCCCACCTACAAGCAACGAGTGCGCACCGCGAACGCTCAAGAGAATTCGACTTCCATTTGCCCCAAACACAGGCAACTGTTAGCTGGCCGTCAATTCGCGACGACTGACCACCCTGACTAGGTGGTTCTAAGCACACCCAGGAATCCCTTCGGCAAATACCCAAGTCATTAAGATAGGTGTTGGTTAGCCAGCGGGTCTTACCTAAGACTTCAGTGTCAACGGCTGAGATCACAGTCCCGTTTTCTGTCTCCGAAGCTTTCTTTGATACCCTCCGCTCTTAAGGTCAGATCCCTATCTCTATCTATTCCTCTGACTCCTGCAGCACTAGCTGTAAGATTAGCAGCATTTCATGTATACGGCATCGGCCTTTTGCAGTGTGGCTACTCCACAGACCGACAGGACCCAACACAGGTGTTCCTTGCTGTGGAGTATATATGCTCTGCCTTGACCGCCCTCTTATTCCTCGAGGAATGTGAAGTGTACGAAGACTCGCGAGTACTGCATGAGACCGATCTTGGCACCGGTAGCCTGTCACAAGAATCATCTCACCAAGTTGCCCTTCGAGGTCAATGGTGAGTTGCCCAACTCACTCAGCAATTTGGGCTTGCTTGGTGAATTTTCACAGGACTAGCCTTTACACTATGTGCTCAAAGAACCGTTGAGCAAGCAACAGCAGTCTGATGTCAAAATTGCGGCAATTGCAGCCGTTGATGCAGACAGAGAGCCGGTGAACCCGGTATTTGCTGCAGGGCTAAATCTGATTAGATCGGATACCGATTGCGATGAAACATAACTCGTATTTGCACTGTTGATAATGATACCCATGATAATGCATGCAGCTTTACCCCTTGCCGGATGTATTTGTCACAAAACAGTCTCTTGCGAGTGCACTGGGAATTCTTCTGTTATTGGAGCTCTGAAGACGAACGGCGTTCAATCTGGCGGCAATTTGTTTCGAGATCATATAATTGTTTCCATGGCTTCTACATATCAGCGACAGCCCACGCTCAAACTCACTCCAAAACTTTTCATAGATTCATAGGAGAGAAATCCAACATATTAACTTATGTAATGATCAATGATCTAGTTACTGGGCAACCAATTTCAGGCTGGACGCTTAAGATACATGGACCTGCATTGGTCTGGGCGTTGAGAGGCGTGCTCAGTTCTACTCCCTGACCCTGACCTCGGTGTGTAGAAAGCGGCTAAAAATGAGCAATGACCCGAAAATCCAAAGTTGAGCAGTGCTAGCTAGGAGATATTGTCTTATTGATAAGTTAGTATGGGATATACCTCACAGAAGGACTGCACGGGGAGACTGGTATTGGTTGTTAGGCGAATGTATGCAAGTATTCACTATTCTAGGCCTAAGTCTTAGGCGGGCATACGTGGACCCCTTTTTAGGATAGGCTTAGTTTGATCCTCGGAGATTCGGATCTTACACCTATCACTTACAGACACACGGTGCTCAATCCTTCCAATCAACTGTGATTTGTTGAGCTTCCAGCCCGGGTAGCCAGGCAACCCGCAGCCCTTTCCTATCTTTCAAAATGGCTAGGTAACACCCGATGTCGGCTCGGTACACTTAGAAGACATCATCGACCATATCATATCAATCAGGGTACTCCCTTTCTAGGAACCTTAGATTATGCCATTTCCGGAGTAACAGTAAGGGGTGTGACAAAAAAAGGTGTGGTTATCTTGACGGCGAACATGGGTAGATCCGCCTACTAGGACAGTTTGGGGGTTCCTGGTAGTGTAACGCAGCCCCCCTCGCTAGTGGGAAGTAAATTACGCTGTAGAGATTTGCACGCCACAGAGTCTGACGAGGGGGAGCGGGAGTTGACCTGTGCGTGAAAAGTCAAATGTATGGCCTGTGTCGGATCTTATGAATGCAATCCCATAGAATTGACTGATATCGTACTAGTCAATGTGTGAATTCAGCACTAAGGTAGTCCGAACTCCGAAGAGCCTAATTTACGGTGGTATGTACCCCGTACCTGATCGTGATAACCTTGAATGCATATTATTGACTCCAAGGAGAAGTTTTCCTTGATGAGACTACCCACACAAAACACGAGAAGGAACCTAAATCCTTGCTAAAATGGGTACAGAATAAAATGTATAGGTTTGAAGAGTAACGAGAAATAAAGAGGGCTAATTAGGGCGGGCCAGACCCTTGTAATGACGTAAGACCTCCCCATCCGGCGTCAACTTTGACGGACGCGCGCACAGACGACGCTCGGGCGTCGAGAGGAACAAGGGATAGCCTAAGCCTGAACGTACCTGCGATGACGGCGAATTCGTTATGGGCGATGACGGCGAGAGAGGGAGGCGATGCACATTCCCGGCGTTCAAAAGGGGCATCTTGCAGAACGCCTCTCGGAGGCCTTCCCTCCAGCTTATGGGTTGTTTATGCCTGGGCAATCCTATACTACTGGCTCATATGTCCGTGCAGACCGAGATCACCCAGTCCGAGCGAGGAAACGTCCGGGGTATACGAAGTATGGAGTGGCCGAAGCGGGATTTGGATAGTTAGTGCGTGCAAATATAAGTTGGGGGGGGGGGGGGGGGGGGGGGGGGGGGGGGGGGGGGGAATTATGCATTCCTCTACTCCGCAGTGGCCCCCCCGTCCTCCAGGCACTAAGCAACGAGTCTACAACACTCCACCTCAACTCCGCGAGTCGAGTCGAGTCAACTTGACACTAAACCAGCGACTGCAGTTGCCCCCCACGAACGAACCGTCCGTTAGTGCCTAGCCGGTCCAGTCGTAACACTTGGAATCCCTGCACCTCCCCTGCACCCCTGGCTCGCCGACATGTCCGGACGAAACGTTAGCGTGCGCTGGTCCCAGCCCATCAGAAGGCAAAAAACCCTCGTTCAACTAGCTCTGGCACCAGGGTTCCACGGCAAGGTAAATGGGAGGCCTTGCGGAACAAAGAACAGACTTTCGCTTCTCTTTCCCAACCGCTTGGGTGGGCAGAACTCAGATTGCGGGGTTTCTACTTGAGCTGAAAGGGCCCTCGCGGGTCGGCTGCAAGCAATTGGTGGAGGCAAAGCTGCCCGTAGGCTCGATCGCGGCTGGGGGGGGGGGGGGCAAATATAAGGGCACAGATGTGGTGTGGTCGAATCAATCGTTTGCGCGCCGCCGCCTACTCTCTCCAGTCCTAAAGAAGGAAGAGGCATCATGACCACTGTGGTCAGTAACTATTTAGTTCTGGAGGGAAGTTAGGTCCTGATCATATGTGAGCACTGCCTGTGGCCGAAATGGGCAGCTGAGCGGATCATCAGCCCAGGCGAAACAGGATTGTCGCTGATTTAAGGATTGGCTGCGCAGCCACGGTTCTAGCGATATCGCCGGGGGGACGAGCCGTCCATATCACCAAGTAGCAGCCCGCCACAGGGACGGTAAATGATGGCTACATTGCATCTGGACCTCTCCGACTAGTACCGTTAGCCTGATTAGGCTGGTGGATCAAGTTGAAGCCAGATGGGAACAGAAAAAAACCACGGGCAAAAGGGCCCCAGCATTTGATGACCAGCCGCCCGGAATGCACTGATCCACGGGTGATTCGGCTCATGAGGGGAGCTTGGATCTTATTCGCCCCCGACACGCGAACAAGCCAAGAAGGAAACGAGTCGAACGACAAGGGCCCGGGACGAGAGCCCAGGCCTCGACGTAATTGGGCCAATCGCTGGAAACTCGAGGTTCAATGGTCTGCTGGTCGAGCAAAAGATGGGACATAGGACTTGGGACTTGAGACTCGGGGACTTGGCGCTGGGCAGGAATCGCCACTGCAAAACCAAATACTCAGAAAGCGTCAAGCCGACTTTCTGAGTGGCAGTAGGGCCGATTGTAGGGAAGCACACGGACCATCGGAGTATCGGCCGAAGTGCAGAGGAAGCAGCACAGGTGGAGTCGGCTCCGAAGGCTCAAAGAGTCTCGAAAGAGTCTCAAAGTGGGAAAGTCTCGAGAGTCCCTCGTCTGACAAGCCCCACTCTGGTATTTTTGAGGTAAATTTCCGTATTCACCCGTTGTCTATCTCTGTAAACTAACGAAGAGCAGTTACATTTACTACGTAGACGATATGCTATGGATTATGAAAGATGTACTCCGTACTCCGTCCAATTCTGGTCCTCATTAAATATTAATCTTATCCCGGACTTCTTCTCGTAGGCCCCTGCTGCAGGACAGAATTGTATCCTGGCGGATTTGCAGACGTGCATGTCGAGGTAAAATATCTGCATTGGTTTTCGCATTTTCCCTTTTATTCTCCCCTATAATTTCCCATTTTCCCCTCTTGGCGCCCGATCTTCGCTCTCACGACGGGTAGTCATCACTGTGGACACCTCTGGGAAGAGTCAGTGCTAGTAACTACGGAGTACTGGGCCTGGTACTCTGGTACGGGACACTGGACACTGGACGCTGGCAAACTACACCTCCCTCTTCTCAACCCAACCACAACCCAACCTCCCTTTCTTCGACGAACCTCTCCCCCCCCCCTCCTCACCTTCGACTTTACCGTCTCCTCTCCCTCAGGACGGCCATTCTTCCGTGACTGGTCTTGCCCGTTCAGTTGGCACATTCCTTCAGAAATAGTTCGCCTACCTCCGATCTCTCCGATCTCGCTCGATTCCTCTTTCCCCCCCCCCCCCTCCCTCTACCGAGCGAGCCCTCCGAATCACCCCTAACTTCCCACCCTATATTTATAGCATCATCCCTCGATCGCACTCCTTTGGAACACCCTTCGCCATTCCCCACGTGTGTGGGAACACCCGAGTCCCTCGTGCTGTAGCAGGTCTACCTCGATCGTCTCCGACTTGTTCGACGACTCATCCTTCCTCTCCCTTCGGCGGCCCGTTGTCCGGTACATACGGGTGTTCACGTCCATCTTCCGCCTCTATACCTCTCGTGTTGCGCCGAAAGTAATGCTGGTCCATTCGTGCGTGATCATCCAGCCTCTTGTCAACTCTCCTTGAACGATTTCCATTTCCAACCCCGATCACTTGGACAGGAATCGTGAGGACCATGCTCAACTGTAATTTCGGCAAACTTGGCCCGCACTCCTGAATCTTTTCTTTTCTTTTCCAAGAAAAGCAAAACCAACATATAAAAGGCAGGAAAGGAAGATGAACTTGACGAATCATCAAACCCCCACGGCTGGTCTGGATAAGGCCGACCGGCCGTCGACTCGAAATGGTGGCGTGGATGACTCCAAACAGGATTCCTGCCGATCGGACGAATTGATGCAATCACAAGCACAAGTGCCTGCCCCTGCAGTAGCAAATGACAAACTCGATGCTCGCACGACAACCAAACAGCCACCCTTAACAGTCACCACCGCCGACCTGTCCGATGCACAAGCAACTCTGCGTCAAGCATTTCCCCACGTTTATACCTCATCTCGTACCCCCTCCACCCGCTCTTCCTCGAGCTCGTTACAAGCGCTGAATGAGGATACCGTGGTCGATGCCCGCACGCAACTGGGCAATCTTGGACGATCTTCGCGAAGATCGTCTCGGCACTCGGACCAGCAGCCCGAATATCCCGTTTACCCCGATCAATCCTATGCCTCCCTCCAGTCACAAATCCATCCCACTTGGGGGCTTCCACCACATCTGCGGTCACGGAGCTCGTACTCGACCCCGGCGACTTCTGAGGCACCTCGTTTCCCTCGTGTTTCTCGCACTGCGGGCAACACTCCCGTTTCAAGCCCTGGCCTTTTTTCGATGAGAAGTCCGCGCTCGACACCACTGGGTTCCGAAGACGAAGGCTTGATCAGCAGCCCATATCTTCATCCCTCACACTTGCAACCGCCCAAGGAAACCCACACCGCCGAGGTCGATCGTGACTCCAAGACGGGTAACAAGCTCATCAACCAGTATGAGATTCTCGAGGAGCTTGGACGCGGCGAACATGGGAAGGTTAAACTGGGTCAGCATGTGACAACAAAGCAAAAAGTGGCCATCAAGATCGTCCAGCGATACTCTAAACGCCGTCGTTTAGGGAAACTGGGTAACCCAGAAGACAAGGTGAAGAAGGAGGTGGCTATTTTGAAGAAGGCACGGCATCCCAACGTGGTGAGCTTGCTGGAGGTCATTGACGACCCAAACCGGCAAAAGGTCTACATCGTGTTGGAGTACGTTGAGAACGGCGAAATTGTTTGGCGAAAGAAGGGGCTTCGAGAAATCGTTCACGTCGACAAGCTCCGTCTTGACCGCGAGAAGAACGGAGTCCCCGACACTCCGGCCTTTTTAGAAGAGAGCCGCCAATTCATCCGCACGGCACAGCACCTTCGTCGTCAACGCGAAAAGGCACGAGAGCGGATCGAAGCGCAGGCCGCCGACGCCCAACAAGGCCCAATCCCCGGATGGAGTTTGGAACACGGTGCAGAGTCCGAAGACGAGGAAGAAGTGGACGGACTTGGCTTAACGATTCGGCGGACTTCTACCCGATCCAACCGGTCCGCTGCGGTTGTGGATGAGAGTTCGCCGAGTCAGTCCTCAGCCCAAGACGCGCTGGCTGCGGTCGAAGGCAGCATGTACGGTGCCTATATGGATTATCCCTTCGAGCGGCGCTTCAGCACAGCATCCAGCAGTTTTGGCTACGCTCCGTCTGAACCGGAGTGGTCTGCAGATACGGACGACATGTCATATGTTCCTTGTTTGACTATTGCCGAAGCTCGCAATGCTTTCCGTGACTCTGTCCTTGGCCTGGAGTATCTCCACTACCAAGGTATTATCCATCGTGATATCAAGCCGGCCAACCTCTTAGTCACTGGCAGCCATCGTGTTAAGATCTCCGATTTTGGCGTGTCCTACCTAGGACGACCGATGCGGGATGAGGAAGAAGAGCAGGTGGCCGAGACTGATGCTGCAGAGTTGGACGATGCTCGAGAACTGTCCAAGACTGTAGGTACACCTGCATTCTATGCTCCGGAACTTTGCTATACTGGCGACGAGTTTGTGGACGATATTGGTGCTGTGCCCAAGATCACCGGCGCTATTGATGTCTGGTCATTGGGTGTCACCCTGTACGGCATGATCTTCGGTCGTCTCCCTTTCCTTTCCGATGACGAGTACAGCATGTTCCAAACTATCGTGAAGAAGGAGGTCTTTGTCCCACGAAAACGCCTTATGCCCGTCGTGGACGATTCTGCCTCTATTTCTAGTCAACGGAATTATCGCAACGTCGATGAACTTGTATATGAGGACATAGATGATGAACTTTACGATTTGATCCGACGCCTTTTGACCAAGGACCCGATCAAGCGAATCACGCTCAAGGAAATCAAACATCACCCCTGGACATTGTACGGTTTGCCCAACGCCCAGGCGTGGGTGGAAGAGACCGATCCCGGGTACCAGAGCAAGGGCAAGAGGATCGAGGTCTCCAACGAGGAAGTCACCAGTGCCGTCAGCAAGGTACCTTTCATCCAACGTGTGCGCTCCAACGTGGCGAAGTGGTTCTCTGGCCGGTCCAAGGACAAGGACGGTCGCAAGCGCGGCTCGAATAACTCATCCGACACATTGTCGTCGATGTCGAGCACGAGTACGTTTGGGAAGACGTCCCGTGATAGCCGTCGGTCAAGTCTTCGCGGCGACGAAGAAATTTTCCGCACGTCCAAGTTTGCCATTCACGGAGAGCACCCTCTTTCCCAGAGCGTGACTGCCAGCCCGGTGGAAGAGGGGGCCCCTTGGACATCTTACTTCGATGCCACCCCTATTCCTGAGCTCAAGCCCACTGCTCCTCCTGCGACCATGCCATCTCGACCGGCCCCTCCCCGTCGTGCGAAATCATCCATGTCCACTGCCGAATCGACCAAGACGATTAAGCAGTCCAACGTCGAGCCCCATACCTCCCGCCCACGGACAAGCACGCCGTCTATCATCGAAGCCTTGGGAACTACTAATTTCGGGAGTCTCTTCACCGGTGCCAGTCGACGTGTCTTCACTATGAGCCGCAGCAGACGCGGTTCGCCATCCGGTGATACCGCATCTCTGGCAGCTTTTGATGCAGAGCGTCACTCGGAGCCGAGTCTCGCTTTGAGTAATGCCTCCGCTATCGGTCAGGTGCGGTCGACAGGGCTATGGCATTCCCAGGCACCTTCCCCCATTGAAGGTGCAAGCTCCATTTCAGCCCACCGACGGAATCGCTCCCAGCAACTTATCGGCAAGTCTTCCGCAGAGTCATTCCATCTTACCCGGGACGCTTTGCTCCGCCGCCGCCAAAGCGACTTTGGCACCGGTGCCGATGAGACACACGCCTTAGCTAATCGCGTCGACTATGCAATGTATTCGACCGAATCGCTGGCGCTTCCAACGGCAATTCCTGCTCCGGCTCCGGCTCCGGCCCCAGAACCGGTATGCGCCACCGACGCTCCGAGTAGTGGCCTCACCAACTCGACGCCATCAGCAGCCACTATCTCGTCGTCCTCTGCTGATGACTTCACCAGCGGCATGTCGCAGAGCGCGTCTCATCCGAGTATCCCCTCCGTCATCTCGGGTGCCTCGTCTCTCTCGGGCGATGGGTTGTACCTAGGATCCAGGGACAAAGACGGGGACGACTCAAGCCAAGTCCCGTCGATTCTTCGCACGGGCGAGACTGTCAAACCTCGTCGGTTAGATTCACCGCGGCCGGAGGAAGATGAGTCAAGGTACTACTGCGACGATGAGGATGAGACCGAGTCTGAAGACGAAGTTCTCGTGATCGGCAAGAAGAAGCCAACGATCAAGCCCGTGGCGAAGCCTGCTGGCGGCTCATAATGGCAAGACCTCTTTTCAATCTATAATACCACCCCCTCCGCCACCTCTCGAATCCCCTTTGCTCGTCCTTCCGCTTCGACACTTCCTGTATACTGTGAGGTCGTTGTATATCACCCTCTGTTATTTCCACTTCCCAATTTGTTCACCACCGTGTCATTTCTGGAACTTTTCACATTCTAGAGAGTGTTTTCTTTTTGACATACATTCTACATGTCTTGTACATATATACGTTTGTGCCCGCAGCGACTTCCACCCTGTCGTTCCTCCCCGCCTTATTCCCTGCTGTGAGCAACAACCGGTTGCTCTCCTTTCTTCTAATGCGCCTGTAGGGCCGTTCTCAGGGAGCCCGAAAGGTTATTCTTCTTTCTTCCCCTTTTCCCATCTTACCTGTATGTAATGTTGTCTGGGTGGTGATTTGCCAAAAGGCTTCCTCAGTTATTGTCTGTCTGTGTGAGGATGTGAATGTCTGCATGATACAAGATTGCTGGGTGGAGCTGGGACTGATTGGCGAGGGGCTTCATATCCGCCCGCTGCAATGACCTGATGAAATGAAATAACGGGGAAGATCTTTCCCCCTCCTTTACATATTATGGCTGCATGAGCTTGTCTTGTTTGTAACGCGGAGTAGGCGGAGGTTAGACCGAAGCTTAGCATTTCCATGAAGTTTGAACATACATAAGCTACTTTGCTCCGGTGGGGGGCGGCTTTATATCGGGGTGGCTCCCATGTGAATACGTCAGTTCTATGATTCTCTGATTGATTATCTTGATTCTTCTTCCACCAATAATATTGGCCACCGAGGGGTCGAGTGTGAGTATGGAGTGAGATCGTCATCGGCGCGCTAAGCCAAGTCATCCGTCTCAGATTGAGCAAGTATTTGTGGACAACAATAGCACGAATATCCTTTGATTGAGCACATAGTAATACACAATTCCTAAACTACATTCGGCTTATACTGCTACATTGAGAAACCCTCCACTGGAACGCCATCAATCCCCATCCATGGATACTGCATCACACAACTACCTCTACCAACGACACACCACAAAACAAGCATTCCACCCCGCTTCCATCCCCGGCAGGATGAAGTGTTTATTTCCGATCCGATTAGGATCTCGCGACTCCGCTACTAGTCACCCACTCCTTCAGCGCTGTCAGGGATTCCCCACTCTTTTCCCCGTCACACCGGGTGTTTCACCGCGCGTGCTAGACCCAAGCAGGCCAATTTCTTCGGACAAATTCCCCCATCACGTAGCCCTGTTCACCCTAAACTGCGCAATTTCGCGGCGGGCAGAGTGTCTTGTACATATACAGGAGAAAATTTCCCCGCCTGGTCCACACGTTCAAATCGAGGACTGTCCGAGATGAGCATGTGGAAAAAAAAAGGAGGTAGAGAATTATCTATATAGCCTGCATTTCTCGATTGCTGTCTCCCTTTTTTTTCCGTGACTGGTGACGAGGTGGACCTGAAACCCCGACTCGATAATACCAATCGCTATATGATCCCATTGCGTCGACGAACGCTATGTTGCTCCTCACGGCTTTCTTGCTTGCTGCTCAGCTGCTTTCGCCAGCATCAGCCGCTCTAAGTATCCACGGCGCGGATATCTCGTCTCTGATTGTAGAGGAAAATGCGGGAATCTCGTATAAGAATACTGCTGGCACGAAGCAGGCGTTGGAGGTGATACTGGCGGATGCGGGGATTAATTCTGTGCGCCAGCGTGTGTGGGTTAATCCGAGTGATGGGTCGTACGATCTGGACTATAATATCAAGTTGGCCAAGAGAGTGCAGGCGCAGGGGATGACGACGTATCTGGACCTGCATTTGAGTGATACCTGGGCGGATCCGAGTGATCAGGTATGCTATAATTCCATTATTCAAGGGTCATTGTCGTGGCCAAGGGAAGGCAACTGCTAATAACGAATTCCCACTGGATAGACCACCCCGTCTGGCTGGTCCACGACCAATATCGACACACTGGCTTGGCAGCTATACAACTACACCAAGGAGGTATGCGACACCTTTGCGGAGAACGGCCTCACCGTCGATATCGTCTCGATCGGTAACGAGATCCGCGCCGGTTTACTCTGGCCCCTCGGCACAACCAGCAGCTACTACAATATCGGCCGACTCCTGCACTCCGGCGCCTGGGGCGTCAAGGACTCCAGTCTCGCGACCACCCCCAAGATTATGATCCACCTAGACAACGGCTGGTCCTGGTCCGAGCAGCAGTACTTCTACAATACCGTTCTGAATAGCGGATCGACCTTTGTCTCAACAGACTTTGACTATATCGGCGTCTCCTACTATCCCTTCTACGGCTCGAGCGCGACCCTGGCATCCCTGAAGACCAGTTTGACAAACCTGCACTCGACGTATGGCAAGGACGTCCTGGTGGTCGAGACCGATTGGCCATATTCGTGCCCGAGCCCGGCCTACGCGTTCCCGTCGGATCTCTCGTCGATTCCGTTCTCCGTTGCGGGACAGCAGACCTTTTTGAAGGATCTGGCGGCTGTCGTTGAGGCTGTTTCGGGGGGGTTGGGTATTTATTATTGGGAGCCGGCGTGGGTGAATAATGCTGGGTTGGGTAGCAGTTGTGCGGATAATTTGTTGTTTAGTTACACCAATGACGTGGAGCGGGCGAGTCTGGCGACGCTGGGTACAGTCTAGGTTGGATCTTACGGCTAGATGCGAGATATCACCATGAGGGAGTCCCAAGAATTGGGCCTGCGAGTGAATAGGCTTGGAAATTACGGTCTGGTCACCTGACCGAATTGAAGATTGTCCTGTCTATTGTGAGAATGGAAGCATATCGAGGTAGATTGGAATGTATCACTTGAGTTCAAAGGCAGCAACATTCCTCAGATTAAAATAAGTTTAAATCATCGGATATTTTTGGAGTTTGAGGCTTAGCTAACTACCAGGCGTCAACATCGTCAGGACCCGGACGGACCAGGTCCCCGGAAGATCTTTCAAGTACAGACTGAAAGTACGAAGTATACGTCAGTAAGGCAGAGTCGTTTGGGAAATCCGCCTTGCCCTAATGCCAGCGAATCACGCTTTCCAACGGTCCGAGCTTTGGAATTGGAAAACGCAAGAGACCAACTGAAAGGACGGACCGTGGAACTCAGCTGCGTGGCTGTGCAAACATAAGCTAAAGTCCCCCGCTGCGTTAGCTGGACGTGGATGCTCCACCATAAAAACGAGGGAACGATTGGTAACCGTCGATTCGTCACGCTGCGAAGGGGATCGTTTCTACGTTGAGGGTCGGTCCTGACATGCGGAAGGACCTGAGAGCATCACGATAATCATCACAAGGGAACAGAGAAAGAGCGATCTCGAGGACACTCTCCATCAACCCAAAAAAGGAGGGGCTCTTGTGCCTATCTGTTATCGTGGTGGACACGATGTGGGGTGGGAAATCAAGTCCATACCGACACTAGTCCGGAGTAAGTGGCCCAGTCTGAGTTCATTCTGCATGCTCCCCATACGGTGTGAGACACGATTCCCAGGGGCCAAACCTTGACCTTTCTGGAACTTTTTGGCCCTGGCGCCGGGAAAGTAGTATCTTGGGTGGGCCATCGAACAGGTCGCGAAGGAAAGTTGACTTTCGGGCCCAAAGAAAATAAAAAAAAGAAAACCTACGACCGTCTGATTCTCGCAGACCGCCTTGCGCACGTGCGGTCGCCATTTATCGGGTCCCTCCATCATCACCACCACCTTCGACCTTCGACTTCCAACTTTAGATGATGCTGCTGTCTCGCTGACCCTGGCGAGTGGTTTTTTTTTGCGCGCATCCGTCTATCTACTACGAATGCCATTCGATCACCAGCGACTCTACTATTTTCTTTGGTCGCGACCTGCCGCGCTCCACTCTCCTTGATTCTCTCCGATTTGGCGCTCGCGGCCGCCCTGTGTCGCGCGCTCGCCTGTCCCACCTGATAACTCTCCAGAGGTATATCGACGGTATCGCGAATTCCCCGGCCACCATGGCTTCCCACGATCATACCCAGGGTGCAGGTTCCATCTCTGCAGATATCAAACATCGTAGCATGAGCCCATCTCCCCACGCCCAACAACAATATCACGACCCAACCGCGGGCCTAGCCCTGGACCCCTCCATGTCAGCCGCATACGGGACAAATCCGCCATTTGACAACTCCAATGCCGATCCCAGCATCAGCGGTACCGAATCTTACGGTTACGCGACGACTTACCACTTTTCGGGGCCTACGCCAGCACAAAATCTGGTCCCTTCTTCCAGTCAGCCTTTCCCTCCAACGCTGAATACAACCAATATCTCGATGTCGCAGTCTTTCAACCCGAATATGGTGGAACAGTTAGACCCAGGAATGTCGGGCTTGCAAACGGGACAGCTCACCGACAATTTCTCCAATTTGCTCAATTCCAGTTCCGGGGAGCTGGATTTCGCAGCATACCAGAATCATAGTCCTCACAGCGGTAGCGCATCCGAGTATGATTCATCGCTGCTGGATCCGCAAATGCATCAGCACCAGCAGGTCATACACCAAGCGGTCAATCCAGCTGATCTCGTCAGTCCCATCTCTAATCCCTCTGCATCCTCACACCCGTCGTCGCAAGACCCACAGCAGTCATCCCCGGGGCCCGTGTCTCCTCCCGGAGGCACTCCTGGAACATACTATACCCCGCAGCATTCGCGACACACCTCACTGGATCCAGCAACGGCCGCCTATCTCAGTGCGCAGGCGAACGCGGACTGGCAGTCTGTCATGAATAATAGTGCCTTCCAGACCCATCGCCGAGCGCCGTCAGAGGTCTCAGAGGTCTCGTCGGCCAACCACTCGCCCTATCTATCTCAGCATGAGTATGACGGTATCGAAAATAATGCGTCCCCGTCCCTTGCTCCACAGAATGACCCAGCTCTATACGATAACGCTCTAGCAATTGAACAATTTACGCTATCAGAGCAGCATCAGCAGGGCTTCAGTCCCGCACACAGCCCGTATATCTCACCACAATTGATGCCTCAACGGGGCACTGATATGGTTCCTAGTATCCAGTATACTTCGACTGGCAACCAGTTCCCCCCCGCACCAACGGAGATGTACCATGGATTGTCGGGTGATGACATGCTGGGATCGCATCCCGCAGGCGACATTGGCCAGGCATCCCAAATGGCGCCTCCATCAATCAACGTGGAATTTGCGCCCCCATCTCGGAGCCCGAGTTTCGGGCCACCCAAACCAGTTGCTTTTGACTCTTTGAGTCCACCCGCGATGAGTACGTTTTCAAACCCGTCTATTGATTTCTCACCTCAATGCTCATATTCGTACTAGGATCTCGCGTACGTAGCAAGTCAGATCCCTATGCCCACCCTGCTTCTCGCCAAAGATCCCCCGCGACTTCAACAACTAGTCTCGAACCGCTCGCCCCTACTTCCCCACGATCACTATCGCCCCACTCACGCAGCAACCCTGGCTCCCGCGACGCATCTCCGTCAAGGTCTAATAGACGTCTTTCGACATCGTCTATCGAGAGTCGTAACTATATTCTCGATCTGGCTGACCCAGGGCGCCCGGGTGCAGCTCCTGGTGACTCGAAGCGTGTCCAGAAGCACCCCGCCACTTTCCAGTGCACTCTGTGTCCTAAGCGGTTTACTCGAGCATACAACTTGCGCTCGCATCTCCGCACCCACACCGACGAACGACCATTTGTGTGTACAGTCTGTGGCAAAGCCTTCGCCCGCCAACACGATCGCAAGCGCCACGAGGGCCTCCACTCTGGCGAAAAGAAGTTCGTCTGCCGCGGTGACCTTTCACGAGGCGGCCACTGGGGCTGTGGCCGTCGATTCGCACGTGCAGACGCGCTCGGCCGCCATTTCAGGTCCGAAGCAGGTCGTGTCTGCATCAAGCCACTTCTCGACGAAGAATCCCAGGAGCGTGACCGCGTCAATGCCGAACAGCAACAGCACCAGCAGCAACCCGCCGGACACTTGCAACCGGTTCCCCAGCCACTTGTTATGTCCGGCGTCCCTGGCATCGATGGTCAGTCTTCTGGTAACTTTATTCTTCCCGCGGCCCTGCTTGCGCAATACCCAGCTTTGCAAACCCTGCAGTGGGACCAGCTCGCCGCGGGTGATGACCCCAGCGATATCGGTGGTCGAAGTAGCTTTGACGCTAGCTCGGGTGGTGAATTCGGGTTCGACGACGATGAGTCTGGTATCAGCAGTGTATCTGGGATAAGTGGCGGATATGGCAATAACCAGGGCGCCATGTATGGTGGCCAGATGCTCGGAATGAATCCGGGTGATCCTGGATATGTGGATCAAAAATGGAGTTGATGACGGATGCGATGCTTCCATCACTCGTTTATACCCCTCGCGTTTCTTATGATATTGGAAGAAGGAAAAGCGACTCTTTGCAGAAATTACTTTGTCATGTCTTTCATTCTGCGAGTCTTAGTTCTCTCAACATCTTTGATCTAGTCTTTTTTGTTTCTCGTCTGCGTGTTTGCATTTCTCCTCTTCCCTGGCTTATCCCTTATAGAGAAGGGTCACTGGCGTTTTGATACAAGGTGGGAGACTAGGTGATTTGATTTGATTTTGATTTTCTCGGCCAAGGCCAGAAATGGGAATGAATTTCTACTCGATTTCAACGTCTGTGTTCAACATCTATATACACTGGCATTCGTTTGGTTGTCATTTCCTCATGATGGAGATTCAGCGTTGGGATTCTCATATTTTTTTTTCTTTCGTTTCTTCCTTTTTGCACTTCATTCGTGGCAATGCAAGAGCTTGCCATCGTGATGCATTGGATGATTTTCTCAAGTTTCTCATACCCGTTTACTTTTTCTTGGGTTTTGTTTTTCTCTTCCCCTTGATCTTGTTGGAGACATCTCCAGCTCGGAGTAATTTGCACCATTTGGAAATCAGATTATATAACATCAAGTACCCAATGCTTTTTAGAAAGCCGAGCTGCCGCTAAATCACATAGTGTACTGGAGATGAATGAAGTTGGTCCCTGAATGAGGGCTATGGAACATCATGTGATCTCGAGTATATTTCTTACATAGTCTATAACAGGAAGTCCTGCCTAGTTTTCAAGGTGTACGTCTTTCCACAGAGTGAGATAGGTTTACTAAACAAAGTATCTTCATCAACGCAGGATCTGAGCATTCATCTATATCAAAACGAGAGAATATCTACTCAACTCTACCGCGAAGCCTCCACCAATTTCTGCACTTGTGCCAACCACTTCCGCGAGAACTCTTCCTCAGTGAACCTCTGAGCCGACCGTCTCGCGCGCAAACGCATAGCAACTTTCTCTGATTCCGGTAGCGCAAGCGCCGCCTCAAAGGCCGCCGCAAACTGTTCCTCGGTCTCGGCACGGAATCCAGTCGCTCCATCGCCCAGGTCCACGACAATATCCTCGCGAGGACCGCCGGAGTCGTGTGTGACGCAGATTAGGCCTGCAGCTTGGTATTCGACCACGCAGATACCGAAGTGCTCGTTCCACATGGCGTTTACACCGACGGATGCTGTGCCCAGGTGGGACAGCACGGCGGGCCAGCTTGCGTCGCAGAGGAATGTGGTGTGGTCGCGAATACGCAGTTCGTGTGCTAGAAGGCGGAGGTTGTAGATGTGAGTTTCGTCTGGGCTGGCGTGGCGGACGGATCCGATAAGTACCAGTCGGGGTTGGGGTTTGTCGGCATAAGCCGGGTTGCGGGCACGCTCTTGCAGGAACCGCGCAAAGGAGCGGAGGACGAGCGGGTGGTTCTTCTCTGGGCGGAACTGTGCAATGTAGAGCAGCGTGGGGTGGCGGGTCCTCTCACTTTCGGCGTCCACGGTGATACTGGACTCTAGCTCTGCTACGGCTGTAGGAGGGAATACCACGGCAGGCGAGGAGGGTGTACCCTTGCCAGTAGGGTCGGTGGCATCATTGCTTGCTTTGTCTTTGCCAGTGCCCCATAGTTTGCGGATGTGGGCGGCAGTCCAAGAAGAATTGCACATGACCACATCGACGTGGCGACCGACCCAGCCATACAATTGGGCGAACAGCTGCCAGTAGCGTCGCTTGACGGTTCCCTTGAGCCCCTTGCCTGCACCTGCATTCAAACCTTGGATCCCGCTCTGGTCATCGAGAGATGCAAGCATATCCGTGGAAATAGTCGGGTAGTGCACATACGCGCCTATCGGCACGGTTGGGAAGAGCCACTTGCACAGTGCCAAAGTAAAGGCATAACCCATGGTATCAACAAATATGTCCGGGACCAGCAGCGTAAATGCATCGTATGCGACGACCAGTGACCCCAACGACTGGCCCAGCAGCGTCATGTGTGGATAAGAGCTGGCGACAACGTATTTGCGGGTGGTCAAGTACAGGAGCACCACTCTGGGGGCATGTAGGTGGATATTGAACCGATTCTCGACTCGCTCCAACATGGTAGTCTTGTTGACTTCGTGATCGCCGGTATAGATAGCGCAGATCGCCTTGGGCCAGCGCTTCTGTGTTGCGCGCACTGCTTCCCAGAGAACTCGCTCTCCACCGCCACCAGCATTACTATGAAATGGCAGTCTTAGTGACAAGTTCCACGGAACAACAACGGTGGATAGAGAGATCAGTCTTACCAGAATGGATGAAAAAATCCGATGATTCCATCCCAGTCGTCTGGCCGCTTTGCCCCATCACCGGTACCACTGTCACTGCTACCAGTTGTCTTCACTCCACCAAGGCCGGCAGTACTATCAACCTTCTCCCAATCCTCATCCTCGGCCGAGCTTGATCCCTTTGCGCGTAGCGATTTCAATAATTCCTCCTCGTCTGATCGCGCCCGCGCGATCACATATTCACGCCGAGATCGGGTTCGTCGGCGGATCAACCACCCCGCGCCGCGCAGGACTAGCCCTAGTATGCTGCTTATAAGTTGAGGGAGCAGGACAGCTGTCGCCGCGGCGATCAAGAGCGCGAGAATGGCGGTGGTCAAGATGGCCATGGTTGCGTCTGGTTTTTACCAGTGTCCACGCATAGTACCCGGGATTCAAATGTGGTATCCAGGGGGGCAGGTTGAGAGAGGGGGATGGTGGGAAAAAGAAAGAGTGAGAGGACTTGTTTCGGGATTACCATCAACACCTGGCCTGCCCGCCATTCAGATCAGTTGACGTGGAACGTAACTTACAATACCGCAATCACATGATACCGGGTGGAGCTGTTTTTCCCAATCGATTGTTTCTCCGCTCGGAGCGCTTGGGGACGATCTTTTGACCTGATCTGCGACTTGGAGAAACAGGGATTTTCCACGCTGGTGATCTGTCATTATCCCCCTCGTGCCCTCCCTGTAGGTCATGAACTCGATTCGCTCCAGGGCGTTGCACGCCCTCAGCAGGTCGCTGCCGCGGGCGGCACGCTCGCAGGTCCGACACTTCCACCCGACCAAACCAGCTCCGTGGATCAACGAAGCTCTCGATGCCTCCGCCGGGCTTATTCACGGCGTTCACAATATCACCGGCCTGCCATGGGTCGCCTCGATCCCCCTCACGGCTCTGATAGTGCGAACACTGGTCGCATTGCCGTTACAAATGTACAGCAAAGTCAACATACGGCGCGAACGAGACATTACGCCCCTCAAGCAGGCCTGGGCAAATTGGGCTGACTCGGCAAGGAAAGGCCTGAAACAAGGGCAAGACTCTACGAATAAGGTGAAGGAAATCAACCGCGAATATTTCCAGAAGATCAAGGTTCTACGGAACCGCTGGAATATTTCGCGCATGTCCAGCTTCGCGCCCGTCCTACAATTACCGGTCTGGATCCTTCTCATGGAGAGCATTCGTGGCATGTCCGGGAACAAGAGTGGCCTGATACCATGGCTACTGTCTTTGATTGAAGGGAACCAGGAAGCTACCGATACTGCCGTCAACTCCCTCCATTTGACAGTTGAGCCTACCTTTGCGAACGAGGGCGCGCTATGGTTCCCCGATCTACTTGCGGGTGACTCAACCGGTATCTTGCCAGCAGCCCTCGCAGCTTCCATTATTCTCAATCTGAAAGCGGGTTGGAAGGCTACACCACGCACTGAGCTGGCTGATATGCCCCGATTACAGATGTACCGAGCTTTTGTCTCCAACGGTCTGCGCGTCTTCGTTCAGCTCCTGGCGTTGAACGTGGGCCTGTCCGCGTGGTTCTATGAGATGCCAACCGCATTGTTGATCTACTGGATCAGTAGCTCTAACATTGCCTCGCTGCAGACCTACATCTTGGAAAAGAAGATGTTTATGAAGCCGCCAATGCCGGTTGCCTCGAGACGCTATGTCGATTACAGTAATCCCGATACTCCGGATGCGTTCCGTATGAAACTTCGCTGAGTGATGCTGCAAAACCTCATCAAACCTCATCAAACATCAATCCGATACCCTCATAGGGTGACCAGGTCGGGGACACGCAATGACCCCTTTGTGGTTTTGAGTGTCTGCTACGGCAATTTCAAGCTCTTCCCGCATCCCGAAGTACAAGCCACGAAATGGACCCTCAGGGAGCCAACCTGGATACAAAGACAACTTCTCGTGCTTTCAGGAAAGCATCTCAGCTCCTTACGGAATGTCGTCAGTCTACGGACGCATGGAATAGCCACGCAACGAATCGTGAGGGGCCGGGAGTGGGCTTTTGTACTATAGACTACTTGTCATCATACATGTACATTAAAGGACAATCAAGGACCAAGAAAAAAAATACTTTCTTCATGCCCACTACTTCCATATGTATCACAAACCATGATAGTGGACATAAACGTTCAATTCCCTACCACTGAAGTGACCTCTCTCCTTATAGATTTTCATTTCATGATCAATCTCGATCAAGCAGACCACTACTTTGTCCACCTTCATTCTGTTGATGCTGAGCTATCATGCAACGCCATGATCTTGAGCTTGTGGTCTCTGTTAAGTCAGCCGCAATTTGCAGGTCAATTGTAAATTCGAGTATAATAGTATGGCAGAGATTTGTACAGATGTCAATGGTGACCCGATCACAGGCACAAGACCACCCAATCTCTAACAGAATACGACAATTGCAGTAAATCAGTAAATATCAAGGCTTAGCCTTCGCTCTTGGGTAATCAACTCCGTAAGGTATCGCACGAGTACTTGAGCTAGATTATTTAAGGAAATAATCGGCAGACAGCGTTCAGCCGCCATGGCCCAGGATCATACTCTGGGAGGCAAAGCGCTCGATTCAGACCTGAATGGCTTATAGCTTCGCCTTGGGTGGCTCTTCTGAAGCGCTGGCCTCCTTATTAATCTCTACTGTACCAGTACGGGAGTCGGAGCCTTGGCCGAAGAAAATGACCTCGACGGTGACATCGTCGCTAGAAGAAGACAAGTGGTCAGCAGATCATCTAGGACAGACGAGGGTGAAAGTCACATACCGGTATCGGCGAGAGTACGGGGCTGGCAAGGTCAACAAGGCACAAACCATGTCCTTGTCCTTTCCACCCATAGCATTGCGGACGAGGTGGGTCGCGGCATTCTTGTCCTCAACGACAAATCGGCTTGCCGCGCCGGAGATATCATATTGCTGTTGGCGGATGGGGCGGCGCTGGCCTTCAGTGGATTGATCCTTGGCCGGCTCCACGGGCAATTGCTTTTGGCTGTCGAAGCTGAACCAGCTTTGCAGCCAGGCCTTGGACCCGCCATTGCCAGACTGTTGTTGCTCCAGCCACTGGCCAACCAAGCCAACAACTTCCTCATTGCTCAGCATCTCCCAGAGACCGTCAGTGGCCATCACAATGAAATCGCCTTGGGAGGGGTCAATCTTGGTGGTAGTGATGATGGGCTCAGCAGTGACATAAGGAGGAGTCTTCAGAAGGGGGTGAGGTGTGCGGCCGAAAAATTGCTGTTTGATCTTGTCTTGGACCTCCCGACTCCACTTGTAGAAGGCGTCGCCGAAAGCACGACTAGGCTCCAGGCCACCTAGAATGCGGCCATTCCGGGTAACATAAGGTTCACCAGGGTGTTCCTCTTGGAGGCGCTTGATTTCAGATGGGGTACCGCCGGTAAGATCTTCAGACAGAGCGGTGGCGGTCCATTTTCCGTTAGGGCCTCGGCGACCGAGTACGGCGCGCGAGTCGCCAGCAACGGCAACTTTGAGATCCTTTGACTGAGAGTCGTAGAAGCTCAGGAGAGCACATGATCCCGACAAGGCCGGTGCGAGAAGCTCAGCCGCCATACGACGGGACTTGGATTTCAGGACCTTGTCCACACTCTCGTGCACAATGTCATTATCAAGACGAACAAATCCCTGCTTGATCGCCTGATCAATTGCCTCGGAAGATGGCACAAGAACTGTGGGGTCAGCCGCAGCAGCCTTATACGTAGCGTTAAGCTCTCGCGCAACGTAGGAAATCAGCACGTTGCGCAACTTGGCGGACGTGGTCCAGCCCCTATCTTGAAGTTAGCATAAATTATCTCAATTTCCAACCTCAAGAAAGTCCTCACGAATGACCATCAAAGACCGCCCAGAACATCCAGTCGCTATTTGGCTCCCCATTTGCGCTGGCCGCCGTCGATGAGGACACCTCGACGATCTTCTCGGCGTGGTCATCCTCGATGGGGGAGTTGCTAGGCACTTGAACGATATCGTATCGCACCACGCCTTTGCCTCTCTTGACCAAATATGACTCCTCATTCTTGCGCAGCTTCTCCGTGGCTTGCTCCGGTGTCAACATTTCCAAGACACGTCGGTCTGAGTCGTCGGTGTTCTTCGATAAGGGCTGATCTCCGGAAAGCGCAGCAGTGTAGAATTGGTCGTTACTCACTAAGAGCGCGCGACGAGTCGACTCGGACGGATCCTCGGCGTGAGCAGATGTGATGACGCTCGAGGCGAAGCCTCGGACCTGGGTTGCTAGCGACTGCGCGGTGCCTTCTCCTCGATACGCATACCACGCTCCGGACGCAACAACGGTTGAGATAACGGCAAGAGAAAACCTGCGAAGATGCATGGAGGATTGAAGAGCCACTGGAGCTAATGATGGGCGTCGGCCTCCCGAATATGATCGCAGGCCTCGGACCGAGTTGTGGGTGTAGGTGAGCGAGCACGGCCGTTTACCGGTGACTTTCCATACTGGAGCACGCCGAGCAGTGCGGAACGCCTGTATAGCCGCCCGACGCATTGATTCGGCGGGGCTTCGAAATGATAAAGTATGTCCCTGCAATCTGGGACAATATTTGGAGCTCCTTTTCAAGACGACTCCGAGGGATTGAATGAAAGAGACAACAAAACCGGGGAATGCACGCGCATCGTGACCGTCAAGATAAGGGGTCACGTGGGCATGCAACAAGAATCACGCTAGTCCTCATCGGGTCCCCTTTCGTCATTCCCCGCGGGATCTTTACTTGTCATTGCTCTCATCTGGGACGAACAGGTGTTTCTTTCAATCGTTCGTGGCGCCTGGCGCGAGACCTGAAGATGTCTTCGCGTGCAATTCGGAAGTTGCAGAAGCTGCGCGAGCAGGAGCTACAGCAACAGCGAGAAAAGGAAGATGCATCTAGCGATGATGAACCCCCACGCCCCACGAAGCCAAAGTTTAACGCCTTCGATCTTCTGAACGCCGGCGACGACGACGACGATAATGACGCAGAATCGGAGGAAGATGTTCAGGAAACTACGATCCAGCAACTGGAACCCGAACCTGCGCCCACGGAGCCCAAGAGTGCCAGCAAGAAAAAGAAGAAGAAGAAGAAGGCCAAGACTAAGGCGGCAGTGGTGACTGAGCCAGAAGGCAATCAATCCGATGATGAGCTGGACGAAATTGATCGAGCTTTGAAGGACCTGGCCACGGACGGTCAACTACCAGCTGGAGTGGGTGCAGGCGTCACGACAAAAGATAATGGAAATGCCTCATTCCCAAAATCGACCGACGAACTGCTTGCAGTCGATCCCAAGTTTCTGAATGCGACAAATGAGATGAAGCGGTTATTTGGAAATGTGGTCTTGGAAAACTTCGACCAAGCGGCCGATGCAGGTACTGGCCGTCGGCGGGATCGCAATCGCGAAACGGTAGACCTCGGTCGAGCCTTGACCGGACGGTACAGTCCGGCCAGCAGAGGCCAGAGCTTAGCGGGTGTGACACTACGGCGGAATATCCTGATGCAAGGCAAGGACGAGTGGCCTCGAGCGCCAAGTGGAGGGCTTGGCATGGAGCTCGAGGAGAAGCTTGCTTCGGGCGTTACACGATACCGGATCGTTCACAATGCAGGTTATCAGGACGTACAGAGACAGTTTGAACTCTGTGTCGAGTCGATGGACCCACAACGCCTGATTCACCACCTCCAATATAACCCTTATCATATTTCGACTCTACTTCAAGTCTCTGAGATTGCCAAACACCAGAGTGATCATGCCGTCTCTGCCGATCTTTTGGAGAGAGCACTCTTCAACATTGGGCGCTCGGCTCACTCGTCATTCAACACACGGGTAAGAGAAGGTCAAGCCAGGCTGGACTTCCTGCATATGGAGAATCGTGAGTTGTGGCTTGTCGGTTGGAGGTACATAGCAAACCTGGGTATGAAGGGCACATGGAGAACTGCGTACGAGTGGGCCAAGCTTTTATTGAGCTTGAATGACTCCGATCCTTACTGCATGAAGCTTCTGATCGACCATCTTGCTCTACGTGGCCGAGAGTATGCTCAGTTCGTGGATCTGTGTACCCAAACACGTTTCAGTCGTGATTGGGCTGACCTTCCAAACATTCAATGCTCGCTCGTCATGGCGTATCTGCGATTAAACAAGCCCCAGGACTGCCGCCGGCAGCTTCATCATGCCATGTCCCGTTACCCGTGGGTGTTCAATCGACTCGCTCAAGAGCTGGACCTCCAACACATCCCCAAACAGATCTGGGGTAAGATGCCTCCGACTGGATCTCATGAACTTCTTACCGAACTATACATCTCGCGAGCGAAAGATCTCTGGAATACACCGGAGGCTGTTTCTCTTATTGTGGAGGTTGCTGATTCACTCTCCGACGATCAGCAGGCTATTGAGCCACCGGAGATTACGTTGGATATCGCGCGTCATGTGGTTCTCTCTGACATTCCCAAAGTCACAACCCATCTTCCAACCCGCTTCGTTTCCGGTCGGATGTCCGCTTCGGATCCTCTCCCCCCGTATGAGTCCGAAGCTTTCCGTCAACAGGCTGATCCAACGCCATCTTACCTTGCCCGAGTTCCAGAAGCTGGACGGCCACAATGGCTTCGCGACCTTTTGGATCAAATGCAAAATGGTGCTGGTATTCGGTTCCCGGGACTTCCAGGAGGTGACGATGAAGAGAATGCCGGTGATGCTCCACAAGAGGATACCGAGAATGCCCCAGCCGGTGGGCGAGTACGCGCTTTGGCTGGAGACCAACAAGTGCTCGAGCAATGGCTCTTGCAGGATGGGCTAGAATCTTTGCAGATGTTCCTGCATGAATATGGAGTTGATCGAGGGAACTGGGGGGACGTGGTGGACTATGGTCCGCTGACTGATTACCTCGAAGCTCTCCAGGAAATCCAGCCTGAGACATCTAGACAACGCCTCCTACATGGGCCAATTCAAGAGGTGATAGGCGAGTTTGCGGTCACGATGCTCGAGGATGAGTTGGAGATGATGGAGGACGAGCTGGCTACCGAAAATAGCGGTTAACATTGTATAGTCTGACTGTTGAGAATTAGATAAGTCTATCAATAAAAAGCTTTAGATTCTCAATCAAGTAAGTCCTCGTGCATGGAATGAGATCAGTGATATGGATGTGATACTATGTTAGGTCATCATCAATTTCTCGTGTCTACTGCGCCCGCCTCGTAAGTTTCAAAACACTCTAGGGAAGCTGGAACTCACCTACCGTAATCAGATTCATAAGAGTAGAGTCCTCCTGGGAGTTATGGTTTGCAAATGGGTTTCATCTGATTTGAGGAGGATCCACACTCAAGAGCCTCGTAGGGACCAGGCTAGTCATCCGATGGTTAGATATAAACGCAGTTGCCCACGCCTACTTTTCAATATAATAAAACTGCTAAACAAGCAAAAAGAAGCTGAGCAAAGGATAACCAGCCTACCTGGAGATATGATGTATCAATCCCCCCTTCTCCTTACTACTTTGCCTTGCCTGGCATGAGCATTACTAAACCCCGACAATCAATTCACTAAACGCGACACCAGTCTTATTCCCAAATCATGCTTCGACTCTATCTCTTCAACTACAATTACCCATGGGGCGAGGCCCACAACGGTGCCGCAATCATGAAAAGCCCCAACGCAGTGAGAGCCACCGCAGGAACTCTTGCCTAGAAGCAACCTACACCGGTGTAAAACCATGGCCTCTGGGGATTGATATTGCCGAGTGGAAAGGGACTGGAGGTATCAGTTTCAACCCCTCTAATACGTCAAGTGTGGTAGAGGCTCTTGATGTCGATTATCCGAATTCGACTGAGTTTCATACGGTTCTTGCCGAGTTGCGTGATGAGAATGGGAGTGATGTCAAGATGGAACGCTTAAGATTATGCAGTATGCTGCGGGGCTTGTTGAGCAGCCTTTGGAAGTTATTATTCATTTGCAGATGGAAGGGAGTATGTATGCCTTTTTTCTTCTTTTGAATGCGAAGCTAATTTGCTGATGATAGCAACTACATACCAGATCAAAAAGCTGGAGGTGGTCAGCAGGATACCGTAGGTTCATTGGGTTTACTGGGCTGTATACTGTCGGAAAACTTTGCATTGACTCAATGAGTCCTTGAACTCCACCTGTACGCTCGGATGATATTTACAGGGTGCCTGCAATGTGTACAATTTTGTGACTCTTGTTCAACGAAAACACTCTAGGCTAAGAAACTTGTCAATCCAAGGTGCAATCTGAGAAGAAGCGAAGCCATGGAAAACCGATTAACCTACAGCCCCTGGCCAAGCACAAGTATCCGGGTAACAGCTCAGAATTACGCAATGCTTAGTTGCTGCCGACCAAGAATCTACACACGGTCCGGATAAAGTCCAGAGTATCCTGGGCACTGCTGGTAGGGATGGCCTGGGCACTCACAACGCTGCTGGGGGTGGCCACAACGGTGCTGGGCTCAGAGGATTGACGGGCCTGGGTGGCAAAGGTAGTCCCGGCCTGGACGGCTTGCTCGGTGGGGAGAGAAGTGGATTGAGCAGCAGTGATAGTCTCAACGACTGCGGCAGTTGTCTGGGCAGCAATGGTAGTCTCAACGGCAGCAGAGATCTCAGAAGTAGCGCTGGATTCAGCAGCGGTGACGGCCACAACGGCAGCGGCAGTAGTCTCAGCGGCGACAGAGGTCTCAGCAACGGCAGCGGAGGTGGTCTTAGCAGAAGCAGTCGATGTAGTCTCGGCGGCAGTGGTAGTGTTGGTGGCATCTCCAGTGCTCATGCAAGCAAAAGACATCTTCTTATAAGTCGCAGAAGGAGTTCCATACCCAACCGCCTGCGACAGATCCCACTCCATGCTAACATATGGCCAACAAATGCGACCATCAGACATGGTTACCATATCACCAGCAACATAGACATCAGTGCTGGTGAAAGCATCGCCAACGGTGCTACCATCCGAGCTCACCTCCTGGAAGAACGTGCCAGCAAACTGTCCACGGCAACCCATGGCAATATAATCACAGATCGGGTTCGAGATCTCTTCCCAGGTAACCAGGGCCGAGCTGGAGCCGAAGGTAGCAGCGTGGGCGTTAGAGCAATCGTTGGATCCCTTCGTGACCCAGTTTACCTGGCTATCTCCATCCTCAGTGCCAACCACCGAGGTAGCCTGAGCGCCGACCTTGGTGTATTTATCCGTGAATAGGGAGATGGCGACGTTGCGGCCATTAGTACGGTTGTTGACGTGGGTGTAACCATCTCCCATCCAGGTGTTCTCAGTCACGTCAATGGCGCCACGAGAAACCCAAGCGAAGATGTACTTGGTGGTGTCGGCGAAGCGAGCCAGCGCGCTGTAGCTACCGGACATACCACCCATAGGCTCACCAGAAGCGCCGTTGGTAGTGTTTTCGTTGGAAATCTTGACGCCGTCGTTCGTCATGCCTTGGCCCTTGGTGTTCAGCCAGATGGCGCCCTGGTCCTCGGCGCAGATACTGGCGAAAGGAGCCTGATCGGCAGCCTCGAACGCAATACCGGTGTTGTGGCTGCATCCCCAGGAGCTGGAGGCACCGCTAATGGTGTCCAGCTCGCCGGCCTTGGTCACGTACTGGATGCTGTCACCGTAGTGACCAGAAGCATCGCCAGAGTAATCCGTGACAACGAAGTACGCACCGTAAAGCTCTTCGCTCTCTGAGTAGACGAGGTCTCCGTTCAGGTCCGGAGAGGCCGAGAGACCGTCGGAAGCGTGAACTCCAGGGCCACCCAGCCAGGTCTTCCAGGTTTGCTTCCCATCGGTATAGCGGTACAAAACGGGAACGGGAGTGTCACTGGGGGGCGCATTGGTGGTACCGGAAGGCAGGGCCTCGTTGGTCAGAAGGGCGAAACCATCATTGTGAGCAACGAGACCTCCGGCTATACGTCTCATCAGTCATGAAGTCTTTCGTATTCAATCAGATCAGATACATAGGCTATCTTACCTTCTTTACCGCCAGTCACGGTAACAGTAGTGCCCGTAGCCTCGAAAGTTGTAGGGTCCAACTCCTGAACATGGACATCGGTCTCGCTCGAATCCAGATACGCAATATAGGCAGACTTGCCGTCCGGAGACACCGCGAATGGAGTGCGACGATGGTGAGGATAGCCAGTCCAGTAGGATTCCTTGACGGGGTTGAAAGCACTGTCGAGTGCCAGCACATCGACGTGGGTTTCAAGGTTAGAAGTGGTCAGACCAGCTGAGGCGCCCAGCACCGCAGAAAGCAGAGAAAGAATGAAAGTCCCACGCATGTTGGGGGGAAAAGGAAAGTCGGTGCTACTGCTTCGGGGTCTGATTTGGATCGTGTAGATCTGCCGGGATCTACACTCTTTTTAAACCCTGTCTCAATGAACCCTCCACGGTAGCCGAAAACGCCTAACTGGCCTGATACAGGGACGAGACCGATACATTGCCTCACGCAAATAGCGTCGAAGAGTCGTGTTGGGACGGTAAGTGTTTCATGTGTTGCCAAGGGCACCCTTAATGTGGATTATTCAGTTCCTCGTCACTAAAGTTAGTCAAGTATAGTGCCCACTGCCAGAAAGGGTTTATAACCCGGCCCTCATGAGACATTGTTTCATCTTCTTTATGCGGAACCCCGCACACTTAAATTTTTCCATCCTTATGAGAGCCCCTTTACCAAGCGCTTACTTTATGTATGGTTTGGATCGAACCCACCGACGGCCGACTTCCGGCAGGGTTCAGACCCAATGATAAAGGGTATACCAGCATTTAGATTGTTTATCAGGGGCAGTTCCCACCTCGCTGGGAAATTTGTGCACTATGCACTATGCAGATCCTGGTAATGCCAGTTATGATTTGGATAGCTACAAGATCATATCGTATCCGCATTGCCATCTTACTCCGAACACAATCCGCTGCGCTTCCGACTAAAGTGTTTAGACTTTCAACCAACTATTATACTACTTAGGACCAGACCCAATTTCTGACCTGAATAGAGGGTCATCGAGACACCTGATCACAGGGGGTTTCCAACCAGTTTCTTCCCCCCCCCCCCCCCCCGGGTTGAGTAGAAAATATCTCGTGTCTGGCGGGGGTAAGAATATGGTGTAGCGATCGGGAGCCCTTATTTTCTCGCCTTAAGACTATTCCCTTTGAAAACTATAGATAGTTATTGAATGTACCATCTAAATAGTTGTAACAAAAGTCTTAGCCTACCTAGCGTATAATGTAGGGCTACCCTCCGCACTTGTTGGTCTCTACCTTGTGGGGCGCTGTTGCAAACCTTGTATTGTATAACATTAGGTTTTTGGTCATTATCTATGTATTTTCTTGGTTGTCCGTGGGAGTATTCTACCGTCTAGAGGCTCATATATTGTAGATTAGCCTTGAATTTCTTATCTGTGAACGCATTACATTCAATTTTTGTAAATTTACCCATGCCACTTGATTCGCGACAACGGATGTGTTGGTCGTTCTGCCTCTCTTACTTGGGACTCACCGAAGAGACATACTTACAATTGGAGAGTATCAAGGAGGATGTGTTTAGAATTTTATTCAAGTTAATACGGAGATATCGATGCTGTGGGATAGTCATTTTAGTTGTGCGAGATACATTCTTATCACAGTCTCTACCGCCGACATGATTGTCCCGAAAGCTTATCTTTCACCGCTCGGGTTTCTTTGGACAACATACACCTGCTATTGCTCGTGGGAGAACACCGTTGGTACTAAATTTCTTCATGTATGATCGATCTTAGACTGAAAATTTACAACCAGACCCAGCAGCATCGACTACTGGGCTCTACAGTATACTCTACCATTTAGGGTTGAGGCCATCAAAAATACCACGCACCGCATTGGCTGCAAGCCTCCGATGATGCATGCACCAGCACGAGGCTTATCATCCGTGCGCGCCCGACATCATTGACAAGCTGAGTCATCGGGCATAATTTCGCGAGGCACCGTGCTCGCGCTGATGCAACACTAAATAAATCTTCTTATTATCTTTAAAAACTTCAATTCCAACTTCGTTTCAGTCCCATTGTCGTTCATGCACCCGGTGCAGCTCACATTACCGCCCACGTTGCCTCGGGAGTGACCCGCGTCGATTCCGTCATCGAGAGGATCCCGATCGCAATTTTCCGCCTAGCTCAGCCCGCCCTTATCTTTGAAGCTCCGTGTGTAGAAATTGCACTGGTGCAACACTCATGATGGCGCTCTCCCAGATACTGAGCAGAATGGCGTCGCAGGATACGGTGCCTCTAACGACCCGTGAAGCGGCTTCTGGGTTATTGGGCTCGGTGTCTATGACATGCTGGATTTTCCTACTCGTATGTGCCACGGCCTCTCATGATTGTGTCAACCCGTGCTGGGCGCACGGGGCATTGGGGCGGTTTACCCCTCCAAAACGCGAAAATCTTCAAGATAGAATCGAAAGAACCTATCGGTACAGCTCTCTGACCTCTAATATCTGCAGGTTCCCCAACTCATCGAGAACTATCGCAATGGCAACGCGGAGGCTATCTCCCTCCTATTCATCTTCGTCTGGTTCATCGGTGACATAACAAATCTTCTCGGCGGTACCCTAGCAGGCCTAGTCCCCGTCATTATCGCAATTGCCGTATACTTCTGTCTCGCAGACGGCGTTCTAATCGCCCAGTGCCTCTACTACAAGGTGCGTAACTCGCGCCGCGGGAGCATCCACCGCCGCCGGCGCTCATCGACCGAGACCCCCGACCCAACCACCCCGCTCCTCGGTCGGCGATTCAGCGATTCTTTCCCGGCAGGACAGGGCCGACGGAGGTCATCTGGTTCAATGCGCCGTTTCCAGGGTGCAGGTCGCCGCGAGAGCCAAGTGGAAGATCCATTGGCCAAGATTGTCGAGGAGAATGAGTACGGTCGCAAGGCATGGATCAAGAATTTGATTAGTGTGATTGGCATCTTTGTGGTTGGAATTGCTGGGTGGACGATTGCCTGGCAAACGGGGATATGGGCACCCGCACCACTGGAGAACAATAAGCCGGCGGATATGGCTACTAGTGGCGCGGTTTTGGGATATGCCAGTGCCGTGTGCTATCTGGGGTAAGTCTCGCACCGGACTCATGGAAAATGAGATCTTGGACTAATATTGGCAACAGGGCGAGATTACCTCAAATTTACAAGAACTACCGCGACCAGTCCTGCGAAGGTACGTCGTTTGCTCCAACGTTAATGATGCCGGTTTCAAAGCTAACTTGGTTGACCAGGTCTCTCGCTCCTTTTCTTCATCCTCTCCCTTTTGGGTAATGTCACTTATGGTGCCGGGGTATGTGGTTTTCTTGTGGATGTGATTGGTCCAAACATCTAACAATAAATACAGATTCTGTGCCACTCGACCGAGCATGATTACGTGGTTACCAACCTGCCCTGGCTGATTGGATCGCTGGGCACCATGGCGGAAGATGTGGCCATCTTCATCCAATTCCGCCTTTACGCAGTCCAAGATGCTCAATCCACGCTACAATCATGACCAAGTTGTTCGATGAGTATGTTTTTCTATGAAGGTGGAATTGTTGCTATTTTCCGGAGGCTGTCTCTTGGTAAGGCTCAGAATTGTGGGAATTCTGTTGCTAATTACATGGTTTTGTATCATCTCGAGTCATTTGGGCGGCTGGATGTGATGGATTTGAAAAGGCGAGCATGGAGTTTCTCCGTTGGAATACGTGGATATATACGCAATGCAATGTACATAAAATAAGATGTATTTGATTTGCTCAAAGACTTACCACGAAAAAGAGCCACTCTAAGAATAGATGGGTCAGCCTCGCAGATAAGCTTCTTCAGTAAAGGAGGTGGTCAGCATTACGGATCCAGACAGACGCTTTGCTCGGGAAAAGTACCCTGCTATATACCATGATGAATCACGATGACAGAGGATTGAGATGAATGGCTTTGAATGTGAGGAGCAAGAAGAGGTCTACATAGAGATGGATAAGCTTGGGAAGCGGGTCAGTCTGCCTTGGCCCCCATGGGGGGGTAACTTGCATGTTGAGGCGGCACCTGCTGCTCATAACATCATATCGTGTTGAGTTACTACTGCCTCTGACATCTGCTGCTAGACACACAAGGGAACCGGCAAGAATGTCCTTGACACCCAATTACAAGGTGAAAGTCTCTACAAATTGTCGATCCAAGACTTGGAGCCCTACAAAAATACCTTGGGGCAGAATCACAAAGAGAATTCTTTTGGTTCATGGTCGCATGAGAAAAGGACATGAACGAAGCTAGGTCATCTAGCAGGAGGACAACATGGGAATCAGAGCATACATCTCTACCCGCCAGACCGGACTTGCGTCGCAATCATGGACAAATCAGAAAAAACGGTGTGCCAAACGTCTGTCTTCAATTCCCCTATAAATCCTGGAAGCAACAATAGTTTCGGTATCACATCGGCAACCGACCGAGTCTAACCCCGTCACTTTGTGAGTCGGGGATACCCCGAGCACCCAGTCTCCATTGAATGTCCATGTCCGTTTGAATCTTTTGCTATTTTCTTTTTTTTCTTCCCCGTGATTTGGATCTTCGTAGCAGGGGTCGTGGAGTATCGAGTACAAGAGAGAATCGTCGAGGGAGCCATGAGGCGGAGGCGGAATAAGAGATGAGGGAAAGAGCAAAAAGGAAACGACTTCAAATTCGGGACGGTGAAGGCGCTTAGTCGAAGAGACCGAAGCCCATGTCCTCGTCGGACTCCTCCTTCTCTGTGTGGGAGTTAGTAATCGGTTTACTCTGCATACGAGGTCCACGATGTGAAACTCACCCTCCTCCTTCTCCTCAGCAGCGGCCTCAGCGGGGGCAGCAGCACCGCCGGCGGCAGCGGGGCCAGCACCAGCGGTGGCGGGGCCAGCAGAGCCAACGTTGGTCAGGAGGTCCTTGACGTCCTTGCCCTCGAGAGCCTATGATTGAAAAGAGTGTAAGTCACTGAAGAATTCAAGACTTTCGCATATATCGATGTGTTCGCGCGTCGCAGGGGAATCGCAAGGTAATGGTGCAGATTTCAAGGATTTACCTTGGCGAAGATGGAGGCCCAGATGGGCTCGACCTCCTGGACCTTGGCGGCGGTCAGGAGAGTCTGGATCTTGTCGGCCTGTGTGAAGATATTCAGTTAGTCACAACTGTTGGAGTTTTCGATGGTGCGCATGGTAAAGTCCATAATTTCGACTGTCGTAATCCCCTCAACTTGCGGCTCGAGTTCTCTGCGAGCAGGAAAAACCCGTTGCGCGCGTTGAATGGCATCCTCCACGAAACTTGAACTCAACCACAGGAAACGAGGGCACGTACGGTGATCTCAATGCCATCATCGGCAAGGATCAGAGCGGCGTAGGAGACAGCGAGCTCGGCGGTAGACATTTTGTCGACGGGGTGGTGTTGACCGGACTGGGTGTCTTGAAGATGAAGATGGGAAGGGAGAGAAGGAAAGAAGTGTATCGTCAAAGGCCTATCCGAACAGGGTAACCGGGCCCAGCGGTGTGTGGGAAAAAGCCCTCGCTTAGGGCTTTGCCAGATCTGGTTTAGCGTTGAGGCCCTTCCCGTGACTCAATACCTGCCTAAACGCTAGTCCCATTCCGGCTTAAAGTCCTTGATGACATAATCTCGGAGTAATCAGCCCGTATCGTAGAACGATATCAATATCAGTCCCGAACTGACATCACAACGTGTGGGGTTCCCTGCAGTCATCATCTTCCGTCTCCTTTCAAGCCGCAGCTCAACGCTTGATCGCCAACTCAAATACATAAGATCCCACCAGAAACTATCCTTCCAGCTTCCTTTGCGCTTCCGGCCATGGACTCCCCTGCAGTACCAGTCCCGCTGGATCCGCGGGAGCAGCCCATCCTTGAGCGTTTGCTGCGGACCCGAGATGCGCTTCTTCTCCTGAAACAAGACAAGTCCTCTTACATCAAGTCTCGCGATGTTCTCCCATTGTATGAGGAGGTCGTTGGAGAAGTCGATAAAGTCAATGCCGCTCGTAAAGAGCAAAATCAACGTGTGGTACATAACCGATGTAAGTGCCGAAAGCGCCGCTCTTGATAGGCTAGGCTGACTTCACATGACTTCTCAGTGGACTACGTCTTGGATGATTGCTTCCAGTTGATCTCATTGCTCTTTTTGACCGTGGGCAGGAACAATGAGGCCCCCGCCGTGTAAGTTGCTGGTGTACCCCGCGAATCTACCATCCGTACTTACACCTCGTCAGGTATTCGCTTGCAGCTACAATTCAGGTATTTTAATGAAGCTTCAATTCTATCTGATCCCCGTTTAACAATTTTCCTTCCCCGTCAGCGCCTTCTCGATCACCTCGAAGAAGCTGGATTCTACAGCTCTAAAGATTTGAACTCCATTACGAAGACCCTTGAATCGATGCGCGAGACCCTTGACCGCGGTCGCAACACCTACTCCCCGGCTCTTCTCACTCTCCTCGAAAGCCGAATGGAACAATGCCAACGCTCATTGGAAAAATTACAGAAGGGACTCGCCGTGCTTGCGCCGGGCCTTGTACAGACACATGAGACCCTCGTGTCTATCCTTCGCTCTACTTCGGCTGTTAACACGCGCTCTAAGGTATGCTTGGCCTTGGTCAGATATTCCCTGAATATCCCGACTAATCTTTTTTCGTTTCTTAGTTCTCCGCTACGGAAGTGAACAACCTGCGAGAGCAGCTGAAGAAGATTGAGAATAATCTCAAAGATGGCAAGTTTGTGGACGCCGACGGCAACGTTCAGGCTGGATCCGATGACCTGAAGGCACTCATGGAACGCTGCTGGCGGTGGACTGAAATTGTCCTCGAGCGGTAGGTCCCTTGCCTTACCTGTCATGCATCAAGCAACAACTGATAGGACTTTAGTAAGGGCAAAATCGATGAACGATTCCAGGAACAGTACGACCGCCTCCTTGAAATTCGCAACCAGCTCGATCGACTCTCCGTTACCCAGGCTTGGTCGCTTCGAGAGACCGATTTGTTTGGATACCAGCGGAAGCTTGATCGAATCGACGAGGCGAGAGTGAATGGCAACTTTGTCGACGCTGTGGGCCAGCCGGCCGACCTTCATGCGCAACGGGTAATTCATTCGCAATTCTCATAACCTTGACCAAGATGGGCTAACTCCGTATCTTATGTAGACATTGCTATACCTCATCCGACGCAGCTATGCATACATCTACGCACTATTGATCTCTTCTGAACCCGTGTCCGAGGCTTTGCTACCCGTTTACAACCAGCTGCAGACTCTTCGCAGATGTCTCATTGAAGTCAAGGAATCAGGTGGCGTGTCTAACTCACGTGAGCTGTACCCTTACAGTATGAAGGTATGTCATTCACTTCTTTCATCTCATGCAACTAGTGATTCCTGTACTAACGAGACTAGCTCAATTCGATTGATAACATGCGGGTCGACGGAAAGTTCTATATTGGTCCAGATATCCCAGAGGGTCAAGGAAGTGTCAACAATCTGCTCGCCGAATGCTACGACCTAGTCTGGGAGTTGCGGGCTGCTGTTGCCGATGAAGAGCCCCAATCTTAGGCTACCGTTCCTTGTAGAAACACGCCTTCCCCTAATATCTCACATGATGTCATTCATATTTCCGTGCAAGAAGGACCTATTATTCATGAAATGCCCTCGAATGCCCTGTGCTTTTACGTTTCTACTTAATGATTTTCTTTTCCATTTCAGTCCCTGGTTTTTGATGACATGCGGGGCGTTCAATCGGGGCAGTCTTGAGCTCGAGTTGGGCAATGACATTGGATATGGGTGGAGAGGGTTCTACTCAGCCAATATTTCTTTGAATATTGAATCAATTTTTTTCCCTTGGTAACTCATGTAAAGCCTTTCACCATTAATGAGAAATAAAGATGAATGGCTTCAAGTCTTTGTTATGGACAGTGACTTGTATCGCCGAGCTGTCCGTCCCAATCATAGAGAACAAAGTCTACCAGGTTGCAGATTGGTAGGATTCGGCTATTTTGAGGAAGGAAATCACTGCAGCACTTTCTGCTAGCCTTTCGAACCGGGGCTAATCAGTCAGCGATACATGTACATCATTCTTGTCGGCAGGACACTATATGATACCCTGCCATGAGATTCTGGTTCCTATTCCCAGTTTTTTAATCTCAATATATAGTTTGATTAATTCGGAGCATCCCCAGCAGACCTTTATCAATCTACTGACTTCAATAGCTCCTGGTCAATGCCCTAGATAACGCTATTCCGATTTGTGACCTCTATCTGGATTGAATACACTGAGCTCAGGTAGAACCTCGGCCACTATTTGATGTAGTGCATTGACTATTAACATCTCTTGAATCATCAGTATATCTTCTGCGGTACTTTGAGAGCCACTTCGAATATACATCCAAGTCCAGATTGCCCGCATATCCGTTCCGAATCCCTTCCCCACACCTTGTGGCGATCCCGGTATCGGCGCAACGACGGGCCAATGAGCGATCATGCAAATAACGAAAGCCGACCGAGAAAAAAGCCCTTGGATCTTTCTCAACTTTGCCTTTTTTCCCCAATTTCCACCCCCTCCACACTTGAGAATGGTGAGCCAGCTAGTATGGCAGCGGGCTGCCGCCTCTCGCAGGGTAAGTACCAAGCTACATTGGCTAACTGTGTTCCCGTTCCATGGTGGAATTGTAAAAGACTGACTCCGCGATAGCTGGCCGCACGCCTGTCTCCGCAACGACTCTCCCGTGGCCTGGCCACCGAAGCCGCCTCGTCACGTATGCCACCCTACCCCAAGATTGTCCGCAATCTCGAGCAGGTCCGCAGGGTTCTGGGCTCTGAGCGTGCCCTGACCCTCGCTGAGAAGATCCTCTACGCCCATTTGGACAACCCGGAGGAATCGCTGCTCACCGGTACCAACAATGGTCGTGATATCCGGGGCAAGGCCAACTTGAAGTTGAAGCCTGACCGTGTCGCCATGCAGGATGCTTCGGCCCAGATGGCTCTGCTCCAGTTCATGTCTTGCGGTCTGCCCTCGACTGCCGTCCCCGCCAGTATTCACTGTGACCACATGATTGTTGGTGAGCGCGGTGCCGATACCGATCTGCCGGCTTCGATCCAGGGCAATGCCGAGGTGTTCGACTTCCTGGAGAGTGCTGCCAAGCGCTATGGTATTGAGTTCTGGCCGCCGGGTGCCGGTATTATCCACCAGAGCGTACTTGAGAACTACGCTGCCCCTGGTCTGATGATGCTCGGTACCGATAGCCACACCCCCAACGGTGGTGGTCTGGGTGCCATTGCCATCGGTGTTGGTGGTGCGGATGCCGTCGATGCTCTCGTCGATGCTCCCTGGGAGCTGAAGGCCCCGAAGATTCTCGGCGTCCGCCTTGAGGGCCAGCTGAGCGGCTGGGCCTCGCCCAAGGATATCATCCTGCACCTAGCTGGCAAGCTGACCGTTCGTGGCGGTACTGGATTTGTGGTCGAATACCACGGTCCTGGTGTCGAGACTCTCAGCTGTACGGGTATGGCTACCTGCTGTAACATGGGTGCTGAGGTTGGCGCTACTACCTCGCTCTTCCCCTTCTCGCCCAGCATGGTGCCTTACCTCGAGGCCACTCACCGTGGTCATGTCGCTAAGGCCGCAGCTGAGATCGCTGCTTCTGGCCCTGGCAACCTCCTGCGGGCTGATAGCACTGCTGAGTATGACCAGCTGATTACCATCAACCTGTCTGAGCTGGAGCCGCACATTAACGGTCCTTTCACTCCGGATTTCTCGGTTCCTCTGTCCAAGTTCGCCGATACTGTCCGTGAGAAGAAGTGGCCCGAGACCTTCGGCGCCGGTCTCATTGGTAGCTGCACGAATTCTTCGTATGAGGACATGACCCGCGCCGAGGATCTGGTCAAGCAGGCCTCCGCTGCTGGTCTCAAGCCCAAGGCCGACTTCTTCATCACTCCCGGTAGTGAGCAGATCCGTGCAACCCTCGACCGTGACCAGACCCTCAACACCTTCTCCGAGGCTGGCGGTGTCGTGCTGGCCAACGCTTGCGGCCCCTGCATTGGCCAGTGGAAGCGTACCGATGGTGTCCCCAACGGCGAGGACAACGCCATCTTTACCTCCTACAACCGTAACTTCCCCGGTCGTAACGATGGTAACCGCCGGACTATGAACTTCCTGGCTTCTCCCGAGCTCGTTACCGCGCTCGCCTACTCTGGCAGCACCACCTTCAACCCGATGACCGATTCCTTGACCACCCCCAGCGGCGAGACCTTCAAGTTCCAGCCTCCCAAGGGCTTCGACCTGCCCAGTGCCGGTTTCGAGGAGGGTAACCCCAAGTTCCTCCCCAGTGCTGCCGTCCCCGACGCCTCCCAGGAGGTCATTGTCTCCCCCACCTCTGACCGCCTGGCTCTGCTCGAGCCGTTCGCCCCCTTCCCCAAGGGCGACCTGAGCGGCCTGCAGGTTCTGTACAAGGTCAAGGGCCAGTGCACCACGGATACCATCTCTGCGGCCGGTCCCTGGCTCAAGTACAAGGGTCACTTGCCCAACATCTCGGCTAACACCCTGATCGGTGCCGTCAACGCCGCCACCGGCGAGACCAATGTTGCGTACGACGAGAACGGCAGCCAGCACTCTATCCCCGAGCTTGCTGAGCAGTGGAAGGAGCGTGGCATCGAGTGGCTCGTCGTCGCCGAGGACAACTACGGTGAGGGCTCTGCCCGTGAGCACGCTGCTCTGCAGCCCCGTTACCTCGGTGGCCGCGTCATCGTGTCCAAGAGCTTCGCCCGTATCCACGAGACCAACCTCAAGAAGCAGGGTGTCGTGCCATTGACTTTTGCTAACCGCGAGGATTACGACCGCATCGATGCCTGTGATGTCGTTGACACCGTTGGCCTGTACGATGTGCTCCAGGCGGGTGGCCAGGGCGAGATCCAGCTGCGCGTGACCAAGAAGAAGACCGGCGAGTCGTTCATGGTCCCTGTCCAGCACACTCTCAGCAAGGACCAGTCTGCTTTCATTCTGGCTGGTAGTGCGCTGAACCTGTTGGCCAAGAAGGCCAATGCTGGTGCCCAATAGGAGGAATGTGTCTTATTTTGAACATAAAAGTTCTGTATCGGTCAGGAGTTGTCGAACAGGCTAAGGGATGCATCCTTTTGCCTTCTTTGTTGTGGTTTTTTTTTATGTCTCATCTGCTTTTATTATATACTAGCACAGCCTGCATTCGTGTATTAGGAGACTTAGACTTCGATTTTGCCTTTTGGTGTGGACTAGATGATATCCAATGTGATTTGTATTCTATTTAATCTTGATCCTTCTATGATCGACTATAACCTGCCATAGGATAAGAACATGTCCCATAATGGATATGCAATAAGAAAGTTCATGCTCGAGTCTTCTAGAAATCTGGGTTGACACTGCACGCCCCTTCGTTGTCATCCCGCTCTAGTGGGGAATCAGATGCCCACTATCGTAACCCTCCAAGGCGGGGGATGATCAGTCTATAAACTTGCCTACACCCAGCTCTCGAATCGCTGTCTGTCAAACAAACTTCGAGAAAATCGAGATGGAGACTTCTCTCAAGAAGCCCTGGATCGAAACTCCACTAATTGAATCGGCCACCTTCTCCAAGCAAGCAGGATGGTAAGAACGCGTTTTTCCCCCAAATGTGACCGCCAGCATACAAGATAAACCCCAGATACAAGCGATATAACTAACTTACCCACCCCATCAGTCGTATATTCCTCAAACTAGAACTCCTCCAACCCTCCGGATCCTTTAAATCCCGGTATGTCATTCTCGTCCCCAACCAGCCCCTCTGCACTCCGCACGACACAATATCAAACCCGCAGCAAAAAAACCCTAACACTCCCCAGGGGAATCGGCAACCTGATTCTCTCCGAAATCAAAACCAAGGCCAACAACACCAAGAAGGTCCACTTCTACAGCTCCTCCGGTGGAAACGCCGGTCTAGCCGCTGTCCACGCAGCCCGTGATCTAGGCTGCGCCTGCACCGTGATCGTCCCGTATAGCACCAAGCCTCTAATGATAGCCAAACTACGTGATGCCGGTGCCACGGAGGTCATACAGCACGGGGCGAGTTGGTTCGAGGCGGATACGTTTCTGCGACGGGAGTTTATTGAGAACCAAGATCCGGGCGAAGGGGATAATGTGAGTGTGAATGTTTATGTACCGCCATTTGATCATCCGCTGGTTTGGGAGGGTGCTGGGAGTATGGTTGGTGAGATTGCGAGGCAATTGCCGGCCAGAGAGGATGATGGGTTTCCGGCGGATGTGATTGTGTGCAGTGTTGGTGGCGGCGGATTGTTTAATGGGGTTGTTGATGGATTGGAGAAATATCTGAAGGTTTCGTCGTCGTCTTCAGCAAAGAACGTACGCGTTCTCGCAGTGGAAACGCGTGGCGCAGACTCGTTGGCGCATTCGCTTCGACAGGGAAAACTTTCTTCTCTGTCTGCCATTGAGTCGCAAGCTACCTCGCTAGGTGCATTATGTGTTGCCGAAAAGACTCTTTCGAATGCCGTGTCCCCGCCCAAGGGCATTCATGTCACCAGCGTTGTGGGCTCGGATGCAGACGCTGCGAGGGGTGTGCTACGGCTAGCAGATGAGACTCGGTTACAGGTGGAGTTGGCGTGTGGAATTAGCTTGGAGGCTGCGGTTGGAGAGAAGCTGAAGGTATTGATTCCGGATTTGAAACCGGAGACGAGGGTTGTGGTTATTGTTTGTGGGGGCAGTAATATCACGGCTGAGATGATGGCCGAGTATAGAGCGAAGCTGCAGGCTGGATGGGTTTGATAACTTGGATGAAGAGGGGGGGCAGTGTGATAAGAATAGACTTGTAGAGACTGAATATGATTCTCATATCTCGGTCGTAAATCCTACCTGATATTTTGTTATATGCAACCTAGGGTCAAGGAAATAGTAATCGTCAGATACTTTCGGAGGCAGGGTTCGCTCCCGAGATATATACATCCGCCGATGCGGAGCCACGCAATACCCATGCAATTTTCACTTCAAAAATGTAATGGAGTTTATTCGTAATCATCATAGCCTTGAAAGAAAACTAGACACTTGTAAAAGGCCAAGTCTAACGTGCAAAATTGTATGGTCAGACAATAAATACAGACCAACGCTCAAAGACAGCATCTCCCGAGAATTCATCCCAACGGCCCTGAGAACCCGATCCCAGCCTGCCTAGGCATGCCACCGCTATAAATTACCAGGATATTTCTACCCAGTTCATTCGCTGTCGCTAGCACTATCATGAATCGAACCATTGCCCTCGTCGTTGTGAATGCCCTCCGCCAAGATATACTCCGCCGATGCGAGGGTCTGCTTAATGGCGGGCTTATCATAGACCAAATCAGCCGGTTTTTGCCCGTGCTTGTTGCGCACGCGTGGGTCACAACCAGCCTCACACATCATAGCGATCATCTCAGCGCCCAACTCGGCGTCCTTCTCGTTGGCGAAGCGTACGGCGGTGTGGAGGGGGGTGTCCTTGTCGATGCGGGTGAGAGGATCGCATTCGAAGTATTGGATATCAAAAAGCGCGTCCATCACGTCGTCTATACAGCGGGAGGAATATATCACGTTAGCTTGCAACTCAGGGATTGGGACGGGACGGATCCAAGTGGAGGCCGAGAGGGCTATAACGTACAGCTGCCGTAGCTCGCGCAGATGTGCAAAGCGTGGTTTCCCATGGTATCCGTGACTTCGTTGAAGAATTTGGCCACGTCTTCATTGGATTGGTTTTCCATGTCGTGCAGGACTTGCTCAATTAGGTGTGGTTGATCGCGGCGGCAGGCTTCCACGACCAGCTCGCGGGGAGAAGCACCCTGGAATTGATGGGTCTTGTTAGCAGTAGTTCAAGAAACACGTAGAGGAGCGCCAAATAATTTACCTCGTCATCAGCCATTATTTTCAATCGTCGAACTTCAAGCTTTCCTCGAGGAGGTGTAAGGTATCTCGTTGCGCGGAATCAGGGACGAGACCTGTGGGTGATCTGAAACGCAGGCAGCCGTGAGTAGTGAAACAGCGGGCAGATCGGCGACTGGAGCGATCACGAAGTCTTGCTACAGTAGCAGGCACAGATAGTATGTACACCTCGTAAAAAAAGTTCCAAATCAAAACAAGCCAAGCTCTTGGTCAAGACACGAATAGCTAATTCCGGGCGCTGCTTTCCCCAGGGACATCCCACATGCCCGGATCATGTGATTTTCCGGACTCCCCGCCATGTTGCACAATTTAGCCGCGCGCCTAGCTCTTTTTCCGCGCATTGGAGGTTTGCGATTCCAATCAGCGAAATTTCAAGACGGCCGAGAGAGGGCTGGCGTTCTCTTTTCTTCCTGGTTTCCTTGCACGCTTTTGCGCTCATTCAAACAGAGACTGCCGACCGAGACGTTCAACCCGGAAAGTTGTCGAGATGCCGCTCGTCTGTTCGTGATTGCCTTCCCCCCCATCTTCAACTGCGCCGAGTCCAGCTTGAAGCCGGGCCAGTGATGACTTGAGGAACTTGAAACCAGTACTGACATTATCTCTCTTCTCCTGATCTAGTCTGCCCCAACTGCAGCAATGTGCTGACCATCTCTCGTGCGGATTCAACCACCCAGTACCCGATGGGCGTGAACCGCTTCGAATGTCGCACTTGCCCTTACGAAGACATTATCGGAGACCGATCCTACTACGAGAAAACCGAGATGAAACAGAAGGAGGTGGAAGACGTCTTTGGCGGCGCGAACGAGTTTGCCAACGCCGACAGCGTTGCTAGTAAGTTACAGTCATACGTCCCGAGGTCTTCCCGGGATCGTCTCAGGGCCAGCAAGGGGAATGTACAGCTGACAGCTCTTTTTTTTTTCCTTCCTGCAGCTCAATGCCCGGCGGAGAACTGCAACGGGGACCGTGCATACTTCTTCCAGCTGCAGATTCGTAGCGCCGACGAGCCGATGACTACGTTCTTGAAGGTAGGACTCCCTTACATATCACCGATTCCCGCATGGGGGCATGGCTGACAGGCGGGGGAATAGTGTACGAGCTGCGGTGCTCGGTGGAGAGAAAACTGAGGGGCTGGAAGCAGCGAATTGCTTGGACTTGGGGAAGTCTACGAGTATTTGCACTTGGTTGCGCCCTCGTTTTCTTGGAGATTGACTACTGTCTATGAGTTTTATGATTGCGATCTCCCTCTCCATCTTGCTTGGACAAGGGATTGGATGTGGAAATACCACGGGCGTCGGGGGTCTGTTTCAGATATCACCAGAAAAATGGCGCATTTTGCGACCGGGTTCAGCGACAAAAAGGGCGTTTGGGAGTGCAGCCAGCAATTGAGATACCCCGGCTCCTTTAGCCAGGCTCATGCGAATATGAATTTTTTTTTTCTACTATTTTCTCTATTTACGTGGGTTGTATACTGTAGTAGCTGTTCGGAGAGCTGTAGGTGATATGTATATGATATGGGCCGTGATCGACGTCAGCGGGAGCCGCGCACAGATTATCGGCCAAGTTGACTCCGAAAAATTGGGTTGGCCACAACCACGGGTCCGCACGCGCGGTCGAGTCATTGACATCCTCCCGTTTAGAGTGCATAGTGTTTTGTGATACTAAGCTCAATAGAGAGCCCGACCTTCAACTATTCTCTTTGTCGGTGTATCCGTTTTACTACAATAGTATGATTCTAGGCATGTGGCAAAAACAACTGCACAACATGGCTGAGGTCATCGTGGTGGGTCCGGGTTGGCGGTGACGGACTGCCCCTCGGCCGCGGGGTTCTTGGGCCCCTCGATAAGCTGCGAGAAAAAAAAAAAAACTCTGCTTCGAGGTTCACCAATTCCCACCCAAAGAAACAAAGAAAATTAGTTAGAAGGCACTCGATGAAAGTAAGCTCAAAATAGAGCACCATGAGCTCTTGTCAACCAGATCTGTTGTCAGACAAGGGATTGGCCCGAATGCGTTGCTGCCCAGTCGACCAGCCGCCCCCCATAGAAGGGCCAGCACGGGCAAATCAAGTGGGCTGGGAGAGCGGCGATGAAAAAAAAAATTCGCATTGAGTGGAGACGCGAAGGGCAGAACCAGGGAAATCATCGACGAAGAAGGTATTGGGTACATGAAAGCGCAGTAAGAGAGTCATAGTCGGACCAAGTAGAGGATACTCCTCTGGCGGCCGATGAAGAATCTGCTGAGCCCCGCCAGCGGAAGGAGTCGTTTCCCCCACCTGCCCAATGGGCACACGCACTGAGAGCAGGACGGCCAATCAGAGACGGTCAAACACAGGAAAAGTGGAAACTTCCACTGGGCGGAAAGGGCTAACCCAAACCTCGCCTCTGGGCTGGTGCTCGCTTGCCCCTCCATATAAGGATTTCCCCCTCCTCCCCCTCCCACAGATTTTTTTCCTTTCCCCCCTCGTCCGCATCAGTACGTATAACTTCCCCTCCCCCCTTTTCCCTTCCTTCTTCTTCCTTTTCCTCCTCTAACCTCTCTCTCTTGTTCAGTACCTCTACGCACGCCGTAGTCTCTGAGCAATTTCTTCGGAATCCTTCTAGTATCTTACAAAGAACTACAAGAATTCATTCTTGATCAACCGTCACCATGGGGTATGTCGTCTCTCACTCCCTCCCTCCCATCCTCCGGGGCTGGTTGACCTCATCTTCTCCATCGCGATGAGCCATCCACACTCCATCCCCCGATCCATCAAAAAGTCGAACGGGTTACTGACTCTGCATCAACAGTAAGGAAGATCGTCTCCACATCAACATCGTCGTTATCGGCCACGTCGATTCCGGCAAGTCCACCACCACTGGTAAGCAACCCCCCCTTCCATCGACTTCTGGCCTCACTTCATCGAGGTCCTATTCCACAATAACCATATACTGATTTCGCCCAACAGGTCACTTGATCTACAAGTGCGGTGGTATCGACTCTCGTACCATCGAGAAGTTCGAGAAGGAGGCCGCCGAGCTCGGCAAGGGTTCCTTCAAGTACGCCTGGGTTCTTGACAAGCTGAAGGCTGAGCGTGAGCGTGGTATCACCATCGATATCGCTCTCTGGAAGTTCCAGACTGGCAAGTATGAGGTCACCGTCATTGGTAAGTACTAACCACAACCAACTCCCACACGTTGTGCACCATCCCTCTAACATCATCTCCTACAGACGCCCCCGGTCACCGTGACTTCATCAAGAACATGATCACTGGTACCTCCCAGGCCGATTGCGCTATCCTCATCATTGCCTCCGGTACTGGTGAGTTCGAGGCTGGTATCTCCAAGGATGGCCAGACTCGTGAGCACGCTCTGCTCGCTTTCACCCTCGGTGTCCGTCAGCTCATTGTTGCCCTCAACAAGATGGACACCTGCAAGTGGTCCGAGGACCGCTACAACGAGATCGTCAAGGAGACCTCCAACTTCATCAAGAAGGTCGGCTACAACCCCAAGAGCGTTCCCTTCGTCCCCATCTCCGGCTTCAACGGTGACAACATGCTCGAGCCCTCCCCCAACTGCCCCTGGTACAAGGGTTGGGAGAAGGAGACCAAGGCCGGCAAGACCACCGGTAAGACCCTCCTGGAGGCCATCGACGCCATTGAGCCTCCCGTCCGTCCCTCCAACAAGCCCCTTCGCCTGCCCCTCCAGGATGTCTACAAGATCTCCGGTATTGGCACAGTTCCCGTCGGCCGTGTCGAGACTGGTATCATCTCTCCCGGCATGGTCGTCACCTTCGCTCCCGCCAACGTCACCACTGAGGTGAAGTCCGTTGAGATGCACCACCAGCAGCTCAAGGAGGGTGTCCCCGGTGACAACGTTGGCTTCAACGTCAAGAACGTCTCCGTCAAGGAGGTTCGCCGTGGTAACGTCGCTTCCGACTCCAAGAACGACCCCGCCGCTGCCGCCGCTTCCTTCAACGCCCAGGTTATCGTCCTGAACCACCCCGGTCAGGTCGGTGCCGGTTACGCTCCCGTTCTGGACTGCCACACTGCCCACATTGCTTGCAAGTTCTCTGAGCTCCTTGAGAAGATCGATCGCCGTACCGGTAAGTCCGTTGAGGACCACCCCAAGTTCATCAAGTCCGGTGATGCCGCCATCGTCAAGATGATTCCCTCCAAGCCCATGTGTGTTGAGGCTTTCACCGACTACCCCCCTCTCGGCCGTTTCGCCGTCCGTGACATGCGCCAGACCGTTGCCGTCGGTGTCATCAAGTCCGTCGACAAGTCCGCCGGTGGTGCCGGTAAGGTCACCAAGGCCGCCCAGAAGGCTGGCAAGAAATAAATGATTTGCGGATGAACACCAGCGACGCCGTGATGAATTTTTTTTCTTTAACCAAAAATGCTTTCCGATGGGAATAGGAGCTAGACTTTGCTGTGTAGTCTGAAAAATACTACATACAGATTCGTGACTCATGTCAAACATTTTCTTCCTTGTAGACATTTTTCTTTGTAGATGTTATTGTAGATGACCTGTAGAGAGACATAGTACACGCTTCCTCCAGCCACATTTATTGCCATCTGTCCAAGGAAATAATTTTGCTTTTCACTGCCCATGTGGTGATGATGATTGTGTGGTCTGGTGGACCCCCACCATCGCAAAGGACCGTGCTTGGCGCTAGGGCCCAGATCTACATACTGTTGTCAGCACTATCACTCCATACAAAAGTATGTCTAGACTTGGTATTTTCAATCTTAATATCTCACTATAGTTTGTCATATCCATTCTTTTTAGGGATGAGACACTTACGACGGTGAACTGCCAGCCCAAGGGCACGTATTCATACAGAAAATGTACAGTGTCAATGCCTCCCCTGCGCCCAATGCATTCATGCTTATCAGAACTGGAGCTTAGTATGTATGCATTTGACAAGGCTTATTATCATTCGCTTTGACTATATTTCTCTTTCCCGGGTCCACTGTCGATCGCTGTCAAATATGTAGCCTATGGTGGGTCAAATAGAGGAATTGGAGTACATAAGGTTTGGCGTCATCTGTAGTGCTGAATGTAAGGGAGAACGTGTGTGTCTTGGACGCAACACAGTGCAGAATGAAGGTGTCAGAAAGCATGTACGCTGCTTTGGTTGATTCGCCAAATTGAAGCGGTAAAAATGTAATATTATGCAGGGTAAATATGTACAGTATCAGTCAATAATCGTAGATCCAAAAGTACAAGACCTACAAGATCCTTCTGCAACAATGTCCATCAAATCCATCCATCCACAATGTTGCTCTTGGCTCCTCTCATTTGTTTCACTGCTGCCCTGTCCGAACTGTATGCTGTGTCCATTCGAAGTTCAAAATCTATGCATCGTCAAGACTACCGCTGTCCACGAAGAGCTCGTGCAGGACGGGGTTTGGCACTGCCAGGCTGCACCCAGATTGACGACCGAAGATGCGCCCAAACTTCTTGGTTGCAAGAAACTATGGGAATTTTGTTACTATGTAGCTCGGTTCTGGCCGGATCTTATTTCCATTGACTTGGAATGGAATTCTAGAACTCGTAGCGGCCTCTCATCGAAGATCGACTCGGCTTTATTGGCTGGATTACTTGGGTTTACACAACTTATTTCTCCATTTATGGATCCGTGAAACAAACCCTGGCATCAATGGAGATATTGGTAATTTCGGAAACTTCCAGTGCCCTCCGTAGTGATAAGTGTCATACTCCTTCTCGAACACATCTCGGTCGTGACGCCCCCTGTCCCCTAGAGAATCGATTTAGATTTCCCGTACATTCATTATGTCCGCGATGCCGGTTTTCAATCAGCCCGGTTAGCCAGAGAAGCTTATCTCTGGGTCTAGTGCTGGAGAAGAGCGTGAGCCAAGCAAGGCATGATTGATTGACTACGTGTAGCTCGAAGGATGTAATCGTCCAACCGATGTGTAATGAACTAGCCATACCATCATGTCCAGGGGTCGTGAAGTACGGGATATAGTACACATGGGTACTATCTAATGTATAAAGTCTCTAGCTTACCTACTCCTTATCTGATAACTTACAGCATTTATATGCATGAGCTAGTATATAACCTGCACTTCAACTACAAGTAGCCTAGAACACTTTGAAGGAAAAAAGATTCAATCTCTGGGTATCAATCAACAACACATATTCGCCTTGATCAAGCACAAAATCAATCACTCTCCTCCTCACTCTCATCTTTCACCGAGTCCGTCCCAGATGCCCCGCTAGATTCATCCTCCTCCTCCGACTCGTGTGCAGTAGTAGCCCTCCTCGAAGACCGTCTGGGTTCTTGAATTGGTGCCGCTGTTCTCGCTGCATCCCCAGCACCATGGCGATTAGCCACCCGCAGCTCCTCTCGTCGCTCATCGTCTTCTCCTCCCTCCTCCTCCTCCTGTACACCAACAATACCCAAACTCCGTCTCAGTCTCGCTTCAAAATCGGCCCTCATCTCACGATCGATTTGTGTAGAATCATCCTCCCCATTTGCACCGGAATCTCGTCCACGCCCATAAACCTCCCGCACAAGACCCGCTACCCCCGAACTTCCAACCTCAACCTTTCCCCTCGGTCCAACCATAAACTCAATGACTTCCTCTCCACCGTCCATCTCCCTCGTCCGCACGAGATACCCCTCACGACACAGTCGCGCGAGCAATTTATCCGTCTTGTCAATGGGCGTATAGTCCTCCGCGTTCATGCGACGCAGATATCGGCTCAGCTTCTGCTCGCCTAGGCTTCCGCCGTTCAGTAAGATGACGGCGATGATAAAACTGTATAGTGCGGTATAGGTACTTTCGGTGGTGGTGGAGGGGGCTCGTGTGGGCGGGATGATGGCGGGTGTGCGGTATGCGGCGGGTAAGGTGCTGGTGAGGATCCAGGATTTGGTGCTGGCGGATGGTTTTTCGGTTTTCTGGGCGGCTGCAGGGCGCGAAAATGAGGATTAGTTCTGTGATTCTTCTGTGCGGACTCGAATGCGAGCCACTTCTTGCCCGGAATCGGACGTAGGCATAACAGGCATAGAACCTGGTAGTTGGAGATTTGAACTCACCCCGCCGCTGCAAAACAGTCACCTTCTCCCTAGCCGGCAACTCCACCATCTCCATCCCAAATTTACTTCGCAGATGCTGCTGCGCCGTCTCGAATACCGTCTTGAACTGCCTCGAACCTTGTTCTCCCAATACTTTGGCGCTGATATCAGTGCGCCGGATGGGCAGGCGCGAGTACTCGCTTGCCAGCGCGAGTCGCACCATCTTCTTCACCATGGCATCTAGGCTGGATGGCGCGCCGTGCTCGGCTTCGCTGTCGGACATGTCTGCGGCTGGGGAGGCGGAGGCGCTGCGTGGACGTTGGCGTCGAGATGAGGAGGGATCGGCGTTGGTCTGGGGTTGTGTTAGAGTTTGTTTTTGACGAGGAGGATGGAGAATGAGGGAGGATTGAAGATAGATTTGCTTACTGCCCGGCGTTTGCGAACTTGAGACATGTTTCTTGACTGGTCCGTGTCAGGATGAAGGTGGGGGATGAGTTTCTTTGTTCGCGGTCGAGGGAATTGTTTGACGCGACGCGACGATCGGCACTTGATCTGGCCGGATTCGACCAGATGGTCCGTGCACGATTCTTATCTTTGAGCTTGTGAAATTGAGATGGACAATGTATGTCTCTCGAGTGTTTTGGCAATTTACATCAAGAGTCATTCGGATAGAAATTCAAATTGAAGGTAGAGTATTGCACAGTAGTTGAATTGTGTTCATATTCGGGATTAGGACAGGCAATCTTTCGCATGACGTCACGCTGAGCAATTACAGGACGATATGGCAACATATATCCGCAGCGACAGTAGCACTGTATATCTCCAATAAATGACAAGCACAGAGATCGAAAACAACCAACACGGAAACAGAAACCAGTAGGAAGAATCGCGAGGACAGGTATAATTTTCTCTAAAAAAAAAAAGGACCACACAAGAAAGAAAGAAAGAAAATCAAACGCTCAAGGAAGGGACAAGCACATTCTTTAATCAGTGGCTGTTGGTCTTCTCATTCACCACCTCCTTAGCCTCCTCCTTGGCCTTCTGGAACCAAGTCGTCAGATAAGTCAAAGACTCGGTCGAGAGCACCAGGCTCGTCGTGATGATAGCCTTGCCCGAAGCGACGACGCCATCACCACCGCACTTTTTGTATTCAGAGCCATAGACATCGAAGAGGTGTTGCTTGACGTCGCCGGCCACACGGACCGGCAATCCGGCGGTGTTGTAGATAGTGCCGCGGATCTTCTGGGTATCTTCGCGGATGATGGGGAAGCGCGAGTCGATCTGGGTCAGACCCTTGTCACCCAGAGCATCGGCGCGGGCCAGGTAAGGTGCGACATAGCTGTACGGGGTGGAGAAGTAAGGCAGGACGGGCTTGGCGATGCGGGCGTAGGCGTGGTCGCTGAGCTCGAGGGACTTGGCACCGTAGGGGTTGCTCTTGAAGAGGGAGATGGAGTCGGAGACGACGGGGTAGGAGGTGAGATGCTGGAGGAAGGGGAAATTCAATTAGAATAAGGATCGAGAAAATTTGAGATGAGCAGGGATTATCTTACGTCGAGGAACTGAGAATGGACCTGCTCGCCGTTCACGATTGGTTGACCCATCACGTCAGAGTGGGCGTGGGGCATGAAGATGTGAGAATAGGATAAGAAGGGGGAGGGGGGGGGGGGAAAATAAAATAATGTAAAAGAAGAAGAGGAGAATATATGCTGAGAGGAGATAGTAGGCAAGATAAGTAGTAGGACGAGATTGGAGTATAGTGGGACAAGAGAGAGGGAAAAAAAAAAGAGGTGGGCAGTCTCGAAGTAAATACGGACGTTTTCACATGTGATTGCTCGATTGCGCTTTCATTATGCAATTGGCCTCCTCGAGGGCCCCAGCGCAATCGCATCATCTGTGCACACACCTTTTCCCTCGCCCCTGGTTTGGACCTCAGTGCCTTCATGCAGGAGAGTCTTGTCATTTCTTCCGAAAGAGAAACAGGACTCTAGACTTTGCAGCTTTCCTGGGTTTGATCTGGAATTGAATTTGGGCGCCTCCCGTGGTTCTTGGACCCTTTCCCCCTCCAAAAAACTTAGGCTTAACTTCGTTATCCCACAACTTTCCAAGGCATGACAACCCTATTTCTTGATAGCAACGTTTATTTACTACCTGCTTATCTGCCCGTTCATTATTCGCCCAGCGCAACAAGTTTGCGCAATTGCCGCTCGCGTCGAGTTTGCGACACAGCTTCTGATAAGCTGGAATTCCCATGTGATAGCGGGTCCAACGTCGACGCATTCGGGCTCCACCAGAGGTCGTCTTGCTCCCAGAGGCTCTCCCCATCGTTGAGCACAGCTCTGTTTTCAATCTATACTCGGCCTCTTCCAATGGCCACCCCAATTCTGCAAAAATCAGAAAACATAAAAAATAAAAAATAACACGAGCTGGACTAGTCCCCCGCCACACTTGGATTTGTACGATGTATACCTTCTTCACGGTAGATACTGTAGTGTAAACTCCCCCTTCTCTCTTTCTATGTACCTAATCCGGAAGACCCAAAACTCCTCTCTTATCAGCCATGTTGTCAACCCGCATGCCTTAGTCTCATTCCCACCAGCGCCTAGACGACCGTGACACCTGCAGAGCCCGGGTTCACTTACCCTCCTCTCCCGCCAGGTCTAGCCTCGCCCCGTCACGAGTGATCCACTCCCGCTGGCCTGAGCGTCTGTTCGAACCTAACACCCTCACCTCCAGCCATTCGCAGCAAAGCCCTTGAACGCGATCGCGAGAAATTGGCATCCGTCGAAACTTTGACCTGGGGATTTTCCCACAATTCAAAAGCCTCTTCCTACCGGATCGACCCAGAAGATACCTCCGTACTTATTTTCCCTCTCCCTCTCTCTCTCTCTGTCTCTCTTCCCTCTCCGATCTCCGCCCCAATAAGTTCCGTGCTTTTATGTTTTTGTATCATGCCAAGCACCCGCACAAGGTTTTTACTTCATCCCTACTCTAGGTTCCAGGTCTGGCCAGGTTCTCGATCGGCCTCCCGGGACGCTGTCCGCCGGGCGTGCAACTGGCGAGCCGGGTGATTCGTCCTAAAATCATCCGATTGCCGGCGATTGGACCGTCTGCCCTGCACAATGAGAAAACCGTTGAGGTCATCACTTTCAAGGGCGGTTGCGGGATTCATTCTCCATGCGCGGCCCATCCGGTTGGTCAACGGGTAGTAATCAAGTAGAGGACCCAAGAACTCGTTGTCATGTCGTGATCTTTCCTGGAATCTCTTCTGCGCCATGCCCCAATTAACGAGCGGCGGTTGCCGACCTGGTTTGTCGAGCGAGTATAGACACTGACAATGGACAAACTCGTACAAAAGACGGGAACACAAAGTACCAATGTATCGCCGGATGCATAACTGGGGAACACTAGACATCGATAACCTGGAAATTCTCCTCCTTGTGCAAAGCACATGCCTCGCCGTGCCTCGCTGGCCACTGATTCGCAGAGCTGGCTTTGCCCTATTCGTCCATTCAAGGCCTGATAAGTAAATGTCCTACAGGTTATGTGCTGAGGTAGTAGTAGCACGGAGGCTACCGAATTTTTTTGAATTTGAAACATCTCTCTAGAAGTGAGCCCATGCTAGGTCGGGACTAGGCAATGGATGGTCGATCTGGGTGGCAAGCCGCGAGGTACGGGAGCACGTACTTGGCCGGAGTAAATCGGGAAAAAGGCCACGATCGTGCATGCGTGGGTTTTGGTGGGAGAATCGTGGCGAAGGTATCTAAATTTGGGCTTGGCATGACTTGGTACAATTTATGTGTTTACCCAAGGCATCCTACCGTGTGAACCATGGGGCAAAAATATCAGTACAACAATATGTTCTTGTTACTCGCCCGGGAAACTAGGCCCTGATTAGGATAGCTCCTGTTCAGAAGACATCCGTTGATCATCACCTGAAAGATAGCCCAGGAGATGATACTGAAGCTGTTCAGGGAGACGGTCCAAAATACCACTAGAGAGATCTTTTGAAAGAGCGGTAGTTGAAGTCCGTTTTTTGGACAAAGAAGAACTCGACCGAATGGGTTACACTTGTCGTGCCGGTAACCGGATCCTACATATAAGACTTGAATGATCAAAGTCATCTTTAAAGATACTATTACTACACAAATTAAAAGTTTGATCAACCAAGATACTAGAGTAAATTCAAGCTCAGCTCATAGAGGTCGACGAATCCTCATACGATGACGAGCTAAACAGTGGATATTGCAGACGATCCAAGTATGCCCCCAAATGTTCATTCCCTCTATTCATCACCATGTCTATTCATTCCCAATCAGAGAGCTGGCTACTGGCACCGGGACGGAAATGTGCCCACGTACCAAGTTCCTCCCAAGACTCCTGATCTATAAATTAAAACCCATATCTATACGGTGGCAGGTACGATCCCCTGGAAGGCACGCACATTCCAGAGTGAAACCCCCAAGTTCGCAGTCCTACAGATATACTAAGTTAGTGTAATCCATCTGATTCCTCTGGACTGGTGCATGATTTTCAATGTCTTCCACCTGTGAACGACTTGACTTGTCTAAATCATTAGCTTCACGTGGGGTGGCTCTATCACCATCTTTGTATCGGAGAATTCCCTCTTCTAACAGTGGGTGCGATTTTAACCCAGTAGGATAATCATGAGGAGTCACCATGTTTCCTATTCGTAAAGAGCCTCTCTGAGATTCCCCCATCTTTCTCTATAATCCCAATATATGAATGAGAGGGTGGCTGAGATAGAATTCGTTGCCAACTTGCTTCCTCCAGGGGAAAAGCCTGTCCAGTCCGAGAATAGATCTTAGGTATCTTCGTCTCTTCTTCCAACAGGGCTAGTTCGCAGATATCCGCCTGTCTTGCCCAAAAGCATGGCTATATACAGTTCTCCAACAGCGGGCTACGAATTCTTTGGGTCCCGAACAAATCGTTGTTAGGAAGATAGCGATTACTTGAGTTGTCACAAACAAAAAAAAAGTCCCTGGTGTGTGGGATGGGACGGGATGTTCTGCATTAGTTGCTTCACTAGTCATGTTTGAGGGGAGTTGCGAGTATAGCGAGGACTTTTGTGCATGTCTCATGTCTTATGCCCTCGACAAATTATGCTTTTTGTATTTTCTGTGCGTACTTTTGTTTCTGCATTGACATTTGCTCTCGTTCAAATTTTCGCCTAGCATCGTACGTTCTGTTGTTTGATTTTAGTTTTTTGAGGCCGACAATCCTTTCTCGAACCGGCCGCCGTGGCAAGTTGCGCCACTCCGCGGCATGTTTTGCACCTCTGTACCTTTTTGGGGGACTGGTCTTCATTTGCCTATTCATTTCTCATACATGTGTACCGAATATGCAGCCACCGAGTGCAATACGACCTGCTCAAATCGTCAACACGAACGGTAGATCAAAACCGCCCTTGTACATATGATAAACCGATAACCCTATCGGAAGACCAGAGAACATTTGCAGGTGGCGGATCGCTCGCAATAATTTCCTGAAAATGCGCTTCTCGGTGTAACCATGCTGCATGGGTTGCCGCTGTCAACTGTTTAACCGCGGAAGCTCATGATAATAGCATTGCGTCTGCGTCGGGGGACGAGCCATTTCACATGCGATGCTGCAAGAAAGGGCCGACGACGTGGGACCCGGGGGCCGGCTGTAACTGTGAATTTAGTGTGAATGCACTCGATGTGGTTGGGATAAGATTTTGCATAGGATCACATGGGTGAGAAGCCACGGGTCACCTGGGCGTTCTTAACTTGTAGTCTAAAGTTGACCGTGGATCTACCTACGAGAACGGGTGGGGAGGTGAAGTGTACTGGACGTTGTTGATAAGGATGTTGGCGCATAAGGAGGATAGATCAAGGCCCACCCGAGGTATCTGGAACAAAGTGCGAGCCGAGTCTGGAAGGCCGTGCGAGAATCTCGCAGTTGCAAAAAATGGTGGGGAAAAAGAGTTGGCGGACACCATAACGGTACATGTTAGGTAGTAGGCACTGGAGAATCAAATTGAAGCAGATGAAAAAAAAGTAATTGTTCATGTTTTCCATTTCATTTAGACGGACGCCAGTTCTTTGCGGCGCCGCCGTGCAAACTGGAGTTCATCGATACATTCCCGAGTTCTGTTTCCAGCTATGGTATATGTCTTCCAATCCGTTGCAGGGACCGAATGTGCTCGATGCTTTTTTCCCCTCGCCATCCCCTAGGCCCCTGCGCGCTCAAAACGACAAAACGCCCGAGTACAACCGTTTAGAAACCTATATCGTTAAAATGTTAGTGAATGGGAATATCGAGGATGAGATCGAATCAAGTCGAGTAATGGGCAAGTCGACTCGCTTCGATCGGACGGGCGGATGAACGTACGCAGAGGAGTGAAGAACCAGCGGTTCTTGCCGGAGGTGTAGCGGTCCTCCAGAGCCTTCTTGACGGTCTTCTTGGCGTCCTCGCGCTGGGAAACCTCCTTGAAGGTGTCGTTGGAGACGGCACCCTTGAGGCCCTCGAGCTCCAGAGTGTAGCGGGTGGGCATCAGGTGGTTGTAGTTGACGACCTTGATGAAGGGCTTGATGCGGCTGCGGCGGTCGACGAGCTTCTTACCCATGCGGCGGGTGACCTTCAGGGGGTAGCGCTCGATACCGGCGACGATGGCGAAGGGGAAGGGGTGCGCCTTGGAGCCAGAGTCGTTGGGCTGGACAATGACGACCTGAGTCGAGACAAATGCACTGGTCAGCCAATTTTATTCCAAACTCTCGAAATTTCCCCATTGCCATTTGAAGATTTCTTTCTTCCAGATCTCGTGTGCTCTCATTGCAGTAGAAAATCCCTCCTCTTGATGTTCCTGTACTCGCGTTTCCTTTTTCCAATATCTCGGTGCTCGGGGGGAGGGAGAAAGAGTCGGATTGTCGTACCTTCTTACCGGCGTAGCGGCCACGGGTAATGATGGCCACACGGCCAACTTTCATGACTGTCGCAGCATTCTCGTCAGTATGGATTCGGTCATAGAGGTCGTAGAGATCGAATACGTACACTTCATTGTGAAGGTCCCGGTGGCGGCGAGGTTTGGCGGGTGGTTTGTCGAGGTACGGAACAGTCGAGATCGAAGTGTTCGTTTTTTCGCTTGGGCGGGCAGAGGGTTCAGGGCAAGCGTGATTTGTGTGCCGATCGGTGATTGGGTCTCTTACCGACCGCTGTCGTCTAGGCCTGTTTGGGACAGTTTCTCCTTTTGGAAGAAATGCTGGGGTTTTCGGACTGAATGATATTCCGGGATCTCTGGGCCTCACCGCCCCTCAGACCGCGAAGTGGGTACTTTGGGCAGAAAGCCGCTTTGTTTACATGACGACGGGGCACTTGCCCGTTGCCCCCTCCAGTTGCTCTGTTGCTATGGAGCTTCGATGGCTTGATGATGTGGTGGCCGCGTAGTGGTTCCTCGCTCCACCTCCGCTCTTCCTGTTATCAAAAGCAGATCTCCCGGTGATTGATACCTGCCTTTCACCGTCTTTTTCTCCTCAACATCACTTCTTGTTTTTCTTAGCGAACCTTTTGGTGTTGATATGCCTTGACGACCCTTGTTTTGATCCGTACACCAGCACATTCCATTCTTGATTATTGTCAATACACCTCACCGTGACAACTTGATTACCTCTACGATTTACGAAACCAAACTCACAACATGCCGTCCCAAGAACGGGACAATTCTTCCCGCGATCGGGAACTGGTCCGGCACACGGGCATTCACACCGAGTCCAGCCGACCTTCTATCCCAATGTATGTTCTTCGTATTGATTTATCAACTCTTGATCCTTGATTGAGCAGTCATCGTCATGCCTTCCATGAGTGACCTGAGACTGTCGCTAAAGCGCCGTAAACGCAGGTGGGACAGCTCTGATCCTGAGCGTGCGCCTCCGCCGCTGCCATTGAACCCTCGCTCCATGAGCCCCGCGACCAGATCCAATGTGTCGCCCGGAATTCAAGCTGTTGCGGCCAAGTTCGCCGACAAGGCGAGCGAGATCGCCCCCAGCACATATACGATAAACCCGATGCCCAACAAATCTTCCTCCCCAGAGCGATCCCTAGTAAAAGGCCATTATCACAAGCGTATGCAGTCGCTACAGCCTGCAGACACCAAAGGCGATGCTCGCTCCGAGTTTCTCAATTATCTTGAGAGTCGGTCACCAGAGCGACCTCTTCGTGCTACTATTGTCGACCCAACATCCAAGTCGCCAGAAACGAGCAAGCCGTCTGATCCTTCCAGGCCCAAGACCGCAGACCGAGAGCTTCCTAGCTTCCTGTCAAGCCGCTACCTCTCGAAACCCATTCTGGGGGAGAGTACTCCTCCCTCCGCAACCATGTTAGCCATCCAGAACATGCAGCTCCCCGCCGAATCCGACCCTCCATCACCCTCGAAACCTCCCAAAATGATCGCCGATCGCCCCGCCGCTGAACCTCAGGGGCACACTATGGATACGCTAGCAACACAAATCCATAGCCTGACTGATATTGCTAGCAATCTGCAGCGCGAGATGGCCAATCTCAGCCGACGAAGCAAGGACAACGCTACCGACCTCATCAGTCTGAAGGCCGCAACGAATGCGCGAGATGAAGATATTCGAAAGAGTCTGAAGGACCTCTCGTCCAATTTGACGAGTAAATTGCTGGATGGTGATCTTACAAGGTTAGATCTCAGTGCTCTGTTGAAGCCTGTAGACGGCCCTAACCACAGTGAACCGGATAGTTCTCCCAACTCTAAGAGAAGCTACTCAGTCCCTCGCATGCCGAGCCCTAATCCTTTCGCCTTCGATCGTGATGTCTGTGGTTCACCCGCACCAATTAGCGACGGCTCAGCCAGTATTGCTTTGCTCGAAAAAGTATTACGCGAGATGGCTACAAAAGAAGGTGAGGAACGACTGTTGGAATTGGTCGATGAGATCAAATCACGTCCAGGCACGACCACTTCGGACAAGGATACCGACACTAAGATCACCACAATGCTTGAGGAGATCCTGAACCTCGTCAAGCAAGACCCCTCCCAGAATGCCTTGGTGCGCTCTTTAAGACCTCGTGAAACCGTTTCAGCCAATGACTCCAACACCGAGGCTACCCGATCAGCCTCGGTTGGTTCCATCATCGATCCAACCGCCACAGTACGGGCTCTCGATGTGCCGAAAGGTGACAGGGCTCTTGCTGGAAATGACAACATGATGCTCCTTCTCCAGAGCGTAAAGAATAGCGTCATGGAAAGCGGCGGAATGACGAACAGCGTCAAGGCATTGGTGCGAGAGTTGCGAGGAGAGGTTCTGGGTATGGGTCGCGACATCGCCCGCAAGCTGGAGGCTATCGAGTCGAATCAAGCAAACGACGAGCCCCAAGAGCAGCCCCAGACTGCCACCCCTGAAGAGATTGCCTCTGTGGTGAATGACAGTCTGCACGACCTTCGTGATCAACTGGCTGCGACCATCAACGAAAGTCGGCAGCATTCTTCCGACTTGACACAGATTCGAGCGGCCATGAACAGCGCCGAGATTTACGCTGCAGTGAAGAAAGCCCTCGATGAGTTTGAGATCCCCCAGCCCCAACCTGCGGAGCCACATGGCCCAATTATGGAGAAGGAGGACATTCTGGAGACAGTCCGCGAGGCATGGGAGACCTACAAGCCCGAGATTGAACTACAAAATTTTGGTCTCGAGCGCGACGAAATTCTTGACTGCCTCTCGGAAGGTCTCAAGGACTACCAGCCAAAGCACGAGCAATCTGTTACCTACGAAGAGGTTCTTGCTGCCGTCCAAACGGGATTGCAAAACTTTGTGCCTCCTCCAGTTGACCACCCGCCGATGATTACTAGAGATGAAATCATTCTTACTATCCGCGAGTGCCTTGAGAGACCAGAGCCCGCACCGCGAGGTCTGGATGAAGAGCATGTTCAGCATCTCAACTCTATGCGCGAGGAGCTCCTTCAAGCAATCGCAGAGCGTGCAGTTCCCGAAAGCTCAAGAGGCCTGGATGAGGAGCACATGAATCACCTTCACGCCATGCGAGAAGAGATTCTTCACGCAATTTCAGAGCGTGCGATCCCTGAGATCTCAAGAGGCCTGGACGAGGAGGATATTCAACACCTTCACTCTATGCGTGAAGAGATTCTTCATGCAATCTCCGAGCGTGCAGCTCCGGACGCTTCTTCCAGAGGATTGGATGAGGAGCACATCAGTCATCTCCACTCCATCCGTGATGAAATTATCCACGCTATCACAGAGCGTGCGGTACCCGATCAATCTTCAAGGGGTCTCAATGAGGAGCACGTCCACCATCTCAATGAAATTCGCGATGAGATTCTCAATGCCCTTAGCGGGCCAATGGCTACGCAAAGTATGCTCAGCAAGGAGTCCTACGACTCTGGCCTTGGCCGAGACGAGATTGTCAGCGCTGTCTCCGATGGCCTGGAGGCACACTTCACTACTGCAAAGGAGATGGAAGAGCCACGTATCTCCCGGGCAGACGTCATGAATGCTGTCAACGATGCGTTCAGCGCCCAGCATACTGCGCTGAGTATTGGCAACGACTCACCCATCACCCGCGAGGAGATCATGGCAGCAATTGCCGATGGAATCGAGATGTCACAAAAGCCCCAGGAACCCAGCATCTCACGTGAAGAGATAATGGCAGCCATCGCCGACGGCATTGAAATGTCGCAAAAGTCCGAGGAGTCAGCTCTTGTACCGAGTGTTCAACCTTCGCTCTCCCGGGAGGAGATAGTGGAGGCTGTCTCTGAAGCGCTCGAGAAGTCGCAAGAGTCCCAGATGTCCGCCCTCAGCACCGCCGTGCAGCAACCAAGTATCACTCGCGAGGAACTGTTCAACGCTGTAGTAGATGGCATCGAGAGCGCCAACACCATGACTCGCGAGATCGAGTTGAACAAGGATGATCTGATGGAAGCCATCAGCGCGGGTCTCCAAGATGCCAGCAGTTCTGCCAATCTGAACGTTGGTGACCAAGTAATGACGCGCCTTCAAGAAGTTGTTGATGGCATGAAAGAAGAATTCAAGCAGTACTCTGCAGCCAATGGCAAGGACACCGAACAGGTACTTGATGCGGTTAAGGATGGCCTCGAAGTTGTTCGACGGGAGATTGAGTCCTATGTAGCCACGGCGTCTGAAGTCTCCGGGAAAAGTGAGATCATCGACACTGTCAAGGAGGGATTCCGCTTGCTCCAAGCCGATATGGAGAAGACCATCAATGATGCCTCTCTTAGCAATGCGGCTCGTGGAAATCCTGATACTACTGAGCTTCTGGACGCCATGGAGAAGGAGTTTGAGCACCTGCGGGGAACTATCAGCACTCTGCTCCTTCGCGACAATGCCACAAGCGACAAGGATGAGATACTGGATGCCATCCGAGATGTTTCCGAGCAACAGAAGACCAACGGTGGAGATGATGAAGTTCTTAACACCATTCGATCAGAGTTCGAGAACTTGCGCGAGCGCATGGACATGAGCGTTGTTCGTGCCGAGCCTCGATCTGACAAGGTTGAGATCATCGCCGCTCTTCGAGAGCATTTCGACAATCTCCGTGAGGAAAACTTGTCGAAGAAAGATGGTGCAGAAAGCACCTTCTCTGCCACTAGCGAGCTGCTAGACGCATTCCACGATAACATGGATGCCATCCGTGACGATCTCAAGAGGCTCATGGAAAAGCCCACCGACTTTGACACCTCCGAGATCCTGGACACCATTAAACATGGCCTCGCTGACTTGAAGCTTGATATTGACTCCATTCGTCAGTCTCGGGAGGAGCTCGATGTTGCTGAAACCACTCGCGGTGATGAGGTCATGCTTGCTAAGGAAGCTGCTTTCGGAAACGACATCGACAGTTTAAAGACTCTGATCACTGAACTTCACACCAAGGTTGAGTCCATCGACTCTACTCCTCGCGCAGCTGAGCCAGACGAAGATGCACTCAAGCGCAGTCATCTTGATGAGGTTCTCATGGCCGTCCAGGAGATCCAGGTCGCCATGGGTGCTATCGGTGACATGGGTGCTAGCCAGGAGTTACATGAGGCCGCAGCCCGCAAAGAGGATACCGATGCGATCCAGGAAATTCTCATGAGCACCAAGGCCCAGATTGATGACATCGTCTTCCCGTCTCCGGATGAAATCGCTACCTCACAGCATATTTCTGCCCTTGAAACCATGATCGGCGAGGCCAAGGACAGTATCGCCAATCTATCGACTCGCCTCGAAGCCGATGCCCCTACCAAGGCTGACATTGGTGCCCTGGAAGGCCTTATCAAGGATGTCTGGATTGCGCTTGACGAATTGAAGACCAAGACGAAGGAAGGCGAGGAAGTCGATGCGGAAGCGGATACCGACAAACTCATGAAGTCCGACCTACAGACCGTGGAGGCCATGATCTTCGAAGTGAAGACCCAGGTAGATGAGCTGAAGCTACCCGACGTGGAAACCCTTCCCACCAAAGAGGAAATCCAGGAGCTATCGGCGCTCGTCACCGACTTCCGCGAGAAAATGGAAGCCAACAACGAGATGACTGCTCAAGGCTTCGAGGCCCGCAAAGTCGAACATGGTGGTCTCGCCGAAAAGATTGAGGAGGCCAAGTTCGTCGTTGGCGAATTGGGTGACGAGCTGAAGAGCAAGCTGGATGGTAGCACGGAGGGGCTAACCGAGCTCAAGACGCTCCTGGAGGGCCTTGCGCTCACTGCCGAGAACTTCAGCACCGTCGAGAGCATCAAGGAGCTGACCGATCTCATCAACCGAGAGTTCGAGCGTGCTCGTGGCGAAGAAGATGCTAGTAAGCTCGACAAGGAGGAGCGAGATGCCGCCGTCATGGTCAAGCACGACGAGACGCGGGCTGCCATCATCGTTGAACTTGGTGTCAAGATTGACGAGAAGCTTGGTGATGTCATGGCGAGGTATGAAGACGCCCATGCTTCGCTCCATTCCAAGTTCTCGGAGTGCGAGGAGCGTGACTTGGCGCATACCGAGGCCGTTGCCAGTACCAAGGCACTTGCCGAGGAAATCAAGCTTGTCATTGGTGAGATGGGCACTAGTGTCAATGAGACATGCGAGCGGATTGGTGTTGAGACAAAAACTCTCTTCGAGAAGGTTGATGAATCCTACAACCGCATGGAGGAAATGCAGAATGAAGTCAAAACACAGCAAGAGCGGTCTCGAGGCGAGACGGAGCGAGCAGCCGCTGCCACTGAACGTGTCGAGAGCAAGCTGCTTGAGTTCCACCCGCAGATTTTGGAGAGGGTGCAGCAAATCCTGGACGTTGTAAACCAGCATTACGATCACTCTCAGAAGTCCAGCGAGGAAGTCAAGTCCGAGCTCTCTGCTCTGCCAAGCACCATTCCGACTATGCTGCCCGCTTTGCCTCCACCAGAGTCGTCTCGGGAACTCGATGATCCAGTTCACACCAAGCTCAACGATCTCCTGGAGCATGCCAAGAACAATCAAGTCCAGGAGGTCCTCACTACGCTTCTGGACCACTCGAAGAACGACCAACTTCATGCCAAGCTTGATCGTCTTCTAGACCGAGGCTCTGGTAACGAGGAAATTTATGAAAAGCTCAACCAAATCTTCGACCACGCCAGTAGTGGGAGCAGTTCCGTTCATGAGAAACTTGATGCCCTCCTCGATCGCCCTGCCCCTGCATCAGACTCTGAGCACTCTGTTACACAGATGATGAAGCTTGACGAGATGCACAAGGACATTATGGAGAATACCCGTCGGATGAACGAGATGTTTGCTGCTCAGTCCGCCATTGTTGCCGAGGACACTGAGCGCAAGCGCCGCGAGGCAGAGGATGCCGCTATTGCATTGGAGCGTCGTGTTGCTCAGCGTGAGCAGGTTGAAGCTGAAATTGTTGGACTTCACGAGGAGAAGGACTCCCTTCTCAAGATGATCCACACCTTGAAGAACGAGAAGGACGAACTTGTCAAGCAAAACACCAAGCTCAGCAAGGAGGTTTCCGGTCTCGAGACAGCCCTGGAAATTCGCCACGAGGAGATGCAACAGATGGAGGAGCGTGCCGACGGCTTAGAGAAGCGTATCCTGGAGGGTGTCCTCGACCATGCCCGTTCAGTCTTGCTCAGTCGTTCAGGCAGCGTCCACGCTATGAACTTGAAGCGCAACCGCAGTACACGCTCTTCTCGGGCTCGTGCCCGCAGTCCGAGCGTGATGAGCACAGCTAGCACCGCCCGCGATTCCAAGGATGCCCGAAGCCTTCTCGGGAATGGAGTTGGCATGGCTTTGAAGCGCCGAACGCCCGCCAGCCTCCAAGCTGGCCCCATCCCAATTCAGCCTAACATTGGCAAAGAGCGCCGCATTCTCAGCTTGAACCATGTGACGGGTAATCGGGGTGCTGATCGTCAGGTCAGCGCCAACAGCGGGATCACCAGCCTGAAGCGCAGCCACTCTGTCAAGTCCAACTTTTCCCTCCGCAAGACTTCCTTGCCTACTCGAACCTCTATTGCGAACAAAGAAAATGAGGCTTTCCCCGAGGAGGAAGAGCCCGAAAGTGAGGTGGAGAGCCACGCTGGACTTGATCGCCGGTCGAGCTATGCACCCACCGATCGCAAGACTTCTTACGCCGAAACTTGCACGGACAGCATGTGCAGCGGTGTCACCGAGAGCGTGGCTTCAACAGATCGACGCACCAGTGTCATGAGTACCGGCACCGTTGAAATGAGTACCGTTGACGGGCACGAGGGTGTCGCCGCCAGTACCATTGCTGATGATGACCAGAGCTATGTATCTGGCAGGGAGTCCGAGTCAGACGATGATGATTATGATGCTAGGACTGCCCGGGAGGACGACGATGAAAATGATGAGGAGGAAGCAAAAGATCCCGAGACTGAGGATGAGTCTTTTGTAAAAGATGACGCCGACCGACCAATCTCTGATACTGCTTCTGCCATGGAGGCCGAAGTATTGAAGATGCTGGAACCTGCTGGTGACAGTGCACTCGGTACCGAGTCAGTGGTCAGTGCTGCTTGAGTTTCCTTTGTTTCATGGTGACGAGGAGTTTTCGGGTTTCATTTGTTATTCCTTGTTTCATATACCACTTCTGTGCTTGGTTGTTTATTTTCTGATGGGCTTGTATGAATCGTTGTATTAATTCCTTATGTGTTTAGTCATGAATTATTATTATCTTCTGATACCTCACTGATCTCGTGCCGTAGTCATGTAGCTGAGTATCCCGTAGTAGTCAGTATATTCATCAAGGTCCTTCAGATTAGTCTTGACTTCATTCGTTGTCGTCCTTGTGAGCCGCCCTAATTGAGCAACCGTCACCTGCCACGATAGGCAAGAGGTCAGGTGATGTCCCAACGAATCTTGCAGCCTGAGGCTGAGCCGAGGCCTCGTGCTCCGAAGCTCACTCCGCTTCTTCTCTTGCCTTTTCTTCAGTCTATCCTGTGCCTGAGGTCCTCTTTTGCATAATCCAGAGGTCTGCCAGTGCCCTCGACTGTTGGATGGTACACCGGGAATCATTCCTGGTATCTCCACCACAGATACCCTTCTCTGGCCTCATCTCCCGACCCCAAGCTCCCCACATCGATAAGAGCTGATCCGTCAGGGACTCTTCCGACAGCGACTATGCTGGACCCCCTGGGCGCCCCGCCCACCTGGCTGCGGAATTTCATCGAACCCTACGCCCTAGCTTGGAACAGTCCAACTCTCACCGAGCATATCCATGAAGTGATCGGCGCCTTCTTGTTCTATCAGTTCATTCACTCGGTGGTCTCGCCGTGGTTGTCGCCGATCCTCTTTCCCCGCTCATACCCGGCGCTTAATGCCCGCACCAAATTGAACTGGGATATTCATGTCGTCTCATTCATTCAGAGTGTGCTCATCAATGCCCTTGCATTGTGGGAGATATTCGTCGACAACGAACGCCGGTCTATGTCGGCTGGTGAGCGTGTCTTCGGATATACTGGTGGCTGTGGCTTGATTCAGGCCCTGGCCGTGGGATACTTCATATATGATCTGATTGTGAGCGCTCAGCATCTACAGATGTTTGGCATTGGTATGCTTTTCCATGCCGTCAGCGCACTCTGGGTATTTAGCCTTGGATTCGTAAGTCTACACGTCTCTCCTTCCCGCCTATCATTGGTTTGAGGAAGCCTTTGCTGATATGACCCCTGATCATCTATAGAGACCCTTTCTCAACTACTACGCTCCCGTCTTCATTCTCTATGAGCTCTCCAGCCCATTCCTCAATATCCACTGGTTCCTCGACAAGGTCAACATGACTGGTAGCCGTGCCCAGTGGTACAACGGCATGATGCTCCTCGCTGTCTTCTTCTGCTGCCGCCTGGTCTGGGGAACCTGGCAATCTATCGTGGTCTACAAGGACATGTGGTATGCGCTCCAGCAGACCTGGTCTTTATCCTCGTCTTCGCCGCTCCAAGCCCCCGTGGATATCAACGCCAATGTTTTCAAGCTACGGGATGGCGGCATGTGTGTCGACGAAACTTGTGCTCGTGCCAACGCCGAAATTGCCCGATTCAAGGACTTCACAGCCGGTGGCGTACCTACTTGGTTAGTCGTAACGTACGTCACGTCCAATCTGATCCTCAACTTCCTGAACTATTTCTGGTTCTCGAAGATGGTGGAGACCGTTCTCAAGCGCTTCCGTGGGCCCCCTGGCGGTGCAGGGGAGAAGAAAGTCGGTGAGAAGAAGAATGCCGAGGAGAAGCCTGTGAACCTGGAGGATCTCGCCCGCGATGTTGTTCTCGAGGCTGCAGCAAAGCTGGAAGAGGAGGAGGGGGCGGTCCTGCGGGGTGAATTGCCTCTGACGGTTGAGCAAATCTCGTCGGCCATCGATGCTCATCTCCCCGAGGAGTTGCGACGACGTCGGGGAGAGCTGCTTGCTAAAGTATCTCTTCAAGGGTCATGACCCACTTGATTCAGAGTCAATTGTATAGAGAATTGAGCGGATATTATCCTTGGTTCTCAGTATGATGTTTTGGGGATGATCGTTTCGAATCCGGCCAGCCCTAGGAGCTGGGTTTTATGACGACCTTGCTTTATATTATCTCGTGCATCAACGCAATAGCGTTCGGGGGTTCTGCTTTGTTCTACTTGGTTGTTTAAACTCATGCTGAATGTGTATAGTTTTCTTAATTGTTCTCGAAATTGCCTCGCGCACCATCTGTAGCCTAGTATGGATAAATCCAAGATGGTGGCTTAGAAGAGGTTTCATGGTGTAGCACATTGCATGCCTGGGACTACCCTAAATTTATGTATTACGGCCGAGTTGTTCGAAGGTTTGACAATTGGATGACAGTGTCATGAACATCAAGATTTTAAAATAAATGATTAGCCCTGCCATACATAACCTAGCTACACCAGACCCAACACCGCATAAGCGCCACAATCAGAGAATCAAAGTACATAAGAAGCCGCCATGGCGACAAAAATCCCAGATATCAAGCCATTTACCGAGGTGCTGCCGCCTCGGGCTTTGCCAGCATATAGCGTACTGCCTCCTTCGCCACGGGGGTCTCCCAGGCACTCTCGGGGCCACCACGGCGGAACTCGGGTCCACTACCATCGCCAACCCCATTGGCGTCGCCGAGAATAGTCTCAAGATCCCGACGCTGGGAGTTGACCCAGCGGCGCAGGAAGGTGGCGGGATCTTTGCTCAGGGCAGTGTAGAAGGAGTGGCGGGCTCGGGAGTGGGTGAGAGCCTGGACGATGAGCGCGACCTGGTCGTCCAGCGAAGCGATCTGGCGCAAGCCGGCTGTGTATTGGGGATTTTGAGTAAGAGCCATCATCTTTTGGCGCAAAGGATCTTCCACGGCAACCTGGATGTCGTAGATAGTGGGAGTGGGATCCTTGTGGAAGTCCTCGTCGACACGGATAGTGTAAGGAAGCTTGATCGGATCCATAGGGCTGGTGTGGGGCCCAATGCTCTCTGGAATCTGAGGGAAGAACATTTGGTCGCGGCCGAAGATCTGAAGTTTTTCAGTTAGCCCGGTCATTGATTAACAATTGGGAGGATGAGAGCTTCCTGAGGAATGGTGTTACATACCGAGCGCAGGCGATGATCACAGCGAACTTGTCGCTTCTCCTCGTCTTCTTGCAGTTCCATGGCACGAATGTAGTCCCAAATTCCGAGCACAATTCCGCTCCGAGTCTCCTCCTCAACGTCCAACACCTCAGCAAGCTCCTTGCTCAGCTTGTACCGCTCGGGTGTCTCATCCCTCACCAAGCTGATGGTAACGTTCACGTTTTCCTGCGAGCTGCGAGTGAACTGTATGCTATCGAACTCGGCATTTGGTGGTGCTGACGTCGCATTCGGGGGAACCTGAGGCTTGGTCCAGGTCACGGGTTTGACTTCATCGATTACGTTGCTGGCTGGCTTGTCGAAATCGACAGTGATGGTCTTGAAGAAATGCGAGAGCCTCTGAGAAGGCTTTTTGGGCTCTGCCTTCTTCGAACCATCTGCCCCATCCTTGTCTTGGTCCATCGCATCGTCCTTGTCACCCTCATCGTCGTCCTCAGGGACAGTAGGGTCATTATCGTCATCCAGCAACCGGCCCTCAATGCGTACCTTATACCGACCAGAACCGGGGTTGCTGCCGGCTCCTTGCCAGGGTTGATTCTCGACGGTGTTGGTAATCCAGATGCGGAGGGTGCGATACTTCTTCACAGTCTTGCTGATAGAGTCTTGGATGTCCAGGCGCTTGCGAACGATGGCGGCGTCGAGTCGCTTCTCCAGGTCGCGAAGGTTCTTGTATTGTTCGACGCCCTCGCCGATGATAACCTCTTCAATGCCTTCGGGGATGTTCTTGTCGGTCGGCTTGCGGCTACGCCGAAGAGCCGCATCATTAGGGTGAGGCATCGCGCGCTGTGCGGCCATATATTGGGGGTTCACCGCATGCTGAGGCATTGGAACGGGCATCGCGCCGGCTACCTTGAGGTTAGAGAAGCGCGAACGGGGAGGTTGGTCGGGGGACAAACCTGGTCCTTGGGCTCGACGGGCCGTGGCTGGAGACCGTTGGGCGGCCTGGGGATAACCCCGAGCATAATTGGGCTGCATTGGAGCGTTCATTGACAATTAAGCAAGCAGGTGCCCCACGGGATGGAGTGAGTGCCTGAGTGGAGGATACAGGACGAGGCGGAGGCGGACGAGAAGTCGCGATTCTTCTGCCGCTCAGCCTAACCCGATTCGGTAAGTCGCGATCAACACGGCCAAAGGCAACTTCAATTTAGCTACCTCAACTTGGCCTGATGAGATTAATGATGGATAGGTCTAGACTCAGTCAAGAGATGAAAAAGATCTACTTATGCAATGGCCATGCATAGTCTTTGGTTATTTCCTATTAACCAACATAATCGCATTGCCATGAATCCATTTGCCCTCTTCCGTTCTACTCCAGAAGCGATGCCTGGTTAGTATACAGTCCTTCCACCACATTACTGAGCTTCTCGATCGTGTCAAGCGCAGCATCATAAGCCTGGTCACGTTCCGTCTCATCGTACACAATCAGACATCCCGATCCCTGGTCCAACACACCAATGATCACCTTGTCCAGGATCATTTGGGAGAGTTTCCGCTCCACCTGCTGAGTATCCAAGCCGACCATCTTGGCAATGTGGTCCAGCTCCACACGGCTGAACGGCTCGATAACCTTGATGAGGTTCTGCTCCAACATGGCATCATAGAGACGGCGAAGGTGATTTCGGATAAATGTGTCGCTGCCGAGCTCGTACCGGTAGTCAGAGAGCGCCTTTTCATATTCTTCCAAGGAGCGATTGGCATGAGCTCGCGCAACTGCCTTCATAGCCTCCAAGCGGGGACTGGCGTACTTCTGGGCTTGCTTGGAGCCCAACAGCTGAGTGACATCATCGACCAGATTCAGCATAATCTTGCACAGCAACATGTACTGAAGGGCTGCGGTGGCTAGCTCCCCTTCATCGAGAGAACTGTATCCCTCCAGAGCCTCAATGAAGTATGAGAATGCGGTGGTGAAGTCCTTGTCCTCGGCGTGCAGCATACCGCTCTGCATGTCCAGACCAGCTTGCAAGTTCGGGGGAGTGTAGACAGAAGCAGCAGACGTCCGTGCAGCTGTCAGGGCGGCTCGGCCTTTAGCCTGGTTGCCCAAAGCATGGTAGGTCCGAGACTCGAGCAGCTGCACTTCCACCAGCATGAGTTTATCATCCAGACGCTTGAGTTCGCGGAGCAAGGAGTTGATGAGGGTGAGGGCGTCGTAGTAACTTTGCTTCTGCATATAGATTGCGACCAGTCGCGCTTGGAGGTTCTGTCGAAGGAACGACCGCCGCTCAACGATGGCCCACTCTATGCATGATTGGATGACGGCAACCTGGAGGTCGAGGGTGTTGGGGATTTCGCTGATGAGGTCCAAGAGTTGGCGGACTATACTCCAACTGTTAGTATGGCTGCTGACGTATCCGGTGGGTTCAGCGTACCTAGCTTGGCTGTCTTTGCTTTGGCGAATGACGAAAAGGTGTCCCGGCTGGTCTTGATGAGGTCTGCAATGTCCTGTGGCTTCTTTGCATCCCGATACAACTCTCCCAGTCCGATCAATGCCTGCTCATAGTCCCGCGATGAAGCCTCTGTCGACCCTGGGCCCTCTGAGAGGATTGTCTGGTAACTGTTGGCGGCTTTGGAAGGGTCCTGCTTGGCCAGGTCGCGGACTTCCTGTATCCGAGGCGAGACCTGCAGGGCGGCGGCCATGGTTGAAGACGAGTTATGGTATGGGGTAAGATTGGAGATTAGGATAGAGGTGGTTCGAATACAAAGAGGCTTGGAAGGTGATTGATGACAGAGCGGTTGATAGGTCGGCCGGACGTGAGTCGGGGAGCTTGGAGCTGGGCCAGCTCTGGCGCTCACCGCCCGCTTAGCAAATCTGCCCGTCAACAGAAAAAAAAGTTCGAGTTGCCGCCTTCTTCTCTTTTTTGCGTAACCTCATAAATTCCCAAGATGGTGAGCTTAGAGTCCATTTTTTGGTCTAAATGAAAGTCATACTAACTCATGACAGAAAATTAAAGCCCTTTCTCGCCCAACGGCGTCGCAGCAGGCGCCTGGGTCTGCCACCGTTCGCCAGGCGCGAAATCTCGACCCGTCCCAGCATCCATTTGAGCGAGCCCGCGAGTACACCCGTGCTCTCAATGCCGTCAAAATGGAGCGCATGTTTGCTGCTCCATTTTTGGGCCAGATGGGCGATGGCCACGTCGATGGTGTCTACAGCATGGCCAAGGACCCTGGCTCCCTTGAACGATTTGCAAGTGGTAGCGGTGATGGTGTAGTGAAGGTGTGGGATCTGACGACCCGTGAAGAGATTTGGAATACCCAAGGACATGAGAACATCGTCAAAGGTCTCTGCTGGACTCCAGAACGGAAGCTTTTGTCGTGCGCAAGCGACAAGACCATCAAACTCTGGGATCCCTACAACTCAACTCCCGAAGCGCCTCCCATGGCAAGTTACCTTGGTTCCGGCGCCTTCACTGGTGTTTCGCACCATCGTAACCTCCCGTCCTTTGCTGCATCTTCGTCGGTCATCTCCATTTATGACCTATCCCGACCTTCCTCCACACCCACGCAAACTCTGCATTGGCCGACCAGCGTTGATACCATTACGTCGATTGCCTTCAACCAGACGGAAACATCGATCCTTGGTTCGACCGCTATCGATCGGTCGATCATTATGTATGATCTGCGCACTTCTTCGCCGGTGCAAAAGCTAGTTCTAAACTTGGCGTCCAATGCCATTGCTTGGAACCCTATGGAAGCCTTCAACTTTGCTGTAGCCAACGAAGATCATAACGCCTACATTTTCGATATGAGAAAGATGGACCGTGCCCTCAACGTTCTGAAGGACCATGTCGCAGCTGTTATGGACATCGAGTTCAGCCCTACTGGTGAGGATCTTGTGACTGCGTCCTACGACCGCACAGTCCGCCTGTGGAAGAGGAACCGCGGTCACTCTCGTGATATTTACCACACCAAGCGGATGCAACGGTACGTCAACACCTTCGTCATTATGCAAGGAGTCATCACTAACATTTTGAGCAGTGTCTTCTCCGTCAATTTCACCCCCGACAGCAAGTATGTCTTGTCTGGATCTGACGATGGCAACATTCGTCTGTGGCGTGCCAATGCCTCCGACCGCAGTGGAGTTCAGAGCGCCCGCCAAAGAACCAAGTTGGAGTATGACCAAGCTTTGATTAAGCGGTACGGACATATGCCCGAGATCCGCCGTATCAAGCGCCAGCGTCACCTGCCCAAGCCTATCAAGAAGGCTGGTGAGATCAAGCGTGACGAGCTTGGTGCAATTAAGAGACGTGAGGAGAATGTGCGGAAGCATACTGCTAAGGCCAACCTCAAGTCAAGAAAGAGTGAGCGTGAGAAGATGATTCTGGCTCGCGAGCAATAGAATTGTTCATCCATGACTTCACCCACTTACAGCTTGCTTGATTCATGCCCCTTGCGATACCCATTCTAGATTCGGCAAGCTGCTCGTACACATACAAGGCAGATAAGGGAGATTCATCTTGTATCTATATACGGGGTGAATTGGCTGTCTCATCTGCCCACGCTATCTCAGTTCGCTTTCTTATTGGACCTCAGTGGATACCTGCGCTCGCTGTCTCCATCACGTTTTTGGATGCTTGAAGAGACGGCATTATCGATTCCACTGAAATATCGTGATGCAAGCTGCACCGCACCCGGCAGCACAGCATACCAATTGACGAGCCTCGCAAACGCGGGCAACCTCAGCACGCCGCCACGGCCGCTGTCTACAGCAGCCACAATTTCACGGGCGACCTCGACCGGCTCCAGAACGGGAGCGAAGAATTGACTCGGGGCGCGGACCCAATCAAATAATGGTGTCGCCATCTGCCCCGTTTCCACCAGCAACATTTTTATCCGCCCATCGCTGCGGAACTCAGCCTCCATGGTTCGATGTAGTGCGCTTAGTCCTGCTTTGCTTGCTGAGTAGTCTGACAGCCCTGCTGGAGACAATTGACCCAGTACCGAGCTGACAGTGACAATGGTGCCTCCATTTTCCGCTTCTGCGACGATGCCCGGCAGGAAAACCTGGTAGAGATGGAATGCGGCCATTAGATTGGTGCGCACCGTCTTCTCAAATGCTTCTGCTGGCAAGTCCAGGAGTGGACGACCGTTGATTCGAGCCGCGGCACAGTTGATAACGATGGTTGGGGTGCCCAGCTGCAGCATACATTAGCAATCATAGATCCCAAAAAAGCAGATATTATTCAAAGACTGATGGCTCATGTAACCACGTATTCAAGTAGACTTAAATGTAAACATACCTCGTTTTCAATCTTTCCTTTGACATCCTCCAGCGCCCGACGATCTCCAACATCACACTGGAAATATCGCACGTCCTCTCCAAACACCTCATCCAGCTCTTTCGCCGCAATATCCCTAATATCCAAAACAGCCACACTCGCCCCTTTCATAGCATACATCTGCGCCACCAAGAGTCCCAGCCCACTCGCACCACCCGTAACCAAAACAACTTCATTCGCAGAGTCCACCGCCCGCGGGATACCATGCGCGACACGATGATTGATGACCCCCGCAACGAAGAGTAGTGTCAGAGCCGTGGCATATGCGACTGCGATTATGAAGGCTGGGTCTGTCGGGGGAGTAACTTGGGCGCGGAGGCAGAGGACTATTATCCAGGCGATGAATGGGCTGAGGAGGGTGTTTCTTAGTACACGGAGAAGGGTGTCTAACGTGAGGTGGTGGGACCATGGCTTCCGGGGTGAGGGTGTCGGGAGGGTACTTTTTGAAGTGATTTTTGGGGGAGATGACATGGTGAGTTTGGGATTTGTAGCTGCCTCGCTGTCTTGCTGGGGTGGATGTCTGATTTGTGTTTGATGATGTGATGAAATTTGGAACGTGACTTGCGTGTTCGAGGGATGTACGAGCGGTCTTGTCGATACTATTTTGGCCCCCTGAATTCGGCTGACGGCTGCTGGGTATATTCAACACACCGATATGCTGTAGAGTAACATCCGATGTTTGGTCATTCACAATGGCGGAGGAGATACAAGCCGAGGATGTTTGAAGACATGCAAGCGCGTAAAGGTGGGGCTGATAAGATAGCGTCAAAAGGGCATATTCAGCCAAGCAACTCTATACTACGCGGCTTACTTTACCTGCGATTTACGAGATGACATGAGCTACATGTATAGTTTATGCAATTTCCATGAATTCGCTTGTTAAATTGATTTAGATTCTGTAGTATCGTCATAGTCTGTAGTATGATCATGTTGTGTAGAATGTTCGAGCGGAACAAGGACGGGTTAGACATGAGTGACGTTCATAATCACAAGATTGTGATGAAAAGCCCACGGGTCTCTTCATCTAGCTCTCCCAAACGCGAGGAGGAACACCCATCTCTTGTGCCTTCTTTGCTGGGCCATGCATACTGTGGCTGAAGGTCTTGGAGTCGGGATTCTCGTCGAGAATCTTAAGGTCCTCGGGGTCACGAGAAGGTGAGAAGCCCCTGCCAGTTCTTGGGTACATGCGATGGTCTTCAACGGTATCAAAAGACTCATCATCGGATGTTGGTGTGTCCGAGTCCTCAACTGTAGTGTTCCGAGAGACAACTGATGGGCGATCTCCTTGTGGCCGCTGGGAGATCGTGGTGTTGGGGTCAATTTTGGATTGAATGGGAGCGGATGGGGGAACGAGGTCTGGTGTGGCAGTAGTGGAAGCGGGTGAGCGAGTCGAGGGCTCAGCATCAGGTTGGGGTGAAGGGTTTTTGATAGGCGCAATTGCCGCAGCTGAAGTTGTGCGAGGTCTCTTGCGAGGATTGGTGGTGAGATCGGCATCGGATGGATCTTGCTCCGCGCGAGTCCTCTTGTTTGAACTCGCTTCGGGTGCATCGCCAGTATCCGACTGTAAACCGTCATTGCCCTTTGGTTTGAAAACAAACTGCGATGCCGGCAGATCCTTTATGTTGGCGGGCAACATGGGCACCGATGGGTTCTTGCTGGAGATGTTGACCAGCAATTCCACGAGCTGTGCATGCGAAAGGCAAGAGAAGTATGCACGTCTCTCATCGGCGGTAAATTGATTACCACCAACCTCAAGGCGCGGTCCTGCCTGCAGTCTGGGGTGCACAGTTCGACCGGCCTTCTTGACTTTGGCGGGCTTAGCCTTTGCCGGTGGTGGGCGACGTGGGGGCCTGCACTTTCGACAGAACCACTCCATATCCTTCACTAGGATGACTTGCTTGTCAATTGGAGGGTCATGACACTTCTGATGCCATGTGTCATTGCATCCATCGCAAAAGACGATGGCGTTGTTGGACGGGCTATGGCCTCGATTGCAATGTTTGCAGGTGACATTGGCTTCCTTTTTCCGAGAACCACCCTTACGCTTTCCAGAAGCAATGGGGGCTGGTGGCGGAACGAAAGCCGTGGGCGGCTTGATGACTCGTCCAGACCGGCTGGTCCAAGTGTCGTGACCCGCGGGTTTCTTCATGCTGATCTGTGCTGCCGGCAGCCCAGAGAGGGGTTGGTCTTGGAGGACTTCTCTCTTGGTGACTGAAGAAGAAGCCAGATCGGCGCTGGTTACAGCCTTGGCGGCAGTGTTTGGCTTCATTTTGTGAGTTGAGAAATATTAATTTGATAGATGAGAAAAGAGGTGGAGAGGGTTGGAGAAGAAGGAGAGGTCCAAGGCCAGAGAGGAAGAGATATTTATGTTCAACCGGATCCAGGTAGCAGCGGTGGTAGCCTTGGGAAAATTTCTGCCTATCTCCCTGCCTCATTAAGTAAATAGGCAATCGCCAACGACAGCGCATTGAAGCCTTAAGAATTGCTCGCTTCGGAAGTGACAATTGCGGCAACCCAAGATCTGTATAGCCTCACGTGACAGCCTCCAACGCAAAGCCCTTCCAGTACTTCGCGGTACTTTTCCCTCGCAACCCCATTTCTGCAAGCCAGTATCCTGGCAGGGAATTGATTCATCTGTAATTTTTTGTTTGGTACTTTTTTATTGCAATGAATTACTCTATGTACAAGTGTAACTAGTCATCTCTATCCTCGAAGAGACCCACCCATCTATATAGATTGACTGATTTCATGACACTGCGCCTTCAGCCTTCAATCGGGCAATGTCTGCTTCTTCATAGTTAAGCACGCTTCCCAGAATCTCGTCGGTGTGTTGACCAAGGGTTGGAGGCGGCGTGCGTACGCCCGGTGTAGCGTCGGAGTACTTGATCGGCGTGTTGACAAGTTTGATAGGGCCGCAGGCAGGGTGATCGACCTCAGTGACCATGCCTCGTGCAAGAACTGTAACACGGATTAGCGGTTGTATATTCAAGAAAGAAGAATAGCCTTTTTAGGCAGACACACCATGCTCATGGTTCAAGGTTCCCTGGATGTCATTGACTGCTGCATATGGCATGCCGCTACCTTCGAAAATATCCAGCCATTCTTTGGTCGTTTTCTGCTGGGTGGTAGTCTCAATCAAGCCGTCGATATCTGCCCGGTGTTTCACGCGGTCGCTATTCGTGACAAACCGAGCGTCGTTCTTCCACTCCGGGTATCCTAGGCGATCGCAGAGCACACCAAAGAGTCGATCGTTGCCGCCGCCGAAAAGAATGTCACCATCGAGGGTCTTGTAACTCCGGTATGGTACAATGGATGCTACGAAGGACTTTTAGTTTGTATTGACCATGGGCACTCGTTAGCTTTTGACTTACGATGAGCAGTACCCCAGCGACCCGAATCTTTCTGGCCGCTGATTAGAGCAGAGCTAGCCAGGTTGGCCAGAGTAGCGACTTGGCAGTCACTCAAGCAAGCATCGATATGCTGGCCCTTGCCCGTCCGAACTCGGGCAAGCAAGGCAGCCATGATGGCATTGGAGGTGTAGAGTCCGGTAGTCAGATCGGTGACAGCCACCCCAACCTTCACGGGAGGGCCATCTCGTGATCCAGTAATGTGCATCAATCCCATCTCCGCCTCAACCATGACATCGTAACCAGCCCGGTTACTGTACGGTCCCGTCTGACCGTAGCCGGTGATACTGGCATAGATCAATTTGGGGTTGATCTCTCGAAGAGTCTCGTAATCCATTCCGTATTTCTTAAGAGCTCCTGGAAGGTAATTCTCCACGAGGACGTCGCACTCCTTTGCAAGCTTGTGGAGGATCTCGACACCCGACTTGTGTTGGAACGAGAGACCTAGGGATTTCTTGTTGCGATTGACCTATGCAACAGTTCAGTACCTCTCCAATTTCAGCATTATGCATTATGTACGCATACCGCCAAGTAGTAAGCACTCTCTCCGGGCCCCTCCCTTGACGTATCTTCGTATATAGCATATGGAGGGCCCCAGGCTCGAGTATCGTCGCCTCGCACAGGGTGTTCGACCTTAATAACGTCCGCACTGCATTTTCCAAGGTCAATTCACACACTCTGGAAAAGAACGGACAATTAAAGCGCCCAATAACAAGCCCAATTGCAACACATACCCCAAGTCACCGAGAATCTGAGTACAATAAGGCTATAGTGTATCACTCCGTCAGCACAAGGCCACAAAAAGCATAGTAATAATTGCAGCATGTGAACTCACCCCTGCCAAAACCCGCGTCATATCAAGGACACGAATCCCTGCCAAAGGCAGCTTACCATCTACCGGAGAAGCGGCGTTGGAATAGCTCCTCAACGGCGAGATGCGCCTCAAGGCATGGCTGGTCCAGGAGGGGTTCAACCGCCGGGTCAACACATTCAACCTGAGCGCAACCGACATTTTTCAAGAAAAAGTACCAGACTGTTTGCAAAACAAACGAACTATGGTCAAAACTCCCCCACAGCGAGGTCCAGGCAGGTTAAATGGGGCATTGGGATAGATCGAAACTCCGCCAAAACGCCGACGACACCGCTCGGGGCGGGCCCCGAAGCCGAGGTCGACCGACCCCAACCTCTTGTCTTTTCCCTTGCAGATCAGTACAGTCACGCCCGCAACAATGTTTACTGGTCTGGTTGAGACGATCGGAAGTGAGATCATTCCCTTCTCGAACGGACTCGCGCCGAGACTAATAGTCCCTCTTCTCTAGCCGTCACGGCTCTGGAGCCCCTCGATACCTCGTCCAGCGGGGGCGGGGGCACGTCGCTGACCATCTCCGATTGCGAGGAGATTCTCACTGATGCGCACTTGGGCGACAGTATCGCTGTCAATGGTACATATCATCGCATACAACTTGCTTGACACTGAAGAACCACGTTCCTAAAATGATCCCTTCTTACCTAGGAACCTGCCTCACCGTCACTGCCTTCGACAAGACCTGGTTCAAGGTGGGCGTCGCGCCGGAGACCCTGCGACGCACCAACCTTGGATCCCTACAGACCGGCTCGAGCGTGAACCTCGAGCGTGCCGTCTCGGCGGATACTCGAATGGGCGGTCACTTCGTGCAAGGCCATGTTGACACCGTCGCGAAGATTTTGTCCGTGACGCCCGACGGCAACTCCCTCGTGTTCCGGCTGCAGCCGCGCGACAAGGATGTGCTGCGCTACATCGTCGAGAAAGGCTATGTGACCCTGGACGGCGCCAGCTTGACGGTCACGAAGGTTGTCGATGGAGAAGATGGATACTGGGAGGTCATGCTCATTGCTTACACGCAGGAGAAGGTCGTTACGGCGGGCAAGAAGCCTGGTGAGGAGGTGAATGTCGAGATCGACATTGTGGGCAAATACGTCGAGAAGAGTGTCCAGGGGTACTTTGCTGGTACTTCGGGAGGTGACTTTGCCATTTTAGAGAAGATGGTGTCTCGTATCGTCGACGAGAAGCTGAAGAAATAAGTCACGAGAGATACAGTGGCAGCTCCAAAGCCTGAATCTTGAGGAGGGAGAGAAGGATTAGCTAGAACTGCTTCAGCTTCCTCCTTTTTAAATCGTCTTCTTACATAGCTTGGGCAATATCTCTCAGTCCAACTTTCCAAACGCGACTGATGAGGGGTCTGGAGCTGTTCAAAGCTTACGGAAAGCCACGATACAAGTTATGTCCAACTAACGAGCATCTGAATTAAAGACAAAAGCGTCCTGATATGCCTGTTCTAAAACTTTTATTGCATGCGCCGTGTGAATGTACAGAACCACCATAAAACTCGTGGGTATAAAATGAGGATCCCTGATCCTGTAGAGAGAGATGCTTAGACTTCAAAGCTTCTGGTAAAGAGAGGGACGAAAGTAACTTATGTCCCTTACTCCTCCATAGAGTCGTCCGAATCCTCCTCGGGCTCACCATCCTCATCGTCGTCAAAGTCGCTGAGCCATTCACCATCATCCATATCCTCATCCTCGTCCTCGTCCTCATCGACTTCCTCCCCGTTAGCCTTGGCCTTGGCCTTGTCCTTCTTCTTTTTCTCGATATTTTCCTTCTGCTGCTTCTTTCGCTGCTCCTTCTGCTTGCGGCGAGTCTCCCAACTCTTGTCAAGAGACTTCACCTCATGCGCGGACTTTGTGATAAAGTCGTGCCACATAATTCTGCCCTCGCAGACACCCTCCTCGACCTTCATCAGGCGGAGCCTCATGCGGGGACCCAACTCAACCAGCTTAACGGCACGCTTTTCAACACCGGGAGTGGCAGTAGCCTTCTTCTCGGCCTTATCTCCAGCCCTCTGACGCTGCGCCTCCCGCTTGTTGAGAATCTTACGGGTCGTGCTTTCCGCGACTTCGACCTCGGCGTCAGTATCAAGCTCGGTCTCACTGGCAGATGTATACCCAGCGGCAGAAGGGTCGAGCAGATAATCGGCGGCATCTTCGAGCTTTCCGAGATTGGGCACGGCCGTCTTCTTCTTATCTCTGTTGCGAATTTCCTTAGGATCCAAACGACGGATGCGTTTTGACACTCCGGTCTTCTTGGTGGCAATGGCGTAGTGACGTAGGCTGAGGATGTACGAGCCATCATCGGACTCGGAGGGCTCTCTGTTCAAAAGCATGACGCGGCGGATAGAGGAAAGAGGTTGGGCTTGGGGATTGATCGGAGGGAAGAGAGATTGGAAGATGGTGGTGGTCAGGGTTTCGAGGCGCTTCGGCACTTTGGAGTCCTCAGTCGCATTGGGCGAATTGAAATTGTTCATGACGAGCAATGGTGGAGTCTTGTGATCTTGTCCACCGCTGCGTGGGCGCTTCAATGATCGCTCAACGTCCTTGCAGAGCGAATAGTTCTCGACTTGGAAGTGGAGGGTCGGTCCTCGGGGAGTAACAGCGAGACGCATGTTTGTGTTGCCTGTCTTGGACTTGGAGAAGAGCATCAAATGGGTAACGCCGAGGGGGCCGGCCATAACGGTGTAATCACGGAGTCGGTTGGATTTGCGTTCCTGTATATGTCCATTAGAAATGATTTGAGAACAAGAGGCATTTTTCGCCATACCTTCAATCGCACAGCGGTATCGGGCTCCATCATCTGGCGAACATCCTTGACCAGCTGGGTAACACTAGTACCGACTTGAGAAGCGCCAACTCGAATGACCATGGACTTTGGGGCCTTGGTCATTGAAGACGCGGAGCCTTTGCCAGATGCTGCTGCCGAGGCATTCTGAGCCCGGAGATGGGTGCGCTTCTTGACACGTGCCTTAGCCATTGTGAATTCGGTGAAAATTTAAGCACCGAGCGGCAAAGACTGAAATTGGTGAGCTCGTTGAAGTTGGCTGCCAGCCCGAAGATTTTCTGTCTCCAAAAAATCCAAGCGGAGCCAGCGCGGATCAACGATGTTGCGGACCCACCTAACTTATCAAGCCGTCGAAGAGCTACAGCACTAGTACTTGCTGTACTTAACTACTTGGAGACGTAATTAACTATATCCGTGAAGCGTGCGCCAACTTAAATACATATTTTAGGCGGCAATTCAAGCAGAGGAATTTACCTTGGATCTAGGGTATCAGAATTCTACCGGCCTTGCGGAACTAGCCCAGAAACAATGCAGCTCTTGCGATTCCCTTTTGCAGGTGCTGGTGAGTACAACAGGGGTGGTTTTCGACGTAGTTCTTGCACTAAGGCGTGGATACCGGATTGAAGAATGTGACCAGAGACAAAAAGTCTGGCAAGGGCAAGTGCTCTTTCGTGATGAGATGGATCAGGAGATAGGATAGTATGGCTAACCCACTTAAGTCAGCAATTTCTTTGGTTGTGAATTCAATGCCCATCTGTAATAGGATAATTAAAAGTTTTCTACTGTATAAAGCCATGACTTGCCGACCAACAGGATAGGATCTCTCAAGTACCTAGTGGACTCAACCTACTTTCACGGTATGCTAGAACAAGACCGAGGTCGACGGAAGCTACGACTAGAAGACGTTGTTGCTAGCATTATCATACGGCTTTTCCACTTAACACGCCAAGAGCTCAGATAGTGACCAGTTTAGGATCTAGGATCATCATGTTATTTGATTTAGAGGAAACCGCTCGCATGCAGAGCGAATTACCGGCTCGGAACCATTTGAGCCGCACAACGTACACACATGACATGACGAGACATGGGAGGGAAAAAATAAGTTGGTAATAGAGATGAGAACGGAGACAAGAATACCGAGAGATGCAAGACCAGTAAAATAGCTACATTAGACATAAATGCCCATGTTGGTATCTTTCTTCTTGGCCTGGACCTCAGCGATGGCATCAACATAGTTCTCGTGTCCAACCTTGCTCATTCCCTTCCGCAGCGCAATCATACCAGCCTCAACACAGACAGCCTTCAGCTGGGCACCGCCAAACTCGTCCGTGCTGCGTGCCAACTCGGCCCAGTTCACGGTGTCCTCAACGGACATCTTACGAGAGTGAATCTGCAAAATATTGGCACGAGCCTCTTCGTTAGGCAGTGGGAACTCGATCTTGCGGTCTAAACGGCCCGAACGGAGCAGGGCAGGGTCCAGAACATCGACACGGTTGGTCGCGGCCAGGACCTTAATACGGTCGTCAGATGCGAAACCGTCCAGCTGGTTCAGAAGCTCCAGCATGGTACGCTGCACTTCACGATCACCGGACTTCTCTGAATCGAAACGCTTGGTGCCGACAGCATCCAGCTCATCAATGAAGATAATTGAGGGAGCCTTCTCCTTGGCGAGGGCGAAGCAGTCACGGACGAGCTTGGCACCGTCACCAATGAACATCTGCACAAGTTGGGGACCGGCGAGCTTAAGGAAAGTGGCGTTCGTCTCGGCGGCACAGGCTCGTGCCAGGAGGGTTTTACCGGTTCCAGGAGGTCCGTACATCAGGGCACCTACGATTCAGGCAAGAAGTTAGCACCTCCGGATAATTCAAGGAGCTTAGTAATTGGGAAAGACTCACCCTTTGGCGCCTTGATGCCGATTTTCTTGAAACGCTCAGCCTCCTTCATCGGCCATACAATAGCCTCGACGATCTCTTCAATCTGCTTGTCCAGACCACCAATATCCGTGTACTTCTCCGTAGGCTTCTCATCGACCTCCATCGCCTTCACACGGTTGTCATACTCGGCTGGTAGTGTGTCGAGGATGAGATATGAATCCTTGTTGACACCAATAAGATCAGCAGGCTTCAATTTCTCGTGATCGACCAGACCAATGAGCGGAAGGAAGATAGTCTGTCTAGTCGAGGTCTTGATGACGGCGGATTTGCCAACGCGGGTAGCATCCAGGTCGATGTTGGCCCCTTCCTCGGCGGCCTCGGCCTCCACGTCGAGATCCAGCAGCTCGACCACGTTTCCGACGAGGTAGGGTAGTTGTCTGTTAGCGAGGAAATCACAGTCAGCTTCTTGGAATCGATTTCCTGCTTTGTTGCATATTTTCAAAACCTCCGCGGGCCAAGGGTGGGTAGCTCCACAGGGCAGTCATCCACGGATTCATCCAGCGCCATACCTGTTGTTCTCAATCTTTTCTTGATTATCCTTGACCTTCTCTCGCATTGTGCTTTGCTCGTGTGTTAACCGTTGGAACTCGCTCTTCATGATGCGCATCTCGTTCTCCAGCATCCGCCGCCTCTTGACAATGTCCGCCGTGCTTGAATGCAGGATCTCTTCATCAAGGAGCTCCTCCTCATCCTCCTTCTTCTCGGAATCTTCCATTTCAGCATCACCATCGCCACTGGGCTTCTTGCCATCGTCATCACCCTGATCTTGCTTCTTGTCTCTGGTCTCGCGCTCGAGGTCGTCGAGGTCTTCAAGAGTCGACATATTGGAAAGTGGCGGAGTGATACTAAAAGGTCGGATCTGATGAAATTAACCCAGACAGCAGTTCGATGGCGGTTGGGGTAAGGTTAGGTGGATGTTGGAAGTGAACGTAGAAGGTTGGAGAAGAGCTGTCGACTGCCGGAGCTCCAACAACGTCAGCCAGGTCACGTGAGACTATCAACGGTCCCGCGCACTTGGCTCTGGAAGCGTTAGAAAGAACCACGAGTCGTTTGGTTTAATCCAGGAACGTGCAAAAATATTTGGAAAACTTATTATAAAGAAACTTTATGTCACCTTTCAGAGCGCTATATCTAAGGACAGGTACAGTAGACCAACTGAGATTATCTCAGGACTGTGAAAGCAGGAGTGAACAGTGTGTCTGTACAATATAGAACAGAAGCACTTTAGAGCCTTCAGCTTTCGATCTAATAAATAGAGTAAGGGTTATCAGGACTCCTCCAGCCGTCAGTGTTTCCAAGGTTGTCTAAGACACTCTGGCGGCCAAATTTCAAAAGACGTAAGCGTGAGACGAAATCATCATTGTTGACTATCCAGTACTGTTAGCATCGAGGATACATCAGGAAGGAGACTTGGGTATCAATTTCGAGCATACCGTAGCCGCCGCACATGCGGCGTTTGCCAGTGAACTCGGAGCGGCCGTGCAACATTCGCCAATTATCAAAGACTAGAAGCCGTTGACATTAGTCAATATCATAATACTACTCGTGTTATTTTCCTTACTCAGTGCTGTTCCTGGCTGTAATTGTGTCCAAATCTCATGTGATGACTTGGTCAACAGGTTGTTGTAGGCTCGTGCTGCCACGTACCACTCCCTTTGCTCCGATGTGTGCCAGTTGGTCTTTGGTGCACGGTCATAGTTGTTCCAACGAACTTGGTAAACGGCCTTGGTATCGGGATGAACGTTGAGGACAGGTTCCATGGCAGACGGTTGAATGCAGACATCCTCATTGCCGCTTGCATGCCATGGGTGCCGAGAGTTAGTCAAGGTATTGTAAAAGCCTGGGTTCTGTTTGGCTAGCGTTTTGGCAGCCGCAAAGCCATCCACGAGTAAGCTCTTTCCACCGTCTCCATCTGTATGAGAGAGCAGATGGAAAAGCTGTAGCCTTGCGGGATCGGTGAAGTAGGTGTTATCCGTGTGCGCGCCGAGCCACTCGTTCGTATATGCTGTATCCTTGTAGGTAAGGTCCGCAGTGAAATCCCAGAAACCACCTAAAGAAATGTCAGCCAGCAAGTATTTCTTTCCAATTTCGGAAGATGATGTACCGTAATGCGTGTGTCGGATGAAGGCGATTCTCTCGATCAAAGTTTTCGTTGATTCAGGGTTGACAGGAACACCTTTCACGAAGCAAAAGCCCCATGTCCACTATTTGAAAGTAAGCCACTAACGTTGCCGAGGGGATCGGAGTGCGTGAATCTTTGAGGAAGACTAACGATGTTATCCAACCATTCCAACACTGCCGTATCCTTAGACATCACGTCTTCATACACTACCTCGGGATACGGATCACCCTTTTGAGGATCATACACCTTGAAAGACCTGGCCAATAGCATCAGCAATGCAAAGAATGTAAGGGATGTAAGAAGCTCTCAAATTACCGAGGGAGTCTGTTTGGCTGTACTGTCCGTGATTGAATTGTTGGTTTATTATTGCCCCTGTGCGCCGAAAGCCACTTCCAGGAGTAGGTGCTCTCATGTCCATCGCTCCCTGTGGAAGAGTGAGTGTTGGATATTAAACAGCACAGTACGTGGATGATCTCTCACATTTGATGTGGACGTCATTACTATCCGTTCTCTGAACCTCCTCGGGTTTGACACGGGGCGGGAGCTATGAAGATATGACTATAAGTCATAGAAGGACAAAGAATATCCTCAATCGATACATACCGAGAATGTGTTGACAATCCGTTGCCTTGTGTCCGGATGAATGCACTTTGGGCACTGGCAATTTTCTCTAAAATTCCCAATGTGTCAGGGAAGTATTTTTTTTCAAAATCCCTTATGCAATTTACCTGAGATATAGAGATCCACTGCGAGCCAATGTTAGGTAACAATTGCAATAGAAGTTCACAATAATGAGACTAAGCTTACAATTGCCAGAAGGGCGCCGCCTCATTCTTACCATCAGTTCTGACAACGACATTGCCGTTCCTCAAAGCTGCGTGATAAGCCAATTGGGTGTTCTTGGCCTCAAATGGATCACTTTTAGCATTCGTATCTTGAGGAGTGCCTTCCAGCGGAGTAGCATCCGACAGAAGACGCTTGCTCACGTTATATGGCGAGCTAGCGCTTCGAGCGAGGGGAGCTAAGTTTCGGGACCCATTAGCCTATCAAACACCGTTAGTGGCGATAGTCAGAAATCTCTCGGTATTTCCATTGCATCTACTGCGTACCAAGGCACCACTCTTGAAAACATGCAATGGCGTGATGTGAGGCCTGTCCGAGTATGTTAGTCTCAAGCGATCTCCCACAATTATTTGTGCGATTACCTATAGCTGCTCCACAGAGCTGTTGCTCTGAGAGATGCAAGACGACTCGCACTCATTTTTGGAGAATACTCTCGTACGTTTCTTGAGTGATGCAACGTGGGGATCGTGCAGTTGTTGTGGTCTGGGGAAACGGTCCGAGCGCGGGGAAAGCAACGGCCGAGGCAGGTCACGTGTCTCCAGAGATGGTCAATTGGATGTCTAGAGCATAATTCCCAATAGCAATAGGCTCGGAGAAAGATATACTTTCTCATGGGATTTACATTTTAAAGGCAGAATTACACATAGGGACGATGTAAGCTTGAAGCAGACGGGTGGTTACCGCCATGGGGCACGATCACCACACATTGTATTTGAACGTGAAAGCACTCTTTAGTCGCATATTTCCCCCATTCCTTGAATTTACAGCTTGCTCCTCACGCCAGTCACCTTCACCAGCGCCCGACCGTTGCTCAAGACAATCTTGTCGTTCTGATTCTTGGTAACGAACCGGATCTCCTCGAAACCGCCGGCCTGCACATCGCCCGTGCGCCAGATCTCAGTGGTGAGCTTGTCACCCGGGCGAACGGGCGACGCAAAGCGAGCTTGAAATTCCTTGAGGTTCTCCGGGTTGCTACCACCAAGTTCCCGCAGGATGCCGTGGGCAGTGGAGTTCCAGCTGAAGAGGCCGTGAATGATAGTGCCGCCAAAGCCCATCTTTTGGCCGGGCTTGGGGTCGGCGTGCAGAGGGTTATAGTCACCGTTCAGACTGTTGGTTGATTAGTTGGATTTATAGCCATTTAAGAGACATCTCATGGGACGTACCGATACAGGTGGGCCGTCTCCATGACGGTCTGTACGACATGAACGGCATCAGGCTTCTTGCCCTCGGGAGGGGGGTAGTTAACCGTAGCGGGACCTAGGTGGAATTGCAAGTCAGAATAGCTGCTCATGTCTGCAAGACGTTCCGGATCATACCCTTGGGACCGCCCCAGCCACCTTGGCCTACCAAAAAGCCGCTGCTCAGGACCTTGGAGTACACCTCGCCGCTCTCGGCGTCAACGATCGATTGCTCAGTCTCCATGACGGTACCGGGCTTGCCCTTGTCATAGACACCAACGACCTTATTGCGCAGCTGGAACTTCCTTCCGGCACTCGTAGGGGGCAGGGGCTTCAATACTGTGATCTTGCGCTGGCCATCGACGCCGTGGCGGTGGTCCAAATCAGGAACACCAGGGATCTTGACGGTCTTCTGCCGCGCGTAGAAATCGGTCACCTCTTGGTCAGTGAGCTTGAAGGCTAGGCAATTGGCAACAAGTCAGCAATGGATCGAGTGAAGCGTGCCGAGGCTTCTCATACGCAGAATCAGCGGGTAGGTCGGGAACACAGAGAAGTTCGGGTGAAGTTCCTAGTCAATGTCAGAAACGGGTGGATCCTGATCTCAATTAATCGCATGAACATACGTAGAGGAAATGCAGCTCGTCGGCCTTGGCCCCGATGCTGTTTGCGAACAGCAGAACATCGCGCTTCTGCCAAGAAACCTCTTGGGGAGGATATTCGTGACCGGCTCCGGGAGCAGACATATTGAATACGTCAACGGGGTCTGAAAAAAAGGGGAAATAGGAGGAGAAAGTAACGAATCGAACGAGAAAAGGGGAGAAAGAGCGGAGTGCGGAGTGCGGAGCAGAGGCATGTTAATTATGCGTCCAGCAATTGCGGGGAGGCGTTGAGCCGAGGATCTGATAATGATCATTCATCGTCGTAGCCGAGGGCGCGACACCTCCGCTCCCTTGGAAATTTGGGGGCTTCATTGCAAAGAGCGTTCCTTAAAGAGAACAGAATCACGTAATTTAGGATAAATTACTACGAAAAAATTTGAAAATGGACATGAGAAAGAGCGTCGGAGTTGCTAGACTAAGCATCGACTCGGGGTATCTACTTAGAAATTCGAGGAGCTTCATAATCACCTCTCCGTATCGCGCCATGTAGTAATGCCTTTTACCTGCCACCCAAAAACATCCAAAATATCTAACGCCGATAAGATAGAAAACTGAAAGCGAGATCGGAACCATGTCGAATCGCTCTGTGCAAATCCTGAGTTGCCCATGCTATGCTGCGGTGCATTTGGTGCCGAATGATGTCCCCGAAATTACGTGCATAAATTGTCGAAGAGATCGTTGTTGAACAAGACAGAAAATTCAAAGGAAAATTAGCACCTGGCGATAAAGTTAGCGACCGCGCAGTCAACGAGCATATTGGCCCGGAGGCAGAAAAGACCTACATCCGGTAGAAGCAGCTGCCCTCGGCAGAGCGAGTAGGGTCTTCAACATCGAACTTATAGGAGATGTTGATATCCAGATCACGCTTGTTCTTGTCGTTGGGGCGGTTCTCCAAAACACCGGAGACGGTCTCACCCTCCTCCACGGTGAGAACATCGCGCAGGTAGAAGACGGTCTGCTTCCAGTGTGTGTACTTGGCGTGAGGGCCAGTGGAGAAGTGAATGGGCTTGTGGCAGGCGCTGAAGTCGATGTCGAACCAGGCAATGAGAGCGTGGATGAAGTCGGGACGCGTGGCGGTGACCTTGTACGGCACCTTGAAGGCAAGGTCGGCGGTAGTGACCGTGTTGAGGTCGAAGGTGATAATCTCACAAGGCTCGGTGACCAGAGCCTTCATCTCGACGGTGTCGACCAGGGGCTCAGTCAGAGCAATCTCCTTCATGGGGCTGTAGTTGAAGCCATAGACGTTGTCCCAGACTTTGATATCTTGTTAGCAAAGCATATAAGAAGAGATCACGAGACCGTTACTCACATCCGATCTTGTCGTCCTTGTACTCGCCATCCTCGATAGCAGCCACGTACATGGTGGCCTTATCGGGGAAGATCTTTCCGCCTTCGACGAGATAGGTGTCACGGGCATACAGAACGGTGTCCAACATGGACTCGTAGAGAAGGAAGTAACCCATCCACTCGGAGATGATAATGTCAACCTTGGGGAAGGGAAGCTTGACCTCCTCCATCTTGCCCTGCAGGAGAGTGACCTTGTCGCTGAGACCGTTGACTGCAACGATCTCCTTGGCCTTCTCAATAATCGAAGACATGTCGACACCGATCACATGCTTGGCACCGGCACGGGCAGCGAACCTGTAGACCTGGTCAGTTGCTGAGGGTTGATTGCGAATTGAGTGTGAACATACATGCTAAGAATGCCGGTACCGCAGCCGACATCGAGGACGACCTTGTCCTTGAAGATGTGGCGGTTCTGGTAGATAGAATCACGGTAGGATCGTGTACGGACATCATCTTTCTATAGGTATGGAAGAACACGGATTAGCAAGCTGATTCCAGCAGATTCAAAAGCGAACAAAACTAGGCCACTCACCAGCATCTCCTCGTGAATACCTAGGCAAATTTAAGAACCCAACATTAGTCAACCCCTCTTTTCAAGACATTCTTCGCAGAGCCATCGGAAATTCAATGGGTATTTACCGTGGTGATCATAGCTAAGCCCAGTCAGTATCTTGCGAATATTCAAGAGCCAGAAGGATATCTTCAAAGTCATACCTGGTGAAGTAGCGCACCTCAGCGTGCTCAGCGCCAACCATACGTTCGGCGCTGCTGGTAATGACGCCAGAAGCGTTGGCGACCTCGGTTCCACTCATATTGGGAGTGATAGAGGTATGTATGGAAATGAAGAAATAACAAATGAAGGGAGTTGCGGCGAAGAAATAAGTTTCTCGGACGCAAGAGATAACAGAAGTTGCCCTCGCCTCTCAAACTTTTTTTTCGAGCACTTCCCAGCGCCAAGCTTAAACTCCAAAGTCCCCGCTCACACTAAACCACTTTTGGTTACGTCATGTGATTAGACAGCCCTAATTTTAGTAGGGCTTGCTCCTTCTGTATACAAACAGCAGTGTATGACCTACCAGCCGCATTATGTCTTTGTATATCTTGAAAGTGTGTAGGTTAGAGATACAATGTTTCAGAAATATTTTATCTAGTTGTATTACCTCTTTTTCCCTCAAGTAGTTGTGGCATGCCGAGTAGCCTTGAGATTCTGGCTCGAATAAGTTGCTGATAGGCGGTTGAACGTTGACGCGATATATATCATCACGACTTTTGGAGAGCCATTCACAAGAATAGTACCAATCTAGTAAAACCCTCGGAAAATTTCTCCCCAGAGATTGAAATACTGCAAGGAAGCTGCTAGATATTATTGAATTGTCAAACTCTGGGGCAGGTCACCTTGGCCAGCCTGTCAACAACCTTATCCTCTGCCAAGACCTGCGCGAGGCTCTGCTTGGATGCCGTCCCCGAGCTCCGCAAACTCGCCATTTCTCTCCAAAGCTTACGCGTTTCCCGGCCTGAGACCTCTGTCAGATCACCATGCATCTGGGCGCTGGACGAGTGGTTCCTTCCACGCTTGTCACTTTGACTCTGTTGGCCCTTCTGGTCCGCCCATCTTCTGGCTCTTTGGGAGATCACCTCCCCGATTTCAAAGAATGCGTCAAGGTACCGTCCTTGCCCTGACTCGAGCGACCTGCACCCTTGTACACGGCTAACGAACACAGGTCTGTAAAACCGAGAACTGCCAGAATGGCAATTCGGTGCTACGTAAGTCTACCCGCTACCAATCACGGCTGTTCTCCTGCTTCCCCTCGTTCTGACCTTGCTACCTTGCCAGCTCTGCACCACCGCCTGTTATTCTGGACCTGCCCGGCTGAATGCGACTATACCTGCCAACATGTCATTACCGATCGTCGAGTCTCACGCGACCCCCCGATGCTGAACCCAGTGGTTCAGTTCCATGGCAAATGGCCGTTCCGGAGAATCCTGGGAATGCAAGAGCCCTTCTCTGTGCTGTTTTCCTTCTTCAACTTCGCGGCCCATTGGCACGGCATGTCCCGAGTGCAAGAATCGATCCCAGCCTGGCATTCGATGCGCAAATACTACATGATGTTTGGATACATTGGGTTAGCCAGTTGGACATTTAGCATGATTTTCCACACCCGCGACTTTGACATCACGGAGAAGCTGGATTACTGGGCGGCTGGTGCCAACGTTTTGTACGGTCTTTACCTGGCCGTGGTTCGACTTTTGCGCCTGGATTTGGAGAGCCCCCAGTATCGCCCGACACTGCGTCGCCTTTGGACGGCGATCTGCATTCTACTCTACACCATGCACGTCTGCTACCTCAGCTTCTGGAAGTGGGATTATACGTACAACATGGCAGCGAACGTAGCAGTCGGTATCATCGGGAACCTGTTATGGACCGGATTCAGTATATTCCGTTATCAGAAGTACATGAAGTCCTGGACAGCCTGGCCTGGTATGATTGTCGCGTGGATTATCCTCGCCATGAGTTTGGAATTGTTCGACTTCCCGCCATGGCATGGCCTGATCGATGCCCACAGTCTGTGGCATTTGGGCACCGTGGTTCCCACTGCATGGTGGTATTCGTAAGTATTTCTTGCCTGGTCCTCTTCGTGATCTCTTCCATGACTAATGTATCGGCTATCTCCGACAGGTTCCTCATCAAGGATGCACAGGACGATATTGCGGGACACCGATTGAAGGCGTAAAAGCAAAGAAAATTTTGGTGCCCTATATACTTTCTTTTAAGATATTGTGGGCAAATTCGCACGAGGTACTTCCTCTCATGTACAATAGCAGACTACAGTCCCGGTGACCCGTTGCTAATAATAATTATTGTCGAACTTGGCTCCCCACGCACTCAATCGTAAGGCTTCGTGAGGCTTCCCGTAATTTCCACGACGCTGGTCGCGGGTAATTTATTATTGCCACAACCAGGAACGAGGCGTGGGGGTGGTCCTCCCGGCCATTGGCTCACCGCTAAAGAGGACAGGGGCGTCGCATTAAGACCGTGTCTCACCCCAAGCCCCCTCGTTCCTTTTTTGTTTCAAAGTACTTCCTCCCTCCCTCTGCCCCTCCAACGTTCCTCTGTGAACATTCGTCGCCTGTCACCTTGATATACTCCCTATTTCCCCGATTTCCACCTTGATTGCAGCTTGTCGCGCAACAATGGCCTCCCCGGCTGTCAAGAAAGCGATCAGCGAGGCCGCTCTGCAGTACTCGAAGCCCGAGGGCAAGGTCTTCGAATATGGCACCGCAGGGGTATGTCGAGCAGCACGCAGGACTTTTCTCGACGATCGCCCGCTAACTGAGTTATATCGCTCTTATAGTTCCGCATGAAGGCGTAAGTTTTGCTCAGGATCGATCTACCCCGCCTCCACACAGAACCCCCCCGCGATCGTCCGTTTGTTGACGTCGAAGCTTGCTGACCGAAACCGTGACGCAGTGATCTCCTCAACACCGTCGTTTTCGCTGTGGGTCTCCTTGCTGGCCTCCGTTCGAAGAAGCTTAGTGGGCAATGGATTGGTGTTATGGTGACTGCCAGCCACAACCCCGCGGAGGACAACGGTGTCAAGCTGATTGACCCTATGGTAAGTAAACAATCCCGGAATAATGCTACTCCAGCGGATGAACACATCTAACCCATCTATTCGAAACAGGGTGAGATGCTCGAAGTAAGAAAGCCACTGTCCTTCGATCGTGACCTTGAATTGGCCGAACTCACCATCATATTCTAGGCCGAGTGGGAACAATATGCAACCAGGCTGGCGAATGCCCCGCTTGACCAGATCGCCGATGTCTACGACGAACTCGTGAAGGAAATCGACGTTAAGATGACCAACCCTGCCCGCGTGGTCTTCGCCCGCGACACCCGTGCCTCTGGATCCCGTCTGGTGGGCGTTCTCAACGCTGCCTTAACCGCCACTGAGGTCGAGTTCATCGACTTCAAGTACATGACTACTCCCCAGCTCCACTATGTCGTGCGCTGCAAGAACACTCTTGGTACACAGTACGAGTACGGCGAGCCGACGGAACAGGGCTACTATGAGAAGCTTGCCGCCTCCTTCAAGAAGGTTATGAAGGGTGTCAAGGCTCAGGGTTCTCTGACCGTTGACTGCGCCAATGGTGTCGGAGGTCCCAAGCTGCGTGACCTGATGAAGTACCTAGACTCTGGGCTTGAAATCAAGGTGGTCAATGACGACGTGATCAACCCTGACAGCCTGAACTTTGACGTAAGTTGCATTACAGACAGACTTGGTCCGTGGGCCTCTTTCTGACCTCTCTAGTGCGGTGCGGACTATGTCAAGACGAAGCAGCGTGCTCCTCCTTCCTCCAAGGCCGCTCCCCTCGATCGATGCGCCTCCCTGGACGGCGATGCTGACCGCCTAGTCTACTACTTCGTTGACGAGAGCAACGTTTTTCGCCTCCTGGATGGCGACCGCATCGCCACTCTTGCGGCCTCTTTCATCGGCGATCTCGCTCGCAATGCTGGTATTGCGCAGAAGCTGAAGATTGGTGTCGTTCAAACCGCCTATGCCAATGGTGCCAGCACCGACTACATCGAGAAGGTCCTCAAGCTTCCCATCATTTGCACCAACACTGGTGTGAAGCATCTCCACCACGCCGCCCTGCGGTTCGACGTCGGTGTCTACTTCGAGGCCAACGGTCACGGCACCGTCACGTTCTCGGAGACCGCTCTGAAAGTCATCAAGAACACCGAGCCCCAGTCTCCAGCTCAGCAGCACTCTCTGGAGTGCCTCCAGGCTCTTACCGACCTTATCAACCAGGCTGTTGGTGATGCTCTCTCTGATATGCTCCTCGTTGAGGCTATTCTCGCTCACAAAGGCTGGTCCCCCAAGGAGTGGCTCGGAACCTACACCGACCTGCCCTCTCGTCTTGTTCGTGTCGAGGTCCACGACCGCTCTATCTTCAAGGCCTACGATGCCGAGCGTAAGTTGGAGTCTCCAGTCGGCCTCCAAGGCAAGATCGAGTCTCTGCAGTCTCGCTACAACAAGGGCCGTAGTTTCGCTCGCGCTAGCGGTACCGAGGACGCTGTTCGCGTTTACGCCGAGGCTGCTAGCCGATCTGAGGCCGATGATCTCGCTACTCGCGTGGCTAACGCTGTGCGCGAGGCTGGCACCGAGACCCAGTAAATATGGGCGGCGGCGGAAGAATGGCAGGAGCCTCTTATATGAGGCAACAAAAAGATCACGACAGCTTTCATGGCATTTTACAGGCTCCTCTTAAAGGGGCTCTATGACCTGGCAACATATTCGATATCATCTTATTGAATGCAGTAATGAAACTTGAAACTTACGCTACCATCTCCGTAAATAAGCACCGTAGCAATTCCAAGCTTGAATCAGGAAATGCAGGAAAAGGCCTAGCCGGATACGCTTCATTCTCTGCTTTCTCCTCTAAATCGTCTTTCCACATAGCCCAGGCGATAGCTTTCGATTTGACTTCGAAAGCATAACTGATGAGATATTTTTGAAGTTTGGTCGGGGGTTCATACCAGATGCATAGATTCCCTTTTGAATTTCTAAGGATATTAATTTCTCCACTCCCAAGCTTTAATCACGCATACTAATGCAATTATCATAAATCCATGTCAAATACGCTGCCGTCAACACCCCCAGCCAGACACCTCTTTCAAGTCCAGACTCGACACATCGAAAGCTTTAATTACTCAGAAACAACTCAGTTCTTTCCCTGAGTATCCTTCAGAGTGACGATCCGGTTCAGAATAACCTTATCAGCCGTCGACTCACGGTCAACAGCAAAGTACGCAATACGCATACCCTGGAAACGCACGCAGTGCTGGTTAGACTCGACATCAGTCTCTCCAGCCGCCTTGGGCCAAGGCGCCGTACGACGAATCTCATTGAAACCAGTCTCAACCATCGCGTCCTTGTAGATCTCCTCCGAGTCCGGGTTGATATCGGCCAGGAAGCCATCCGGGTGGGCGGAGGGGTCCTCAGACTTGAAGAGGGAGTTGAAGGCGCGGATCTCGGCGCGGATAGGGCTGTTGTGTTTGGCAGACTCGCCGACCCAGTGGATGAAAGTCTTCGGACGAGGGGCAGTCTCTCCCTCAGCGGGCTTCTCGTATTTGGCGTGCACGACGGTGACAGCACCGGTTGTCGGGTCTTTCTCGAAGGATGTGGCGGTGATGGGGTAGGGGACCTTGAGGAGGCCGACGGTCTTGCCGGGGGCTAGGCGGAAGTAATCAGGGGAGTCGACTTCGCGGAAGTCGGAGCGCTCAATGTAGACAGTCTTGGTGAAGGGGACAGTGTGGGTGCCGAAAGAGGCGTCCTTGCCGAAGGGAACCTCAAGGAGTTCCTCGTGGTCATCGGGGAGATCGTCAATGACAACCTTCAAGGGCTCGGTGACGACCATCAGACGGGGGACGGTAGTCTCGAGGAAGACGCGCACGCTCTGGTCGAATCTGTGCATCTGCACGTTGGTAACGGCCTTTGTCACACCAAGTTCGTTGACGAAGGAGAGAATAGCACCTGGGGGAACACCACGGCGGCGAAGAGCAATGAGGGTATAGAGACGCGGATCATCCCAGTCACGAACATGACCTTCCTTGACCAACTTGATAATCTTGCGCTTAGAAAGAACGGTGCCGGTAATGTTGAGACGGCCGTACTCGCGCTGCATAGGGCGGTAGACATCCAGCTTCTCATTGAGCCAATCGTAAGAGACACGGGACAGCTCGAATTCAGTCGTACACAGGGAGTGCGTAATGCCCTCAATGCTATCGCACAAGCAGTGGGCAAAGTCATATGTCGGGTAGATCTTCCATGTACCACCACTACGGTGGTGCTGCGCCTTCTCTTCATTCTCTGTAATGCGCCAAGCAACCAAATCCCACATTTGGGCCCGCGGGTCTTCCAGCAGAGCCTGCTTCATCCGGAGACAAGCCTCACCGGCCTTGTACTTGCCATCGCGCATTGCCCGGAACTCAGCAAGCGACTTTTCGGGATCCTGGTCGCGATGCACGCAAGCGAAACGTTCTCCGCCACGCTGTCCGCTCTCCGACTCTCCACGTCCTGCCTTGATTTCTGCTTTCGTGCAGTAGCACATGTAAGCTCCGTCACGCTTGATCAGTTCCTCCGCAAGCTCGTAGAGTTTGTCGAAGTTGTCGCTCGCACAAGTTTCCCGCACTGGCTTGAATCCCAACCAGTTGACGATGTCACGAATTGCATTATAGTATCTATCCTCCTCACCCTCCGGGTTGGTATCGTCGAAGCGCAGAATACACTCGCCACCGTGGTACTTTGCGAAACCAAAGTTGATCGCGATGGCCTTGCTGTGTCCGATGTGGAGGAACCCATTGGGCTCGGGCGGGAAACGGGTACGGATCTTAGGGAAGGATTCGGAGATTGGTCGTTCGTTGTAAACGTCGTGAAGGAAGCCGACTTTGAACATCGCATCGGGGTCACGGGCCTCAGCAGCTTCCTTGGGTGCTTTGGCGGGCTTAGGCTTGCTCTCCTTGGGGCGGGAGCTGTTCTCCATCTGAGCTGCTTTCTTTGCGGCCTTCTTAGCCTCTTTCTTGGCCGCGGCCTTGGATATCTTCGGCTCCGCCTGAGGTTCAGCCGGGGCCGCAGCCTCCTTGGGGCGCTCAGGGAGCTCGACAGGCTTAGCGGGGTCCATGATCGGTGAATGAACCAAGAGACGAGTCGTGGCGCGCGAGCAATTGGTGGGGTAAAAAGACAACAATTTTACAGAGGGGCTGCGATGCTTATCAGTTCCCATTTCGCTTATCGGGCCGATGAAACCCCGGATGAGTCAGAGACGGGCATTCCAGTGGTTATCAAGACACCGAATAGATAATGGAGATAAAGCATAAACAGATGGCTATCCTTCGCATTAACTCATAGTGAGTCACTAATTGAGGTTCATATTGAGTTGAGGTAAGTCAGATATCTGGTAGAAATATTTACTGTTGATTATACCTAGTATCAGGACATGGTAGAGCATAGCTGTACATGAGTGGTGGTACAGAGTTTGTACAGACCCAGAATAACGAGTCGAAAGTCACAAAAGCAAGATATAGACACAGAAGCAAGATATAGACACAGAAGCAAGATATAGACACAGAAGGACAAAAAAGACAGGATGACCCCAATTACGAGAACATTCATGCTTTATCACCAGTGAGATGTAGCGCCGGTAGAGAAAAGACACCCAGGAACCCATGAGTGCGGTGAGAGTATAGATAAAAGAACCAAATAAACACCCAACTGATCGGCACTGCAATTATAGCGCCGAGCAGTAGACCCATGTGTCATACTCGTGAGGGAGAGAAAAGAATATCAAAAAGCAAAAGAGCACCGAAACAAGGATTGACCAAATGCGGGGTATATGACGTGGTAACAGAGAGAAGAGGGAATGAAGGGAAAAAATTGTAATGAAAGATCGCAAAGGAATAGTGTGCTCAGAAGAGCTGCAGCGCCCTGATGAGCTCAGAGTTCCCTGGGCGGTCGCGTTCCATGTGAAACCACCAGTCCCGGCCCATCTTGTGGTTCCAGGAGCCGGTGCAGGTATCTTTATCCCAAGGGAGTGCATGTGAAGAGGTGAAGCTCATTGGAGTAATTGGAGTGGTGGGAGTTGCTGGTGTGCCTGTCGAGCGACCACCAAGGCTGCCCCATCCGAAGCGCGATATGCTAGAGGATGGAGAAGCAATATCATCAATTGGAGGCGGGTTGGGAATGTTCTTGCCATTTTCAAAGCAATGAACCCCCACGCCGGCAGCAAAAGACAGCGACTGATTGGAGGCAAGTAAATGCTTCCACCCGATCAATCCACCATCTGATTCCTGCCCAGTGATATCAGGACGCAATAGGAACTTGGGAATAGATGCTCCCGTTGCGGGATCTCTGACACCCGAGCGGCCCATGAATGCTGGCATATGGAACTCATAGACGGTTTTGGGGCCGTCGTTCTGAGGAGGTGCATTCTTGTATCGCTCGGCTGCAGCCCAGATACCGTAGTCATCCATTTCTTGCTCCGGCTCTTCTTCAAACTGGGAGGCCATTGCGTTGTCCGGAATGAATTCGTCCGAGTAATCCTGTATCAACACTGGCATACCACTTTCGGTATCCTTTGCAGCCATGTCAATAAAGGTTTGTGCGCGAATTCGAGAAGAAGTCAAGTTATTTCCAGCTGGCAAAGCCAGAGGTCTAGTACTGACAGAACCGTGCGAGCTGCGAGGTAGGCTGTACCTGTCTGGTCGAAGCAGTGCTTGGCCCCTGATGATAGGGCGGCAGGAAGCCTGCAGCACACCAGGAGGCTCCACGTCATTGGGGGCTCGAAGCGTCTCGAGGCAAGGGAATCCAGCGGAAAGAATACTTTGAGCAAGATGAGAGTTTGGGGTGTCGGATTGTTTGAGGGGGTGCTGGAAGGGAAGACAGTCAAGTTGGGTCAGCGCAGTGCCTGGGTCAGGGCAAGCGACGTCCCAATGAAGGTATTTGAGACTGGATGATGCCAATATGGGCTGGAAGACTATGCCTTCGCTAGGCATGACCGGGCATTTATCGCATTGCACAAACTTGAACCGTTCGAGTTGTGTCAGGGACGATAGAATTTTGGATATGACCAGCAACGATTCCACATTCTGTTCCACCAAGACAAACGACTTGAGCGAGCGGGACTCAGGGCGCGACGTATACTGGACAAGGCCACGGTCCGTAACACCGGGCAGGTTCTCCAAGCGCAGAGATTCCAGCGGTGGAAGGCATAGCAGCGTGCTATCCGCGAAAGCATCCTCGCTAAAGGAGGTGATGCAGAGATTCTTCAATGACGGCAATAAATCAAACATGCGTAAGAATATACTTGGCTCCAATGCGCCATTCCCGTTCAAGCCATACAGCATCAAAGTCTCCAAGTTCGACCATGAGACATGATAATTTAGAAACTCGAACATCTGAGACGGGCCCAAACTGCCGGGGCAGGAGGTACTACGGGGCGACATTTCTGAAACCTCCGCTGCCTCGCCCAGCACCCAAATATGCTCTTTGAGCCGCTTGCGGGTCGACAACGCGTGGGTCAAACGATCGAACTCGTGGTGGTAGGGGATCGACAGGCCCAGCAGGCGTTCTAAATTTGGACAAACCATGACCACGGACGCGACGAGATCGCGATATTCCTGCCATTGGGTACTCTGTTTCGTTGTTGTGAAGAGCAAATCCATCTGAGGCACCCGAAGTTCGCGGACGAGATGGGCCAGCATGTGCCGTTCGCGCAAGGTGCGGCGTAGTAGCTTCAAGCGACTTCCTCTTTTGAGGCGATATTTTTTCAATTGAGCCGGGGAGTCATTCCCGACAATGTGAATTTGATTATAACTGGAGTATTGAAATGTGTTAGCACTGGCACTTTCCCATTGAAAACCGGCAGCACCCGACTGCTCGACTTACAGTCGTGGTCTGACTGCCTTTTCCCATGACCGGCAGGTCAGGGACAAAGCGTGTAGGTCGCGCTGAAAGCATGTTGTGCAGCCGGTTTGGTATGGAGCCTTGTGCAAGGTCTCAAGACTGTTGAGGATCACGTCGTAGACTTCCTGGGGCACTCGGCGCTGAACTGGCGCAATGGTCTCGGTGATGGACCCTATCGAGTCAAATTGGCGACAAGAGGAGGTAGGCGAAGTAGGCGAAGAGGGTGAGTAGGCCGTCGTCGGCGTAGTCGAGGTTGTATAGTTTGTCTTATAGGAGGAGATGGAAGAGGTGCGCGAGGACACGGGCTGGACGCTCACGCCGAATTCTTTGTAGCTCGGGGCATCGTGGGGGATCGTGTAGGGCACAGCAGGGCTCTCTGGTCTACTGGCAACAACACTCATCGTGACGGGACGCGCCGGGCATCGGAGTCGCGAGAAGCTGGCAAAGGAGAAGGGAAAAAAAGATTGGCGCTTATGGCAGACAGCGGGGAAGAGCGAGGAATGTAGGGGGGGTTTCGGTCCACGGGGAGTAAACGGCAGTGTCGTAATATAACGAGGGAGATCGACGAGTTAGAATTCCAAATGAGGTCACTATTGTTGTTGGCTTGTTGATGTGCCAGGGAGAAAAACGAGCGAAGAGGGTGAAAGAGTAGAAAGAGAGTGTGGTGTGATGAGTTACGAGGAGAGGAAGCAGTCGGAGAATAACGTCGGCAGAAGGGAACGAGGCAGATCACCAGTCACGACACCACCACCACCACCACCACCACCACCACCACAGTGCATACAACCAATGCCCTTTTCCTCTCGTTCATTAACCCGTCTCCTCCCACTAGTCAATCCTTTGCCCGCTCGTACTCTGTGCCTCTTCTCTTCGAGGGTCCTGGCAAAAACAGCATGGCGTCTGGTCGATCGACCCCACACTGGCTATTCCTGCTCGTGCTCAGCGGAGAACACTGACAGGGGGCGGTTCAGGGGTTGCGACTGTCCCTCGCCCTATGCCCGATGCAACAGGGATCCGCCCGAAATCTTCAGACAAACAGTCAGTAGGTCTGTCCTAAATCATATCTAGAGTGTTTATTGCACCCAATGATTCCACAAACTGCTTGTTTGGGTTACTCATGGCTTTCTCCAGATTCCCAGGACTCCATTCTGTCCTGGCGCATGGCAGACTGCATGGCACCCAAAACACCCAATGCACCTGCAGTAATCGGTTCTTCGAGTGCGGTTCGTGAGCTGCAGCGCTAATCTACTGGAGGCATAGCGCCCTCATACGGTGGGTCTATTTTTATGGGGCCCGGCTTGGTTGCCCCCTTTTTTTTCTTCTCAATGACTTCCGACGGCAAGTTGGTCTCAAACAGTGCCACGGAGGAAACTGATTGGCACTAGGCTCTTCCTATCAGTTTAGTTCCAAGGAAAAGGTGTATGAATCCATCCCCATCCACTATTCATATGAATTGCACTCTACAACCTGCACCGGAACGTTTCAGCACAACGAGCCGGGTCTCTGTTGACGTTCTGTCGTTTTCAGCTCTCTTACTGGGGGCCGAATCCCACGAACATACAAGAACTGCGGCCTGAGCGTGAGACAGCCCGACGCCCCTCGTTCAATTAGGCAAGCTGCCGTCTAGGAACTGCAAGACTACAAGTTGCCAGGCACGCAAACCCAGCACAATCCACAAGGCGCATATTGCCGACCAACAAACCCGCGAACTTGCCACCCCAGTCTCAAAAATGTACTATCGCTGATAAATAGTGATATTAATAACTCTCTTTAGCACAGACTGGTAAAGTGACCCCGAGATCGATCAATGATGATCTGCACCCATGGATTGGTTCCTCAACACCGCTCACACGCACACACACACATACTCTCTCTCTCTCGCGAAGGCAAAGCACGAGACCACTCAACGTGAGAGCTTTCCATTGTACCTAATGAAGGTTTCTTGCCGCCAGTGAAGTCGGCAATCATAGGAACTTGTCCGGCAGGCCTTCCTCTGTCTGGAATGGCGGCACTCATCAGATAAACCATGTGGACTGGGCTCAGCTGAAATCCGATCCGGTGGAGACACATCCACCCAATCGCTACTGGAACGTGAACCAATGGTATCACCCGATCTGTCCCTCGCGACTGCATTTTAGGAGGGGGCGACTTGCCGTTCCATCGGTATCGCCATGTGAGATTTGGAATTCAGTATGATTTTACCACGGCTACCGAGTACAAGGATTTGCGGCCCGCCGGCACTTGGATGGTCGAGTGTTTATTTACCTACACGAGCTTGTTGGGTCTCTCTGCCATATTGAACAGCATTGCAGCGGCGCCGCTGTCTGTGTCTGTCTCTTGGGCACCGGAAAGCACCTCGAGAATTCCTGCTGCGTGGGTGGATCAGTGCAAATATAACCGACAGACCTTCACTATATATCTGTAAATATAGCATTTCGAATCTACAATATCCCGAGATTTAGATGGAAGCTCTTCAATAGCCCGATAGATTACTGATAGCATTGTCATCAACTGCATTTTGACTTTTTGTTTCATTCAAGTTGTACTCGGTAGTTACGCCTAGTCGTCTAAGGTAGCACGATTTTTTGGAGGTAATGTCGTCTAGTCTTCATTATCAATGACCATGTGGAATCTCCTCGCAATCGGGCCAGGGCCATTTCAAGTAGCTCTGCATCTACCTTGTCATCCTTCTCATCGCTGCTGGACTCTACCAGCCGTCATCCCTCTTGTCTCCATCATCCCCCTCGTCGCTGCGAGACTCTACCAGTTCAGTGGGCTGTCATCCTTCTCGTCGCTGCTGGACACTGTCCATTCCACATAGCTGAGATCTTGGCATGGTCTTTCAACATGCACGAGGAGTGGACTCTCTGCGGCCAAAGTTCCTTCTGCTGCTGCTCGGACTGCCACATCTACAGCGGCTAAATCCTCTTTGGTCCAGTTGGGCAGGTTCCAAAGGCCGTAATGCCAGTACCATGACGACCAGATCTTGCCACGTTTGTGGTCTTCGGCCTGAGTGAGGGTAAGCTTTGTACGGTCATTACCAGGATTTGGGGGCTTACCAGCTCGGCGAGCGTCTCCAGAAGAAGCACTTCTTCGTTTGCCATCTTTCCTCGAATGTCCTTCTCCGTCTCCGTTCTTGAGTCCAGAGGGAGCGTCACGGCACGGTCGAAATCAATTAAGATCACCCTATTTGTCTCCTCTTGCACCTTCGTGTTCCGCTTCTCGATGTCGCCGTGCCACACGCCAGCCTTATGTATCTCGACCACTGTGGCTCTCAGCTGATCCGCTCTGTTGGCGGAGTAAGTCGACAACTCGAATGGGCGCAAATTTGGGAAGAATTCGATTACCAAAGCATTTGGAAGTTCGGGATCCTCAGCAAAAACCTCAAGGTGTGGCTCCCAGCCCTGGGTCTTGAGGACAATGTTCTTGATCAATCCATAGAAGTCGGGAATATGGCCCTTCTCGCAGAGACCAAATGCCTTCAATCGACAGTAAGCTTGGCTTTCACGGAGAAATGGATCGGTCTCATATTCTTTGAAGAAGCTAGGTTCCTCGGAGAAATGACACTGCATCCAGATTAGTGACGGCTCTTCAAGTGATGATTCGAAACGCACGATTTTCAATACACAGTCCTTCTCGCGCCATCGACCCCGGAATACTCTTGAATCATCGGACTCGTGAAGAAGCTCCACTGGCGTCACCTCAGCTAAGTCGATCTCCGGAGCTTGATACTCTGGAAGTGAGACTGGGCTGTCGCTACTCAGGGTCTCTCCCGTAGGAGAAGGGATATCGGGGGCCATCGGAAGGATTTCGTGGTGTCGCAGGATGGTGAGAGAAGTTGAGAAGAATTCGGGGTGTAAAAGGCTTTGAGGCTCATTTTAAATGGAATCTGCCGTATTCTCAGTCTGCATCGCGGCAAACAAACCGAACGTAGATTCTCATTGTGAGTATCTGGCCGAAGTTGGGAGGTGCAACTACCAACTTGAGTTCTGGCGTTCCTGCCCCGCCGACCTGTTTAATTGGAACGCGTGATTATTAAGGTTATGTCATTTGATCCATGATCTACAAGCCCAACACATATAGACTGGCCAGAGGATTCTACGCAGATGTCTTTATGAGAGAATATGGAACTTTTTGGTTGCTGGTCATTTGACCTCAGCGGATCTGGCTCTGTATAAGTAAAAGAAGACTCATCCACTACCAAGTGCCCTAGATCAGTAGCCCAATTCTCTGCTTGTTAGACAGCTCAGGATCCCTTGATCGCGACAGTTGTATGCCTCGCGTATCACGTTAGACGTAGGCTGTTAAAGACCCTCAACGATCTTGGGAATAAGGCCCTCATCAAACTCCCACAACTTCGTCTGGAAGTTGACCGAAAAGGCACCACCCGTCCACCACGTAGAACGCGCACCTTGCAGCTTATACAGATCTTGGAAGAACCCAGATTTGACCTCGTCAACTGACACACGGGCGTGCATTGGTCCATGTGTAGAGAAAGCAGCCCAGTTGAGCTCCTGGGTCTGGAGTTCAGTTCCGGTTAATCGACCAGTATTTAGCAAAGTGTCGAAGCTTGTTTGAGCTAGGGATTTGGCTTCACGACTAGTGGTGGTCGTGTTGCCGATAATCATTACACGGAATAGGTGCTCAAGGCCGGTGTACTGGAAGCTCGCAACCATGGGCTCCTCTTGAAAGACGAGCGTATGGTTTGGCGCCGCGGATGATGGCAGATTGAAGTAGTAATAACTTGTGTTGAAGACAGAGTTGTCGACAAGGCCCGTGTATTCATTCGAGTAGGTAAACTTGGCGAGGGTATCCCGCTCAAAGGGACTGAGGTCCAGGGGAGCCACATTGTCGTCGGTGGGTTCAATAGCAACCAGGAGCCGGCGGGCGACAATCTGGGTAGATTTTCCAGTCTTGTGATCTTGAACAGTAAGTTGGACACTGGAGTTGGTGCGGTGACTGCTAATCACAGTGCTGGAGTAGAGCACATCATCGCCTAGATTCTTAGCGATCGCATTGTAGAGAGCCTGGTTGCCTCCAGAAGTAGGTGTAAACAAGCCTATTTGACCTGTCATCCCCCGTGCCATATCCCAGCCAAAGCCCTGCAGCGCAAACATGGTAACAACTTCACTCATATCGCCCAGTCCAAGACCGGTGGTTGCATAGATAATAGGGGCACCGTCTTCGAGGCCGTATTTGGTCAAGAATTCACCGAAAGGGATCAGAAGATCCTCGGGAATGTCGTCAGGTTCGGGGAAGTTCCAGTATCCGGGCTGCAGCATAGATTCCCATGGCGTAATCACATCGAGAAATTTGGCAATTGCAGTTATCTGCGCCGTCAGAGATGGCGGTTGAAACGCGACTTCGGCGCCGGTGTTGAAATCGATGTACTCGGTGATTAGCGTCGGACTGCTCGAGTTACTGCCGACGGAGATATTGAACCGGTCGAAGAAATCCTTGGCTTTGCTAACGTTGAGGAAACTCTGAACACCATAATCAAATGTGGCGCCTGTCTTCTTGTCCACGTAAGTGTCAACCATGCCACCCTACACGTAGACCCAGTTAGCATTTTTCGGTGGTCGATTTAATCCTGAAGCCGTTTCAACAACCCAAAAACTGGCAGGTAAACAAACAGGAAAACTTACCAGGATATCCTGCTTCTCGATCAAGGCGATGGACTTGTTAAGGTCATCGCGTAGCCGGACGGCAGCGTAGGCACCGGAAGCACCTCCACCGATAACCACGACATCCCGGTGGAGAATATTCGAATGGCCATTTGCGGTAACGAGTGTTATGCTAGCACCCAGAAGGCCCACGGTTATACATGGTAGGGACAACATTTTCGTCTAAATAGTCAAGATACAGGATTCGACGCGAATGTTGGAGAGCGAATATGCACCCGAGCCTTTTCCAACAGAAGCAGCTCCGAATAGAGAAGCAGAATCAACGATGGAGGTTCTTTATTCAGATATAGAAGTATGAGCATGAAAAGGTGTCAAAGGAAAAAGACCATGAAGTCGGGGTGGAAGCAGCCAATTCACTAGCACTCAACAACTAGGAGAAGGAAATGGACAGAATTCCGGTCGGTAAGCAGACAAAAAGCCCCGGAATTAGAAGAAGAAAGATCAGCATCTTATCTTAGCTTAATTGGTGGAGTTTACTGTAGTCAGCCCATTAGCTGCCATTAGCTGCATATCTGTAACTCCAATCCAGTGCGCAGAGCCCTAACGGCTAGAAGCCGACCAATAAGGGAGGAGTTCTTTATAGAGACAATTTCGAGGCGCAGAGACTAGTGTCTGAGCACTTTTCGAATTCATTTTGATTACTACACTTCGACACGTGGGTCAATGCACCTTTCGCATTGTTGAAGAAGTATCTGATTACTGTCAAAATAGTGCTTGCCCAGCTTCATGGCTGCTGTTACTCTATATGCATAGCGAATCATAGAGAGTCTGGAACTAGTCATCTAAGTACAGCCCGAACATAATAATGCCTCTATCATGCTCAACTATTGATAACGTCATACTGATTTTGAAGGAGATAGTTACTGGAGCGTAAGGCTTCGCTTGGTCTATAGTCGGGTTGAAATTGCCCATCGAGAATAACCGTTGAAAAGGCGTGCTTAGCGGTGGAAATATCCCCATAGTAATCAATTTATAGTGGCGGAAATACTAGTAACTATAATTATTAAAGCTGTCTAGGGGCCAATGTTTTCTTAGAGCTACCCAGGCATATAAGAAGGGACTCCATCACCAGCATTAAGGAACTCAGGGCTGTCAGCTACATACCTTCTTTCATATCATATCTAGAAGTTCATCTCCAAGATGCTCTCAGAACATCCTTCGGAACATCGTCCAGAGCATCATCCAGAGCATCCTTCAGAACATCCTTTGTCTTACTATCTAAATTACTCTCCTAATTGACTCTGCTATCTATCCCTGATCTCTGGCTTTTCTGATTACGCTTAGGCACGATGATATCAAGTCAATATGGTGCCATTCAACGATCCAACTAAGCATGAGAGAAAGGGAAGAAAGAGAAGTAGTGAGAGAGCTATTTAAATAGTATATGGATATCCTTAGCACTAGGCATCAGCACTAAACATATGTAGACCGTGACACTTCTATAACCTATCCTACTAGATCTTTTTTTTACCCTACTCTTAGCCACTTTCTATCTTAATTTTTACCTTCTTTATATACCTTCTTCTATCTTCTATATACTATTAACCTCCTACTAGTTACCCTTTCTACTCTGATTGCTTCCCTCATATGTCTTACTTTTCATCCACTATTGCATGTTCTCGATTTCCCTCACTTACTACCATCCAGAGCTTCTCATTCATACTCAGGCGCTCTCAAATCTTTCTCTCCTAACTCCTTCTCCTAACTTCTTCTCCTGAATTCTTTTCCTAACTTCTTCTCCTCGCTTCTTCTCTGGACTCACAAATGCTACCCCAAGAGCCAGTGAAATCACTGACCCATACTGAGAACCAACATAACTCAACTTATCCACCAGCATCTCTCCGAGCACAACCTCCTTCTTACTCACAAACATATCATCTTACCTCTCATCTACTATCGCAGACTCTCGATTTCCCTCACTTTCTACCATCCAAGGCTGCCCATTCCTACTCAGCTCTCTCCAGTCTTACGCTTTCACACAACTCTCACACACAAGGCATTTCTCTGCTTCTATCTTCTCTCCTTCTCTCCTAAATTCTCCTCCTGACTCACCTATTCTACCTCCAGGACCAGCAATTCCGTTTATCAAACGGAATTACTGACCCTATTCACTCAAGAAAACTTGACATATTCACCAGCACCTCTCCGAACACAACTCCTCCTTACTCACGAATATCACCTTGTCACACATACCTTTTCTAACCACCAGTCCTACATTCCCTCCTGATCAACACCTCGACCATCTCAAGCTGAGATGGTGTCTCAACAGTCAAGCAGCACGGATGACGGCAGCATGGATGACGAGACCGTGAGTCTCCTTACTCACCTCCAGTGCGAGCCACCTACCCTACATATCAACCAGCATTTTTGCCCCCCAGGCGACAATACCAAGAGTCAGAACTACAAATATTCGGATATCACAACCATCCGAGACTGGGACGGTTTCGCCTTGCCAGAGATCAAGTCGAACTTTCAAAGTCTCCTGATGCAAGCCGAAATTGTTCCGAGGCTTCCCTCAACCACTCCCCGAGAGATCAATTCTGAGTTAGAACTTGCGTACATTTTCGCTGAGACGGTGCATCCCCTCGTTAGAAGAGGCCTCCTTTGTGGGTTTGAGGATCTCGGGGCAGACGAGCTACTCGAAGAGGAGGGCCGCACACCGGTCATCCTTGGGAGTAGCGGCGATCTGCACACTCCAAGAGAAAAGGGCTACCCTGACTTGATGTTCTGGTCTGAAAACGAGAACAGGCTTGAAAGACATGGTCGCCTGCCCGGGGACATCAAGCTATCTCATAAATGGAATATGGATATGAGATACAGCAATCGGCATTTGCAGAACGAATTCAGACAAGTCCTCTCCCAGGTCAATTTCTACATGGTGCAAACTGTGGCTCGGTATGGATTCGTTCTGACTGATCGAGAGTTGGTCGTCATTCGCAGATCCACAGATAAGGATGGGAATTCGATCAAGGGGAGTTTGGACTTGGCGAAGCCTATCCCGTGGAACTCGGGATTGCCAGCTTATGACCCAACCAGCGGGAACCAGCGGGCAAGAAGAGTGCGATTCACAGTACCACTTGCTCTGTGGTATCTAGGAATGATGGCATCCAATGATGAAGATTGGGGTTTGTGGTAATCTTCAAAGTGAGAAGAGAGGAGTCGATACGCATAGTTGCTCGTTGGTTTCTTTTTTTTGGCTCGAATCTCTCTGCATTTTGATTCTTGATTTTTTGCATACTTAGGAGAGTGATACCCGATTGCTACCAGAAGAATTTGATTTGTTTTTTGATTTTTAATTTATATTGTTGTAGAGATCTATATAATCCTGGGTTCTTAATAGTCCTTCAAATACCACCAGTTCAATATCCGGAGCCCCGAAATTATGAACTGTAAATACAGAACAAATCAATCGGTAATTACGACATCTTTCTTGCAATAAAATACTATTTTATTAACCATGTAAATAACGGGCCGGTAGATCAGGCTTGAGAATGATATAACCTTAAATAGCAGATCATTTTCAATGGTACTAACTACTAAAAGCTTTCGTGACACGACGACGCCAAGCCTACTTAGGTCCTCGCTGATAGGAAGAAAATTATGGTAACTACACTAGACATCGACGTATATTTAATGAGTGGTAGTTCAAAAATTTGGAATAAGAGATAGCCTGAGCCAAAGATGATGTGGCCTCCTATATTTGAAAGATCCCCTAGGATGTCTTTTTTATTGTCTTGTTAATTGTCTTGTTAGTTGTCTTGTTAATTGTCTTGTTAATTTCAGCTTTATTAGAAGCATCACCTAGGTCCTATTAGTAGTAGGTGCACATAATGGCGGGAGAGCACGCTTCTGACTTAACGGGTGACTGCTAGGGTCCCTACTCGGATTAGTCTCGTATATATTTTCTCTAGCTTCAATTTCGACTCTTTCGTTCATAATATCCACGTCGGCTATACTTGATTAGCATAGGCCTGGAAGGTAATATGAGAACGGGTAGCTAGATATAGAGGGTCACTGACTTTATACTCCTTTAATTCCCAATTGCAACTCCGTATCGGTACCGGTTTTAATGCCATCGATGACCGAGTCCATATTATACTAAGAATCATATAGCAATGTGTTCTTGTGGCTGATATATCACGACTTGAAATATCCGATTTAGTTGGGGTGACCCGGTCGGTTGGTGGCCCCACTGGCTTATGGAATACATTATGGTATCTCCTCTCTCTGGGCGTCCACCAATGCGCTTCGACAAATTGTCAATTAACCCCATATTCCCTCAAAAAGATTACCGAGACCAGGCTCACTACAGGCTCCGCTGTTGTTACTAGCAGGGGCCATTGAAGAAGCCGAAGATACGTTCTTTCATGTTCACTAAAGGTATCAACCGCTGCTACCTATGAGAGACCTCTACACCGAGTGGGAACGCTTCTCCCATCCGGACCCAGATGAAGAAGACCCTCCAACTCCGGACGAAATTCAAATTTTGCGAGAGTTTACCGAGCGTTACGACACATCCGATACCATTTCGGCAGATGACGCTGCTCGCAATTTAATGTCACTCGCTGACGAGGGCTGCGGGGTAGATGAGCGCCAGAATGATGTCGTGAATATAGGCGAACGCGTTTCCTGGTTATTATGGGATGCCGCTATCGAGATGCCGCGCTATCAGCCTGCTATTCATAAGTTGGTTGAGGCTATTCGCGCACTTCCTGAGCTGGAAAGAACCGAGGAGCAGATTCGAACCCGTCGTTTCGAAGATAAATTAGAAAACTGGAGATCCTTGGAGGCATTTGAAAACATCTGGTCTGAGACTTATGCGCGTGAGTGGTCTACTTTGCCCCAACCCCTCAAAAAAATAAGCTTGTCATCTCCTTTACTGGCGTGGTATGACGGCTTGAACCTTGCGAGACTTCCAAATCATCTTGACCTTCATGGGGTTCCCGTTAGGCAATCCATTTTAATGGACGTATTGTATCTTATATTAATCCATTTATTACAGGCTGCTGGGAGATGAGATACGGCCCATATCCCTTCTACGGGTGGAATGACTTCCATAGCGCTAGCGCTTTCTATGCGCACTATCTTGCTGCCTATCCACCTGATTCCCCCAAATTAAGCGAATTAGCCGTGGCATTGCGACTTGTCATGTTTGCACTAGAGCAGGGCCCATGGACTTATGCACAACCACGACCGCCGGAGTCGCCAAGAACTTTACAGCGCCACCACCTTCGGGACCTTCGCCGCGCTACTGATTATGTTCTTATGTTGAATGTGAGTGAGACCGAAGCCGAGATTGCACTAAGATGATTGACTTATGGAATCTAGACTGATGTACACGCTATGGTTCCTTTTTTTTGAAATTGCCGGGCATATCATTTTCAGTTTTATCGGCAAGAAAGATCTGTCTTTACTTGAAAGAATAAAATTGCGTGGTTGCAATCTATGGGAGGGAGACTCTTCGTTCTCGATAGAGAGATGGGAGTTTTGGAAAAAGCGTCTGAGATGGATAAGTGAGCAAGATGAGCTAATGGAAAGGACACAAGCCGACGCTCGGAAACTTGTGCAACTAATGCAAGAAATTGAGCAACATAGCCGAAGAATTAGTTCGGAGCGCTGGGCATAGCACAAATATGCTAATTAGGAGCTAGTTTGTTAATGACTCTGTTCTACTCGGCAACTCAATGTAAATAACACCTACACAATACGATGGGCTTATAGTAAATAGATCAAAAGTCCAAGGGAGAACAGCCACCACGTAGTGCAGTCAATTTTGACGACGGGAGTATCTTCTAGTCCTCATTCCCTTGCCAAGCACATTTCTGTTCAAAAGAGTTCGTAAAGTCCACACCCAGCCGCATTGTCGAACCAGGTCAGATGCGCAACTAGCCTCACAGAGTTTGAATGGCAAGACCCTTCTTTCATTATTATCGATGATATGCATTTCTAGGACACTCGTGAAATAGGTCTTCACGCCATAGAAGAGATAATTCCAGTCATCCAGCGAGGGGGGTCGTGTTCGCCTCAGCTTCGAGCACAACACGCTGTACGCTAACGTTAATAAGAGAAATTTTCCCGGCCTCCAATACGCTGCCATCGGGCATGATAGAAAACTCAATGGATCTAGTAAAGTCATCCCCTACATTCATACAGTAGGCTAACACCTAATGTTGTTGCTATTGCTGTAGATGTAAGGGTACGCCCCTCTGATGGCTGTCTGCCAGTCTAGCTGACCAGGACGCGGAATGACGCGGAACGCACCTCGCGTCGGAGAGGAAGTATTTATTTCCTACTCTATAGTATTTATGATGTCGTCGCTGCTCGAGTACTTTAAGCCCGAGGCAGGTTTTATAGCCGACCCTCTTAACTGTCTTGTTAGAGAATCCTAGCAATATCTCTCCGTTATCTTTTCAAGTATAAATGACACAATAATTCAAATATCTCATCAGGATTGCTAAATTTATGAAACTCCAAACCTATAGCGCAAACCATAACTCCTCATTTTCGTTCATGAACCCACTAGCTATACCCCTAAAGCTTCGCCAACGCCGAACCCTTCTCAGAGAATCTATAAACAACATCCCCAAAAGCACCCGTGGAAAAAACATAAAACCACCTCAAATCCCCACTCCCCGTATTTACAATTCCATGCTCCGCATTACCGGGGATAAACACCGTACTGCCCGCATTCACTTTACTAGCCACTCCATCAATCGTGACTTCCCCCTCTCCCTCGAGGATATGGTATATTTCAGCCTGGCTGTGCCGGTGGGGGCAGAGGTGTCCCGTGCGAGGAGGACAGACTGCAATGCCGGCGGAGAGGTCCGAGGTTGGTGTGTGTGGTTGCGAGATAAGGGTATGCCAGGTTAGGGTGCCGTTCGCGGGAGTTGGGAAGGATTCTGGGGGTGTAGATTGTGTATATGTTGAGGGGATGATGGTTGCTTCTGGTTGCGGTTTGAGACTGGCGGTTGAGTTTGAGGATTGGGAGGGCATGTTGGTGAGGTAGAGGTGCGGATCCATGGAGTCTTCTTTTTTGCTGGAATGCTGGATTGAGTCGTAGAAAGAATGGAGTAACAGAGTTATGCTCTTATTAAAGAATGTGAGATAGATTGTAAAACAAGTGTTTGGCAAAGGAATTATCTAATCTCGTGGTTGGATTGCGATTTATATAGTTCCCCGCGGAGACCCACAGTTCGATAGGACTGATTTACTCAAAGCAGTATGACCTTCCTTAGTCCCCGGCCCTCATGCATCTTGGCCGGCCCGGCGGACGGTCATAGGGTTGTGTTCGAGGGCTTGAGATTGTCTCGATGTTCACTGTACAACTTTGGAATGCCTACTTGCACGTAATGGAAGTTTGAAGCATTGACCGTTTCGCCAGTCCCACCTTTTAGATTTTCGAGCTGCTGCGTATGGATTGCATATCAGTGAGCAGCGTAATGATTTAGGTACCGGTACTAGTGAAGTGTTTCTGAGCAAGATAGTCTCCAGTAGATTCAGTCCTAAAAGGTAAATGCAAATCCCCTTCCTAATTTTTTGAGGAATAATTTACGAAGAAAGAAAACCCAGGGAACCAGGAATCAGAACCATAAACCACGAAATATCGATTCAGCGCAGAAAGTAGGAAAGAAAAATGCAAGCCCTCCTGAGCACTACCAAAAAACTCAGGAATCAAAGGGACGGGGGTATGTATGTAGCTGAACTGCCGAACAGACGCGGGGGTGAAACAATTGGGGACACAATCATCAAGACCGTGATTGAAGCCGGCAATCTTCATCTGTCAGAGCAGACAAGTAACAGGAACACGAACAAGAGCAGGAGCATGATTGCGGAAAAGACGTACGAGGCGTGGGAAGAAGAAGCAAAGGCCACACGGAGACGAGGAAGAGATAAGAGGCAAGTTGGAAATCAAGATCGATGTCAAGATGAAGCCAGAAACCAAAACCACCACCCGGGCAGAGAGAGAGAAAGAAGAACACGACGTGGCGCATTAAAAGAAGAAGCAAAGGTAGTCGAGGGACACGTAAGATGAGACAAACGTGATGAGAACAGGACTAGAGAAGGCCCCCATACTCTGCTGCGGGCTACCAGGACCATGCATACAGGGACAACATGTACAAGACAAGGGACAAGGACACAAGATTTATGCCGGATCAGGACTCCATGATCATGCAATGAGAGACGAAAGGGAAAAGAGAGAGAGAGAGAGAACAAAAGGAGATACGTAATCACATGTCAAAATTATCGTCAACGTTGAAGATCCCTGGCTCAGTTCCGTCCGTCTTCTGAACACCGCTCATGCGCTGATCGTTCGAGTTGGTGGCCCGGTGCGTCCGCTGCCACGACTCCTCGTGCACGGGGTCCTCGTCCATCCGGTCAGCAGGGTCGTGCTTAAGGTGATGGTCAATAGAGCTCTCGTTCACGAAAGTGAAGCCCTTGAAATTGGCTTGCATGCCGGGAGAGAGAGGGGTCGATCCGGGCATCAAGCCATTCGCGAGAGCGGCAGCGCGCTCATGCAGGGAGTTGTTGGTCTCCAGGGCATTGGTGAACTCCGGGTCGAAGTTGGAGGTATCGGTATCGGATTGCAGCTTTGGCTTGAACGGAGGGATGACCTGCTTGCGGCCCAGCGCCTCCCAGTCGACATCGCTGAAGAAGGGGTGTGCCATGAGCTCCTTTGCGTCTCCATTGGCACCAAGTCGGTGCTTTGGATTCCGGTTCAGCAGACCCTTGACGAAATTCCGACCCTCGGTGCTAAGCGCATCGCGGGGGAACCGCACTTTGCCGAAAGCAATATTCTTGTACATTTGCTGGGTATCTTCGGCGTAGAACGGACTCCAACCGCAACACATCTCAAAGACCAAAACTCCCAAGGACCAGAAATCAACCATCTTGGTGTATCCTTGCTCATCCAGCAACACCTCCGGGGCAAGATACTCGGTGGTACCACAGAAAGTGTTGGTAGTGTCGTTTTGGCTCAGGTTAGCCTTGGAAAGGCCGAAGTCGCACAGGGCAATGTGACCGTTTGCATCAAGCAGGATGTTCTCCGGCTTCAAGTCACGGTACACGATATCGTGATCGTGCAGATGCTGCAGTGCCAAGATCAACTCGGCAATGTAGAATTTGGCACGGGCCTCCTGGAAGCGGCCCTCTCGTTGGAGATGCCAGAACAGTTCACCGCCAGACATGTAATCCGTGACCAGGTAGAGATCCGTCGGGGTCTGGAACGAGAACTTCAGTCCAACGATAAACGGCGAAGCCGTCATTGCAGTGCGCACGAGGATGTTGCGCTCGCCCAACGTGTGTATCACCTCCTTCTTTTGAATGATCACCTTCTTGGAGAGGACCTTCATGGCGTAAATCCGCTCAGTATCCTTCTTCTTGACCTGATAGACCTGGCCAAAGGTTCCCTTGCCGATAAGCTTCAGGATGTGGAAGTCGTTCGGGCCCACCTGTCTGCGCTCCGTCATCTCGAATCGCATCTGCAAATGAATTTCACCCGACACCTGACTATCTCCAGCAGCACGAGCAACCAGAGGGAACCAACCTTCCAGCCGGCTGTGATCTTCCTTCAGGTTGATGGCAAGGCGCACGTGACCGAGGAACGCCTCTTGGTTACTGCGGTCGTAAACGGTAACATCGACCTCGGACTGGTCGCCGAGTACATCACTGCAATGGATTGTTAGTAAGAGACGGGAATTGAATCAAAGGGGGACGTGGGAAAAAAAAAGGCTTACAAGACCGCCTCATGATCCCAATGGGGATCCGTCACGGGGCTTCGACCCTTGTGATCATGACCGTCTAGAGCACTGTTGTAGCTACTTTGGCGGCTTTTCATCGGAATGGCCATGGGTATACCAGCCTCGGCATCCGACTGCATCTGCCGCCGTTTCTTCTCCTCTTCCCCAGATCGGGCACCCTTAGAGATATACTCATTCCACTCGAATACGCATACGACATAGGGATCGAAACTAGGCCGCAATCCACGAGCCTCGGAGATCTTCACAAACAATTTTCCCTTCAAGGGTCCCACGGGAGCTCCATTCTGAGGGGAGGCGGTGGCTTGGCGAGGGAAAGCCTCGTCGAGTTTCGTGGCGATCTCGTCGGTAGAACTGTCCATACCATCCGAGTGTGGTTGTTGCTCTTGCTGTGGCTGTTCCTCTTGCGACTCCTTGGATCCGCTGGCGAGTGGCGTGGAGGAAACCGGCTTCTTATCGGCCGGTTGGTCCTCGTTGGACATGGCCCGGGGAGTCAACGGCGGGGTATTCTTGAGACGCACCCCATCGGGTGCGTTTCCAGTCAGCTTTGCAAGATTCTCGGAAGAAATGGAAACATGCGGCATCTCGTGGTCGAGCAAGGGAGCTTCGGAAGGGTAGAAGGCATCTGAAGAAGCAGAAGGAATAGATGGATTGGAGAAATGTGAAGCAAGAACGGGGTCATCAGAGACGCTGGAAACTGGTAGGGAAGTTTGACGGCGAGTAGGAGGGGCGGTGGTGGTGTGGGGGGCGAGATATTTCTTGAGGATATGAAATATTGAAGACCCGTCATTCTTCTCGAGACTCGACGCAAGGTCCATCTCGTCCGACTCCTGTTGGAGTAAAGAATGCGGCGGAGTGGGCAAGTTGGTGGTAGGTATCACCTCCATTTGATCAGACCCCTCTCCATCCTCCCGCTCCATCATAACGAAGGACTCGGAGGAAGTGCCCGGGTGATGAGTGGTGGTGGGGGAGGTGGAAGATGGGGGTGTTTGTGATGGAGAGGGGTCCCACGAAGGCTTCGAGAGATATGACCAGAATCGAGGCAAATTCGCTTTATCACCAGAGAAAGAACCAACCTGGAAGTAGTTATGCATGATGGAAGGTAGACGCTTGTCCGCGGGATCGGGCTGAGGGGTTGCGATGCCCGTAGGAGTGGACCCGTTTGACCCAATCTGGTCTGGGATGTCGTCTTCGGGGCTGGAACTATAAGGGTGTAACTGATTAGCGTTTGCCATGGTCAAAAACGTAGGCGTCGAGCGCTAGTGAGATCATGGTTTATATAGAGACATGTATCCACGATCGGTCATTTCCAGGTCTTTCCAAGATCTCCACGTGCGACCGGGACGATCCTTCAGATTCCTTTTTGTGGGTGCAGGAAACGTCCGGTAAGCCCAAAGGAGGTGGATTGGAGAGCGAAGGCCGGATTTCAACCCAAACCATAGAGTCTTGAGTTTGTATAGACCGGGAGTGGGCGTCTTGAGACAAGGTCTGCATGGAATGATAGTCCATGCAATGCGGTGTGAGGGGAGAGGGGATGGCGGACCCTCTTTTTTGAGCAACCCTCCCAAGTCCCGAGACCGACTTTTTCATGAACTTGTCCCGCCCCAAACGTCGCTAGGCCCGGAGGGGATGGGACAGAGGGAAGCGGAAGAGGTGGATAGAGGTAAAGAGGCATTCAAAGAATTTCAGGGCAACATGACTCACTTGGGCGATTTCATGTCGCCGTCGGCGTGCAACTCAGTTCCACTCGCAGCAGCCATTGCGTTTCCATCAACGAAAGCTCCGCCAGAAGATAAGAAGGCGAGGCGAAAGTCGGGTGGGGGAGCGGGAGGAGGAAAGGGAAAGAAGAGAGATGGCGATGACGGGGTGTGGTGGTGGTGGTCGAGGGGAGAAAAAAAGAAACTTTGACGCCGCCCGATGATGAGCTAAGGGAGATTGCGGGATGGAAGTCCCCGATCGGCTTCGGCTCTGAGCGTTTCGGTCGTGGGGAATATACGCAGGTGATAGTAATAAATGCCCAGTTGACAATACTGGTAATTTAAGAAAAAATGATAAACTCAGAAGACCTCGACTTCGAGTTCTTTCGAGCAGACCTGGATTCGAGAAGACTCGTGTGGACTCGACCCGGTGGTTTTAAGCAGGTCGGAACCAAAGAATGCCCCCCGCCAACGTGGGAGGAGACTCTTCATTCGGTTATTGGGCTCGTTTTTCTCATTTTAAACCCATTTGAGAGAGGGCTGTGACTACGGGTCAAACACCCAAAAAAGGCCAAAGAGCTGAACAGGGAAAAAAGGGCTGACCATCAGCTGAGTGCAGGTGGGATTGGTTTAAAATAAGACGGGGGGCGTTTCTAAAGGGAAAAATGATTCTTCGTATAGAGAAACTTGGTTGATCGGAATATAGTCGGTACTAGTCGTCCAAGCAATCAACGGCGACATCCAAAACGATATCCCTCGTCATTCAAGGCATACTTATCTCTCTAGCATCGTCCACCCGTACGATCAGCTCGCCCTCCCACGGCCAAATCCACCAGTCCGGAGGGCGACCGAGCCCGCAACTCAGCAGACCGGCAGGGAGGCAAATCCCTCAAAGTGGAGATCAAACCAACCAGAGCAGGAGGGCAAAAAAAAAGAGCATCACCCAAATCCAAAGAATGTCAAAGGGAAAACCCTTGGTGGAGCATTGAGCTGTCCACCCCTCAAAGTGGCGGCCTGATTAATTCTTGTTCGGTTACTCCGTATACTCCGTGAAGACTACAGTCCGGTCTGCTGGAGTATTGAGGATACCTACGAGCCAATAGTGGCTGTGAATGTCCATGGACAATAATTGGCCCTTATTTAAGTTATTCAGATTTTGAGATTATGATGATGACTACTCTGAAGATCACCGTTCAAATTGATTATCATTCATTTATTCCATGATTGTGGATCGTCCAATGGACGCCTACTGTATCAGCCACGGTCTAAACAAGAAATCTAAGATTTCCTTGTCGTCTCTCTTTCCCCCCCCCTCGAACTCGACAAGGCTGATCGAGAAGAATGAACGTGTGGTGGCCTAGAATCCAGGTTCATGCAGTTCTTGAAGCAGACAAGAGGGAGATGTCTGGGATGCCGATCAGCAGAACCTAAGGTGTTCATGTGCTAATCCCGACAAGCATAGCACGCAATGAAAACTGTATTTTACCAACGCATGCTCCGGCAAAGTTGCTCGTACGACGACATTTTCTGTTATTTCAGTTTCTTAACCTTTCGTCGCTTCCCTTATCGCGTACAGCTAACCGAATGCACGAGAATCTCCGCCATCTCCGCTTCGAGGGGCGGGGTACAAACTACAGTATGTACACCGTCCATTCTCGTCTTTCCATCAACCAGTGGGCCCTGTCACGGTTCAATTCTCAATCTTTGGGATGGAGAACTCAACCCCACGATCCCCATCGCACCTTTTCCACATCCACACCCTCTTCCCTGACATCCCATGGATATTTGCCTCCCGTCACCATGATCCAGTCCGATCGGCAATCTACAGAGTGATCGCGATCGAGCGGCACCCAGCTTCGTGCCGGGCCTTCCCCTTGCATGGAAGAAGGTAACTGTCCATCGCTACATTCCTTCCAGTCGTCGTCGCCCTCCCGTGCCCAATCCCCGTGGCGCTCGAATTACTTCCGCGTCTTTTTTGGCGGGCGGTATGCATTCCATTTCGGACTTTTGGTACGGTATCTTCGGTAGGTTGCGGGCTCTCTGATGGTGGTCACCTAAACAGTAGGAGACTATTGAAGTGCAGATGCCCGGTGATCTCCACTAACTGCGTCATGGCCCACCTTAGGGGGTTCCCTGAGCTTATGCTAGCTCGATGTAGATGGATGGATGGAAATGCCGGAGGTGGTGGCCATGTGCATAATACAGAAAACAATGTTACTTGTTACAGTATAATGGGAATTGTGAGGGATGATCATGAATAGTGGACTTAAAAGGGCAACATAACGCCGCTCTATCAGCTGTGGCACACGTTGACCCCGTCTGTCAAGTGAAATTCATCCCCAGCGCGGGGGAGGATCTGCGTCTGCCCCTCACCACGCTCCTTCCACGAGGGTAGACGAACAGGATATCGATATCGTATCGGAAAAAGGACCCTAAGATCTCGTTCATTGATTGACCAGGGTACGTGAGCTCTAATCCTTGGGGTCTTCTCTGCTATACTTCAGGACCGCCGTGGGACCTCAATTGTTGATATTAGATGTGCTAATTCCAAGGTGCGAGGATCAATCACAATTGGCAAATTCACGTAGACCTTCCAAGTTCCTCGGGCTCTCCGCGGTCAAACCTCCGTATGCCAGCCCTCGCGACAGCACGAAGAACTCTCCTTTACTTGTAACTATCTAGCTACCTCCTTACTACCTGGTAGGTCCTGCACGCCAACAGCAAAACAGCAAAACAGCAAAACATCAGCTACATGAATAGTGCGTACCTTGGTCAATTCATGGACCCCAAACTTGAAATTGAAAATAACGACGGATATTCCTATTCGCAGGTCATCTGTCAGTTGCTATGCTGTGCCACGATCGCCACCGCGCAGCAATGCTGCCCTGCACCTATTAAGCCATGCATGCACCCGACTCTCTTTCGGAGGCTACTGAGGGGAGATCCGTTGCCGCTGCATGCGAAGGATCCCACATTCATTTCTGGAAGCGTTGAGCAGCAAAAAGCCGTCGGATTGGCTGATAAGGGTGCAGAATGACATACTTGACAGGAGGGCTTGCCGCAGAGTCAAGTGTCGATGCAGCATGCTTAGGTCTTAGGTCCGAGCCAGTACACCACAGTTTATCTGGTCGGATCTAAATGGTTAAGGATTTCTTCGAAGCAGGTTTCTCCTGACTACTGTGATTGGACTAATGGGAGGTCCAAACATCTATGTAGGAGAGAGGGAAGGGTAAACTTGGAGATATAGTTGCATGTGATCATGACTCTGGCAGCAAGCCGTCTTCAGATGATCCCTATCAGAGTACAGTGTACATGCTCAAATTATTACGTCGTAGCATGACGAGAATGATTTAGAAAATGATCATAATGATAACCAGTAATTGCAAATTCAAGTTCAAGAAAGGCGTAACTAAGAGGTATCTGCATAGTCAAGGGTATTGAGACCGGCACACACAACCAGTCATATCAGGTCTTCGGAGGTTAGCTCTCCGGTAGGGCAGCTGCGACTGTTCAAAGTATATGACTAGAACCCGTGCTAGCAGCCACACTAGACAGCGCTAAAGCACGATCCTCTCGGGAGAGAACGGCGAGCTAGTTAGCCGCTCGGTGAACCTTTCTGGGCGAAAGAGGCTAATCTGCATGGCAATCCCGAGCATGAGCTCATCGTGCCGCAATGAATTGTGAACTCTTTCTGCACTCGTGTTCCATAGTCCAGTCACACAATAATCATTGACTGCTGGTAAGCAAGACTGCAATGAGTAGGCTGTGTTGAGTCTAGATGCATGCCCCAACCAGGCCTGCTGATTCACCGTGCTGGAGTCAACCTGTTGCCCCGAGCTCATCGAGGGGGAGGGGTAATATGACGTCATAGGCAGGGTAGGGCTCAGGGCTGATCACATGCCCCAGACCGCCGGCGGTCATGTGATACCGGAGCCTTTACGGCGGTGAGGCTTAATGCCACATTCACGTGATGATATAAAAACCACGTGACTATATCGGAACCATTGGTTTTGCCAAAACAGCTCGCCGCTCATGACCGGACGTATATCGCTTTATGCATTGAGCCCCCACGAATTGTTGCCAAAATGCCTCGAAAGCTCAGGGCGGCAGCCCAAGCGGCAGCTAAGTCTATGAGTAAGTGCCCTAGATCGATAACGCTTTTAAAGACACTCAGCCTCTAGAATCAATTGCCCCTGTGAAACGCGTTGCGACTAACTAGATCCGCCAGAAAATGTTCCAACGTTACCAGACCTGTCGGACGAGGAGATGCTAGATGCACCTCCATCACAGCCCTCGTCGCCGCCCATTGAAGAACCAAATTCACCCGATGACGATCCCGACGTAGAGCCCGAAGGCGATGACCAAGACGCGGACGAAGCGCAGGCCGACACGCCTGGTGAATCCAAAGAAGCAGAGGATAATGCCCCAACTCCTGCTACAGAAGACACGACGCAGATTGAAGGTGAGGCAGATACACCCACCCACGCGATTGGCCGCCCCGCTATCCCACGCAAACGCCGTCTCGGCCGCCCCCCCAAGAACCGCCCACCAGACTGGGATGCGCCAGACGGTTCCCAAACCCCAATTCGCGTCACAACCCCCGTCAAGCGCCGACGAGGTCGCCCCGCCGCAAGTGGTGGTCGGTGGGCACGCAATCGAGGACCAGTCCACAACACCCAGGTCCCCGTCGACAAGGAAGGAAATATGATGGATGTCATTGGAGATGAAGTCGCGCTCCCACCAAACCCGGTGGGCGACAGCAAAGTCGACGAGAATGGTCATCTCCTTGGAGGCCGTGAATACCGAGTACGCACATTCACCATCCTCAACCGTGGCGACAAGCTTTACATGCTATCAACCGAGCCAGCGCGATGTATCGGCTTCCGAGACTCGTATCTATTCTTCCAAAAGCATAAGATGCTCTACAAGATCATCATTGATGACGACGCCAAGCGCGACCTGATCGAGCGAGATATCATCCCGCATTCATACAAGGGTCGTGCTATAGGTGTGGTCACGGCGCGTTCGGTGTTCCGTGAGTTTGGCGCCAAGATTGTCGTCGGCGGTAAGAAGATCTCCGATGACTATGATGAGAAAGCTGCTCGGGAGCGCGGTGATGTGGAGGGAGATTTGGCTGTCCCGGAAGACAAGCTCCCGGCTCCTGGAGAGCCATACAACCGCAATCAGTATGTCGCATGGCATGGTGCTAGTAGCGTTTACCATACGAACGCACCTTCGGTGCCCATGGCCGGTGGAAAGCCTCTCGATCCCAAGAAGCGACGGATTCCGGTGACGGACGAGAATTGGATGCTCGAGCATGCTCGTGCTGCAAGGTGAGTCCCCATACATAAACCCTGCCAAGCCGGTGTCAACTCAAGGACTATTTGTGCTGACCCTGATCAATCTAGCCTTTTCAACTCCAAACTCGTTGAGATTCGCCGCGAGACAATGGACGGTATTTACGACGTCCACACCAACACCATGCAATACCCTCAAATCATGCAACCAACGCATGTCCGCTGGGAGCGCGTCCCCCCCTCTGACGTTCGCACCACCGCCGAGCTCATGTCCACGCTCAGCATCACGAACAAGAAGTCTACCACAGAGACACAGTCTGCATCTGCCGAGCCCGCGGATTCTGCCGACAAGCCTGATGACCAGACCGAAAGCACCACCATCTTCCCGCCCGTCCCCTCCCACATCTCCGACCGCTACGTCGTCACAGACATTGTCTACGAGTCCCCACCATATTCCAATATGGGCGTTCCCGGCCCAGACGGTGACTTGCGCAATTTGAACCCTAACGGTCTGGCCAGCATCGCCAATCCCAAGCACCCGGAGTTCATGACGCCCGAGATCCTGGCGCTTCTGCCCGATGACTGCAAGGACGCCTTGATTGATGCGGCAGCCCGTGAGATCCAGTGGAAGTCGAAGTGGAGCACCGAGTCTCAAGATGGCATGCGCGCGCAGCCCTCAAAAAGCTACGCTTGGTACCCTTAAAGCTGAAGCACGCGCTTCGACTCTTCTGAGGGCACCTCCAGCCCTTCCTCGTTCTCTTTTCCGGTCCACTTTCGACATGGCTTCGAATATTTCTCGTTCTAAATGGAAGCGCTTTTCTTTTTGCTATGGAGGCATGGTTTTTTTCACCGTGATCTGCTACGGGTGATGGGGTCTCTTTCTTTTTCTGGACGACACTTTTGTTCTTTCTGGGGTTCTTTTCATGGATTTAGCATGGGAATCGGTGTGGATAAAACGTGCCATGGGAGTTCTCTTTCTTGGGAAATGCTATTACCTATTATTCTCTTTCCACACCTGAGGTGTTCTTGGTGCTTTTGGTAACAAGGAGTAAGTGATAAACGCCGTGTGGGCTAGCTGGATTATAGGCAGTGGAGCGGATTTAGCGTACTTTTGGTTTTCTGGCTTGATGTAAGAGTATATAGCTTTCATAGGACCTAGAAATATGGAAGTAATCAAAACATCCCTCTTGGCGGTTCTGACAATTATGGACGGTCCATTCAACGTATATTCATTCTGGATCTCTAGTCTTATTCCATCTCTCGTGCCCCCCTGCTTAGAAAGCTACGTAGCCTGGTAGGTACGGTGCCATGAACTATGATCGCTCGAAGCCTACAGAACTTCCAGAGAAGATTGATAGTCTCACGGCCTGATAGGCAGGAGACAGGTTGGTTGTGAAGATTGACTATATTGCAAGTCCTCACATAGATGTAGCATATCTAAAATGAGCCAATTATGAGAAGAGATTCAGTGACCAAAGGGCACGAACAAGGAAGAAAAGAAAGGAGCATAGTAGACTCAGTTGGTTTCCTGGGTTGTCAAGACGGGAACATATGAGGTAGGTGGGTAGAGCAATCGCGATTCCAAGAGGGGTTCTGAGCCATATTGAAAATGTATAAGGGAAAGAGAAAGAACAGTCAAGTCAAAACACTTAGCGCCAGAGTACGCGGGAAGAACAGGAAACGGAATACAAGGCTTGCTCGCAAGACGAAAAGACGGAGGTAGGAAGCATCCAATGCATGGGTAATGAAGACAGGAACTCCCCTCCCCCGCACCAAAAGAGACGAGACAGAGAGAAAGCGCAAATGTGTATGTTAATATTCAAGAGCCGGGGACTGACTACATGGCCATCTCGGCCCTGAGCTTGGCCAATTCGGCATCCTGGTCTTCTTCCTCGGTCGCGTGTGGCTTGTTGACTGTTTGTGATTAGCACGGCACTCTTCGAAGACGGTCAGACAACAGCTTGCGGTGTGTGTAACTTACGCTCCGTATTTCCGGCAGCGGGTAGACCCTCCAACCGAGTTCCCACCGGCGTAGGTCCAGTGTTGAGCATGCGCTCGTCCATCGCCTCCTGCTCCAATCCCTCCAACTCGGCATCCAACTCTCCCTCGTCCATCTGCTCGCCCAGCGGGATGTTCGTAATAGCGTCGCCAATCTCCTGGCTGAGTAGATGTTGTTCTCGGAGTTTGTCCCTGCAAGAAAATCATCAGCAAACATACCCTTTCCCAGATTCACCTGCGTCTTCAATTCAGGGTCGATCGTCTCGCGTGCACTCATCACATACATCGTATCGTCAACCTGCTCCAAAGTCATATCGCCGTGAATCTTCTTCATAGCGTCACCGGCTGACTTCATAGCCTGGAGTGTCTCGTGATTGATATTCGCCGCCTCGATCGAATAAATCTGTTGTTCGAGCTGCACGACCTGCGCTGAGGTCTGCTCCAGGTTCTTCTCATGCTGATGTTTCCGTCGCAGCGCAGCTTTCGCGGCTATAATAAACAAGAAAAGAGACGGTGTTAGCCCTTATCGCCTTCGTCGACATATATGCATGACCCGGTCTTCAAAACCTTGTTTTGCGGGGTCCCGGGTTGAGCACTGTACCATTCTTATTCGTGGCAACGTGTTTCCGCGCTGCGGCATCTTGCTCCGCGATCTGGTTCTCTAGGTGCTTCTCGCGCTTCTGTAGCAATTCAAGCTGTGCCCGGAGACCGAGGATGGCGTTCTTAGGAGCATCCTTGCGCTTCTGAGCGGCCGCAGCGCCGCCGAACCAGGACCACATTCTTGCGGATGAAAAGCGACTTGGGATGGGGAAAGATCTAGTGGGTGGGTGGGTTGGTTTGTTGTGTTGATCAAAGCCGATCAGGCAGCACTGGTGCAGGAATCCTCGCGGTGCGCCAGCGACTCGTGCGGCACGTCAGATGGCGGGAGGTGGATTGGATAGGCTCCAGGCAGAAGACTCACGCCGTGGCGATAGCGTAAGATCGAGGAAGGAGTCAAAGAAAAGGTGAAAGGTTAATGAAAGAGCCGAGAAGGGTGGATAGAGCACAACGGCCTTGGAATCACGAGTTCGCGGGCGGAGTCACGGATGAAGCCAAAATGGAGGGGAGTGATTCCCCTCGCTGGGCCGATGACATACGCTCGATAATGGTCACGTGGCACCCGCCTCAACTGGTCAACGGCGGCTTTCATTTCTTTGGTTTAATTGGAGAATCTCAAAGCAGAAACTGAAGATATCTAGCTTTGGAAATCTTCCCTTTATCCTAGGGATGAACGGGCCGCGTGCCTCAATCCGGGTTTTCCTTTGTGATCTCCCTGCTCTAGCGACTGATACGAAAGTCCGCTTTCTAGGCTGGTACGTCCGAGAAACGTAAACATACGGCATACACCTAACGTTTAAACATTAGCGTGAGGCAATATGATGTCAACACTGGCAACTTAATTCTGGAGCATAACTATCCACGGAGCAAGAAAGAGCCGGACTCTGTTTATGTGGATGTCAATGCTGTACTCGAGGACCTTACCTCGGAGCAGCTTCGAGTCGGCGCCTGGTTGAATGTGATAGGCTATATCCGAGATCTTAATACACCTACTCCGTCATTTTCATCCTCTCAGCTGAGCTCATCTCAAGCAAATGGACCCTCTGAGATTGCGACTGCTCCCGTCAAGGTTACACCTCGACCGGTGCACATCGATGCCGTGCTGGTCTTTCCTGCGGGTGCCATCGCGCTGGGCGAGTACGAGCGCATTCTTCGCAATGCTCAAGACGTGGAGCAGCGCATGTGCTTTTCAGGGTGATTCTCTATCACCTCTTTTACGAGAAAAAAAAACGACCGTGACAAAACCGAAACGTTCTTGATACTTGATATTTAATTTAACGCATCGCATCGCCCATGCAAAACATTTAGTGGTCAATCAAATTGACCCACACTTTTTCAAACAAATCCAATGCAAAAGACAAATGGGTATCAGACCACTTCAGAACCAAACATTGCAAGCAAGCCCGCGACACAATTAGACATTATCATTCTGCTTCTCAACATCCTCCACAGAACCCTGCTGCACCCTCGGCGTCCTCCTCGCTCGCTTCCCCTCCAACTTTTTCTTATCCTCCTGCATGCGCACGATCAACGTGCTCTTCATGCGAATCTTATGCCCATACTTGTAGAAAACGAACGGAATCGGCACAATCGCAACCTCCAGCAAGCCCAGCAACGTACCGGACCAATTCGCCCCAAGATCATCGTACATGTACGATCCCACCAGCGGCAGAACTCCGCCCAGTATACTTCGGATGACAGAGTTACCTGCCAGCGCGGACGCTGCGTACATACCGTAGCTGTAGGTCAGGTAGTTGGAAGCGTAGATGAAGACGCCCGTGTTACCGGCGCCGAACGGGATACCCGCGAGCAAGGGGACGATCCAGTGAATCGAGGCTGGGGAACAGGTCCAGGCAAACCAGAGTTCGCCGATGGGAATGAGTACGGAGCAGATGCAGACGATTGAGACCATTGCTTCGGGGTGGACGCGGCCGGTTTCTGGGTCCTTGGCATGGCTGTTGACAAGGCGGCGGACAAGAGGTTCACATGCGATGGTGATGAGTACGCCCACGCCGATGCCGAGAAAGGCTAGGCCTGAGAAACCCAAGTCCCAGCCGCGAATATCTCGGAAAACAATCGGGTATGCGGTGAAACAGAGGTAGAGAATGCCGTAGACGATGGCGATGTAGATGTTCCAGAATATGCTGGAGAAACTAGTTAGTTTGGATGTCGCATGTCTAGGAAGATGCGGATCAGATCTTACCAAATAGGCTCGGTCACAGCCATGACGAACGGCCGGCTGAGATTCAGCGCTAGGGTCTCGGACAGACTGGCCTTTTGGTCGTAGCGAGACCACCAGCGCGAGTCACCAGTCTCTTTGCGGAGCCGGGCCGCTTTCTTCTGCAGCAAAGTGGGAGCATATGTTTCCTTCAGGATTATAGCGAGAACGAGAGCCACGGCCGAGAGGATGAGGGCAATCCAGCACATCCAGCGCCAGCCAAGATACTGCGTAACGAAACCACCAATAACGGGGCCCAGAACTATATCATTGCGTCAGTCAGGTTTCAAACAAGAAGCAGACTGGTAGGGTACAAACCTGGTCCATTCAACGGCCCAATACTCCAAATTGAAATGGCCAGCGCTCGATGGTCATCGTCCACAAGATCAGCCACCATACCCGGCGCAGTCGAAATCATCACACTTCCAAAGAATGCGCCCAGAAAGCGGACTACGATCAAGGCCGTTACCGACTTGGCCAGCGCGCATGGGATAATCAGGACAGTGAACACGGCAAGACAGATTACGCAGACGGGCTTTCGGCCGTAGACTTCGCTCAGAGGAGCCATGAACATGGAGCCGATGGCGAGGCCGAATAAATAGAATGTTAAGCCGAGGGTGACGATAGTACTTGATTCATGGAATTCCTCGCCGATAAGCCCGACGCCCGAGGTATAAGATGTTGAGTAAAGGACGCTAGTTGTCCGTGTTAGCAATCTCCTCGGCGTTCCAACGTCTCCAGCTTGCTCCTTTGCTCTCATGGCGGACCGAGACAATGAAAGCGTCAATGCATTCGAGGAGAACTCACACTACCAGCGTGTTCCAAGACAAAAACAACAGGCCCATAGCCTTGTACCGAAATGACCAATTCTTGGGATTCTCAGGATCATCTTCGCCATCCCAATCAACCTCATAATTCGGATCGGCCGTCACATTCGTAGGAATAGTCGTCACGCGCTCTGCGAGGGACATATTTTCCGAGATCCGCGAGGTGCGTGCCGTCAACGTCTTGGCCAAAGCATCATGGTCGGCTTCAGTGTCTGCCGACGAGATAGACAGGATAGAATCGGAGTCGCGTGATGTGCGCTCCGTGTTGCGGGGCCATTTCTCGTTCTCGCCAGAGGCAGAAGGGGCGTCTGTAGAAGAAGATGTTGGAATCGACATTTTCCCGGGCTGATAATCGAGTTGCTTATACAAGGAGATCTGGGGAGGTCTCCCAGTGGTGGAAGCTTATAGCTTCTTGTCCAGGGTGAATTGGAACTTTGTCCCCAGACGTGACGTGCTTTGAGCGTAGTTGCTGCTTTCTTGTCAACGCCGCTGCCGAGCGATGCTATCTCGTTACGGGCTCCCAGCACGGCCGAGGAATAGCACGAGTATCTTAAAATGCTCCGAAATCGGCGATTATATTCGTAGATTGTTCGTCAATCATTGATCAAGGTCGATCTTGATTCTACGGGGAGATGAACAAGACAAAAAGACCACGGCAGGCCGGAGAAAGAAACGCAAAGATAGTGGAAACCGTTGCAAGGACGAGGTCGTCACAAGCACTCTTTCTACACACTAGACAGTAATTTTTTTTAAATGACCCCAAACCGGGTGGGGTATCGGAGGGCAATTGATGAGCCCCAATTCGGTGACAAGGAGGGTCAAAGCCGTGCAGGGCAGCAAGCAGGAGGCCAGTCGAGTGGACTGGGAGCCTAAAAGCTGGGCCGAAGGGGGGGTCGGTCTCGGAAAGCAGACCGAGGTACATGCATCTCCAGATTTCAGTATATCCCAGCATCTTACTTACACTCTATGAGTGGAATATCAAATCGTGCCTATTATCTCCATTCTCCTCCGTTTCTGAATGGATTCCGTGGAGACGTCCCACCTGGGGTTTTGAAAGAAAGTCCCCATTAGGGCTGTCAAGTTGAAGCCGAGCGAGGACAGTCGCACTCGGGAATCCCCCCTTTTCCACCTGATGGGCGGACACGAGTGGAGTACGGTGGAGCGTGCCGGTTTGCCGAATACACCATCCCCAAGTGCCATCACGACAAACATGGAAACATGGGAGCGAAGGGGCCCAACGAGTACGCAAAAAGCAGAGACTGTGTAATAAAGTCTCTGGGGTTTCCTGCAAAGGCCAAGCTGCGGGGTTGGTGGGCTCGGAGTTCACTGCGAGGGAATTCTGAGGGTGCGGGTGCGGGGAGTGAGCAGAGTTTGGTATGGCTGCGAGTGCCGGGATACGTCGATAGGAGACCGGGCCACTTTACGGAGAGGTTCTCGGGTTCAAGAGCCCTCCGGACGGCATCGTTTGTTTAAAGTGGGCCATGGCATGCCGATGGCCGGTTCCGAATCCTGGCGAGATTGGACGTGAAGAAAAGAAGTGCGATCTTCCAGGAAAGGAGCAATTGATATCGGAAGCGGAAGGACGGAATCTTTCCGTGGCGGAGTGGGAGATTTCTTCGTACATACGGAGTCCTTTCGGTGGCGCTGCCTAGGATAAAAGCTCCGATATGGCCAGTTCAGCAATCAGCTGGATCGAGATCTAGCGATAATGATGACAACATGGAAATACTCGGAGAAATAAATAGGCCGGAAATATTTTCATTCGAAAGCTTTAATATCAATTCTCAACTGATCACATACCCTGTACATACTATGCTCTACGTACGATGCTCTCAGGAAATTGGTTGTTCCCATGCCCCGTGGTCCTCTATGATCCGTGATCTATAAAGTATATACTTTGTTTGAAAGTAGCCGTGATTATTGTCTTATCAGAGAATCAAGCACCCTGTATCATAACGGAAGCCCCTAGGTCGAGGTTATGTAATCGTATTCGTGATGAGCTTCAGAGCAAGTGGACCGGCCCAGACCATTGGACCTTCGCTAAGAAACTTGTCTAGCGCTCGACCTTAAAAATCTTAAACGACCGACTGGATCCTCCCACTCGCTGTCAGTATCCCGATTCAACAAGAAATGCTCGCTTCCTTCCCCCGCCCTCGTGGCCCGTCGAAGTATTTTCGGAGAAATCCACGTTGCGGCCAGCCAATGACAGCCAACGACCACTCTCGTTTAGAACTAACCGAACCGCCTACGCTCTAAGCGACCCTACAAAAAAAAGAATTCCCCCTCTCATTCTCAACATTGCGACGACGATGGGGTCCTCGCTTGGGTTACTGCCAATGATGGGAAATAGGACAGCTTCTCTCCAAAGAAAGGGATTTTGGGGCTAGTTGACCATAAAATGAAATATGATCCTGCACTTCTGCAAACTGTCGTCTCTTTCTCTGTTGTCTCCCTTCACTACGTACCACTTCCCCCGAACTATACCCGTAGCCTGCAAAACACCGAAATCGACGCCATCAAGGCCTTGGGGTGTTTCGTGCTAACGACACCCGTCGCTGTCGGACACTCTCCGCGATCCGGGAGCTTTCCCCCGTAATCGCTTCCTTTTGACCTTTTATGCTTGGGGTCGAACTGCGAATCTCTACTCCATACTTCTGTGAATCCCAGGACCGAGAACGAGTGTGCTCCGTGCACCATCTCGAGCTTCATATTCGCCGAAGCTTAATCTTTTTGACCCGACCCTTTGAATGAAACTGTCCGCCTCGACGCTGCATCAAATCGAGTAAAGATCTCACGGGCTCCAGCTATGATCTCCATTATTCTCACCTCGCTCGGCGTCGCAACCCTGTACCTCTACCATGTCAACTCCGCTATGAAACGAGTCCCCGATGAGGCCCGCAAGCTTTCTCCACGTCGCTGGACGGTCGACGACGTTAAGGCGGCTTACAACAAGGCGCTCGATAATCCCATCGATATCACTGACAGTCTGCCTCCGAAGCAGTCGCGCCGTTATATCGTCGTGGGTGGATCGGGTACGTGGGACTCTTGTGTACTTTCCTTGCGTCTTCTTCATTACTTTTGCTTTGACTCGATGATGCAGTGTAGTCTGAGTCTTTGGGAAAACAAGAGACTGAAGAAGGAAATCTTCAATTTTCCAAATTACATAGAAATCTTCAACTAACACTCCTATTCCGACAGGTCTCGTGGGCGGCTGGATCGTTTCACATCTCCTCGCTCGCGGCGAGGATCCAGCTTCATTGCGAATCCTAGATCTTCTCCCACCAACACAAGACATCCTCGACCGCGGCGTAACTTTTATCAAAACCAACATCACCGACGAACTCGCCGTATCCACAGCCTTCGAGCAACCATGGCCTGAAACGGTCGCCAATCTCCCTCTAACCGTCTTCCACACGGCTGCGATAATCCGTCCTTTCGAGCGTCTGGAGATCTACCTCCCGCTCTGCGCCAATGTCAACGTCAACGGTACCCAGAACGTCCTCAATGCTTCTAAGAAATGCGGCGCTACTTGCTTCGTCTCCACCTCGTCTGGCTCGGTGACCCTGCATAAACCGTCATTCTGGATTGCGCCGTGGGAGAAGCTGCCTCGCCGTGTGATGCAGATTCTTAGAGACGATGCGAAGTTGCCGGAGCGTCATGATGAGTTCTTTGGAAACTATGCCGTGTCCAAGATTGAAGCGGAACGTCTTGTTTGTGCGGCCGATGACCCCGCCAGCGGGTTTCGGACTGGCTGTATCAGACCTGCGAATGGGATTTATGGGATTGGATGTGATACAAGCAACACGGTTACTGGCCAGTATCTACGCAAGGGTGGAAGTCCAACGTAAGTCTACCAAAACGCCCCATCACCAGAACCCAAGAAAAATCCAAGCATTCAACAACCTGGTCAAATCGCAAAATAAACATCACTAACACCACTAATTCCAGCTGGCTCCGCCCAGTAATCCAAAGCTTCGTCAACGCCGAGAACGTCTCCCTAGCACACCTCCTCTACGAAGCCCGCCTCCTCGAACAATCCAACCCGCAGAACACGCACCCGAGCATCAGCGGCCAGGCCTTCGTCGTAACGGACCCCAACCCTGCAGTGTCCTTCGGCGACATCTACACCCTCCTAACGACCCTCTCCTCTACACCGGTCTCTTTCCCAACCATCCAACCCGTCCCGCTTCTCCTGCTATCCTATTTGGTCGAGGCATATGTCTACGTCCAGCATGCGGTGCTGCCATGGCTTCTCCCCAAGTTGACGGGGGATTTGCTGCAGATTCAGCCGTCGCTGTTTGCGATTTCGGACGTTTTTTGTATTGCGGATGATGAGCGGGCGAGAAAGGGGGCTGAGGAGGGGGGGTTGGGGTATAGACCCGTTATTACGACGTTGGAGGGACTGTGTAAGGAATTGGCTCATTGGAATGAGAAGGCTGATGCGAAGCGGGTTGCTGAGGTGAAGGGGAAGGTGCTGACTGGTGCGATTTCGTTGGGAGAGGAGGGGGTGGATGTTAAGCTTGTCTCGCCGGAGATGAAGTTGTGAGAATAAGAGAGTGGTCTGATGCTGTCCCTCTCGTATAGCGTGCATCGAGTGAAAATGGGATTACTTGGATCTTTTCTTATTTCTTTTCAGGCATAAAGCAGAGCGTTCAATTGAGCATTTGTACTACTTCTGGTTGTTTTTTTTTTTTTGAACAGTATGAGTAGCCATTTCTTATCGAAACAGATCAAGATAGATCAAGGTTGGTTTATTGATTCACTGGTATTCTTAGCTTGCGCGGGCCTCAATATTGATCTACCGTGCGTGAACTGCAGGAGAGAAGCCAAGCTCCCGCAGTTTGTTCACTCCCAGGGCTCGTGTATGGGCATATGGCATGCTGTCGAGTCATGAGCTTCCCGATACGAGCCAAGGCGAGACATCTACTATCAGGCGGATGCCGCCAAAGTGACTGACATGAGGCATTGGATCGTAGAGAGGGGAATCATCGCTGGACACGCGACAAGCCCGGGGTGATCAAACGGACAGAGATTGTGCGTCCCGAGCTTGAGAGGGCCTTCGACAGTAGCCCAGTCGGCCTGCGCAATGATACGCTAGGGATGACAATAGTGCTGCCAGGCAAGCTGCCTATACGAAAATGTCGAGCACATTTGGCACACAAGTCAAACCTTGTGCAACACTTCAGCTCGAATCAAGAAAGGGTTGCCGCGTCGCGCAGTGACACCCAAACTCGAAAAACAGCACTCCACTTGACGAGGAGAAGGAAAAATTTTTGTAAGTCATCCTCCAGTCGACGACATTTACCGCGCCTGCTGCTGCGCCGCCGACCGCCTCTGCTCCAGAATCTGCATCCGCAAGCCCTCCGACGCCAACTCGACTTCCAACACCGCTCCGACCCCACGCTTCCACGTCTCCTCAAGGCTAGTCATCTCGCCAGAGCTTGCGTCCTGCGCAATCTTGCGCTGCTTATTGACCTCCTCCGAGGCGCTCTTGGTCTCTGCCAACTCCTTCTCCATACCACGCAGGATCTCCTCCAGCTGCGAATTTCCAATTAGCCACGCGTTCTTGCCGTGTTCCTCCAGCAGCGTGAGGTTCTCATGTCGCTTGGTCAAGTGTGAGCTGGAAACATAGGCCTTTTGCAGGGTCTCACGCCACTCGGGCAGGTTAGGGGCTTCGGTGTCGGAGGTGCGGGTCGGTGGTTCGGGGGCTTCGTAGCGGGTTAGGTCGATGCCGCCAGTAAGGGGAGCCCCCGTGGCTTTGCGTTCCAGTTCTTGTTGGATGAGAGCAGAAAACTTTGATTCTGGGCTGGCGGGAATGGATGGGTGTAGAGTTGAAGTGTGCTCTGGGGCGAGCTCCGCGTTGATGAGCTGTTGAGCTTTTTGGCGCGCGACGGCCGAAGGCTCGGCATCGATGTCTAATGGGATTTAGTGGGGTTGAACGCTGACATTTGGGTGTTTATAAGAGTTGACGTACATGGTAAAGAGTCGTGAACCTCGTTGATGAGAGACATTTTGAAGAGTGTGGATGGTAATTGCAGATACTCGAGTTCGACGTGCACCTGAATCTGAAGCTGAATGGGAATGCCAGAATCACCCCCAAGGCGGTGAATATCCCTTAGGGACTGTGACCACGTGACTATACCCATGTTGACGCTGACTGGCGGATTCCCGGGTGCACTTGGACCTCCGACTATCCAAATATTGTCTTTCGGCCAGGAGCTGGTCAGCGAATGGCACTCGATGACAGCTGATCGCACAGACAGCGGTGTAACCCTGTTGATCATCTCCTCGAACAAGGTCATGTCGGTACCTGAGTGCAGTGTCGATCCAGGTAAGCGAGAAGTCTACTCATAATACCTGACCAACTCCAGAAAGAGGATCGGCGTCTGCTTTCAGACCTTTGTACCGAGTACATACTCACTGTACAACTACCCATGCATCTGACGGATATCGGGAAGACTTACACCTCCGAGCGGGGAAACCGGTGCTAAAAGCCAGTCTGATAGTCATGTATTGTCCTATAGTCTCATAGTCTAAACCGAGTCGGGTACGCGGAATGTGAAGGAGGGTTGCCATGCAGGACACAATCCCTCGGACCCTGTTCCTCGCAATTCGCAACTTCCTCGTCACTCATCACACGCTCATCGCTTAGCTCCAATACGGCTCTCTCCTCCTCCTGCAATCTATTTCCACTATCTTCACTAGGCTTTACCTCCGGAGGCTTACCTGTGCCAAGTCTGAGCAATGATCTTCCACATCCTTTGATTGCCCTCTTCCGTCATGGGCTTTTCGCACCTCCTAGCCTATCGCTCTGGTTCATAAGTACTCGGCTGTCGCCCTGGCCTTGGTTGTTTGCTTTGCAACAACACTGATAAATCTTTCAGGATCTACACTCTGAGGGAGCCTGTAATCCAGCTGCACGTCTGATGTTCTAATCTATACTTCATTCCAACCTACACTATGGCGAATCTTCGACTTGGTGCCGCTTTTGGCGCAGTCGCCATGACCCTGTTAGTGTTTATGCAGTTGCTTGCCGTGATGCGCAACATGGATCAACTACCGCCGTCGAGTGTCAACACAGATCCGTATCAGTGGAGGAACAGAGCCGGTGCTGCGACAGATGATGGTCTGTTTCTGGTGGGTGCCGGCAAGGCAGATGTGACTGGGTATGATTCGATATCGTTCTGTTGATTATCTACCAATCCCCCACTAACATGTTGTGATAGTCCGGTCGTAGAAGTGGACTTTAATGGCTACGCCAGTCTGGATCAGTTGGGTACGGGTCTGCGGCAGCGAATCTACTCACGCGCCTTCATCTTCGCAGACCCGAACAACCCCGACGATACGTTCATCTACCTGGTGCTCGACACGCTTACCGGTGATACCGCCGTGAGGCATGGAGTCCTGCAGGGACTCGCTGCGCTGGGCGGCGACTATGCACGCTACGGCGAGCACAACGTGGCGCTGACAGGAACGCACTCTCACTCTGGCCCCGGCGCATGGATGAACTACTTGCTCCCACAGATCCCGACCAAGGGATTTGACAAGCAGAGCTATCAAGCGATCGTGGACGGCACTATCTTGTCCATCAGGCGTGCGCATGAGAGTCTGACTCCTGGACGGCTTTCCTTCGGGTCGGTCGACCTGGAAGATGCCAACGTCAACCGCAGCCCCTACTCTTATGATCATAATCCAGATGAAGAGAAGGCCAAGTACTCGGCTAATGTGGATAAGAGCCTGACTCTCTTGCGCTTCGATCGTGAGTCGGACAACAAGACCACGGCTGTGTTGACCTGGTTCCCGGTTCATGGCACGTCGATGTATAACAATAATACCATTGTCACTGGCGACAACAAGGGAGTCGCAGCATATCTCTTTGAACGCAGCGTGGAGAATGACTCGCAGTTTGCCGACGGCGTCGTGATCGGGTTCTCCCAATCTAACGTTGGCGACACAAGCCCGAACGTCGAGGGCGCGTGGTGCGAGGACGGGTCGAATGTAATGTGCACCTATGCAGATAGCACCTGCGGCGGTTCTTCTGGATCCTCGGGCACGAACGAGGCATGCCATGGCCGGGGTCCCTTCTTCCGCGAGAAAGATAACGGTGCGAAGAGCTGCTTTGAAATTGGCAAACGCCAGTATACAGCAGCTAAGACCCTCTTTGGACAGCTGAGTTCCGGAAGCACTGGCACTGCCCTCACTGGTGGTTCTGATGTACGCTCGTTCCATGTGTATCAGGACATGAACGGTTACACCTTCCCGTCCCCATTCAACGGCACTACTTTGAAGACGTGCCCCGCCGCGCTGGGATACTCATTCGCTGCGGGGACGACGGATGGGCCAGGCGCGTTTGACTTTACGCAAAATGCGACCGGCCCTGCTACGGAGAACCCGCTATGGAAGGTGGCTCGAGCCTTTATCCACCAGCCTACGGAGGAGCAAAAAGAGTGCCAGGGAGCCAAAGACATCCTCCTTGATGTGGGAACACTGACCCAGCCCTATGCGTGGGCTGCCGACATTGTGGATATCCAGGTTCTACGAGTCGGTCAGCTCTTCATCATCGTGTCCACCAGCGAAGCTACGACGATGTCTGGCCGTCGGTGGAAGGCGGCTATTGCACAGGCCGCCCAAGACACCCTCTCCGTGTCAAACCCACAGGTCGTACTCGGCGCTCCGTCAAACAGCTACGCGCACTACGTCGCGACCGAGGAGGAATACAATGTCCAGCGCTATGAGGGTGCCTCCACCCTCTATGGCCCAAGCACTCTCGCCGCCTACATCAACCTCACCCTGACGTACCTACCCTATCTCGGAAGCGCCTCTGATATTGCCAAGCTACCAACGATTCCAACGGGGCCCAGTCCACCTGTGAACACCAACAACTCGCTCAGCTTTATCACAGGCGTAGTCTACGACAATCCCCCGATCGGCAAGTCCTACGGCGGCGTCGTGTCTAACCCTACACAACGGACCTACAGGCCCGGAGACCTCGTCAATACGACCTTTGTCGGCGCCAGCCCGCGCAACAATCTCCACCAGGAGTCCACCTATGCTGCTGTGGAGCGGCAGACGGACTCTGGGGCCTGGGAGGTTGTTCGAAATGATCGTGACTGGAACTTGCTGTTTACATGGACACGCACAAACACCGTGCTTGGGTATAGCGAGGTGACACTGCAGTGGCAGATCGAGGATGACTACTACAGTGTGGATGACCCGAATCCCGTGCAGAGTGGCACGTACCGGATGCATTACTACGGGGACTCGAAGAATGTGCTCGGACAGATTTCGTCGTTTGAGGGGATTGGAGGGACTTTCACCGTGGAGGCCTAATAGTTTAGCAGCCTGGATTCTCTTTGACTGGTTATGAGACATTCGTATTAATATCGACGTTGGAAGTTTATGAGAATTCGGAGACTGTTGCTGTTGGGATCCGTCCAGTTAGTCCTAACTTTGTGGCGTCGGAGACAAAGGACCCTCGCAGGATAGCAATAATTAACACCTCGCCTTCGATCAGATTCTGCAGACACAAAATAAACCAGAAGAGCCTCCGAACGCCCAGCCTTTTGAGCTGCGAGTTCTAATTTTAATTGACTTTCATCCAATCACAGCCCAGCAAGCCCGTCTCCAAATGTTTGATGCGGACCCTTTGCTCTCCTCCACAGCCAATCAGCATCCACAGTCCCTCCCCGGCGTCAACTGCAACGGCGCTTTGTCTCGCGCGCGCCATCGCCCTCTCTTTTTCTCTTCTTCTACTTTCTTTCATTCCTTTAGCCTGGTCTATTCTCGCCGAGACTGAAACCTCATTGTTCCACTTTGACCCCTGGTAATGGCGGTTTTGCTGGGAAATGGAACTGGCTGGACCGGCCGACATCAAAACAATGAGCTTGACGGGTTGACAGGTTCTGGTTCATAATGGGCCCCATCGGCCCAATGCCTCGATGATGCTAGTTTTTCTCTTCTCTTCTTTCCGTTTGGTGTTCTATCTTCTCTTTTCTTGTCTCAGGCTGCCTCATTCTTTTTTCTACTTTCCTTGTTCTGCCTTCGGCGTGGCTGTTGCCTTCATCTCGTTGCTTGTCTCTCTTGATTCTATCTTTCGCTATACACTGATCTCTGCCTGGACTAGCCTTAAGTGTTTCCTGTCTCTTGATATGTCCTGTGCCTAATTGCCCTACTGGCCATACCCTTCTCTACCTGTTACTGATCGCGTTTCACTACTACTGTCGCTTATATCTTCTTTGATCACTCTCAATTTTCTTCCCTTTCGTTTCTGGCCTTCCTGCTCTGTTTGGCGCTCACTTCTCTTCTGTCTAACCTTTTCAATACTTTCCGGCCTCGTTGATCAGAATGCTGCTCGCTCATTTCATAGCTCTCTTGACTTTGGCCTGGTCCTGCTCGGCTGGTCCGATTGCACGCTCGCTAGCCTCAGGCCAGGACGCTGTAACATCCAGTGTACCACTAGCGACAGATTTAGTCTCGTCGACTACCTCTATGGTATCCGGGGCACCTCTGGCTCTTCAGAAAGACGTCGGAGATGACGACGATGATGGTGGATTGACTGTCATTCCAGTTACACCCACGTGGCTGCTGACGTCCTCAACTGTCGAGGCATCTTCTACAGAACTGCCATCTTCAACAGCTCCTACTATATCCAGTGCCGCTTTTACACCAGCCGCATTTGGCAATGCAGTCTCTTCGACTACCAGCGAGGAGTCAAGCTCTACCATACCGCCTTCATCTACATTGCCAATCTCTACTTCTACTCCCAATTTTAGTTCAAGTTCTCCATCTGGAGCAGCTACTACGTCCCCTTCAACTCCTTCATCCATCCCATCTTCTACATCACCCTCTACGTCTACTCAAGCATCTTCCCTGATACCATCTCCATCCTCTTCATCTGCGATTGCTGCCTTCTCAAGTACCTTCCCTGTGGCTGTTACCGGATCCTCTTCCACTCTGAGTACCTCATCGACACGACCAGGAACATCCCCCGCTTTAGCCACGGCACTAGTGAGCTCGTCTTTGTCTACAGCTCGCGCTACTACGACGGCTGCGCCAGGTTCATCAACCCTTGAGACTTCATCAAATGTGCCTGCCGTTCCTACTTCGTCAACAGCTGCTAGTTTATCTCCGTCTGCTCAACAAGCTTCAAGCTCCGAAACACACTATACCAAAAGCACAGGTTCATCAGCTCTGGGGAAATCCTCTACATACCAGCCACCAACCTCTTTGCAGACCACTGGTGTACCATCTTCAAGTCCTGTTGCAGTCACTACTACTGACAATAGTGATTCACGACAGCACATCCCAGTCTATCCAAACACTAGCTCTGCTCGCTCCACGCTAGGTGGCCTTATAGCTACTCTTGGGGCGAGTATCACCCACTCGTTCACAGCTGACTCGGTCCAATCATCGGGCTCGAGTATAGTGGTTTCTGCAACCCCTACGGACTCAACGTCAGTGGCCCCTATCACTACGTCTGCTATTCCGACCTCATCAGCTGCAGCTACTACTCCCAGTAGTACCCCAAATGTACAGACCACGAGCCCAAGTGTTGGGATTGTTGGTCCAATCTCGGATTCTGCTACTGCCACCAGCTCGAGCGAGATTCAGTCTTCTACGGTGCCATCTAAAACTGTATTGTTCAACAGCCCAGCCAGCTCAGCGTCCGCGGTGGAGACGCAGTCTGTCTCACCTGAAGCGGTTCCTGCTGCAACGACGTCATCTTATATAGCAGTCATCACGCAGCCAGTGGTCGTGTATGTCTCCGAGGGGGCTACTGCCGCTTTTTCCACATCCACCATTGCACCCGCGGCCTCCTCCGAGCCCGCAGTTGCGACGACCCCTACACAGGCTACGTCAACCAAACCTACGGAGAATACCTCCAGCTCACCCGAGCCCGAGGAAACGCAGACATACACGATCCACTCTACCGAGACGCACAGTCTGACTGTGACCCAGCCGGGCCCGACAATCACCGTCACAGCTTCAACCAGCGCCATTGAGTCTCATAAATCGTCCGTCCAGCAAACTACCGCTGAGCCACAGACCACACAGGCCGCGGACACCGCTCCCAAAGGCACAACAACCATTGACAACCCAGACAACGAATCGGGCGCGTTGACAGTGATCCCAGTCACCCCATCTTCTGGTATCATATTTGTCACCAAGTTCGAGACTGTGACCTCTTGGAGAGCAACAAAGACTGAAACTGTGACTACCACGGAGACTACGACTGCGATTCGCATTCAGCTTGTTACTTGAGAGCTACGGATTGCCTTGGTGACGTGGCTGCAACGATGGTGGAATTTGCGTGACAAGTCAATATTGTATTCTGAATTTCCTTTCTATCACTGGAGGACGCTTGTTTTGATAATTGTGTTGAAACTACCATAATAATCTTTTTGTTTTATCTCGATCAGTCTACAGCAACCGAAAAAATCGATCACACGTGGTCTGAAAATCACAATAAGATCATACTCTATTGTATTAGAATTTCCCCTAAATCGGTACACTCTAGGCCACCTGGGCCGAATTATGGATCAGCGGATCTAAATCAAAGAATCGAGGCTCAGCCCGATCGTCAGACATGTATTGGGAATCATTAATTTTTGTATCCTACAGCTCCGACAAAACACCACCCGCCTCTGCGAACTTTTGCTGATACTCCCTCAAGTTCGCCCACTGGCTGAACTCCTCCTGGTCACGCTCATAGTCGCTCAGGTAACTCATAGCCCGTCCGTTCGTGTGTGGACTCACGCCTTCGGTGTTGCTACCTGAATCCGTCATAGCGGACGAATGGCCCTCCAGCCGGACGAGAGTATCGATGAAAGCATGTAGGTAGGATTCGGCTTCTGCGGCCGTGAGAACGTGCAGGCCAGATAAAGAGGTAGCCGGCGTCTCGGGTGGATGTGACTTGGGGGAGGGTTCGTCGGGGCCAATCGTTGGTTTTGATGCCGGGTGGTGGCTGGGCATGTTGAGGAGGGTGGATGCTACTTGGCGGATTTTGGTTGTCTGTACAATGATTAGCAAAATGAAGACAGGTAGGGTGCAGATTGAGAAAGTAAAGGGCTGCCACGTACTATGCTGGCACCATTTGGTTCCATGTTGACTTCGTTGACTGTTCGGAGGAGTATGAAAAGGTCTTTGATTACCGACTTGCGCTCTTCGGCCATCATGCGACCAATGTAATCCGTTTGTGCATGATGAATAGCTGAAGAAGTCTGGGACGAGGCACCGGTAGCCCCGTCTTGTGCATCTGGCAGATTCTCCATCTTGATACTCAGAGCGAGTGTGTTCGCAGCTGGTACTCGGTCTGAGTTACCATATTTGCTGAAAATCTCAAACAGATTCCAGTACTTGTCAACCAGATATGACCGCGTGCACAATTGGCTTGCATAAATATTGGCCTTCTGGATCTCGTACTGAATCGCGCGTCGTTCTTGATGGATATGATCATCCGGATAGCTAAACACGGATCCATCCTCAGACATGAACGCAGACGGGTTTCGTTTGGGATGGAGAAGAGAAAGCTCGGACGGGGTCTCGAGGAGTGCGGACTTGGTCTTTTCGAGACATTCCCACAGTGTTGAGCGTTGGTGCTCCCAATCGAATACCCGACCGCTGCCGAAGGCGATTTCCCACGCTAGTATAGAGTTGTAGGAGCTGTAGATTCGCACGTTTGCATTGAACCCGACCAATTGGGAGACTCGGCCGGTAGGCTGCAGATTGACGTGTGTTGGGAAGATAAACTCATCATCCACCTCCAGCGGGAGCGGTGGATATCGGTCCGTTGGGGTTTCTGGGGCTATGTGAACCCTATAATCCGAAGACCCAAGTTGATGTAGGGTCTGATACCCAACTAGGGAGACGTAGAAAAGTCGTCTGCCTAGCTCTTGCGTGATCAAGTCCACTTTATTGCTTTCCGTTAGACTTGAAACGGGCTGGTCGACTGGCATGGGACTACCTGCGCTTATCGTTCCGGTGGATGGCAGATCCCTTGGCGAACGACAGAGGTCATAAACTTGAAGCATAGTGCGACATTCTGCTAGATAGGTACGACAACGGCGCATGCTGTAGATATAGCCAGAACAGACACCGAGAAAATAGCTAATGGCTGCGTCGTAGACCGTTGCGTTTCGATCGAGATATCCGGTACCTCGGGCCTGGATTGCCACTTCATGGCACCGCTTGACCAGGGCTATCGAGTTGGGAAATGCGGAGCGTTCTGCCTCGGTGTTGAGACGAAGCTTCGGTCGTCTCGGAAAGGATGCGACCAGGAATCCAATCATAGACGCCAGCAAGGCTAGAAAGGTGCCACTGGTGGCATCCTCGCGACGCTCGAATGCCGCGCGAAAGGAAGGCTCGTGGGGGATGGGAACCAAGGGGTGAATGTAAGTAAAAAAGTCATCAAGTAATAACTGCACGGTGTGCAGAGAGCAGATAGCGTCTGCGGAAGAGGCGAACGACGTTGGTTGGGGGACGGTTGCTGGAGACGAATAGGCCTTGGGCGTAGTCGCTTGCGGGTAGTCTGTGACACTTCCAGGCGATGCATCAGCCGAAGGCGACTCGAGCTTTTGCTTCTTCAGAGCCTCCGCATGACGATTGGGCGGCCCACGACGTCGACTTGGCCTCTCGTAGGTGCAGGGAATATCCAAGCTAGCGCAGGACCGACACGGTGGTCCACTGTTATCACACTGGACAGGGAAAAGATCAGTGGTCTAACAATTGCATCCAAGGAGGGTTCAAGCAGCTACCTTTACTTTACGAATACTGCAGGCATCGCAGGCCTTGCGCAGCCTCGTTTTGTGGTCCATCCGGTAAAGCAGGGTGTTGCAGACATGACCAGGCTTGGGGAATGTTAGAACATAACCATCATCCAAGCACTGCGGGGGGTGAACTCTTGGTCAGCCTTCTTGCCTACAGGCACAGAAGAGTCGTGCAAAAGTCGGAGCGCACTCCGGGTATAATGTTATAGCAATGCTGCCCCGCTCGGCCTAGCGCGCCTGGCCAGCTGAGGACCCTTTTTTTCTCGCGGCTCGAGCTCCACGCAAGAGGCGATTGAGCTGCGGTTCAGGGCAGTCTTGGCGATGGGCTTTGCACAAAGACCAGGATAGCAATTGGCGTAGCTAGTCACTACGAAGCCAACGACAGGACAGAATTGCCGACACAGAAATCTAATGCGCTCGGCCGAAAAGCCGGGCAGTGTCATTCCAGTGCAGAGCCCATGGCCACCGAGACTCGCAAGCCGGCGCTGCCTCGGATGCTCGGGGCCTAGTCACGTGCATCTCAAGAACAGGGTCGAAGTCAAATGCGCCGCGGTTCCTTCTGATTGGGCTCATGTCTACGCCCCCGTGTGGGTTTGTCCCATATTGGCAACACAAGCCCGACTTTGTAAGGGCCCACGATCACAAACATCGGTTCATGCATTGTATATATTAAGGGGCGACCTACATTCCATTCCGTTCGTCCGGTATAAAGACCCCGGTTTTATTGAGAGAAACAAGAAACAAACAAGAACGCTATCTCTTATACCGTGAAATCATCATGATACGCATCCCCCAGTCTAGTGGGCCGCTGACGGGCCGCCTGTCGCTTGCGCTCAAGATCTGAGGCCCACAGTGCGGCGCCAGTGGCGGTTGTCATCAAGAAGAACATGGAAAATGGAGGGATGAGCTGCAAGATCAGAGCGACCGTTCCAAACCTATTTTGGTTAGATTGATTCTCGGCTCGTTCAAATCCTTGATTGTAGATATAATACTTACGTGGTATACTGCAGCTGTCGCCGACTGATGCTTGCCTTGCGCTCCTGTTTGGTGAAATCCAGCAGCTGGAAGTACCGCCAGTGATGGAACGGGCCAGCACGGTAACCGGTCAAGATCAGAAACATGGGCGTACCGGCGACCGGGATGAAATTGAGTGGTAGCAGCAAGATAAACTCGATGATCTGCCGGAATGAGAAGGGAGAATACACGGCGCTGGTCGTCGGGGTGCCGAGACGACTAGTTGGGTCACCGGCCTCCGGATAGATGACTCGCGAGGCGAGCACGAGCTCCTCTTGTCCTTCATTGACCAGAACCGAGTCGAAAATATCGACCAGTGTTTCATCCACGAAGAAGGCCTCGAACAAGGCAGCCACGATCGCCGCACCCTCACCCAGCACCAGGAATGCACCGTTCACCCATGCTCCTACACCTTGGAAGATGGAGAGGAATGCCACTTGCGGCAGGTAGGTGAAGAAAAAGAGGAGGAAATAGACGAAGGACGACAAAAGGACGATAGGTACAAGTCGGGCCTTGAACAAGGGCCAGAGGAACCGATGTCTCGCAAAGTATAAGATGCCCTGTCCATCGCAAAGTCAGCAACTATCCGCCCTGCGTCGCAGAATGCAGAATCAGGAATCTGTAGAATCAACACATACCCGAAGGGGGTAGAGCCAGCCTGCTCGAGTTGGGTCCCACATCTGTGACATGATGTTGGTAGGCTACCTGCAGTCTACAGTTTTCTTAGCAGTATAGACAAAGGTCAAGGTCGGCCAAGGACGATGGATAGCACGAAGCAAAGAGTGCAAGTGCGAGTGCGGATGCCAATGCGACTCCAACCTCAGGCAACCGAGCTTGCTTATCGATAAGAGTGGAACCTCAGCTCCCCGAGGTGCCGGGTGTCACGTGTGCTTAGTCACCCACCAGCCGCGCTGCCTTTTTCTTCCGAGATTTTTCGCTCTTCGCGCTTTCTTTTCTTTCCTCACATAAACTGAACTCCTCCCTATTCACTCTGGAATCCACCTCGCAATGGGTTCTTCGAGGGGAAATGGGAGGATAGAATAATCTATTGCTGGCTTACCCCAAATTCTTCTTCTTACGTGGAGCGTTTGGAAATATTTCTTCAGCTGTACATTCCTTCTCCTCCCTTGGCTGAGTGATTTCTCCTGACAGGATTGGACATTTCGCTCGTCAGTTGCGGCGGCCCTTCATCTTGTCCACAATGTGCTCTAGGCTCCGTACAATGGCCGACGGTCGTAGATCTGGCACGGCAGCGTCCTGCCACCCCCTGCCGGCTCGATCAACCCAGATCGCATTCATCCCCATGCTACGCGCACCAACGACATCAAACGGATTGCCGCTGACGAGCCAGAGTTCGCTCATCTGCGATGGCTTCTTTCCCACCTTCTCCGCAAGGTGCCGATAGCTCGCTCGCGACGGCTTGTAGTGCTGGACTTCGTCGACGGTAATCAGGTCTTGGAACACACCGGCGTGCGGGGCAAGATCTTTGGATTGCATAACGGAGTTTGAAACCATCGCTTTGGCGCCATTGGAAAATACGACGGCGTGGAAGGTCGGGTCAGCTGCGATTCGGTCCAGAGCCGGACTCACGTCGGGAAACGTAGATAGATCATCGTAGGCTTCCATCAGGCTGGCGATCTCGCTGTCGCCCAACTGCTCGCCGTTCTCGGCCAGTGCATGAAGCAATGCATTCCGAGTGATGTTGGAGAAATCCTCGTAACGCTCTGTGGACGGTTAGACCCTGCGTGCATCCAGGGCAGATTGCCCTTACCCATGCTGTTGAGTCTCCATGTATATTCCAGCTGGTATCTCCGCCAGAGTGCGGAGATGACCTGTGCCTTGGCAGCGCCGAAATGGTTCGCTAGCTGTGTGGCAATGGAGTCTGTGGACAACAAAGTGCCATAGAGATCAAATGCAACGACCGTCTTGTCTGCCATGCTGATTATCGAGTATTGCTGTAATGTTGAAGGGTTGTTATTAGCGGTGAATGAGTTAGCCGAGAGGGTATTTATTATTGGAGGATCGATTCGGGCGGATGGTCCCTCCCCCGCTTGTAGCATCAACCTTGATGTTCATATCCCTCGGTACAACTGCCTCAAACCACCCGGGGAAAATTGCAGAAGTCAATTGGAAATGTGAAAATGGGATTAAATAGCTCATATCAGGCCTCGCCATCAGAATCTTTCCGAAGAGAAATAGCGATAATTACAGAAGCAGTAGGGAATGATGTCATCATGTCTACATCGGAGGTGGAACGAATGAGATGTATGAGCATCGCCTAGTTCCCAGCTCCTCATTTATTGGTCTCTACAAGTATGATCAAGCATCTACATCGATGTCCAGCTGCGCTTGGGATTTCCTGATTTACCTGAAGATATATAAATTCAAGACAAGTTGTTCCCCTTTCACGAGTGTATAGCAGACCAGGTGCTCTGCTATGCGAAAGGGCCTCGACGGCACAGCTGATTCGAAAGAAATACGAAAAGGCTTTCCCACAGAATAAAGAAGCTCACAGTCAGCCTATTTAGCTGGTCTTCTCCTTTCGATTCAGACCTTTTTAACATGCACTTCATGGTCCAGCCGAATTTTGGGGACTGCTTTCACGTTATATTTCTAGCAGACCCTCACTTGTATACGGTTTTTACCAGCAGATGTTTGCCCATTGAAACAATCTCGGACAATGGTCACGTTGCTCTCGTCCGTGTTAACGAGTTCCAGCCTAAACCGTCGCAGGAGAGTTGCAAGCCCAATGTAAAGCCAACACCAGGCCATACTGCTCGAGTCAGTACGACTTCATCATAGTCCAAGGAATGTGCCATCTGAATGACTTACTTCGGCCCCAAGCAGCCCTGGCTGCCTTTTGAGAATGGCACAAGATACCGGCTCAAAGTAGATGACGAGGACAACCACCGCTCAGGATGGAAGGTTAATGGATCGGCAAAAATTGTGGCATCACGAAGTACAAAATGATTTGACATGCTGATAGAGGTCTACCATTTCAGAAAAAGTCTAACGGTTAGCAGCCCTTCAATACCATGCTAGATGAGGAAAAGCGTACGCCCGCGGGAATCCGCCACCCGTGGCAGACCAAATCCTCGTCCGGGGCAATTCGAGGCAGACGGGAGGTTACGACCGCGGAGAGCCGCAAGCCTTCTGATATCACTGCAGTCTGGATTTGGTTAGTTTTTGAATGCACCGTTTTGCAGGATTGGGGATACTGACAAGATAGGGTAACCGCTCGAGATCACTCCATGAAGCGTCCACACTTGCATCGGGTAAAGCAATCTGCAGTTCCTCTCGAAGCAGGTTATGAATTTTTGGATTACTCAAAACATGATACATCGTAATTGCCATTACTTGCGAGGGCGCATCTGTCCCCGCAACGAGTAGGAACTTGGCCTCGTCAGTGAGCCGGGCCAGGGTACGCTCTGCAGGCGGAAGTTTGTCATTGCGGATAAGATGGTCGATGATAGAAAGCTCAGAGGCACTATGGCGATTGTAAGCCTTGAGAGTATGTTTTTCGACGTCCTATAAAGTATGCAACTCAGCTCGATCGATCTGTCGACTCTTGCATTCGCGAAAAATATATGCGTACCCTCTCGATTGCAGCAGCATGGCCGAATGCCGGAAAGAATATACGCGAGAACCACACGGGAAGAACCCTGGAGAGAAAGTACATCCAAGGAAAATGACGAACGAGCAATAGCAATTCGAATATACCGTTGACTCCCTTCTTCCACTTCTCCGTTAGTATAGGCTCCTTGAGTGTGTCGAACCCGGAATCCTTGCCAAACACATATTGTGAGACAGTGTCAACAGCAAAGTTGACAAAGCAGGTGTGTAGCTCTAGTAACTGGCTGGTCTCATTTGCTCGCTCAAAATGTTGGCATAAACGCTGTAAGTTCTCATGAATCACCGGTTCCCATCCCCGGACAGCTGTCTTAGAAAAGAAGGGACTCAAACCACTGCGTCGTGCACGATGGTGGTCATAATTACTTGCGGCAAATGACATACCGGGAGCGATTGATGAAAGAAACCATGGATCCTTGTGGCGTCGACGAGTTGGCCCGGCATACAACACGTCGTAAAAGTCGGGATCATTGACATGTATCTCGTTCGGACCAATGCGCACGACAGGTCCGTACATTTTATGTAGACGCTGGATTTCATACATGAACTGACCCCCACACAGGACGTCGAAGTATGTTTCATACCAACGAGTTGCTGCCGCTAGACGTGGCCCTGGAAAGCCGGACAAAGGGTTGAAAAAGAGGCGGTTGATAACAAGAACAGAATAGAGAGCACCTACAGCACCGAATAGGCACGCTGCGTACATTTCAAGTTCTATTCCTGAAGGCCTGAAAAAGTCCAGTGCTTCCGACCAAGCCATTACAGCACACCGATAGCGAGTGGTTACCAGGAGTATATGAGAAGAGAGTAGCGTTGATAAAGGCCATAGAGCAGTGTAGAATATACAGTTAAAGAGCTTCAATGCAAATGAGATGATGCCTGATATAGTTGAAGCTGATACTTGGTTGAGCAGGTAAAACTTTCTCAAAGTATACTGGGCGTGGGGTACTCCACGGGTATCTCCATTACGCACTCCAATATGTAAAAGAGAAACCGATCAACACGAAGAAAACAAAGGATTGTCTGGTGACACCGAAAGAGTCGAGCCCAAATCCTTCAGGATGAAAATGGGCAAAATCGACGATCACACCTTTTTCTCAGTCTGCAGCCCGTCCTGCATTATCAGCTTTACAGTTCTACCCGACGTGAAAGACCGTGCATACAAAAAGCAAAAGGTTCACGGGACAGCTGGGAGCATGCAGCTCTATGTCCTGCATTTTGATCTCAGATAAATTGTCAGCAAGTTTAGGTTCCTTCTCCGGCTGATCACTATTTCCTATTATGGGCTTGATCACCCTTACAAGGCAAGTAGAATGCATAGCAGCACACGAATCGTCCACTTCAGTCTTCCGTGTCAAATCCGGTATGAGAGACCGAAGTGATGAGATTGAACAATGCTGCGCATCCTCAAGCCCAACCTCTGCATCTCGTGTCTGAAGAAAAAATTACTAACAAGACGGCTCGGCAGTGAAATCAATAGTGTGTATTCGTAGTAGTATGATTATGTGTAACCGAAATTAGCCCATCCAATCCAACCTGACGTCTCTACTCCACATCACCTTCCTTCTTGATCGCAGCTATCCTCATAGTGTCGAGGAGATTAGAAGCTGCGTTCGAATGGCCGTATACCCCGCCTTCGAACATCTCCGTTGCATCTTTGCCTATCGCACCCGTAATCATGGATGCACCTCCCGGATGCTCTGTCACAAACGCCGAAACATCGTGCACCGCTCCTCTGATGACAATCAGATTGCATCCTGTCCTTGCCTGTTGCTGGAATTCTTCCCACTCCATAACCGGCAGCTCTTCAAGCGGCACACCCCAGTTCACCTTCTCACTCTCCTCATCCAACTTTTCCCTTTTCCGCTGGATTCTGCCCTTTTCAATTTCGTTCTGGGGGAAACGTCTGAGATTAGTCGCCAGCCCGAACTGGGAACACAGCCAGATGACCCATTTTGTAGGATCAAAGTCATGCCAGCGAACTCCGTTCCGATAGTCAATCGGGAACTCATGGTGAAAATTATGATAACCCTCTCCGAGGGTCAGCAGGCCAGTCAAGGGATTGTCCCTCGGAGTTTTGTCGGTTGCGTAAGGCTGAGAGCCATACCAGTGAGCCACCGAATTCACGCAGAACGTGCCCTGTTGTTCTAGGGCGGTCGCTATGCAGCCTGCAAAGACGAATCCACCGAGGTAATCATCATAAAGTAGACCGCAGTATAGCGTGGGTGCAAGGTAACCTGCAAGGAACAACAGGAGCAAATAGTACTTCCGCTGCCAGATCACGATCGGATCGGATCTTAGGTCACTGATATCCACGCGGCCAGTAGCCAGGACACCGTGAACAGGGTCACTGTCTTCAAATAAAACCCAACCTATATGAGCATGGAAGAATCCCTTCGACATGCTATACGGATCTTTATCGGTGTCAACGTAGCGATGATGGGCTCGGTGATCACGGCACCATTTCTTGATAGAGTCCTGGCCAGCGCCAGCGCCAACGATTGCAAAAATCAGCTTGAGGGTTGTGCTGGCTGAATAGGCCTTGTGTGCCCAGAGGCGGTGGTAGCCTAAGGCATGTTTTTTTAGATGTGTCTTCAATGGAATGTGCAACAATTCGGAGGAACCCTACCAGCGGTGACAGCAAGAGCGCGGAGATAGGCATAGACAAGTCCAACCCAGAATGTTTCCTTACGAAGAGGAATCCAGTACAAACTGATCGTCGCAGCCAAGGGGATGCCAACTAGAAAGATTGCTTTTGGCCAATTCAGCGAACGCAAAACCGTGACGATTGAGCTTTTGCTGGTTGTTGACGAAGAAGGACGCATTTTGGCCACATTTTTCTGTTCCTCAGAAGGTAACAATTTTGTATGCTCTATAGCAGGCTCCATGCTAGGCTTATTTTGCGATTTTGTAGTTTGATGAAAATGACTGGTGCTTTGACAACACCGCTGCGCAAGGGTAAATGGTCCCAATATAACCGCTCATTCTTGATCATCTTGTCAATTGATCAACATATCTCAGCCGAGACACAAGAAGCAAACCTTTGAACAGGTTATCGAAGTGTGACTGGGTCTAGCTGAAAGAGGTGACACAAGCTCATCACACTTACATGAACAAAGTATGGCAAAATAGCCGATCGTTAGACAACGAATATGCCGCAGGCCATATTTTCCACCTGTACTATGATTATTTAGTTCCGGATCGTCGATCGTCGTTTGAGCGTGACGTTCCAACCTAACCTGGAAAGACTTCAATAGCTTACAGCATGGCTGGCTGAGGGCTGAGCGTCATAGGGGAAAAAGCAAAAAGTGTGACAGGACTACCTAAGATCTGAATGTAGTTCATGCTACGTGAGTTGTCTAGCGGGGTAGCAAAACCTCTTCAGCTTCCTGAATATGCATATGTGTACTTGTAGAGACCTACGTGATCATGCAGCCAAGTCACGAAAGTCTATGTCTTGCTCGCGGTCTTGACTGAATCTTGATAATGCTAGTAACGCAAACATCTCTTGTGATCTACATCACACGACAGCATGCCCCTCATCGTGCATCCTGCTATCTATTTGATTTTCAGCTTAGCTGATCTAAAATGAGGGGCTCTGATAAGTTGTTCTGGTATATAAGGCCCTGTGAAATAGAGTAGAGAATATCCCCTCCAATGAAGATCATCTTCTGCACCGAGAAACCTCCGTCAGTATGGATATCCCCTCAACTCATAGTCCGATCAAGTTCGGCTTTCCATCATTGAAGCTTTTCACTCTTCCTCCAAGCCAACCTTACAAGCCCACCCCACGGCCTCCGCCGACCACGTCTCCCAATGTGCTTGCAAAGTCTCTTTTCCAGAGGATCAATATCGACCCTGGATTGTTCTATGCTTCTCTTGACATCAATTTCGTTCTCACCTTTACCGCGCTATACGTTACCATGGTCCTTTACTTGAATCAGTATAATGTCAGTCGGCAATACCGGCCATGGCGTTTCACCAAAACATCCACATTCAAAGTCCTGGTTGTGGCGCATAACGCCTTCCTCGCCCTGTTCTCGGCGTGGACTTTTTTCTCACTCTTCACCATCTTATTCCCCGTTTGGGATTTGGCTGTTGCGGAAGCGGGGCCTAATTATTACGCCCATGTGGCAGAGCTGCTCTGTGAAACGGATTCCAGTGCATATCGAGGTATGAATCTCGTTTTAGCGAAATCGCTGCCTCTTAAATACAAGAAAATTGAATCAACTGACAAAATCCTTGTTTGCAGTGCTGCCAATCTCAAAAAGTCTCTGGGAAGCAGGAGGCAGTTATGTTGGCTGGCTCTTTTATTTGAGCAAGTTCTACGAAGTCATAGATACGTTGATCATCCTCGCGCGAGGAAAGAAGAGCTCTACATTACAGACTTACCACCACGCCGGGGTGATTATCTGTGGCTGGGCAACAGTGCTATATGAGTCCCCATTGGGTGCTATTGGTGTGGTTTTGAACTCGGCGATCCACACGTTGATGGTATTATATTCCCCGACGGTCGTTACTGATTTCATAATGCCATGCTAACAAATCATGATCTTATCGCCAGTACACATACTTCACACTTCAAACCCTCGGAATCTCTGTCCCTGTGAGCTTCAAACGCTCTTTGACCAAGCTTCAACTTGCACAATTCTTCGTCGGCTGGATCTGGGGCTATACGTACTTGTTCATGAGCTATAGAGTTCCTATTGATGTGACTGCAAAGGACATCAATAATGGATCAACACCGGTATTGAAGGAAGGAATCTCGACAAGTGAGAATGCAATCTCGTGCTTGAGTGATAGTGGGGAAGCCTTCACCATAATCGTGACGAGCATCTACATTATTCCCTTGATCTATCTCTTTGCGCAATTCTACATTAAAGCATACATGAGACAGGGCAAATGATACTCGAGAAGGAACGGACAGGTGAACTTTAATACAACAATACACTGTGATTTACAATGATGTTCTGTTCGCGACAATAAACGCATGCTTAGTGTTTCGGACTCTATGTAGTGTTATGCAACTTGAACACGAATTCCTTTCCACGCAGAATTTTGGTTGAATAAAATACCATCTGATGTCGGTTATGCTATGAAGGTTGTCGTAAATAGACCACGAGGCCTGTCATTCGTGGCTCTAGATCCGATGATGTCAAGCTTCCCGCTCCCGCCGCGGGACAACCTTCTTCACCACAACTCCCGGCTTTCAACCAGGCTCTCGAGCTACTCGAATGAACTCCAGGTCAAGGGTCATGAGTACTGTACTATCCAATGACCTCCGATGACAACTACAACGTCTTCAGAGAATGTCTCTCGAGCGCAATCCTCGCCCGTTCCGAGAAACCGAAGACGAACAAACGGCGACCAAAGACCAAGCGCAATGCCAGCAAAGAAGTGATCTCCGCAGCCGACTCTGGGCTACCCGAGAGAGTCGACCCGGAGGAGCTAGCTGAATTCGTTGATGTACGTATTCCTTCTCTCGAGTTCCGTGCAGATGCTGCTTCGAGATGGGTCCAAATGAAGCTTCAAAGCTGACTCGCAAGCTCACCACAGTTCATCGCGACGGAAACCTTCACCTCCTTCCCCGAGCCCCTTCGAACCCTCTCGTATGCCGCAATCCAGCATGACCAACAACTAGCATCGCTTTACGTCCCCGAAGACGCAGATACACCTCTAGACCGCACCACCCTCGACTCGCTCTGCGCTATCATCCCCGGCACGGTGCCAGACACCCTCTCGGCCTACGGTTTAGTCCCGGACACAAACGACCTCCCCGATTTCCTCTCCCCGATACTCAGCGAGTACACTACAAGTGTGACCAGTGCGCCGCCGGTATGGAGCACCACGCGCACAGCGGAATGCGAAATCTGTGAGCGCGACTGGATCCCGCTGTCGTATCATCATCTCATTCCTCGAGGGGTACATGCTAAAGTGCTGAAGAGGGGGTGGCATGATGAGTGGACGCTGAATAGCGTTGCGTGGTTGTGCCGTGCTTGTCATAGCTTTGTGCATCGTATGGCGACTAATGAAGAGCTGGCGCGGGAATATTATACTGTCAATCGGATTATGGCGAGGCAAGATGTACAGGATTGGGCCAAGTGGGTTGGTAGGGTGAGGTGGAAGGCAAAGTAAGAACTATAACGACGGACAAACTATTCGACGCATATGAGAAATGGCGTATATACGTTGGGTCAGGAAGCTTGCTGGATGAAATTCAGCTCTATATACTGTACATGAATTATGACTGCATCTATCTCCATCTCCAAGTGTAACTGTCTCCAGAAATGGTGTGATGTATATCGAACAACGCCTGAAGGATGCAAACCATGTCGATGTGGAGAAGGGGGGCATATAGTACAAAGATGAAGGTTAAAAGACATGAGAGAAGGGGGGAAAATGGCCGCCCAAAGGCTAAAAATACAACGACTGATTGTCGTATAAAGCCTGTGAAACCGAAGAGCATCAAGGCTCAGATCACAGATGACGCTTTTCAAAGATCTCTTCATAACACTGGATATGATCGCCGACGGCGAAGTCGGTCCAGCCTTCGAAGGCGATACCACACTCGGTGTCCTTGCGCATCTCGGTAACGTCCTTTTTGACGTTCTTCAGAGAGGTCATGGTGCCTGAAAACAAGAGTTAGTTACATTCTCTGAAAAGATTCGCGGGAAATTCTTCTTACCATCGTAGACGGTCTCATTGCCGCGGATGACTCGGACCTTCTTGGTCTTGTTGATCAAACCGTTACGCACACGACATCCAGCGATAGATGTCTTGTCACGACCCTTCACGGTGATCTCAAACACTTGACCAACCTCGGCTTCACCAGTCACACGCTGAGTAACGGTAGGTGCGAGATGCTCGCTCAAAACGTCTTTCACATCGTCGATGAGCTTGTAGATGATGTTATGATCCATAATGTCCACAGACTCCTGTTCGGCTAGCCGGGCCATGTTGGGGTCAATGAGCATGTTGAACGAGATAATTTTACCCTTGGCACTGGCAGCGTGTTCGATATCAAACTCGGTCACGGGACCGACACCGGAGCGCAGAACGTTCGCGTACACTTCGTTGTTGCCAACGGCGGCGATCGAGTTGAGAACGGCCTCGGCGGAGCCGTCCACATCGGCCTTGAGAATGAAGTTGATGGCCTTCGGACCGGACGACTCGACAGGGGTAGCCTCCTCCGAATCTTGATCTTCCTGCCTGCGTTTCTCATGGAGCTCTCGTCGGGCCTCGTTGATGGCAACCATATCCTCACCGAGCTTCTGGGTGTCTGCCCGGTCCTGGCGATATGCCACAACATCCTTGGCCTTCTGCTCAGTCGGAGCCTGCAGAATCTCCGTTCCGGCAACAGGCTGATCTCTCCAACCGTCGATCTCAACTGGCATGCCGGGAGTGGCTTCGTCGATAGACAGACCGGCTTCATTACGAAGTGTCCGCACGCGAGCCCAAGTCTGCCCAGCAACAATGACATCGCCAGGGCGGAGGGTACCACGGCGGATGAGAGCAGAAGCCACACGACCGTAGCTCTTGGTAGTCGCCTCGATGACCCAGCCCTCGGCGTTGCAGGTCGTGTCGGCACGATGGTCTTGCATCTCCGAAAGGACACCGATGGCTTCCTCGAGCTCGATCATGCCCTCACCCGTCTTACCGCTAACACCAATGGCCTGGACATCACCACCGTAGTCTTCAACGTGAACACCGTGGATCGACAGATCTTGCTTTACTCGTTCGGGGTTACGCCCTTCCTTATCGATCTTGCTGATCGCGACGATGATAGGGACCTTGGCTTGCGTGGCGTGCTTGATAGCCTCGATGGTCTGTGGCTTGACACTGTCATCCGCAGCCACAACGAGAACGACAATATCAGTCACATCAGCACCACGCTTGCGCATCTCTAAGAATGCAGAATGACCCGGGGTGTCTAAGAAAGTAATCGTCTTGCCAGAAGGCATGGCCACGGAGAAAGCGCCGATGTGCTGAGTGATACCACCGTGCTCGGTGGCTGCCACGGACGACTTTCGCAACCAGTCCAAAATGGTAGTTTTACCGTGATCAACGTGTCCCATAATCGTCACCACTGGTGGGCGAGGAGGTAGGTCAGATGTGTCGACAGGCACCGGTGCAGCCTCGATATCCTCAGAACCAGTATCGAAGATGGCTTCGTAGTTGAATTCGGCGGCCACCAGACCAGCGGTCTCCGCATCCAAGACGTGATTGTAGGTCACATCCTCAAAGCCCATGTCTTCCATGCGGGCCACAAACTCGGCCTGTCGTACGCCAATGACATCGGCCAAGTTACTGACACTGATGAACTCGGGAAGGTGCAGAGGGATGGCAGTTACCTCCTCCTTCGCCTTCTTCTGGCGCTTGCGATCCTCACGACGACGGTTACGGTCCTCGGGATCGAAATCACCCTCATCCGATGTCCCGCGGTCTTTCCGTCCGTCGCGTTTCTTGGGTTTCTTCTGCGTGTCAACGGGTGGCTGCTGCATTTCAATAGCTTCCAGCTGATCCAATGCAGACATATCCCAAGACCATTGATCCTTCTTGTCGAGTTCCTTCTCGTTCTCCTTTTTCGTCTCGTTTCGCCCACGAGCCTCACGGCCTTCACTTTGTGGTGTTCGGTTTGGTTTCTCTTGCTGACTCGTTTGATCAAATTGTGTCTTTCGTGATCCCCTAGCTAGAGCTGGATCTTCCTCGCGGGCGTCGGCAAGAATGGACTGGCCAAGACTGCGCAGCTTGCCATTACGTGCACCATCCTCCCTCGACGAACGTGTCTCCGAGGGTTGCGTGTCAGGCCGCGGGGTACCACATGAGGTACACGCGTCACGTCTCGCAAACACATGGTGTCCACAGCCGGGACAGTCCCAGTCCCGTTTCATTCGTGGCTGTTCCTGCCTGGGAGGCCGAGGAGGATCTTGTCGCGGTGTCTGGCAGAACGGGCAGGTTTTGTGCCGCGCAAAGACAAGACTAGTGCAGCTTTGACAGGTCCATTCGCGATTAGTTCGATGTTGTCCAGTTCCTGCCCGGGGGGGATTCTTCAAGTGCCGAGGGACTCTGTTGTGCATATGCTGGTGGTCGACGGGCTGATTCGAGGAGCGGGCAAAGGATTGTTTGCTTTGGTTGTTGACGTAAAATTGTGTCCCAGGTATCCTCTTTTCAGAAAATGGCCCTTTCGGTGCTTCTGGAGGAGGAGGAGGCGGCTTGCTCTTGGCCATGATGGCGTCGCGCAAGGCCTGCTCTGCTGGGCTTAGACCCGTTGGCTTGGAGGACTGTCTGGCACCCCATCGATTTCCGAACTTGGGCGCCGGCGATGGTGAGCTTGACGCTGCACCATCACTAGTCCCGTCTCCGGCGCCATTCTCAGAATTTGATCGGACTGCGCATGATCGAAATGTCCGTGAACACGGTAAAGTCAGCGAGGATGAGGAGGTGGATAACGATAAATCAACGCGGCGCGAGAGCTGAACAACGATCAGCTAACATAGTCAAAGGGGGCAATTGGGGGAAAGTATTCATACCCTCCAGACTACTCGGCGGTGCATAGCTGTAATTATGACAAGCTTTCCTCATCGGAATCCAGCAAAATCCAGCGGAGTCCAGTAGTCAAGCACGAGTTGACCAGCGGATCTCCGAACGGACTCCACTTTTTCCGAATTGTTCGTAGGCGCTTTTTTTGCCGCGCTTACGTAAGTTTCCCGACGGCAAAGGCCCCTCCGCTTTCCCGCAAGTCGGCGCTGCGTGCGAATCAGAATGCAGATGGCGCCATCACGATAAGGTCCCTGGTTCCTGATATAAACGGACAAACCTGGAGACATCTGGAGAAACCATCTCTTCTTTCCATTGCGACAATATCGACTATCTGATTGGTCCGGAAATCATGGAGTCTGAAGCTTTCGACGATCTGGAGAAGAGCACCGATGCCCTCCGCACCGTCAAGGATTTGGCCGCGGGCGCCGCTGGTGGAATGGCTCAAGTTCTGCTGGGTAAGTGGGCTGCGCTTCGGGAAACGGATGAGAGTGTCTGATGAGGCCTAAGTCGCATTGGATGCTTGTTCGGCCTCGACGCTAAAACTCCAGACTCATCCCATGTATGCAATTGCTAACGCTCACAATTACAGGCCAACCTTTTGGTTTGTGGCTCTCGGCGCACAAGTGTCTCCCGCCCATTATGAAGCCTTTCTAACGCCGGTATCGCAGATATCGTAAAGGTCCGCCTGCAGACCACCTCTCAGTATAAGAGTGCTTTGGACTGCGCGACCCAGATCTTCAAGAAGGAGGGCCCCGCCGCTTTCTACAAGGGTACTCTGACTCCCCTTATCGGAATCGGTGCCTGTGTAAGTGGCCCTTTCCCGAGGCTTGACGTCTCGCCTATCTAACCCCTTCCACAGGTCAGCGTTCAATTTGGCGCTTTCCACCAGGCGCGTCGCAAGATTGAGGAGTTGAATAAGAAGAAATATGCCGACAGCACACTCTCGTACGGCCAGTACTGGCTGGCCGGTTCGTTCGCCGGTGTAACCAACTCCGTGCTTTCGGGCCCGATCGAGCACGTCCGTATCCGTCTTCAGGCCCAGCCCCACGGCGCTGGTCGCCTGTACTCGGGTCCCATTGACTGCGTGCAGAAGCTTGCCGCTCAAGGAGGTGCCCTGCGCGGTCTGTACCGCGGCCAGGCGGTCACAATTCTGCGTGAGGCGATGGCCTACGGTACCTGGTTCATGGCTTTCGAGTACATGATGAACATGGATGCCAAGCGCAACAATGTTAAGCGCGAGGATATCTCTGCTGTCAAGGTGGCCACCTACGGTGGTCTGGCTGGTGAGGCTCTGTGGCTGTCTAGCTACCCCTTCGACGTGGTCAAGAGTAAGATGCAGACCGACGGGTTCGGTGCCACTCAGCAGTTCGCCAGCATGCGTGACTGCTTCAAGAAGACCTATGCCGTCGAGGGCCTTGGTGGTTTCTGGAAGGGCATTGGCCCTACCCTGCTGAGAGCCATGCCCGTCTCGGCTGGTACTTTCGTTGTGTATGTCCCCAATTCTGTTTCCGCCGCCTATTGAAACCTGAAAACTGACTTTCCGTAGTGTCGAACTTGCCATGAAGGCTTTGGGTTAAAGTCGCTGGTAGCGAATAAAAGAAAATGTGCCTTCTTATTTGCGACTTGCAGCGATTGATACCATCAACAACCAGCTACTACGAGATATAAGTAGAGCGCCACACAAAATTCTTCATTTCAAAATTCGCCTGGGATCTAGAGGTTACATCTGTCTGTAAAAATTGGCATCTGGTATAGTATAAGGCGCTGGGATAGACTGTTTCGTGATCCAATTCACAATTTTCAGCCGTTCATTTTAGCACTCCAATGTGTATATATCACATATGACATCAACAGTTCCGGAACCAATGACGTGCAATTGATGATTATAGGGATATAATGATACAGGGTGATATCGCTTAGATTGAACGATTGTGTCCTCGTTCATAATTCATGCATCGATTCTCCAACCACTCACATAGCCAATGAGAAATCTCCGAAGAAATCCTGCATCGCGGTGGGGAAATAGAAGAGGTTCAAACCTGGGAAGTCCCACTCTGAAACGAACTGCTCAGGCATGAACCACTGCAGATCTGCCTGTGCATCGAACAGTTCCCAAAATGGCGATGTACCGCTGGATCCCCCAGTACTGGGGTGTTGAGACTCTTGTAACGCACGCCCGTACTTCTCGATACTGACTTTGAGAATTTGGAGATAGATGTTTCCCGCTCCAGATTGATGGTTGTTTGAACCAGCCTTGCTAAGCTCGTCAACCAGTCTAGCGCCGTGTTCCAGAAGCTCATGGTGTTCCTCTTCCCGCTCGGGAAGAAGGCGCGAGAGCTTGAGTAGGAGCAAAAAGGAGAAGGCACATTTCGCCCATACGAAATCCATTGCGTACTTGAGTTTGGCCAGGTAGAAGTCTGGCTGCACGATGATGAGGCGAAGATGTCTGCGGGCGGCGGCTTTGGCGGCGAGGAGAATATGTCGCTCGGTGACGGTCATGGCACTGGAATCATTACCCCACGTTAGCCACTATTCTAATGCTCTGTGAATTAATAAGGTAGGAAAATGCATACGCTACGTTCTCCACACCCATCGCCCGAAGTGCTTTGCAGTTAAGCATCATCTCAGCCCAACATTTTTGGACGCGGAGAGCAACGAGAAGATATGGTTTCTCTTGTTGAGCTGGGATAGAGCCCTCTGTAATGATATCAGGAAGTTTGCATTGAAAGTACACAATGAAGGACACGTACCGACAATTCGCAGCCAGTCACTTCTACACGTCAGTAATGTTTTTGGCGAAACGTTCTCAAAGATGACTTACTCAAACCACAGATCGAGATCGATCTTCATCTCATGCACAAAGTCCGATATTCCTTGTCGGTCAAGCGTAGTCTCCGGACCCAATGTGTCATTGATCGTGGCTGTGAGGGATTTCAGTCAAAGTAAACAGAGAAATATAAGAATGTGGCCAAATCTCACCCCTGAGAATATTGAGCTATATTCAGTCGGTATCGTCAGTACTGTTCAAGAGGGACTGTCGACCAAAAGAATGTCTCTGGAGTAATATACCTCGACTTGAGAGAACAATCGCAGGTCCAGAATAGTGGATGAGGGATTGCTCAATAATATCCTGCATCTCCGGGAATTGCCAACTAGGCGTATTCCCGGTGGTTTTCCTGCGTCCACGCGGAAACTATCGTTCACATCATTAGCAGTTGTCACCTGTGGAGAGCTCAAGAATTCTGACATATGTTCCAATACTAGTAACCCAAACCAGGTCCTCGACTTACGCATGAGCACGCGCTCTATCTCAAATTCATGATCCGGAACACCATAAGTATTCTCATCATTCTTCATCGCAAGTCGCTCGGTGAGTTCCTCAAAGGCTTCATGGAGACCGAGGTCAAGGGCCATTCGAGTAGCGAACGAGAGGATCAGTAGACGGTCCCCGGAGTAGCAGGCAACTATGAGCATGGCCTGAACTGATTCAAGAGAATTGAGGCCTTTGTTTTGAATGATGACATTGATCCACTTTTTGAGTTCGGCATGTAGCATGTCGGACATTGGCCCGCCAGATTCTTGTACGATTGGATATTAATTCCTAACTTGCTCTGCAAAGCAGGCAGGGCAATCGACTCACTTGTTTCCACCATGCAGCCTATGGTGCAGATAGCATTGAGTAAAATGCTACTCCGAGCGCGTACCGATTCAAATGTATCTTGCTCGGGATCAAAGATGGGAATATATCGATCCTGTGCTCGGATTAATCGTTGTCTCTGGTTCTGTAGACTATGGGGGGCTTCCTGGTACTTACGCAGCCCTGGAAAAACCTGCGAAGTAGAGATGTTAGGTCGGTCGACAGTAGCAGAATCTATAATCACCTATACTCACGTATTGAAACAAGAGATGGCACATTCAAGCGTAATAAGCCCTTTATCAATAAAATCCGCCACGGCCTCGTCACGTATCTCAAAGCAGGAGCGCTTCCTCTTAAGGGCCCTACGCTCCGCCTGAGGTGATTCGTACAACGGCTGCACTGGGATACTATTTGGGGAGACATCCGGCACAGAACGTGGATAAGGATGAATAGCTCCATTCGTATACACAGAGCCGTTGTTGGGAACTAAGGCACCATTGTTGTCCTGGCAATGAGCGGACTGAGAGCACGATGATGCACACGCACTGTCCCCACAGGTTTGCTGGCGCTGCCCTCGTATTTGTCCGGGTGACAGATGATGGGAGTTTATAGTTGGGGATGCACATGTTCGCTGTAGAAGTTCCCGCATATCGTCCAGTTGTCTTCTGAGATATAGCATCTCCGACTCGACGCTTTCGAGCCTCCTACGGACGTGTCAGCGGGAAGAATCCACATAAGTTGTTTTGACAAACGGGGATACCATACTCCGACACGGGGTCTTTGGGAACTTCGAAGAAGACACATTGTTTGTCCAGCTTTTCACATCTTTGGGGAGATGTTAGCAATTGGATCATATGATTTTTCGTGCTAAGCTCACCTCCCACATGGTCGATCCCCGTCGCATCTAACCTATGGCGGTGTCAATTCCAAAGCACAGTAAGAATACCACTTGCATACTTACTTTGGACTGTCGGCAAGCACTGCATGCCTTCTATGGAATGACCTCGTGTTAGTATAATTTCAAGTTGCGAAGGCCTAGGGGCTGTAGCCCGTACAGGGATGCGCTTTTTCCCGATCGGTGCGGGGACAACATGTAGCGAGTCGTCTTCTTGCATTTTCAGACCCCAAATAGACTACAACGCTCGTCAAAGGTGCTCACCGATTGCCCCGAGTGTGATGAAACTGGGGAAGAAGAAAACGCGGGGTTCGGCTACTGCCCCGATGTCGGCTAATGCAAGGGTTGCGAGCAGAAGCCGACGCCACGAAAGTTTTGTGGGGCGACACTTTAGACTTTGAAGGGCGTTCGGAAATTGGAATTGATCATGGGTGCCATTGTGGTTGGTAACTTGGCAATTTGGTACAAATGCCAGAAAGTCAAATTCTTGTTCAAGATCGTGAAAACAATTCAAGTCCTTACACACTCTGCCGGACTGCCATCCGCGTTACGACATAACTCCTAGTATACATATACAAAGTCCTCATTCCGCCAGTCCGTCAGGTCCTTGAAGGCTTTGTCGTTGGCCACATACTGCACCGGTACGCCTTCCTTATCGGTTTGAGCAGCTCCAATTTCGTTCATTGAGTGATCGATCACCTTGGCGTCCTTGCCGGCGGCGACCCGTTGTTGTTCGTGTTTCTTGTTGAGAATGGCAAGGTATCCTATGTTCAATCTAGGAAAAGCATGGCTGTTAGCATAAAGGTAACCTTGTATTGGAAGGGCAAAAACGGCTTACAGGATTAAGCAGAAGAGAATGCAGAACAGGGCGAGGCTGTAGAGTATTAGTGTGATTTCCAAAGTGGCTTTGCGTCTAAACTTACTTGGAGAGAAGTCCACGGTGATATAGGGGCGCCTCCTCGGTTGTGTAAAGGGTAGGACCAATGACCTAGGTTTGATTATGAGCATATGTAAAGCTTCAGGGCCCTTTCTCTGGGAATTGCATACATTACCAACGCACTGTCCCACAATTAGGATACCCGTCGTCACCTTCTTCTTCGTCTCACCAGCCGTGTTGGCCGCAGACCAGGAGTAGATCAAGGGAGCTGAGAAATTGTTAGATATTTGTCATGATCGTCAGCGTTATGCTTAGACTTACTTATGCCGGGGTAGACGGAAATCTATTTGAAGAGCCAATCGTTAGCAATTGCAAGGGGACAGGGAAATCGTCGAGATCACCAAGCACTCACAATGTAGTATCCCGCAAGCAGGGGCCCCTTGTGAGCAGCGTCGTGGGTAATGCGCAGGAGCATCACACATCCCGCAATAGGAGGAAGGCAAAGAAGGGCCAGGACGGGGCCCTTCTTCTTCCAGTAAGTGGCCAACCAGGCGCCTCCCATGGTAGCAATAAGCTGAACTGCACCAAAAGGAACGTTCAGCAGAATTGTGTTGAGGGAATTAAAGCCAAATGACTTGACGATCAAGGGACCGAAGGTGGTGATTCCACCGCTTGGGATGCTAGAATCAGGTTAATAAACCTGCAAGCTATGGGTAGTGAACAGTGTTTCTTACGAGATGGTTAGCATCAAGGCAAACCACAGGAAGGACTTGAGGTCCAAGCACGCCTCTTTGACATGATCCCATTTCCATTCATGGCTCTCGATACCTTGCTGATTCATGCGCAGTCTGGGTATTGGTTAGTGGCGGCAACTATGACCAGAACGAGTTGAGTTAGGTACCTCTCAATAGCGACCAATTTGTCTTCTTCGTCGAGGAATTTGGCCGTCGTGGGGGAATCCGGCATGAACAAGCTATGGCAGTAGTGTTAGCTACGTTGAAAGATAAGGTTGATGCATTGCATTACTCACAGAACAGCGACGGAAACACCAATAGTGATGAGCCCGAAGAAGAGAAAGATAATCTATGTTGACGTGAGTAGCTATCTTCAACGAAAGTTCTCTCGATCAAAGCCTACCTGGTAGGGTTCAAAGACCGAAGAGTTGATGTGACCAAGACCATAAGTGATCAAACTGCCAACCTTTAGATTGTATTAGTGGATCAGCCTGATTGCTATCTCCCAAGGAATGAAAAAGAGCTCACCATGTTGACCACACCATTCATTGCGTACCACGAACCTAGTCTAACAGGTTGTTCAAGTCGTCGGTACCACATCTGCGTCACTGCGATAAAAGCCGGTGCTATAGACCTCAATGTTAGAGCCAGGGAGATGAATATTCTTGGGGAATAAGCTTACCAATGCCAGCCTCAAAGATACCCAGGAATAGGCGGCAAACCAACAGTCCAGCAAAGTTATTCGCGGCTGTCATGCAGGACAAGGCAATACCCCATAGAAGAACAGAGGCAGCCATGAACTTGCCCATGGGCACTTTGACTAGGAGATAGGAAACCAGGGGCTGGAAGACCAGCTGGGCCAAGTAGACCACGGATCCCAGCCAGGAGTACATCTTGCCATGCAAATGGGCTTTCTCCACCAGTCCGAAAACAGACGCGTAGGAAAGAGTTGACTTGTCCAGTTGCTGTAGGAAGTAGATAGACAGGAGGATGGGTAGTAGACGCATATCAATTTTCTGCAGCACTCGTTTGTTGTTCTCCGGGGTCAAGGTGGTCGAGTATCCGGCATCCTCGATCAACTGCAGCGCCTGGTCCTGCTTAGGGCCAGCATCGACGTGGACTGATGAGGTAGGCCTTCCAGCCTCTTCAGCCTCGATGGACTCGATAGACTCGACAAACTCATCCTGCTGACGCTTCGACTGGGTGGCGTCTCCGTGCTGCGACATTGCTAGGCCGCAAAGCGAATAATTCAATAGAGCAAATAAGATCTGAAATTGGCAGCAAATGGAGTAAGGTTCAAGAGGATCTCAGATGAGCGAGGGGACCCAACTGACCCTTCCCACAAACGTAGGGGTGAGAGAAGATAGTTATATCCGTCTCGGAAAGGATCAACACCTGGGAAAGATTAGGCCTCATAGCACCCCGTGGGGAAGCCGAGTTTATGGTTTCCCCGGACGACCGCACCACAAGTCCGAAATCGCCAGAAAGTTTCCCTGTAAGTTCGCTGGCGCCCGCGTCATCCTGGTGGCATTCTCTAGCCGCCAGTCCACGCCAATATCCGATTTGAAGCAGACCGGTAACTCTCTTGCCGTCACGGAGAACTTCCGTAGATGGGAACCAATCACTTCTTGGTGATGGAAGGGGGAAGTGGTATGAGAATGACCAGGCTATTCACAATAGTGGCCAAAAGCCCAGGAGGATGCAGGTCGGGCGACTCGGCAATGCTGAAGAAGGCTTAGCGGTCGGGTTTCGGCTGGCAAAACCGACGCTATCGAGAGATTTGATGCAAGTATGGATGCAAGTTTTCGTAAAAAAATTAGCATGTTGGCGCTTTAGCTTCGGTCGGCGCCAGCCGTCTGTGGTCCGGCGTGTCTGGGGCCCCGTTTTCTCGACAGTTCGCCTGGATGAAGTGGGGAATCAGCCGAGTGCGGCGAGTCGAGACTTGGGTATCGGTCCGTCGGGCGCTCAGCAACTTTCTGGGACCATCCTGGGCAGCACTTGAGACTTCCCAGGGACCGGTTGGTGGCAAGGGCCGTTGCACGTTGGGGGAGTTTGTCTGGAGAGAGTCGGGGGGGGAGCCGCACCTCGGAGATCAGCCCCGAGCGCCGACTGTATACTCGCCCCACACTTGCGAAGTACTCCAACAATCGGACGCGGGGCATGAGGAGACTCACGAGTTTCGTCATTGCACGGAATGTTACAAATAACATGGACCGCCGGGGGCATTGCCTGATCTCAATTCCATTCTCGTGAAGTTTCCTCACGTAACACATTTCCATCATGCCTCAAAGAGAGATCCTCCCCAAGGGGTACCAAGAAGTTGCCTCGAGCGCACAGCAAGATGCCGCCGTGCATCTCCGCAGCTCCTCCGGCAAGACTGCATTTGACTTCTCCTTTGAGGCTGTTCGCCAGAATCTCTTCCGGGTGACCTTCTCTTCTGCAGAGCGTCCAATCTCACCCTTCCCCAACGTCACTAGGCCCGAGACCGATCTCAAGGGTCTCAAAGTCAACACCAAGGAGGAAGGCTCCTCCAAGACCATTGACGTGGCCGGCGTGACCGCAAAGGTGGAATGGGAACAAACACCGGTCGTGTCTCTCTCATGGACAGGCTCAGACAAGCCTCTGCACTGCGATCTGCCTCTGCGATCATACGTCGCTGATGGCCCGGGTGTTGCCCACTACTCGGTGCACGACCGCAATGCTCTTCACGTTGGACTGGGTGAAAAGGCCGCGCCAATGGACCTTACTGGCCGTAACTTCCAGCTGACCGCTACCGACTGCTTCGGCTACGATGTCTACAAAACCGACCCTCTTTACAAGCACATTCCTCTCCTGATCAAGGCCACACCGGAAGGTTGTGTCGCTTTGTTCTCTACCACCCACGGTCGAGGCTCGTGGTCCGTTGGTGCCGAGATTGATGGTCTTTGGGGTCATTTCAAGATCTACCGTCAGGACTATGGCGGTCTGGAGCAGTACATGATCGTTGGCAAGACCATCAAGGACGTTGTCCGCTCATACGCCGAACTGGTCGGTTTCCCACTGCTGGTTCCCCGTTGGGCCTACGGATACATCTCTGGTGGTTACAAGTACACCATGCTGGATAACGCTCACGAGGCTCTTCTCGAATTTGCTGAGAAGCTGAAAGAGCACGGAATTCCTTGCTCTGCTCACCAGATGTCGTCAGGGTACTCAATTGCTCCCGTGGAACCCAAAGTTCGTAATGTCTTCACCTGGAACTACGAACGTTTCCCAGACCCCCAGAAGTGGATTTCCCAAATGCACGAGCACGGCATTCGTCTCATCTCCAACATCAAGCCATTCCTGTTGGAATCTCACCCCGACTTCCAGCGTCTTATTGACGGCCGTGGATTCTTCACCGATCCCGAGACCGACAAGCCCGGATACATGCGCCTGTGGAGTGCCGGTGGTGCCACCGGTGGTGAGGGCTGCCACATTGATTTCACATCTGAGGCTGCTTTCAAGTGGTGGCACGACGGTGTCCAGAGCCTGAAGAAGGTCGGTATCGACGGCATGTGGAATGACAACAACGAGTACACTCTGCCTAGCGATGATTGGACTTTGGCTCTCGACGATGCGATGGTCAACAAGGACGCGAAGAAGACCGCTGAGAACAATGTCGGTCAATGGGGCCGTGCCCTCCACACCGAGCTTATGGGCAAGTCTTCCCACGATGCTCTGCTGGGTATGGAGCCGAATGTTCGACCATTCGTCCTTACTCGCAGTGCTACTCCCGGCACCATGCGCTACTGCGCCAGCACTTGGAGTGGTGATAATGTCACCAGCTGGGAGAACATGAAGGGTGCAAATGCCCTGTCCCTGAACGCCGGCATTTCCCTCCTACAGGTAAGCTACTCCTTCGGCCATTTACCAAAATGATTATCATTCAATTAAGAGATACTGACCATGATCTTCTACAGTGCGAAGGACACGATATCGGCGGCTTCGAAGGCCCCCAGCCCTCCCCCGAGCTCCTCCTCCGCTGGATTCAACTAGGCTGCATGTCCGCCCGTTTCGCAATCAACTGCTTCAAGACCTCCCCCGACAACAACTCCGTCGGCGAAGTTATCGAGCCCTTCATGTACCCCGAAATCACCCATCTCGTCCGCGACACCATCAAGCGCCGCTACGAGATCCTGCCTTACATCTACTCGCTCGGACTGGAGAGCCACAAGGACGCATCACCCTTGCAGCGCTGGGTGGGCTGGGGCTACGAATCCGACCCGGAAGTATGGGACAACAAGACGCTGAAGGACGGTGAAGAGCAGTTCTGGCTCGGCGACACCATTCTCGTCGGTGGTGTTTACCGTGCCGGTGTCTCTAGTGCAAAGGTCTATCTTCCCCGCAAGACCGGCGATGCCTTTGACTACGGCTTCGTCAACATGAACGCTCCTTACAACTACCTTGCCTCCGGTCAGTGGGTGGACATCGAGTCGCAGTGGCGCGAGAGCATTCCTCTTCTCGCTAAGATCGGCGGTGCCATCCCCATCGGCAAGAACGTGCATACCCGTGTCCTTGAAGACGAGACTGCGGCCTCGCAGGGCGTCAAGGAGATCGATGACTATCGTGGCGTCGAAATCTTCCCGCCCCAGGGAAGCTCGCACGGTGCCGTGTTCAGCAACACCTGGTACGAGGATGATGGTATCTCGCAGCAACCCAAGACTGCGGTGTACACGCTCAGTTACAGCTCGACCCAGGAGACGGTTCTGGTGCACTTCGAGCGGGACGAGACAGCAGGCTTTGTGCCTGCGTGGAAGGAGCTGGATATCATCCTGCACCATGGTGACACTCGCCGCGTCGTCACTAGCTCTGGCCAGGAGATTGTTCCCAAGGGCACTGATTCTCGGGGCCGGGGTGTGTACACTGTTAAGGCTTGAGTTTGTGGCCGTGGTCATGAATTTCTTTTGTATTATGAAAATCGTGGCTGGCAGCCTTGTGTTGTCTGGGGCCATTGATGAATATAGACGGTCTAGGTATTAGGCAATATAGATGGTTAGAATGAATATATTATCTCAACAACATAAGGTTATATAAAAGGTTCATCTACACAGCCCGACGGCGTAATCCCAGAGTCGTACCTATCTCATAGGTAAGTACCAAGAAGGAGTAATTGTATGAGATTTTTGATATTTCAGACCCAATCAAACAGCAAAAAAATAGAACGGCAAAAAAAGATAACTTGTTAATACATGATGTGCTAACTAACGCCCACAAGGCGAGGAATCATCTATACAATACAAGGCCAGGGACCCGACACACAAGACCCATCGGATACCTGAACCATAAAACCCCTCCAACACAAACCGAAGCCTCTAAGCTCAAGCCTGCTAGGCCTTGTCCAACTCCGAACCAGGAGGTGGGAGACCCGTCAGGGGGTCCAGACGCAACTGGCGAGCCGTCATGGGCTCATACGCCGTCTTCCCTTCAGCAGCCATCTTCAAGCGCCTCTTCTGACCAGCCTCACCAGCGCGGCCCAAGATACCAGCGATCAAAGAAGTGCCCTTGAGGGTATCATCATTCGCGGGGATCGGGTACGTGACGCGGGTAGGGTCAGCATCAGTATCAATGATACCGATGGTAGGCACATTGTTCAGACCACACTCGTGCAACAAGACAACATTCTCCAGTGGGTTCAACACAACCACCAAGTCCGGCTTCACGGACGGACGATCCGCAAGATCGGCCTTGAACTCAGGCAACTCCTCATCCAGGGCATTGACAACCTTAGTCTCACAGTGGCCCAAAATCTGCTGTCCATTCGTCAGCGAGCCGGGAATCCATCGCTCAAAGATGTGGTAGCCCTTTGCCAGCTCGGCAGCTCGCACAACGGCACGCTTCTGGCCCTTGCGGGTACCGGCGAAGAGGATGATACCACCGCGAGCGGCAACTTCCTCGACCACTTTCGCGGCGCGACGCAGGTATGCTGCTGTCACGTCTAGAGAGATGATGTGTACACCCTCACGGATACCGAAAATGTACCGCGAGTTCTGCGGGTTCCACCGCGAGGTCGAGTGACCCAAGTGGGTACCGGCCGCGAGAAGCATCTCGAGGGTGACGTCGGAGGGCTTAGGGGGATTGCGGATGAGACCTTCGGGGTCGTAGGATTCTTGCACGGAGGAGCCGAGGGTGTTGAATTTCTCTCCTAGGAAGATGGGCTATTGTTAGCTATCTGGGGCTGGCTGTTTTTTCTCGGAAGATTGGGAGAGGCTCACTCCGCTTCTCCAGCTCACGCCATTGCTTTCGGGGACCGAGGCTTGAGACGTCTCTTGGTGCTTTGACAACTTCAAAAAGAGGGTTTTGCGCAGCAGTGGACGACTCCTGGGGGGGTTTTTGCACTGCCATGTCGACCGGTGTCTCTGTCGAGAGGTATCGAGTGTAGGCTGGGGCCTGGCGGTTCAGGGCCAGCAATTGGCGACCTGTAGGCAATTGATGAGGTTAGATTACCATCTTGATGTCACCAATGGTGAATATCAGAAAGACTCACTCTGCCGCATACATAATTTCCGCACAATCATGCTGGATATGGTTGCTGAGTTGGAGTAAACGGCGTGTTCAAGATTGCCAGTCCGCGCGAACTTTTGTCGGGCTTGGCAGATGCGCTGTCTTTTGGCCTGAGTGCCTGAGGCAAAGACAGCAAAACTACGCTAGTCCTGATCGGGTCACGGGCGGTCAGGCGGTCGGGCGGTCGGGCTCGGGCGAGATCCCCCGCGTCCGGATGGCGACTGTTTTAGTTGTCATGCAGGGTACGACGGATTTACAATTGTTTTGCCCGGAGAGGCCAATAATCACGTTGGAATGATGCAATTCTGGTTTTCTAGCAGGAGGAATGAATCTGAATAGCAGTGTAAAACAGTCATGGTACACATGGGAATTTAGGCATAGGATGAGCAAAGAAAGAAGATAGGACAATCGCAGAATAGGGTACTCCAACAATCCAGCGGAAGCGCAAGCCAGCCCAATCCCGTTAAAGACAAGAGAAGGAAATTCATAAAAATGTCGAGGTCATCACGATGAGAACAAGCGTTTCAAAGAAGACAGACGGAAAAGGTGAATCTTGTAGCGAAGCGAGCCGTTTACTTCTTGAAGAAACCACCGAGCTGGTCCATCATACCGCCGCCCTGGTGGCCGCCGGGAGGAGGGGGTCCACCGTAGGGACCGCCGGGACCGCCGGGGCCGCCATGACCGGGGCTAGCGTCGCGCTTGTGCTTCTTGATGGCATCCTCAGCGATGCTGCCGATGATGGCTCCACCGATTGTTCCGAGGAAGCCGTGGTTGGCCTTGTGGCCGGCGAAGCCACCGGCGGCACCGCCAGCGAGAGCACCGGCAAGACCACGCTCGCCATCCTGAGCCTGTCCGGGAGCCTGCTGCTGATCATATCTATGGATATACAGTTAGCGTGGAGTCTTGAAAATTGCTGAGAGTTGTGGGGAAAACACATACCCTGAGCGGTTGTAGTCCTGGCCGTAGCCCTGCTGTTCGCCATACTGGTGCTGCTGGTGCTCCTGGCCGTAGCCCTGCTGGCCACCATACTGTTGTTGGGATCCAGAGTTGTTGTAGTAGTCGCCGGAAGAGCCCTGGCCAGGCTGCTGGTGCTGGTGGTGCTGCTGCTGGCCGTAGGAGTCCTGGCCGTAGCCGCCTTGCTGACCGTAGCCCTGCTGGGGATAACCCTGCTGACCATAGCCCTGGCCCTGCTGGCCGTAGCCCTGGCCCTGCTGGTTGTAGCCCTGGTTGTAATCGCCGTAACCAGACATGATGTTGATGTGTGGAGGTGGGAAATATGTGTAGAAATGGGGATGATGGAAGATGGAAGAGTCGGGAGACGAGTGATGAGAGAAAAGGGTGAGTTGATGATGTGAGAGGGGTATGAGACGGGGAGGGGTCGTGGCCTTTTTATAAGTTTGGTACCGTCCCTGCGGTAATGCGGTCGATTACATCTAGGATACTCCTGTGTACCGCGTTCAGAGTCAGAAGAGTGGAGATCATAGGGTGCGATCACGTATCAGGTATCGTAGAAGAGGGTACTTTCGTACGTGCATAATGCGTATATCTGTAATGCCAATCCAAGGAACCTGTCCATCGGCGCCACAGGGCTGACGGAAGGGCCCCCACATGGTCGCAAATTTACGAAACGACGAGGCGCAGCTCATCAACCTCGCTCTGTTGCCCACTTTCGTCCTGAATAGCGACGTCTTTTCTCTCAATATTCTATTCAGAGATCCTCGAGGATTACCAAGCTGCAGAGCACCGCCACAGGCAGCGACTTAGCGGTGCGTATAACCCCTCGTGGTAACAAGCCTGTGGCTATGCACAACATAAGGCTGAGAGTCACGGACCGCAGATTGCGGCCCGTACACATACCATACTCCATGAACCATACTAAAACCACGAGACAACATAAGAAGGGGCGGTCAGCTCGTCACTCCGTTACAATACCTTTAAATAGCACGCACACTCATTTCCGCGCCTACTTCTTACGGGCTTACCCGGTCACGGACTCTACATATTACATACCGTGTATAGTATGCTTCTCGTACTTACAGGGCGATGAATGTTCCAGAAGTTCCATGATCATCTATTCGAGTACACGATTCACCTAGGTTATAACTACATACTCGCAATGATCACCCTCTCTCCCATCCCAACGCCAAGATTCCGTTGCAGTGCGACTCCACTTGGGACGTAATTATTTCACAATCCGCACTGCGAGTTATTCTCGCTGCCTAGTGGCGCTAAGCCCCGGGGATCCTCGCATTCTTGGCTCGGTGTAACGTCCTCAGCCCTGTCGATTATGTCCCGTATTGCGTGCATATTGTAGGCGGCAATGATCGATAAACAATACCATACATACAGAAGTTACAAGTACGGGACTGGCCCGGCTAGCACTAGCAGGCGCGCCCCCACTCCGACTTTTTGATGGTGTGGTCGCTCCCAAAAGCTCGTGGGGCCCAACAAATTGTCCCGGCGACTGGCGGTAAGTGGCCGCGAAACAATAAGAAAAGAAAAAAAAGGTTCGCATGCGCCGCTCGGATCGGCCGACATGCCGGTATGACCCCCTCGTCATCATCTGCCCTTCCTATCTAGAGTCGGATAATCTACGGCACTTTCGTTCGGTGATCGCCTATGTAGCCCTGGTGTCCTACCTGAGTTATAATCATAGTGCGGGGGCAAGCGTGATTATCAGCAGTCCGAAACAAATGATCCTGGGGGATTTCAAGAGTTCGAGATCCATACATGCTCCAAGAAGACCGCATAGGAGCGCGAAGAACAGTACATCCAAAAACAGTGCATCCAAATAAACTTCCCTACGAGCTGCGAAGATCAGATGCCCGTGCCTGTCACACGGCTCGGCTGAGATGTCCGTATCTTGATGGGCCTGATGACCGTCTTTGATTCGGACAATGCTGGCGTCGGTGTCAAGCTCTTTCTTTTGATCTACTGATCGCACTGATATTCTTGTGATGCAATAAAGTTTAAACACAACCCCTCCCCCCCGGCCTTGTTACCTTGGGCCTGGTGTCTAAGTTTGTGCTGGTATGAGATCTAACTTTCAGCTGGAGCACTGCTTAATGTGGTTGTAAACTCTGTGCCTGAAGGTTGTTCGATATATATTTTTGTCGTCTTGGCCATGAACCGAGCTCCAGAATACTTTGAAGAGATCGACTTCCATTACATCCAAAGTACCATAGGCAAGTACCATAGGCAAGTACCATAGGCAAGTACCATAGGCAAGTACCATAGGCAATGTGCTGATAGCCCAAGGTAGCACATATTTAAACCTCCTAGAGCTGTGCCCTACCTCCAACCCCCAAGGTCCTTCTCACCTCCATTTTCTCCACCCACCCCTCCTATCCCGGAAGATCAGGTCGCCACTTCTCTGCAGGGCAGTCACGAACGGATCCATGCGACCGACAACCACGACGGTGAAAAGTCCAAGCAACTGCGGGCTTAAGGAGAATCCAATCACGTCTCACACGCATCCATCCTGTTAAGATCGGACAAACCCTCCCATGCACCTCGTCACCCGCCTATTGGAGTCCTCGGCCCAAATTGTAAATCCTCTTTTGGCACAGCTTCTCCATGTGGTGGATGGTCATTGCACAATATCAGAAAAGGAACCTGCTGATCCACTTCGCTCCTACTTTTTTTTCTCTCTTTTCTTTTGGTGTAGACCTTCCTTCCTGACCGTGTGCCGTGATAGGTCGAATCACGGTGTGCTTCAGCTAGATGTATAAAGGGAGGGGAGCAAGGCGGATCGGCGAAGAAAAGATGACGTCCACCTGCTTCTCCTCGCTGAGGTCCTTATAGGAGATTAGGATCCTCATACAATCCTTCTCCATCGTTCTTCTGATTTAACTTCTGCATTGTGCTTGTGATCTATTGTTTACTTTCCTCAAGATGTTATTGCGTTCAGCGTTCGCATATGGTGTCTTCTGCTTGGCTGCCGTGTCAGCCAGGAGCCCCCCGAAAGTCTTTATGATTCGGCACGGGGAGAAGCCACCAAACCGGGATGATCACGGTTTGACATTGGATGGGATCAAACGATCTCAGTGCCTGCGGGATATCTTTGGTAGAGACTCGGGCTACGATATTGGACATATAATGGCACCGACAGTCAAGTGGAGTGAGTCGCGTAATATCTATCCGAACGATCAGTTCTTAGAGCTGGATGGTCATGATGAGGTTGAGAAGAACCGATGGACTAATATCACGCTATTTCACAGACGGAGAGCATCGACGAGCGTATATGACCGTGCTCCCTCTCGCCAATGATCTCGGTCTCGAAGTCGACGCCCACTGCTCGCGCAAAGATACTCAATGTGTGGCCGATACAATCCAGTCTTACGATGGACCGGGAAATATCTTGATTTCCTGGCGGCACAAGAACATGGGGCAGATTCAGGAACACCTGGGCTCTCACGATCCACTCGAGTATCCGGACGATCGGTAGGTTATATTTTATTGTTTGGATTTTACTTTGATTTGATCTTGTGGAGCCATCGCTCCATAGTATGAGATTAGCGTCGGAGCTATCGGCTTCGGATCGGCACACCTTTTCTTTCTTCGGTCGTCTAACGCTTCTTGACCTTGAAAACCATCCTTGGGAATCAAGGTCTTGGGGGATTCTTGAGACCTTTCAATAAATTGACAAGTGGACGCTGACTTGATTAGATTCGATCTCATTTGGACGATTCCATTTCCATACGAGGAGGTCACTGATATAGAAAGCGAGTTTTGTCCGGGACTGGGCTCCCGCCCGGCCCTTGTAGCACAGTATTGAATTGAGAAGCACCAAATTCTGTTTTGGTGCATATTTTCTACAAAACATCAATCCACATTGTGGATAGTTATACGCGTACAAGGAACGCAGTCTGCTAGCACCTTTCTGGTATGAATGAATCCACTCAAGCAGATGTACCAACCGAAAGTATAAATTCATGCGGGGTAACGGCCTTTGGTCTTGCTCAGTAGGAATGAGGGTCCAGTAGAGTTTGAAATTTCAAGATGATCAGCATCTCTGCCGGGCAGCTAATGTCTTGGTAAACTTCCCGATGCGGATAAGAAATGGGCCAACCTTGCAGCAAGTGCGATCGAAACCAACTTTGATTGTACGCTCTTACAATTTGGGAAAGTATTCAGGCCATGCAAGGCCAAATTGAATGAAGGAGTCCTTCATAGAGATGATCCCCAAGATGCACGTGAACAAAAAGTCATAGTACAAATAGATATGAACATGATGCCCCATGTCTCCCGGCACTTTCACTCAGACTTAGTTCATCAGCCCAAATTTATCACAAGCCTCTATCATGACTACTTTGCAATTTTTTAACTACACCGGAACTGAGGCCAACTCAGAATCCTTCCACTACTCTCAGGCCGTCAAAATCGGTACAATGGTGAAAACGTCCGGTCAAGGTGGCTGGGACGAGAGCGGAAACATCACACCCAATGCTGAGAAACAGGTCGCCATCGCCTTTGAGAACGTCGAAAAAGCTTTGAAAGAGGTTGATCCACGTCTATCGTGGGCAAATGTCTATGCGGTGCGAAGCTATCATATCAAAATGGGGGAGACATTCGATATGGTCGGCAGCAATTTCAAAAGGGTCCTTACAGACCACCGTCCGATTTGGACTTGCGTGGAGATTGGAAAGCTGGGTATTGAAGGGATGGTGATTGAGATTGAGGTGGAGGCTTATTGTCCATTCTAGGAATTGTGGTGGATCAATGCATAGAGGCATTCATCGGCCCTGATGCTGAGATTTATTTCTCAATTATTTCTCTTGTATATACTACAGCCAAATTCATCGGCCAGAGATCGAGATGGATTGAGGAATAAGCTACTTTGTTCTTCCACGACTAATAATTAATAAGTCACCCCGAATTTGCGCATCCCGCTACTAGTTAAATCATGTTGCCGTGGGCGAAAAAGCCATCAGGCTTGCATTAACGGGGGGGAAAGGTGATGTCTGTAGGACATGATAATTTGACTACACAGGAGGGTTGAATTCTGTTGGAGGCCTACTGGATATACTCTACCTAAAACGGCAGGTTTTTGGGCAATGGTAGATCGAGAACCTAGTTGGGAAGATGTCGAATGGTGAGGGACGAAGGCTATGTACCCCGCATCTCTCGGCCAAGTTTTATTATGGAATCGAGGTTGGTTGGAGGCTTGGCCTGGGAATAGTGACCATGGAGTTTGAGTGACTGGCTAGAGCTAGGCAGAGTTTATGGGTAGAATAACAACAGAGTCATAGTGAAACTTTTCTTATTCATAACGCGATATTGTTGGATGAGATTAAGTAAAAGCATGGGAAATAATTGAAGGGAACTATAACACTAGAACGTCCCTCCCCAAAGGAGTAAACATGTCTGCCCATGTGTCCTCCTGTTTCTCGGATTGCCAGAGGTCTTCCAAGGCAGCCCGGATACTCAACAGAGAACTGAACCGAATTGTACGATAGATGCAGTCAATCTTACCAAGGATATCCTTCTGATGATCTGCAGTGAAGGAATGAGCACCGACAACGTAGACAGGAAATATAAGACAATTATGTGCTTTGGAACTGCTGCTGACGGCGTTGATACAGCCCATGCAGAAATTAACGTGCTGCTGCACCAGCTTATGCCTTGGCGGTAGTCCACAGACTGCGCGGTACAGATAAATCAATGCGCTATGCTGGAATGCCCTGGTGAACGTAATAGTCTGGTTCACTCGTTCGAGTTCACCCCGGGAGACGGTGTCCTCCTCCGGACAGTCAAAATGATCTAAATTCAAGACTTGGAAGGATGGTTGAAGGCACCTCTCAAAGTCTCGGACCTTTTCAATATCAAGCTCCTCTTCACCATTCTGTGTTGAATGGCGATAAAACGCAAGCTGTGCCATGGTGCGGAAAACGGCTGCCAGGCTGATCCCGTACGTCTGTTTCTCCCACCAAACAGGACCGCGCTCAATGTTAAGCCAAATACTTGCGGGAAAACTTGGCGGTCGATCATCAAGTAAAGCTCGGGTAAGATCCGTTGACGCAAACTCAGATAGCAACATGTGTGGGATCTCCTTCTCACTCTCATCGAGTAGCGCACTGAACCCGCCTAACTGCTCCACGATAGCACGTACTCCGACCTGGTGACTCGTCGTAGATGCCGACTGCTCTGTGCAATCAATGTAGCCATCTAGAAAGTAGAGAAGCAAAACGGCGACCAGAACACGCGAAAGTGACACGTTATTCGACAGACATTCGCGTAATTGCTTTCGAACCGACCCCAGGCAATTCGATCGCTTATCGCTGATAATTTGTTGATGAAAAGCACTATTATCCTGACGCAGAAGACGGTGCGCCTCTGCTAATTCGCACATCGCCAACAGAACGGGCTCTGATTCTAGAGCGAGTGAGATCGGTGGCGGACAAGGTTGGGTCGCTGTCGACAGCAATGGCCATAGTGCTGCTTGGAAGTAGTCAAGGGCTTTCAATTCCCCCGAGGCTAGGCCGGTGCTATCAAAGATTTGTTTGGGTAGGCTTAATCTTGGAGGAGACGCGGGCGTCTGGTAGGAGATTGGGGCACCTTTGGTGGGACGTGAATTCCAACGCACGAGAATCTTATCGAAGCTGCATTTGGCTCCAGTGAGAATACAGCGGCGGCACCGCGGTTGAATGAGATCACATTTCACACGGCGCTGTTTACACGGCCAGCAGGACCCCTGAACCGTTCTTTGGCGCTTTGGGGGCATCTCTTCACATTCCCTCCACGTTGTGCTTTTGTGGATAGTGTAGACTCCGGTAGGGGCAACGTTGTTGTTAGGTGCAGTAGAGCGGATCGGTTGAGAGGCTGATTCAGGAAGGGCGTGAGGGAAGATTGGAGCAGATTTCACCGTAAGATGGGCCTAAAAGACCGGATCAAGATTGGCGATAGGCTTGTTAGGAGCAGCCACTGATAAGGACGGGCGACACGAAGTAAAAGTGGCGACGTCTCGAGAAAGGTTGCAGCATCTCACAGACTTTTTCCTTTGTATACCGGCTCGACCATTTCTCACTTCGTCGGACCAATATTCCCGCAAAGGCCTCGAATTCCCATATATCTGGCAGGACCGGATTACCGACAAATCTTCAAGAAAGCGTAGGTTAGCTTCTTTGTGGTAAATGCGGGGAAATAGCCTAGGAAGCTCAAGGCTCTTATCAGTCGTCCCGAGCATCCCCCGCTCAAGTGCCGACTCACCAGCCAAAGGCTATTTAACATGCCCAAGTCTGGTTAGTGGCTTGTCATGGCCAGAAAAGTTGCCAAAAGTGGTCTAGATTGGTCAGATCAAGTTAGTGCAGGGACCAAGTAACGACCCAGATGAAGTCTATGACTTTCTTATTTAAAGGGCCTCTGGCTTGGTGCAACTGAAGCTACAATATCAGCAAGCGCGATCAGACGCTTTTCTCAAGAAAAAAAGATCATGACAATCATCTCTACTGAAGGCCTTTCAGTACCTTCAGGGCCATTATCCCTTTTAGGCCTTGTATTTTCAGTGGTCACTTGGCTGTTCATAAGGTGGCCGTTTCATTCCAAAGTACAAAACATCGACATAAAAGGCCAAAGAGACGAGAAGCCATTCATCACTCCTCTGCCTGATCCAGAGACCGATAGTCCTTCAAGCACCTCTCCCAAGCTATATCGTCCCTTCAGACATGGCACGAATTTCATCACAATGGGCATTCGCAAACTAAGCTGGGACAATTGGATTGAAATGGACTCATATTTCCTTCGATATTATAACATGAAGGCATCGGAATTGAAGAAGGATTTCAATGCTCATGTGAAGTATGTCGATAACGCAATGACAAGAGATGCATGCTTTGAGCTTTATGAGGAGTTGGTCCGATATTTGACCCATCGCTATCCCAAGAGCTACCGCTTGGAGGGTGATAAGGTGTACAACAGCCTGACGAAAGAAAAGTTTGCTTTCCCGGCATGTATGTCTGATCTCCTTTTCTTTCATTGAGCTTGATTCGGAAAAGCTAAATGAATTTGCCATATAGCAACCCCAAATGAGGCGCTGGCAACTTCAGCTCTTTTGGTTCAAGACGATTTGGTGATTATGGTCGAGAACGATGGTAAGTTCCATCACCATGAGTCATGTATATCAGGATCTGACTTGTTAAAGATGGGCATTATCATCTTGACGCCGCAGCTGTATGCCTTCCTGGCTTCTGGCGTCTCAGGGAAAAGTTCCGCATGTCACTAGACACACTGCACCTCGAGGCGGGCGTGCCACACTATGCTGCTAAGCTTCAAAAGTCAATGAATCGATTCTTTCAGAATCTCACGCCTGACAAGCCAGTGGAGAGAAACAATGTATGTTACGGGGTCTTTGCCCTCTGACCCGCAATAAAGCTAACTGTCTCGCTAGTTTTTTATTCAGCTTGATGACGGACTTCACTGGTCGCATCGCATGGGTGATCAAGCAGGCACAGAGGTTGCATGTAAGTCAGTCGCTTTCACAAGACACGAACGACATAGTAATGACCTCGGTTCACACAGCATGGGCTACTGCAAATAGTCACGGTCTATCCATTGATGAAATTCACTTCCGGTCTGAGCGACAGACTCTTCGTCGACTGCCGCGCTCCAAGGCTGTGCTATTTACAGTTCGCACATATTTCGAGCCAGTAACACGGATCGCTGAAGAGCCGCATATCCCCGGTCGCTTAGCGGAAGCTATTCGGAACTGGGATGAGACCGTGTCCTTCTACAAGGGAAAGTCTCATTGGGACAAAATTCTACTCCCATATCTGGATGAGCAGGATCGACTGCAGAAAGAGCGAGGGATTGTGGATCAAAAGGAGGAGGGTTCATTCCCTTATTAAATATGAAATCTTTTCCCCGCAATAAGAAACTATTGATGAAACTATTCCAGAAGTTTGTTCATTACATCAAGAAACTCGTTCATTTTGGAAGAAGACGATATATCCGGCTTCAGAAAGCTCCAGCTGTGATCCTGCAATAGAGCTTTGAACGAGATGTGCATTCTCAACTGGGACGATATCATTGGCTCCCCGTATAGTTAAAGTGGGCACACGTATAGCCTGTGCATCTCTTCGAAGGTCATGGCAAGTCTGGCGGCCGGAAAACCACCCACCGAGTTGCCTATGATAATGGCAGATGGTAGATCAAGAGCTGTTACGAAATCGCCGAGGACCTCTGCCATCAAAATCACGCTTGGATCTCGCGACTTGGTCGTGGATTCTCGTGAGGCCCCATGACAGGGCCAGTCGAGTTATATTGTTTAAAAAAGATCGGCTAGTTGGAACACAATCGTGTCAAAATCATGGCTGTCGTGTATCGAAGCGTGCAAAATGAGTGAGGGGCGGCCCTCTTTACCGATGGTAAAGGACCCATCCCCAGCTCGAGTTGTTACCGAAGCTGTCATTTCGATCGTCTGAACTCGGCTTCATCCGCTATTGGCATAGACCCACCCAAATAACGATTCTCTTCTCTGACAACCGCTTGTTGTTGTCCTCTCTTAGTCCAAGGCAAGCGTTGGTGGGGCTGGGCGGTAGGACCACGTCCTATCCTTGCCGTGCTCAGTAAAACCCGTTCGGGGCTCATCCAGTTGGCCGGTCTAGCTATGGAAAATCGAGCTTGATGCACGGCTGGTCAATCTAAATGAGACCGTCATTTCCGATTCAATGGAGAACACGTCGATTTGGATATGCCGAAGGTTGATGTGCCGAAATTGAATCATGACTCCCCACATCGTCAATCGTGGTTCCTCCCGATCGCTGCGCTCGCTTAGCTTTTGGCGCGTTTCAAGATCTCGGATCGTGCGGCGAACTCCATGCCACCACTTAATCTCTGACGCCGCGAACTAGCTCGATTCGAGCCTTGTATGCCTGACAAAATGACGATTATGACAGTGGGGAGGTATCCCAATCAATGTACGGAAGGATGTGAATGCTCTGCTTTTTAACAATCAAGCGAATTCGAGAAGTGCATGGACAATAGATCCTAAGGTTTATGTGCCTTGTTCCACATGGGAAACGTCTGTGCCTTTTACCAGGCTCAATCAGACTAAACGGATGATGAGATGATATATGACAGTAATAATTGCATAGTAGGTTCTCTGCTATTGCCATAGAAGGGCATGCGGGAGCCACAAGATGTTATGAAACACACTACTATGCAAGGCGAGATTGGCGGCTAATGCCTCCATGACCAAATGCATTCTCGATTATCATCCCCAGTGTACAGAATCGAGGACCTTTAATTTCCCTGTCCTCTCATTGTCGCTCGTGGCTTAAGCCTAGCGCCGATGGGCCTTAAAACAGCTCTGCTTTGCCGAGAGTGCTCGGATAGGAAGAGTCGACCTGAGAAGCCTTAAATAGACGCCTCTTCCCTTGACTTTGAGCTCCTCAGGACAAAAAGTCGTTTCAATTTGCTTCCCACCTTCGCTTCTTTGGACTTCATTGATTGAAGTACTTTTTTCATTCGTTTCCCCCATTCAAACCAATTCCGCCGTGCGTGATTTGACTACTTTTGACCATGTCGCTCTCTAAAACTGCAAGTGTTCTCCTTGCTTCGGCTGCGCTGGTCGCAGGCCATGGATATGTCACGAGTATTGACGTCGATGGCACGACTTATGGAGGCTATCTGATTGATACGTACTACTACGAGTCCGATCCTCCCGAGTTGATTGCTTGGTCCACGACCGCCACCGACGATGGTTACGTTTCTCCTACTGCATACGACGACTCCAGCATCATTTGTCATCGTGGTTCGGCACCAGCAGTCCTCTCTGCTCCAGTTGCCCCAGGGGGTTCTGTCAAATTGACCTGGAGCACTTGGCCTGACGATCATCACGGTCCAGTCATTACCTACATGGCAAACTGCAACGGCAACTGCTCCGACGTGGATATGACCACACTGGAGTTCTTCAAGATCGATGCCGGTGGTTTGATCAGCGATACTACAGTCCCTGGAACCTGGGCTTCCGATGAGCTCATCGAAGATAGCTACAGTCGCACCGTCACCATTCCCACCGATATCAAGGCCGGTGATTATGTTCTTCGCCATGAGATTATCGCTCTTCACGGTGCCGAGGACCTGGATGGCGCTCAGAACTACCCCCAGTGCATCAACCTCCAGGTCACCGGCAGCGGCACTGCAACTCCTAGTGGCACCCTCGGTACCGCACTGTACAAGGATACTGACCCTGGTATCTATGTCGACATCTGGAACACCCTCAGCACTTATATCATTCCTGGACCCACTTTGTATACCGCCGGAAGTACAGCCACAGCTACCAGTGCGACCACAACCACTGCTGCTGAAACCAGTGCTACTACTACTACCGCTGCCACCAGTGTTACCAGCGACGCTGCAGCCTCTACAAGCTCCGCCGCAGAGACTACCGCCGTCTCCCAAACCACGCTGGCTACTACTTCCAAAGCCGAGCCCACCGGTCAAACTCAGCCTAACCAGCATGAGCGCCCCGGCACTGGCGGTGCTTTCTCCAGCGCTTCTGATACTGCCGCCGCCGCCACCACCACTACCACTACTTCTAGCTCAGCCGCTGCGACCTCTGGGGTCCTTAGTGGTGCGTGTAGCCAGGAAGACTACTGGTACTGCAATGGTGGAACGGCTTTCCAGCGCTGCGTCAATGGCGAGTGGGATGCTTCTCAGAGCATGGCTGAGGGCACCGAGTGCACTGCTGGTATCTCTGAGACTCTGACTATCTCTGCTTCCAAGAGACGCCGGGAGGTTGCTCACCTGCGCCGCCACCATGTTCGCCTTGACTTGGAGTAAAATAAAGTGGTCGTTCAATTAAATCTACTCTTACACTGGGCCGTCGATGGAGAAACGATGGACCTTGGTATGTTGATAGTGCTAACATTACCTGTTACGGAGATGTGTGTATAGATACAGACATAGAGTGACCTTCAGATGTTTTCACCCCATAATAGAGGTCTTCAAATGTCAGTGCCTGATATAAGATAGTAATTTTTCATTCTTTGAGAATTCAACCTCAATGTAGCGTAAATGAAGAAAATGAGCCAATCAGAAAGAGACCGGGAGTCTTTCTTAAACCTCTCAGAGCCATTCGTCATCAATTTCAAGCAACTTACTACTGCATTATGGAAAACCCTTTCCCGTTGGAATCAGCAAGGGATAATAAAAGACAGAACTGGATCCCTGCCAACGCGTATTAAGACAAGATGATTGGTTATATGCACAATACCTTCCCACTTCGCCCAATGAGCTTCTTGTGATGCACCCACTGTATCAATTTAAAAAAACACATACCGATATGTGCGTTGGGCGCCGGACCTGAGAATAAATATAGGTGGCAACCCCCGCAGTTTGCATTGAATGTTCACACAGTGCAGATATTTCGGTAATTTCATACTCAACATGACTCAACAACTCACCTGGCTTGTGACAGGATGTTCCTCTGGCCTAGGGGAAGCTATGGTCAAGGCTATCTTATCGAAAGTGGGTATAAGCAGGAAACCCCTTATCCCCACATCTCATCTGACTTCAATATAGGGAGACAGAGTGATCGCTACTGCTCGCGCGAGCAAAGGCATCAGTGGTTCTGAGCGTCTATCCGAATTGAAAGAAGCCGGTGCTGCGGTACTTGAGTTGGATGTCACCTCTCCTCAGGAAGAGTTGGATGAGATAGCCAAAACAGCATGGGAAGTATATGGGCACATCGACGTACTAGTCAACAACGCTGGCTACGTTGAAAGTGGAGCTTTGGAAGAGATGAGGTCAGTACTGCAGATTGAAGCCAAATTTCAGTTATTCGAATCATGCTGAGTGCTGACCAGCGAGGAGCTAATCACACGTTCCCTTCGCGCGAATGCCCTCGGGCCTATCAATTTAACGAGGTCTTTTCTTCCTATGATGCGCGCCCGCAAGACGGGTACCCTTCTCTTTGTCGGCTCGGTCAGCGTCTATTACACTAGGCAGACCAGCGGCACTTACATTGGATCTAAGGCCCTTCTCGAGGGATTGGCGACCAACCTCGCAGTGGAAGTTGCTCCGTTTGGACTTCGCACCTCGATCCTCACGTTTGGTCATTTCCGCACCGGCATTTTACTACCAAACAAACGACAGTCTCGTGCACCCAACAAGGTGTCCGATTACGAAGAGATAAATAATGTCGCGCAAGAGCGTACCAAGAAAGCTCATGGGAGCTGGCCAGGGGACGCGAGGAAGGGATGTGAGCTGGTGGTGGACGCTGTTCGAGGCGAAGGGACTTGTTCCGATAGAGACCTCCCCTTGCGCTTGCCTATTGGATCAGACACATTCGGTATCATGCGCGAGGATCTTCAAAAGAGACTACAGGTCTGTGATGAATGGGAGGACATCATGTCCAAGACAGACTGTGAAGAAATTATTTGATTGAGTCCTCGATACAAATGCACCGAGGGTAAAATTATTTGTTATTTTTGGAGGACGGTCATCGAATGGGCCATGACCATCTCAGCAAGGGCACAAATAAAAGGATCTAGCCCTGTTCAGAGGACTTATCCGCAAGGCCGGCTTCTGCTGCCTGTGCCAGCACCGACCTCTTCTCTTTCTCAACGCCCAGTCGTCGCTGGGCGGTATCGCAATGCACTATATTCCCACAGTCACATTCGCCTCCATCTCGAAGCCAGCGATAAGTAAGACTCCAGCGATTGGTGCGCGGCCGTTGTGTCCCATCAGCCAGGATATCATTCTTTCGCTTCTTAATGCCATGGGTCCAGTGCAACCGTGAGTCGCCCGCCATCTGCATCATGCTTCGAGGAGTCAAATCAATATCCACTCGCTCCTCTCCCCTTCGAAATTGCATCACTGCCGGCCCGCCGAGTGATAACGCGTAGAGCTGGTCATACGGACCGTGTGCGTCCACGTGCGGCGGGATACCCGCACCGGGTGGATAGTACTGCAGGCAGACTTGATCCGGAGGTCGACATTCCGTAGTCGGAATTAGCGGCTGAAGCCATTCGGGAAATTCCTTGTAGGGGATCTCCGGATCTATGCCGAATGTCTTGTAGTCGAATGTGTAGCCGTAGTGGAGTGACAGACGGCCGGGGCGATCGGCCCATTCTAGCCCATGGAAGATTGCGATGAGCCGTTGCTCGTGGTCTGGGTCGATAAAGTCATCTTCCCAAAAGATGCCCTGGGGCTGGATAGGCAGCTCTTTGAACCTGCTCCGCTTTTCCATGCCCCGACCTGGAAGTTCACTGATGTGATGAAGCGTGCAGGATGGGCACTGGGAAATTGCTCGCACGTGACGGTAGAATTTGTCGTGTTTCGCGGCCCCACTCGTGTCAGTCGAGAGAAGCCTCAATCGTCAAGGTCGAGAGATCCGGATGATTGTTGGGATCTTCATGATTGTTGAAACGATTCGAAACGAGAATTTTCGACGAACCTTTCACTTATTCACTATCCAGATATCTGAGTGTGTCCGGCGACATGGGGCACTTCCTACAACAAGCTTCTCGTCTCCACGCCTGACCTCTGGTGGAGATGCCGGCTTGAAACACCTCCCGATTAGAACGACCAAGTCATGACGGGGTTGATTCCTTGTTCACCATGAGAGCTAATGCAGCTCCTTTCACAGAATAAGTCTACGGTCTACGTGCTGTGGGCGGTCTACCGAGTCGAGTCTAGAAAATCAGCCTTAGCCGCCCAGCCTCCTGCTTTTCCTTCGACCTTGGTGTTTGTTTGCCGACCCACAGCTGAAGACCAAATGCGACTGTCCTGGCTGGGCTATGAAGGCAACAAGCAATTTGCTATCCAAAAGACAGGTTCATTTTCGATCGAATTTTGTCACCTAGGAACCCCCATCACGGGTCCGCGTGCAATTTGAAAGCGATCATGAACTGGCTTCGAACCATTTTGAAGGGGACCCAGGCCCTCCAGGGGGAGGCGTTGTCCGAGCGAACCCGTCAATGCCATGGGCAATCATATGGGATTATTTTTCGTTTTGACTCGTTCACCCCGGATCGTCCCTATTGACCTCAGCGTCAATTCCTCAGTAGCCCCAAATGGAGGGATTGACAGTCCGCGACCTCGTGGATTATGATCATTGCTTGATTTGGCTCAACATGGTTGACGCACCTTGATTAAGGTTTAACTTTGGCCGGGTTTTTGTGACCATTCTCTGCTCCGTCCGTCACGTTATAAGTGAACTATCGCACACAAGGCTGCATCTTACCCCTCTTCCTGCATTAGCCCCGCAGACGGCAGCAGCATCGTCGCTGACCACCGAGGTAGCTGAATTATAAGATGAAAGTAGTCACATGGATACGCGACTGGACACTGTCCTTGATTCCTATCTATTGGCGCGGTGGTGATTCCATGCCTGGATGGTCGTCCTTGACATAGGCAGATCCTTCTGGCTTCAACTCTATAAAACTAAGACCCTGCCGTCGTAATCTCAAATTCTCTACAAGACCCCTTCATCCCCCTGCACTCTACGCGATTCATTATTCACTCCCTTCACGAACATCTTTATGACCACAACCATGGAGATTGAGCCCGGATACGTGGGCAACCTTGACTCCACACAGGAGCAGAAACTCCAGCAGTTCTGGAGGATTCTGATACAATCCTGGGACCCGGCGATTCCTCCGTTGGATCCAGCCCACAGATCATCAATCTCCTCAAATGCTACGAGCAAAGGACATCGGCGCTTCTTCTCTCTTAGTCGGTCACCAGCCCAGCCAACGGAGGAAGAACTTGCTGCGATTCCGGCTAATCTACTATCAACCCTCAAAAGCCTGGATGCTGGGCCAAGCGAGTTAAAGGTAGTCGGATCTCTCCTGATTAAACTTCCTGGGGACAAGCTGCAATCTGCCTTTTTGACTCTCCTGAAACAAGACCACCCTGACGCACTCCTTTTGCGCTTCCTCCGTGCGGAGAAATGGAATGTCCCCAAAGCGTGGATCAAATTTGTGTCGTCCTTGAATTGGCGAGTCAATGAATACAAGGTCGACGAAGAAGTCTTGCTCAAAGGAGAAGAGCACAACCTTCAAAAGTCGCGGCTGGAGGGCAACTCTGCCGACAGAAAGGACGGCGAGGGTTATGTGCTTCAACTCAAATCTGGAAAGGGGTACCTGCATGGTTGCGACAAATGGGGCCGTCCTATTTGTGTCGTTCGAGTCCGAATTCATGACCCGAGTCAACAAACGCAAAAGGGCTTGTTTGATTATATCATTCACTGCATCGAGTCAGTGCGCTATTTGCAAGTGCCACCCGTTGAATCAATGGTAATATATTTCCGTCTTTGGGCCCAGTTCTACTGATCGTTCCCCTCCGCCATCTGTATTTAGGTGACCCAAGGCTAATGTAAGCAAATTATCAGGCTATTGTGTTCGACCTTACATCTTTCAGCCTTTCCAATTGGGTATGTCGGAATCTTCATGTTGACTTCTGCCAAATCGCTGCTGACCCATTGTCACAGGACTTCCCTCCCGTCAAATTCATTATCGATAACTTCCAAGAGAACTATCCCGAGTCATTAGGGGCCCTGATTTTCTACAATGCTCCCTGGATATTTTCGGGTATGTTCTGAATCACTTGACCCATTGAGTACGATGTGAAACTGACAACTTTCTCCCTAATCTAGGATTCTGGAAGATTATCCATGGAATTCTCGACCCGGTAGTCGCATCAAAGGTGCACTTCATCAACGGTGCGAAAGACCTGGAAAAACTAGTTCCAAAATCACAAATCTTGAAGGAAATTGGCGGCGAGGAAGATTGGGACTACGAGTACATCGAGCCCTTGCTGCAAGAAAACGACAGACTGAAGGATACTGCCACAAGGGATCTCATCCTCGGCGAGCGGAAGCGCCTTGGAGACGAACTTTTCCGTGTCACCGTCAATTGGATTTCCCAGACCGATGTCGAGTCTTCACTGGTCCGCCGTGACGAGGTGATCAAAAGTCTAAATGCGAACTATTGGAAGCTTGATCCCTACGTGCGGGCTCGTAGCATTCTTGATCGTACCGGGGTTATCAAAGAAGGGGGCAGAATTGATTTTTATCCTACTGAAGTCTCGAACAAAGTCGATGAGAAGTTAAGTGTGGTGACTGAGCATATTGATGAGGCAAAGCTAGCTGCAGTGTCTGCTTGATTTTCATGTGCAATGTCTGAATGGGTTTGGAATTATCGAGTTAAACGGCGTTATATACCGCTGCATTTTTTTTTCGTTCTCTGTAATACATCAGAGTCTCAAGGAAGGGTCAAAGTGAGGATTGAATGAATATACGGGTAGACTAATACCAGAAATTCTTTCACGCGGGCTTCAAATCGTCCTTGAGTGGTGATGGGTGTTGAAACTCTTGCTATTTGATAATCTCAACCTTTGCTCTTATTTTCAAAATTCTTCATCTAGATTCGCCAAAGCTACTCAAGAAAGAAGCCGGGACTACAAAATTCCCAACTCGAATACCCTTCGTATCATGCTTCCTTAGCGGCAACAACCCCGCAAAGTTCTTGGACCCTCGCACGTCATTTTCACGACTCACTCATCGGAGCTTCCCCCCTCTAGTTCGGATCTATACCAGTTCGGGAAGCAAATATCCGGCGACAACTAGTCATGATGGTGTCTGACAAGTTTTGCGCGCATCTCCCTCATCTGCGTACTGCCATATTCGAAAACAGATTCCCCCATATACACTTGCGAATCTTTTCCTGAACCCTTTCTTAAAACGAGCTAAACTATATTTGGCTAGCCTCTCAACCACTCCTGCTTAGTGGTATCGTATCGCCTGTTAGTGTCGAATGGATACTGTTAAACTCCACAGAATCTCGTAGAATGTTCCTGGCAAACAGTCCAAACATTTTGGGAGATCTGGCAAGGCAGCCTTTGTGAACATCATTACCAAAGCGGTGGAGTTGATCTAGAATCATTGCCTGAAGAGCGAGAAACATGGCACGCCTGTTGGATCTTCCAGATGAGGTGCTTCTAGAGATCATTGACTACCTACAAACAGCGACTAAGCAAATCAAATTGCCATTCTATGAGCTTGGAGACGCCTACCGCTATGCGATCGAACATAATCCATCACAGAGAGTCAAATACCTGCACTCTCTTTTGCTCGCCTCCCGCCGCTTGAACAGTCTTCTAACGCCAATATTTTATCGTGATATCTTTGTCCGTTACTACTATCGCGTCGGCAAGAAGGCCCCGCTGGAGCAGCTGAAGTGGAGTCTGGAGAGGAACCCGAGTCTCCTGGAACACATCGTTTCAGCAATCATTCCATGTGGCAGCCACTGGCGTGACCGCTCTATTCGTGATATATTTCAAGTCTTTTGGTTCACCAACATACAGACCCTTACCATTCACGGGTTTAAGGATTGGGAGCCCATGCAATTTGAAGACAACTCACATGTTGGCACCTCTCCCGTGGAATGTCTGAGGCTGGTTGACTGTGGGGCGCATGAGGAAGCTTTAGCCACTGTATTAAGCTGGCCAGCGGCTTTGAAAGTACTTCACTATGATGCCGAGCAAGGCGAGTGGGAGGGCCATTATGGAGATGAGCCCGCCAACAGCTGGACATGTGCTGCTTTTGTGCGTGCACTGCGATCACAAAGGAGAACGCTGGAAGAACTGACGATGACAAGGCCGTGGCTTGATCATGAAGGATTAGGCAATGGACCTCGCATTGATCTAAGCGAGTTCACAGCCCTCGAATCTCTACGCATCTACCATGTCTTTCTCTGTGGGTGGGATGAGCCATCTGGGGTCTGGAAAGGCTTACCTCGTAGTTTGGAGGTGTTAGAGGTCTTCTATGATGACAAAGACCTTACTCAATTTTTGTGGGAGAGTGACGATGAGCCGTACGATACTTTTCTTCTTGATTTAATCAGGAATAAGAGGGCGCACCTTCCAAATTTACGCACGGTGACTATCTACTCTTTTGACCAAATCTATGATCGGGAAAGAGAAGAGGCTCTGCCCGCAGGACTCTGGACGCTGCCGTCTTCACTGGCGCGCGAGGCTGAAGTCGCTGGTATAAAGCTAGATGTGTGGCTGGGATGCCCGGATGCTCCAAAATTCAAGGAAGCTGACGTTTTCGGGTCACTGGAAATTAGTCAAACCGAAAATTCTAGTCGATCCAGGCAAAGAGTGGCGGCTAGACTGAACAGTCTACCACAATTCAACTTCTCCCAGGAACCTTCAGCAAGAAGGGTCAAGTCCTACGGAAGGTATACCCAATTGCAGTTCTAAGCTGAGAGGGTGACATTGTCAAAGCTGCACTACACACATACATTTGATGCCGATCAAGAACCAGCAATGACTAGGGAACCGCCACAGCGGAGATTTCTGCTACAGCTTATGTTAAATACCCCTCCACAAGTCCAGATATACCCTAGCAATACACATGTACAAGCCACAAAGAGCAGCCGTTCTGAAAAGTATGTTATAAAGCCATTTCACAGGGCAATGCACATTTTGAGTGCAAATGATTGTAATCTGCGAAGACACCCTGATCTGCACACACCTTTCGACACTCCATATACACCATGCATCGCCGACAGGATATTTTGGGCCGAATGCAGATGAGTACCGGCCAGATCGTTGGGAGAAAGTCAAGGCAGGCAGGGCATACATTCCATCATTTAAAAGTGGTCCCCGTATCTGTATTGAACAACAGTTTGCCTCGGCTGAGGCAGGGTCCTGTATCGTCCGATTTATGAAGGAGCTTGGAGGTATTGAGAGCAGAGACAACATGCCATCTAAGGAGGCATTGACGTTGTAAACATGCTTACTTGGTACAGGTCTCCATGACGGTAGTCCGGAACTATTTTTGGAAGAGACCCTGTCTATGTGAGGGTACACTATAGGTAGCACTGCGTTTCATAAAGCTTATGAATGTCTACAAGGAAAGACAGGCGGTCATTCGAGGCTTCATATATTCTCCACAATGCACAATGCCAATCCAAGTGTCGAAGCAAAAAAGCTTTGGACTAAAGAATGTCTATAATAGTCTTTTCAAATCTGTTTAATCTTGTACAACTATCGAACCTCAAGATAAACATTGAAATTTCACGCGGGTCAACGCTGAGTAGGCCAAGTCAGGCTATTGATCTGTTGGTGCGATACTCAAATGTGGCATCGCTGTACCGAGTGTCTCCGTCATGTTGCTATCACTTGAAGAAGACCGTTCCCGGAAACGACAGTCATATCCCGAGCCTGCATTGAAAGCAACCTTTTGAATCACACTCAACGCCCACGTAGTAGCAGTATTCGCCTCCCAATACAACTCTCGCAGACTACTCATGACGTCCAGGCAAAGTTGGAAATTTTGTACAGCTTCGTCCCGCTCTTCGGAACGGGGAGTCTTCATTTCGGAAATGTGAATAATCAATGCGACAAGGATCGCCGTGACGCCAACGACGGGTAATCGGTGTTGCAAATTTCGCTGATACAGCTCCGAGGTAATTCGAGATATTTGATTGGCGGCCAGTTGAACGCAGGACTTGGAGGAGGGGAATGGTTGTGATTGATGGAAAACGGCGATTGTGGTGTAGAAGATCATGTGGAGGATATTGCGCTGGAGGATGACGGTGGGTTCTTCGTCGATGCTGTGTGGTTCGAGTGGACAGGCTTGACAAGGTGGCGGGAGGGTGTTTGCCCAGTCTGCTAGCTCCATTTCCGAAGAGCAGATTCGGCCGGTGTAGTCGTCGCTGGGGCTTGCCGAGGGGGAGTTAGGTGAAACAGCATTGTGGGTATTTTGTTTGCCCTGGAGATCCAAGACATTGCTGATGCATGTGCACAATTTGGCTGTGGAAATGCAAACATGAGCTAGATCTCTTTGCGCCTTGACATCCCTAACGAGCGTGCACTCAGGATCGAGTATTTGGTTCTCCAATGGAAGGCTGTAGATTTCAAAATCCTCTTCTGTGAGAAGTGGATGGCAGAATTCTGCTCGCTCGATGGCGGCTCGGCATCTAAGCCTTAATGAGACCACACAGTCTGTCATATAGCATGCCCATGCGATGCGTTTCCACAGCTTTGGGCTGTAGCTAAAGTTCATTGTCATCGAAGCGTCTTGGAAAAGACCTATTGATCGGGCCACAGTGATGGCCGCTTTTATCCAGTGACGACTGTCCTGACCATCCGCCGTGTCCAGTCTGTAGGTCATTAAGAGCAGCGACTGGACGATAGTCAGAGGGTCCAATTCGTAGTTTGCTTTATATAAAAGCTACTTCCTGATAAGCGTATGTCATAATCTTTCAAGTACAATGACGACTAACCTTAGTTCTTTGGAAGAAAGCTTCGTGAGCCTCCTTTCTGCTGGTATACCCAGCTTCGAGGAGATGTTCCAATTCCACGAAGGTGGTGGCAGAGAACATCACAGCCAGATATAAAAGCAAGCTCACGGATCCATGAGCACCGTTTTCATTGCGAATCACGGTCAGGAACTGCTGCCACTCTATAATTGGCATTGATGGCAACACGCTCTCGACAAAGGTTCGCAGAAGAGCACTCTGAAGACGGATACTCGGGAGAGCTAATACTCCATTTACTCGAAGACAGTCAACGGTTTGCCTGGTCATCATCGGAGGAAGTGGATTGAGAAATGCGGGGAGGAGTCCTGGGTGACCGAAACCATTCGGTGTGCCGGGCACCGAAGAGCCCAGATTGGTGAAAGTATTCCAGAAGTCCTCTTCGCTGAACCTTGTGAATGGAGGATTCTCCGGTACACGAGAGCTTGACCAGACGCATGACGGGGACGAATTATCACTTTTTATCGATGGAGATTGCTTCGATGGCGGGGTTGACATGCGCCGCGGCCTGGCCCTTTGTGAGTAGATGGCCAGAAATCAAATGGCATGAAACTTACTTTTGTCGGCTTTTCCTATTGACTACGCATTGGATGCCCTTCCGAGTACAATTTTGGCATGGAGATCCTGCGACCGCATTGCAGCGTACTTTGGCGATTTGGCAAGACTGGCAGGCTTTTTGAGCTCTGCCAGAGAGGAACATGGATGGTTGTCTTGTGGCAGACATATTGGCTGAGTATTCGAATGCTACTTTGGTGGGGATAGGTGTCAAAGAGTCTCCATTCGAGGGTTAGGGAATTTAGCAGTCAGCCCGAACAGTATCATAGGAGTAGAGAATAAAGACGGGTCCAAAAGAATGGGCTCTGGGGAGGCCATTCACATATATAGTCTGGGGCCCCGCAATTTCCAGGGGATCAGGTGGGCTATCTCGTCACAAAATCCAGAGATCAAAATAAGCGATGGGGATAGGATCGTATACTTGGACAATCGGAGGATTATTACTCAATGGACCTCAGAATGCAAAATAAAGGCTGGCCGCCATCGAACAACGACGTAATCCGGACAGTTTCTGCTCAATCGGGTTAAGCGCGGCGTTGAGGCCAGGACTCGGGACTCGGGAGGGCGTTCGACTAGCGGAGGATCGTGTCCAGTGGCCGACCCGGTGTCTTCTTACCATTTCCGGTTGCGCCCACACGCGTGGCGCCTCAACACGGGGACTATTGAGGGCCCGGAACGCCATTCTATGGATTCGATTGAGTGGATGGAGTCTACCGGCACTTGAGTGGGCTGGGCGGAACGCGCTCTGGCTGGTCAACTTAATCGAGCCAGGGGGAATTTCTCTGTGTAGTGGGGTACTGTCAAAAAAACACCTCATGTTCGCCATGCCTGTTCTTAACAAGTAACACCGCCGGTTCCAATTTTGTGGCCAAACAGATTGCGTTTCTTACGGACGGGTTGTCCGATGGAGTATATAGAGCTGACTTGTACGCCCCCCGAATCCTATATAATCCCTGCTTGCCCCATCCTTCCGACCTTTACCGCGCCAGAAAGAGAACCTGTGGCCTTAGCTACAGTCTAGTGACGAAACTCTTGCCTTTTCCATATTTCTCTCTTCGCACACTTATTTATTCTCCTCTAAGGTTAGGCATCTGAGCCTGGCCAAAATACGAGACGACGGTAACGAGAATGGCGCACATTTGCGACTATGAACTGATCGTGAATCGTCATTCTGCATGCCACTGTGTAACGGGGCCTTGTCCTCTCATTGACAAGAAAAACATACTTATGTGAGTCGCTAACCATACAAAACGCGGGCTATGGAGGCATCGCAACATGGAGCTGTGTATCAACCACATCAAACCAAAGTCCTTCGTACCCGGTCTCCCTACAAGCTCGAACCTGCTTGATGAATCCTTGGAGTCGTGTTGCACTCCTGCTTTGAACGGCAAACAGCGACAATTTCTCCCACAATTTCTCGCCCGGTCCCTCAATCTCAATCATTGCCATCGTCAAAGGGAACACCACGGGCAACGCTGTCGTTTGCTGGACGGCCGACTCGGCAAAATGCGTCATTATGGAGAATATGCTATTTGCAAGATCCCGTGCAGTCTCATCTTCCACTCCGAGAGGATATCGAAGACGATGGATGATCAACAATGCAGCCAGGCGATAGGCATTTGCCTGCGTCATCATCGCCAACACCTCGTATTGACCATGTTTGAGGAGAATCTCGGGCGTGTTGGGCGGCTTCCAGTCGAGAATCACTCGCTCAATATCGGCGAGTTGCTCATACATTCCAGAAGGTGATTCTCCGACGGCAAGTACGCCGGTCCTCATGGTATGGCTACACACACAGAGATCATAAAGCAGAGGTAGGAGAGTTGCACAAACACCCGCATATCGATCAACGATGATGCGGTCCGTACTGGGCAATCGTATGATAGGAACCTCTCGCCGTACTAAACACTCGACCGTGTCGATCAACAGCGGTGTCATGAGGATCGTGTCCATGATCGGAAAATGAATTAACCTCGGAATCCAGGCCTTGGTCGACATGAGAGCACTTCGCACAATCGAATGGGCCATGGAAGACTCGGGCGCCGTAAGTACATTGAACACGTACATCGTTTGACCCAGAAAGAGCGTACAGGCCGCATCATAGTCTTGGGTAATCTTTGCATCCCGCAAGCGCTGCAGGCCCTTTGCAGCTTTTACCATATCCGGCTCTTGTTGGCGCAAGACAAGCGATCTTTGATAGCGCGTCATCATCCCCAGAAAAGCCAAGTAGCCCTCCGTTAGAGTCGGGCCAGATAAGCATAAGATGGTATAGACAGTCTTTTGCGATTCTGGAGCGAAGCTAGGACCCAGCATGAATGGCATATGTATAACCGAAAACTGCTCGGGGTCCATTACCGTGCGCAAAGCATCGGAGGCCGTTTTGAGGGTGAGAGGGGATGCCAGCAGCCTTTCCGGTGCCAAGACTACCGTATCTCGACTTTGAGGCGTCCCTACTTCTTCCACCGAGTCATTAGAAGGTGATATTGATTTGGACCGTCGAGTGAGTGTAGACTGTGAAGATGAGCCTCCACTGGATGTGGACTGGCTGCGCTGTTGTGGCCGTGTCCCGATCTGCTGGTCTGAATCGACGCTCCAGACCTGCATCTCCCCATGAGGAAAGGCCTTCGCGGCAGGACGGCGCCCTATGCGCCTGTTACGCCGCGAGGTCGAGCATACAATTTTGAGGCGCCGGCATCTTGTGCACTGCTGATCATTGCCAGTAAATGTGCACTTCTCCTTGCTCGAGTAACATCGATCGCATGCCTTCAGAACCATGGTCTCTGGTGCTCTAGGAGTAGAGTCGTAGAGGCCGGCCGAAGGCAGCGGCAAGGCCGATCGGGATCGGGACTTCTAGAGCGAGCAAGGGCAGTTCAAATATATGAGTGGGCTGGGGTGTGTGTGGGCAGATCGGAGTGAGATGGGTGTGGGTTAAAACATGAGTTAGGGTGACTTAGGGAGACGCGGGATCGGAAGGAGGTCCCCGTCGCCCGCACCGCGTTTCCCCGCTTTCCCCGGGATTGCACCGGGAGCCAATAGCCGCGGACCGATGTGCATCAGGACTTGCCTTGTTTGGGTGCGATCACGACTTTCATTCTGGGTGCTAAACCCCTTTTTGTCGGGGATGTGGGCGGTGGCAGGAGTTTGATATATCAGTGACAGGTCAGATCTAGATCTAGATCATTCGTCGCTTCTGGGAAGTCCTCCTATGAAGATATAACATATCATCCCCAATAACTAACTATCAACTTCCTTTGTTAGGTTCAACATTAAGCCCCTGAATCATAATTCCCTTCATTAAGCACCAATCCCAAGCAATGATTCGATCCCCTATCAGAGGCGTTCCCCCTGACCTATTAGCCTGCGCTCGGTATTTGATAACTAAAACGGATCCTAGTAACAACGATTTCACCTGCCGTAGTATTGGGCAAATGCGACGTCGGCTGGACTCGCTTGCATCGCCTAGCAATTCTGAGACATACTGGCCCCACAATTGAGGCTACCGGTGAAGCACAGGAACGGAAAATGGCGAGATTCATAAATTTCATTCGCTGCTAGCTGCTCAACATCCCTGAGACAATCACCTCTGAATTTTGAGACGACTATGGGGTAATTTTTCGAGACTTGGCCGGATCCGACTCGGCCGAGCATGTACCCTCGTAGTTCCTGGGCACTAACTTAAATACTGGTGCCCGGCATAGGTAGAAGGGCAGCTAGTCTCTTCATAGAGAAATGCCAACAAAGTCATTCGAAACCCTTAATTCAATCAATTTGTGCAGATTGTCACTTCGCCTCAATGAGAATTGATTAGGGATCATGACCTCGAAGCCCACTCATGATTTGCGTTACTCTTCATTGACACGCCCATTAAGTGGACATATGGCTTTTATTTTTAGTCATTATTTTTGGAGATGATAAATGGATTGCTGTGAGAGGCATGTGGAGTTGCTCCACGCGAGGTTTTCTGTGGTGATATCCCAGCCAGACCCAGCGCCAAGGTCATCACGGGTTTCACTCTCGCCCCGATCGCTTAAGTCTTTACCAGACCTTCTACAATACCTTCGAAATATCCTTGCAAGCGCACTCCCTCCTCGTCCGCTACTTGCCCGTGCGTCTTAGAGCTTCCGATTGGGTGATATGGGAATGGCCTATGCTAAGGTCAGCTTCTGTCTCTGTGCGAATAGCAGTGAAAGAGGACAAGACATACCCATATTCGGGAACAAAAGTAATCACGCTATCGGGACCGTCTTTCTGAAACCGGCTCTGGATGATTTTCGTCCAAATTCTTTCCATGCATAGTCTCTCTTGTTCGAAGACGGGATTGAGCGGCTCTGGGCACTGAGATGCTTGTGTTGTTCCGATCCGGGCATGAATGTGATACACCTGAGACCATAACTTATTAATTTCGATTTCCGAGTTCCTCAGCCAGCATGTTGAACTCACATGTGGGATGATTTCATCGATCATAGCACGGTCGCCTTCACCGATATCCAAAAGTCTCTCTAGGACAACCATCCAGTGTGAAAAGTCGGCGGTGATTCGGAGTCTGTGTGGTTGGAAATTAGGTTAGCTTCGACAGGCAAGTGGTAAAGTTCACATACTGGGGGACGGCTTTTAGGATTCTCCGAGTCGCATAAGGCGTGAATAGCGAGCGGTTGCGGTGAGTCTCGTGGGTAACACGGCCAGTAAGCCCAAGCTCTTTGTCCACGTGGAGCGTCCCTTGATAGAATTTGATGGATTCCTCGATATCCCAAGCATCCCTGATAGTTTTGAATATGAGCAAAGAAAGCTCCTTCAAACTTTTCATGCATTGTCTGCACTCACTCTCCAGATTGAAAGTTGATTATTATCGGTCGCAGCTGCTTGACCAATTGAAGCAGCTCCCTATAGTTCCTGAGGTGGTCTTCTGCCTTCAGGCCAACGGGACGGGGCCCAGCATACATAAACCACGATGAGTGAACCCTAAGCCATATCAATGAATGTTCCAATTCGTATATTTTGAGCAATACTTCATTCCGGGTGCTCACATCGTGCCGATCTCGAGGTCTGTTTCATCGCATATTTCCCTTAGACGTGGAAAGTCGCGCTCGGGAACGATTCCATGGATGTCTACCTCGACGCCGACTGAGAAAAGGTCAAGTTAGCAATTTTTTTGTTAATTCAAAGACATTTCAGGGCGAAATTCCACGAAACACACCATAGCCTTGCTTCTTCAGATCTGGGAACAATTGCGCCCAATTGTCGAGGTTAGGACCTGGCGCAATACCCCAGACAGAACGAAGGCGATTGACTTTCATATTTGCGTCGGTTATAATCTATTTCTTTCTGTTTTGTACGTCTAGACAAAGGTTTAACAAGTTCCTTATATCTTTCTACCATTGTTGTCTTCAGTGTAATGTACACTTCTCCGCACCAAGCAGGATACCCACTTTTTCCCTCTCTCAAGAAGGCAATTTTCCCCGCCAGAGTGGATCCACCAGACACAACGATGTCACGTCGTGTCATTGGCTAGCAGTCAATAACTTGCCTGCGACTGCTCGACGCGTTTGAAATGGGAATCCACTATCGGCGAACGCTACCGTGTAAGGTTGAAAACCCCACGACAGATCTACCCTGATGTCAGAAAATGAGGGGAAGAAAATCAGCTCAATGGCATCCCACTCTCTATCGCGTCATTATGGAGGGGTTGACTCCCATGGAACTGCAATATTCTGGTGGGGGATTAGCGTTGCAAAACGTCTACAAAGCAAAGTATGAGGCAAATGCCAAGGTCAACTTTACGTGCTGCAATCCGCCTTGTATGAACACGTAGACTGAGACACTGTGCAGAGACAAGTTGTTCGATATTCTCTATATAAACATAGAACTGTAAAGACTCTGATCTTTCTTGATCAGAACCCTCCATTGGGGTGAATGATAACCTTGGTCCAGCCATTTTCCCTTTTATCAAACTTATCATATGCATCTTCGGCATCGGCGAGTCCAATTTCGTGCGAGATGACGAAACTAGGCTTGGCCTTTCCGGCAATGATCATGTCGCGTAGGTATCTATTGTATGCCTTGACATTGCACTGACCAGTACCGATAGAGAGACCCTGAGGCATGTGAGAAAATGAACCTCCTTTTCTATCAGGCGAAAATCACTTGCCTTTTCGAAGAGCTTTCCGAAGCTCAAACTGATCATGCCATTTGCAGATGCGGCATCGGACGCGCCGGGGTCACTGTTTAAATTGGTCAGTCAGATCAAATCATCGCTGGCTAGTGGGAGAATATCGTACCTAGGTACATAAAGACCAGCAATGCCCAGTCCACCACAAGCCCGAGTGACGCGGATCATGTTCTCAAGTACAATATTGGGCTTCTCAGAAGATCCGTTGGGATTCACAGCCTGGTAACCGACGGCATCCACTGAACGATCAACCATGTCTCCGTTGTGGGCAATGATTTGGTCGACAGCGTCGCCCTTGGTAAAATCGATCGGTATGCAGCCGATCTTCTCGGCAGCCTTCAATCGCTCGGGGACACGATCTACAACATAAATGTTGGACCCGCCTCGCAGAACTGCTGAAAAGGCAGCCATAAGCCCAACAGGGCCAGCTCCGAAAACTGCAATGCTTTCACCCGATTGGAAGCCAGAGATTTCCACACCGTGCCAGCCTGTAACATGAACATCAGATGATCAATCCTCTCCTTCGAGCAGTACCGTGAAATAAAAACGCAAGCATACCGGTGGGGAAGACGTCTGTTCGCGATGAATTGAAATCAGCACTTTGTTCCTGAAGAGATATAGAGGGAGACATACCGGCCAGAAGAATGAAGTCAGACTCGTGCTCCTTGCCAGGTGGCAGTTTCAAAGCATTAAAGTCTGCGTAGGGAATGCGAATATATTGTGCTTGGCCTGCATCCCATCTTGATTAGCAAGAATCCAATGGGAATTTTTGATCATTGCTCTGCACACCTCCTCGATAGGGCCCCATTGCCACGTAGCCTGTCGAATTCTCAGCAAGAACCCCAATGATCATTCCATTCCTCTAGCATACCATAGGCACCACCAGCAAACCCCGGGTTGACACCTGTACAGAAAGCGGTCTTTCCTTCCTCGCAGTTCCGGCATCGGCCGTCCGCAACATTGAAGGGCATGACAACGCGATCACCTTTTTTCAACAACGTGACACCCTCGCCTAGCTCTTCGACAATACCCATGTTCTCGTGGCCTTGACTTTGGTCAGCAAATTTTACTCACGCGTGACATAAAGACAGACATACCAAAGGTAATGCCCGGCTCAGCAGCGGTTCTTCCTTCGTACATGCTGCAATCTAATAAGTTCCATGTGCCATTTTCTCGGTGTTCGCATTCACCCCGCACACCCTATACTTACTGCAGGTCTGAGCCACAGATTGCAGCCTTGATTTCCGGTCAATCTTCCACAGCGCAAGCAAGAGTTCTCCTGTGGAATGGTTACTCACGGTGGTGACTTTGACAATAATATCATCCGGATGCTCTATCTTAGGCTTCTCAACCTCCTCTACTCGAACCTTGTACGGTCCGAGATAGTTCAAGGCCTGCATGGTAGTAGCTGACGACATTTTGAAGATAGTGGACAATGGAATGACCGGTATGAAAGAATCAACAAGTGTCGGGCGCTCGTGGGTTATTTGAAAGCAATCATATTCGGAGGTTCGGTCGCGGCTTTTAGTCCCGGCAGTCGCGCCCAAATCCGTAACAATCGCCCCCGACGTCAGTCGAGTTCATGGATCATAAGTGGTTCGGGGAATGTCCTGCCGCCATATAATCACTTATTCTCCGCATGACTGGAGCACCATTACCCAAGAATAGCTTTGGGGGATGAGGGGCAGCTGGGTATTCCCCGCATCGAAGGTGGCGGGGAAAGTTACCCACTTGGGCGTGTCTTTCGCCGCACTTGCCCAAATGAGCTCAGTCTGGGAAGAGTACTTTAATGAGCTCGCCGCGCCGATGATGAGGAGTATTCTTGGATGAATTGCAGATCGTATATCTATTCAGTATATTCGACCCCTTCGCTTACAATGAACAATAGACGAGCGACCTCGTTGGAGCCATTGTAGCCTCAGGCATGAATAATACATTAAGGTTGGACCCCTGAAAGTTTCGTGCTATGGACAACAGCCCTAGGGCGGGCCAATTTACGTTACTTCCTAGAGAACACATCTTACGGGGCCACCGTAGATGGGGCCAAAACTGGACTACAGCACAGTGAACGTCCAACATAATGTTCCCTGTCCCACCTAATTAAATACCAGCAGCCCCTCCAACAACACTGTGCAGTATTTTTCTTCTCCGGATTTTGGTTTCACCTTCAGCCTTGAAATTTCCAATCAGCCTCGCTATGTCTCCTTTATCTTGAAGAAGCATGCAATTGGCTACAAATGCTCGGCAGCTGAGCCATTACTCTTATTGGGAAATTCCCACGATGCCTGCGACATTTAAGGTCCTCCTGTGTCCAGGACAGGGATAAATGCATATACACCGGATAATGTCCGCCAATTCTTGGCGTTCTCCTTCCGTTCTAGTGCTCACCCTCTCGCCGCTTTTGCTCACTGAGTAGAAGTGAGTACGGGCCTGATCGGCCTGAGTTGATCAGTGATCATTATGTAATCAACATGATTCGCTCACTGAGCCTGATCTGGACATCCCGACTTGCTTACTAAGCCTACCCAGAGAGGAGTGACCTGAGTAAGCAAGCTCAATAAAACGCGACACGCTAGCTCGATCCCTGCATGATTTTTCCCTTTTCAGTTGTCATTCTCCATCCTAACAAGGAAGCGTGGGCCTCCTGATTTTGCCACCTACTTGGTGATTCTTCCCTTTACGGGTAGGATGTACGTAGTGGACATTGTTTAATTTGACAATTCGCCTTATCTTGGATTAGACGCTCCTAGGAGCAATCTCCGTTTTAACTTTTCCCAAGTTCATTGGCCAGATTTGGGAAAATGACAGAAGCAAAGGTGATGGTGTGTATTTCCTAGATAGGCTACGAGTTTTGCGCATTTCTCCTGGCCACGTCGCCGGTGTCTCCGTGGAAACTTCATGCCCTCTTACGGTCACCATAGGCAGAGATCTTCTAGGGTTCCGCTGTCATGCCTTTCGCCATACTGAGTGGATACAAATGGGAATGTTAGATCTACTAACCGTATGCCCAATCAATATTTCCTGGGAGCGTTGTGGTGCTCCCAGGAATATCTCAGGGCATCATCTATGCACGGTGTGCTTGGGCCAATAAAATTATCCTTTCAGATAAACATGCCTCCAGGTTCCCGGGAACTTACCTCTAAGAGCATGATGCCAGTGCGGTCTATTCTTAATGGAGATATAAATCTAAACAATGGCGGCCTACATCGATGCCCCTCAGAACTTGACCTAACGTATTACACGAGGGAGCCTACTCAATCGAGTGAGAGTGAGTGCACAACGAATCTATTCATCTTTCTGTCACTGACCGAATTTCAGATGGAAAATTTTCAGCCGTTCAACACAAACGAATTTACTGTTCAAGACGCTAAATATGCACTTTACAGCGTTAAACTACTGGTTGAATTTTTCGACTCAACAGTGAGCTCCCGATAGAATTATACGATCGATTACCTGCTGTGGAAAACATCATACTGAGTTCCATACCCAGACTGGAATGCCCAAAACTCTCCTCTTTCAAGCGCGGTCATGAAGTGCATGAATTTCTTTGCCTCAGAAATCTTAGACACACATGTCTTGACTTGAGGCGGAATTTACCTGCTTCAGACAATGTTCAGACAATTATTGTCACATATACGGGATGGATGAGAATAGCCCCAATATTTCGTGGAGTCGCAAGCAGCGGCAGCTAATGGAGTGCTTACCCATATGGGTGCACATGATCCATGAAAAAAATTGAGAACGAAACACTGTAAGTGATATTCAACATACTCTACATGTTCTCATACTGATTAGGCCTCAACCTCAGGTCAGGTTTTCGACACTGTTTACCAAATGCGACGGAAATCGCACTTTTGGCACGAGAAAATGATATAGGAACGACAATCATAAGACTAAATAAGAAGAGCAACTTGAGGACCTACTGTTGGCACTGGACCTCCTTGGCCTCCAGATCAAAGATCTCGATACACTCGAAACGTGTGTTACGGCGTCTTATCCAAAATTCGTCAACAGAGAGACAAACAATGGTGGTCAGCATTTACGGAGTCCCAGTGGCCGTTTCCCAAATACGGATTGAGGAATATCGGGTCGGAAATATTGTCATAAAAGAAAGGCTGCGAGTAAAGGGGTTCGCTGGTCCCTTTGGAATAAGTCAGTTTTCCTTCGTTTTCAACATCGGACAAACACAGGAAGCCAATGCGCAGTGTGTACACGACTGCACTTGCAACATGCGAAAATCGACAATGCAAAGCAAAAAGCCCTTTTTTTGAAGTGGATAAAATAATACTATCCCATTCTCATCAGAGTTAGTTCATATTTTTCCCGCGCAATTAAGGACATATTCAGAATCGTAGTTCTAAACGGTGGCGGCATGTCACGGTGGTCAGCAGCCTGTTATTCTCACCTAAGGAAATTGGCGAGAAGCCAGATATTTTCAATCTTAATTTTCAATCTTAACACAAGTTATGCGTAATACAGTATAGTGCAGACTTTAACGGTCCGGAATGTGTAATCTGTCTCTGAGTTTGACGACTTGGGGGCTGGAAATTGGGTGTCAGCCACCACATATTAACATGAATCCTTCACAAATCACTGTGTTTTTGGCGATTTATACTGCCGACACAACAGGAGACAAATGAACGTAAAGTATGTGTCTTAGCGAAGCTTTTCCGGACGGACAGCTTTGCCCTCATGTGTTGTGCTTGTAGGTGGAGCACGGCTTACTCCGTTACTCACCAGATATAACGTAATTACAGCCTTGACTCTGCCACAATATATTACCACCAGCCACAAATAGTCTGATGTGACAGGAATAGCAGTATATACGAGACATGTATGTGTCAGCATTCACAACGCTAATTATCGCTGGACCTTGAGTGAATGCTACCAAGAATACCTGGACTGCCATATTCATTGGGCCAGGTTGCATGGAATCGAGTTTTCCACCCAAATGTCATATAACTTACCTTCGAGTTTTGTATGTTCTCCCTCTCCTCACCATTCTTCCCTCCTCCATGCGCTAATTGCATTGACCTCCAGCTAAACGAAATCCCTTCAGTGGATGGTCCAGAGGGAGAATCTCTCGCCTTCAAAGACATCCTGGACGCCTATAGATCCCTCTCGGGCCAGCTCAACTTTCAGGAAAGGGCGATATCTCATCAGAAGTTGGAGCTGTTTTCCGCCCTGCATTCAGCGAGTCTATTCCCGATCTGCTGCACCTGATCACAAGATCATATGCCGGAGGGCTCACGATGATGGTCATCCACGGCATGGCGTATAGTGGACCATACGTGAAGACCTCCTGGCCGGGATATCAGCCATTCAGCTATAGAACAACGGAATCATGGAGTCCGATTCAGCCAGCATGGCAGCATATGGATCACATCCTCAGGTATCTGGGAAGAAACCAGCACATTCTCAAGGCAGGTACGCCTCGCATCGACCTTGCAATGTACCAGTCATCAAGCAGCTGGAGCCCTGGACAAATCTCCGACTCTGAAAATTTACAAGCACAAGGTTTGCACTCTCGGCCTTTATATCTTCACCTGCATTGAACTGATTATCCGGTTAGGTTTTACATACAATTTCCTTGGTCCTGAGAATCTGCAACTCCCCGAAGCGGTCGTTTCTGACGGACTTCTCGCTCCTAACGGACCCGGCTACAAGACTTTGATATTCCTCAACAACACCCAAATTGACAACGATGTGCTCTCCAAAGTGCGGGAGTTTAACCGCGTGGGGCTACCCATCTTCTTTGTCGGTGAAGTCCAGGAACAACCGATATCATCAAAGCCTAATGAAACGTACAATAGTGCCGACATGGTGAATGAATTCATCTCACGCGGGAAGAATATTCACCGTGTGAGCACGAATGATGACCTTCCGGCCGCTCTAGCAAGAGCCTATCTTACACCACGCGTGCAATTCACACCAATGGACAGCTCCATCCTCGGCGTCTACCGCACCGAGGCCAAATCCAAAATCGATTACATCTGGCTTTTGAACGACGGTAATGCTACCGCATCTTCCATTGCCGAGTTCGAGGTTGACAGAGAGGTCCTACCCTTTTCTCTGGACGCATGGACAGGGGATGAACAGCCCATAGCACATTATTCTTTCTCGGGCAATCAGGTGGAGATTCCTCTCAGTCTTCAGCCCCATGAGACAACGATCATTGGCTTCAAACCCTTGAGAGGACTGAGACCCGCCTATGTCACAAAAACCACAGGCCAAGTTGAATCAGTCGGCTACACTGTCGACGGGAAGCTATATGCAAGCCTCAAGGGTTCGTCGACGGTGACGGTCAGCGGCAGGGATGAACACGTTCTCAAGGCAACCGTACCGGAATCGTCGTCAATCAGCCTCTGGGATCTGAAGATCCAAAATTGGAGGGGCAGTCCCAATTACACCACATCTATCGAAACGCAGATCACGGTCCACAAGTTCAGCAATCAGTCCCTGGTGCCGTGGAAAGAGATCTCAGCCGATCTTGAGTCTTTTAGCGGCATTGGTACATACTCCGCCAGTTTCACGGTTCCCGACGTGGGGAACATTGGTGCATATCTCTCAGTCGGCCCAATTTCCAACACCCTCCGCGTTTGGGTCAATGACCACCAGCTGAGCCCGTTCGGGGCCGACAATGTCAAGGTGGAAATCAGCAATTATACGCCGAAACAAAGTTAATGCTATCAAGGTCGAGGTGTCTACGACTCTCTACAATTGCCTTAAGGCAGATGTGAATTCAACCTTGCTCATGGGCTATCCGCTCTCCCTGATGTACCCGGATTACGCTTCCGCCGAAAGCCAATCTTACGGCTTGCTGGGACCTGTGGTTGTTGACTGGGTTGTGAATCCGAACATTGAATGCGGGGGCTCCGGCGATGTATCTATGTGCCTTTACCAGTCTGAAGCAGAGGAGGTCAATCAATAAAATAAAGTAAGGTAAACATTTGGTGTCCGTCATGGGGTTTCATACCGCACCCATTACCTATGCAATAACGGCCCGTGATAGTAGCCGGTAGCATAATATTAACCAGTGACTGCTAGAGTTGAGTAGTAATTCTGCTATAAATAAGGTAGGTCTGGGCTACGTTTGATTACTACTGGCTTTCCGAGTGAAACACTCCAAAACACCATATTGAAGGCGATATTTTGCAGTCCTCTATCTCAGCCATCACGACTTTTTTTCATTGAAGATTTGGAAGGTTGACTATTGGCTGCACTACTAACAGCTATGCTGCTTATTTTATACCATTACAGTAAATTTCACTGTATTTTGACTGAATTGATTAGAATATAAATTCTGAAATTGTTCCTCATGAAGAACACTCATATACGTTTCTACAGGAGTATTTCCAGGTTACTTACTACAAAATTATGATATCAATTCTAGTTGTTGAGATATGATGTTGTATTTTATCGCATTTAATATGGTGTTTTGGGTTGTTTCACTCGGTGGGAATTACGTTACATAGCGCTCTAGACTGATTGATATCTGCTTTATCTGTTGCTCTCTAAGGTTGCGCCAGACGATTTTTCTTCGCCCGCAAAAGTTTGAAGGTCTATTAGCCGCCGCTATTACTGAATTGTTCGTTCGATTAAAGTTATAGTTCCCGCCCGGCGGTCATCATCAAGTTGACAAGTACTCCTTGATTGTCCAACAAGTTACTAAGTGGTATATCACCAGTCCAAACCGAGCTCTGACATTGGCCAGTGAAGCCAGATTCTGAGTGATGTGTTCAAATGTTTATAGATCTCACGTATCAATTTCTCAGGACACGTACCGATCCAGTACGCAGGCTCCCCAAGTTTGAGAACGACACAAGCATATCCAAAGATAATCAATGCATACGGATCCTTCTGAGATAGAAGATCGCTATAGTCATTGGTGAAATGACATAACCACCCGTAAAACCCAAGGTTGACCAGCCTTGACCACGTCTTTGGCTCGCTGAGAGTATGTAGGTAGACACCCGCCGTGCCACCCGCGAATTCCTTTTGAATATGCATCATGCAGGGGCGTCCTTTCTTCAAAATCCGTCGCAGACGGGTTTGCACCGTAGTCTAGGAGCAACCGGACAATTCCAACTGCATCTCCACCGCAGGCAAGATGAAGGGCGGTTTTTCCATTATTAGCCCGGGCTGACAAATCCGAGCCAGCATCAATCAGTGCTTTTACCATCCGGTGATTAGCGTTCCTGACTGCTTGATGAAGAGGTGTCCACCCTTCGTTGTCGGGAATGAAGCCCTACGGAATCCATTTAGCAGGGCATTCAATTAGGCTTTCAAGCCCTTGTTCCACAATCAGATGCAAAATGGTGAATCCATTGTCGTCTTGGGCCTGTATATGTCGAGAGGAGAGAAGGGGAGCGATGTGAGGGATGCCCTGAACCAAATTACAGAGATCTAAAGGTCGCAGATAGTCCGCAACCATCAGAATCAGCTCCAGCTGAAGCTGACGAGGTCTATGAACTGCCATGATTGTCACTGAGGCAAATTATCGGATAGAAAGAGACAGTTGAATTTGCCTAGCGACGAGGAAATGCAGCAGATCTAATCATGTGACCCGGTGGGCAACGGGCCGACAGGGGCAACGGCGGCGCAAGAGTGATCCAACAGTTCCCCAACCATCCCGTTTTGCTGGCCAGGTGATCCTGTCCAGACCACGGGCCCACTCAAGGTATAATACAACTATTAAAGTGGGAAATCTCAAGGCGGTCGGTCGGTACGGACAGGTAGACACCATCCTATGGAGTGTGCAGTAGACAGAGTGAGCATCCCCAAAGTCGTACAACCACCCCACAGACCCCCTCAGCTGAACGACGGTGTATTTCTATTGGTTCGCATTGTTCCACCTGAAGTTCTCGCTGTCGGCAACTTGGACCCATACTGTGACGAAAGCTATAAGACCCTTAATGCAGGGACGTCCGTCGAGCTCGAAACAGCTTTACTATGCAACAATAGAGAAGCTATGCCAATCAAATAAATATGTCTGTGAAGGACCGTTTTATGGGGGTTATGCAAACCCCAATCCTTGAGCATACCAACTGAAAAGGGAATAATATGGGAAAATATACGGAATGTCCAATTGGCGGCGTTGAGTGGTACGAGGTGCCGTTTGCAAGCTTGTTGCTTTAAACCAATAGTGAGGCTGGCAACTTGCGCCGACCGGGGTTAGTGGTGGTCTCTGTGTCAGCTCGTTCTCTGCTGAGATGATAGCCAGTAACTCCCCATCAGAGCACTTGAGACCCGCTCTCATGCATTCATCAAGCCGTCAGCGATTGGCGTTCGTATTTGTGCATGACTTTTGAGATTGACTCTGACACGGTAATTTAGCCGACCGGAAAGCTTAATTGGACTTAAAGGGTACCTCCTTGTACCTTAAGATAGTAGTATAGTATTCTCACCAGTTACAGGAACTCTCTCCTGTATTTCAAGATCTAATGGTCAAGGTATTTGTATACCCAGGAAGATATGTCGCTTTGAATCCAGCGAGTAATATAGATGGACCTGAGGTGTGGGTAATAACTTGAAATTATAGGTGTCGTTAGTGACATGGAACAGGCAAACCGCCCGGGCGTTACTATTTACATCAGCCTCCGTAAAACAGGATTTAGATGTGGATTTAGGGGCCTAGACTCGTATTGAGATTTTCTCCTGTGATTGATCCCACACACTTCCTCCAAACACGAAAGTGAGAATTTAGGGTGCCAGGCAAGCTGAAACCCCGCATGGGAAGCATGTAGCAACCCTTGCCAGCCTATGAGAATACAGATGCGAGCGCGCCTTCTCTCGATACCACAAGCGATAAGCTCTGTTAAAAACTCGAGACTGATGTGCCAGAGGAAGCACATATAAGGAGACTCATACTCTCGTTGCACTAGATTTCGTCCTTGAAATAACTTTCCCCAATTACAGCTTTGTTCGAGAACACAAGTATCCCAGTTTCAGAAATGGATGGTGAGGACGAAATCCCCTGGCAGGATGATCCGGAGGAGTACGAAAATGACGATGATGAGGCTGAGAACCTTCATTACGTCATTGACGTTGTCGAGTCGAGGTTGGTTGATCCTGAAGAGATCAAGGAGGAGGTTTCGTAATTCTCACCTTTCCGTTTTGAATGTGTTGATTCTGACACTTGATGTAGAGGAATGCGGCAGCGCCTCGAAAGAGATGTCAGTGCTTCTGAGGCCGCCGAGGTCGAAGTGGTCGTTGATCGGCAACAACAAGACAACTCAAACGAGGTCATCCGCGGGAGTATACAGGAACTCACTGATGCCGTGAATCGTTTGCGCGCAGAGATCCAGGCGCAGCCCGAGGGCCGGCTGGGTATGTCAGCTCGTAATTGGCAAAGGGTCAAGTATATTGCTGCCGCAGGATTGGGGATCTACGCGTTCACGTCGGACACGTTCCAAATCGTCAGCTTCATACAAGCTGCTGTGACAGGCTCTTTCTTTCTGCGAACCATGGAGCGTCTCTACGAAGCAGACGACCCGGCCGCGAAAACTCGGCAGGCAGTAATTGACTGGGTGAACCAGGACGAAAATTCGTTCTGGAAATCGTGGGTGTCTCTCATTTTACACATTATTTGCTTCTTGCTGATAGAATTTGACGACTTTAGACAAGCTGATTACTACGTGCCGAAGACCAAGTATTCGTTGATGGCGCAGATCAACAATGCCCAAATGATGATGTATGTCGCCGGCAACAGCTCCAAGTTAAATCCTGTCATTCGATGGGACGCAGCCGAGAAGCTGGCTATCGTGCAGGGTCTATCGAAGACGTACCTAAACATGGTTCGTACGCTCCTTGTTGGTTCGTTAGGAAGAGTTTTTCAGCTTACATTTAGGTAATTTTAGGGATCCCGAGCGATGTATCTTTCCGTGACCTCATACGAGCATGAGGGCAAGCCAATCCCTCGAGTCGCTGCTCTAGGGTGTGTGTCGCTTGCACTCGCGCTGGTTATCGAGCACTTGCAGGCTAAAAGCGGAAATACAATTCTTCTGCGTTCTAATGTAGCCGGAGCTACTCTTGAGGCCACCGATCGCCCAGCCAAACACTTCGAGCCCATTTTCGTGTTTCAGAAGGTTTTCGATCCTGATTTGGAATTGCGGGACTACGCACGACTCATTACCAAGGCTTGGAATGTTACGATGCACATCTCGCAGAAAGATGAACCTACGCGCGATCTGTTCCTTCACAATTCACCGAAAGATGTCATCAATGACGAGCTTATAATGGATGACGCTAGTAAGGTCTTGTCAAAACTCACTGATGCTACTGTCAGAAGCAAAATACAAAAAGTCGTTGATCGATTCTTGTCGATGTGCTCAACGACGTATCCTCTACTCCCTGGGGAAACCATCACTGAAAATCACCTCGCAATGCTTACTGCGCCATATCGCTATGCTGTACCAGGAGCTATTGCGTATGTGCGTACAACGAACGAGGCGGAAACGGTTTTTATTGCCCATCAAGTACGGTTCGATGTGTCTACTGGCCACCCTGCACTTGTATATCACCAAGCCGCGCAGGTAAGAACTGTCTGGTATACTTAGGTAATAGCTCGGAGTCCTGATATAAATTGATAGATCTTCAAAACGCCAATCACCAAGATGGTGCGGTTCAGCGAGTCTAACCTGACCGAAGCCGACTTCTTCAAGACGTATATAGGCCCTGTTGCACAGACGCTCGCGTTTGCTCTGCCTCCGCCCTGGAATGTCTTTGGTGCTGCAGGGTTTCAGATCCTCGATGAGATCTTTGGTTCTTTCGGAAGCGGCCCTAATCTCGCCTTAGTCATTAAGAACCTTCTCGAGGAAACTGTGCAAGCTATGAAGAATCTCTTACTGGATGACGCCGTTCGCCAGGCCACGAATTCCATCAACGCCTTCATTGAGTGGGTGTCCATTGCCACAACTGGGCTTGACAGCCTGATCTCAGACAACGAAATTTGGATTGTAAGTTGATGGATATGACTAGCTCAAGCCAAGTCACAGCGCAGAAGCTGACTTGTTACCATTTTGGCCATAGAACCAAACACTCGATACGCTCGGTGACGTGAATAATCCCAGTTTCACGGGAAACATACTGAATGATCTTATCGCCCTCACTAGCCCGGAGCTATGCACTATTCAGAGAGACGAGGTCATCAGCCTCGCTTTCATGGCAGCAAGCTCCCTTTTCTTCTCTTATCGCCTTCGTTGTCAACTCTATTCCTTGTTGGCTTCGTTCGCGCAAAGCAAGAAACAAATGGATGAATATGACCGCAATGCTGGCGAGTTCTACATACTCACAACCGAATTTGAGGTAACCCTCCAAACCTGGGTCGACACACTGAAGGCAAAAGTCGATGATCTAGTCAAAGCTCGCAAAGATTGTGTGACACCCGTCCATTATTACGACAACAGGAGCACTCAATGCCACAGTCATGGTGGGCCCGCTGGCGGAACTAGCTGCGACACATCGGGTGACGATGGCTATGCCTGTGAAGATACTTTTCTTGGCACAACACCTGCGAAAACGTGAGCCACATATACTTCCGGCTTGGGTACAATGCATAGAACTACCTTTTGACTAACTTTACAGGCCAAACAACCGCTGGACGAGCGGATGTTGCCACCAAAACGACCATTGTGGTAAGTCCCGACTTGATAACCTCATTATAGATAACTGCAGAAATACTCACTGCAAATTAAACCCATAGATACGTTTGAAGACCAGGTCAATGCAGCTCGCAACAATTACCTAGCGGACCTTGACAAGGCTCTGAATGTCAAATATGCAGATCACTTCAAGACCATTGACGAGTGGAATGCGAGCCTAGGGAAAGTTAAAGCGATGATGCCTCCAAAACAGCCGGCCGCTCCTACTATCTCTGTAGGTTTTCCTTCCCGCGCTACTAGTCTCCCTCTTTATCTATCTTCGTATTTGAATCGTACTAATGTATCACTACGTCCAGACGTGGCTTCAACAAGCCCCGGACCCAGACCTCCAGGGAAAACAGGTGCAATATCTCGTCGAGTTTGTCAACAACAATGGACCATCATCCATCAGCGCCGGTAGTGGGTTCGCGAGTATTCTGACAGGGGAGGCCCCCCAAGTCTCAATCCCCATCGATCCTAATGGAGCGGCGACTAAGCGCAATATTTATCGCCAGCTGATTGACTCTTCTGGAACAACACGAGACAGGGAGAAGGTAGACATCGTGAACAATAATACTACGCAAATTTGGGTGGATGGCAAGAAATTGCTGAGGCGTGGGCTCCTTGGGCACTCGCAGCCACCGTACCGTCCCTCCCGGCTCTAAACAGCTTCGCTCTCTCGTTTTTTCTTTTAAATGATTAGTTTCGCTCTTTTATCTCTTTGTGCTGCTGACAGCAGAAGCAGAGGTGTCTGTCATGATTAAATTCTAGGTCCCCCTTGGGTCGTACGACCTCGCGATACTTCAACTCCATGGCATTTCCCCTTTGATTTCCTGTTTTAGGTTTCCCGTTCGAACGATCTACTGAGATTCTGACTTTCATCGAAATTGAATATATTTTTATTAAGTTACCTTCTCGGATATGTGGATATTGACCTGCTCTACGGAGTACATAATTCTAAAAGCCGAAGGCAGTTGGACTTGATAAAACCCGTCTTCCTGGCACATACATCCATCCATTTGGACTACATGACCGTGCGAAGAATCTCTACGCACATGCTATTCTAAGTTTTGTATTTTTGGATTCAGCTAATCGTCGGTTTGTACTAGATAGAGAGTTTAGAAAAGATATCACACAGCACTTACACGTAAACCTTGAAATTAATATACGGAAGCAATTCAGTATTAATTATTCCCCATCTTGAATCCAGGCGATTGAAAATAGATAGAAATCTGTCAAATACCTGAAATAGAGTTGCCGACTGGAAGACATCCATTTTGCTGAAATGCAGCTTGATCAGCTCGTATCCCCCAGTACGCACTCGCCGTGGTATATGAAGCCGATAGGCAGATTGGCATCTGGGCAAGGCAGTCGAGTACTTTGAGCATGTGTTGAAGGAGCAATGAAAACGTGGCTTACGAGCACCCCTCTCAGCTGGCATCCCAGCATGCCCTCGTGGGGCATATGGAGCCGAGGCGGGGAATGCCACGCTCTGCTGAATTTCGACCTATTATCATGGAGACGTGGGATTGAGTGGGATGTTAGACTTTATTAGGCCCGGCGCCTCTTCTTCGCTCGAGCTAAAGTGCTAAATAATTAAATCGCTATTTTGCTTTTGTTGCTTCTATATCGGCTTTTATTTCTCTTCAATGACTCCGTAGTGCTCCCGCCCGTATAGGGTGCATGAGGTAGGTGAAGTTTACTACATCTTAGCGAATACATTAAATAGGTTGACTTGTGAACAAACGCCTGATCTCCATGGTTCAGCTGAGAAAGTTTCAAGCCTATGATCAGACTTATGGCTTGCATCTTTGCTTTTTACTACCTGCCCATCTCTCAGCTCATGTCAAGTACATGCATTCCTGGACCAGGAGTTTCAAAGTTTCAAGGCAGGGAACGAAGAGAGCTCTGAAAAGAGGGTCTCTTTCTTTGCATGAGATATTTGTCTTCTATACGGAGAGAAAGACAAGATAATTCTCGGGCATGCCCTTGGTATTTATTCAATCATAAAGAAGCAATGAGTAGATGCATTTTATCTCCAGGGCTCAAGGAAGCCATCCAGCCATTATCTATGTCTCTCGTTAATCCGGGTATGAAATTCATAAGGCTGACCGGCTTGAGTGTGTTAGTGGAAGTCTGGGCCTAGGCTCTTGTTTTCATAGGCGGCCTTCGTAAGACGCATCATCTAAAAAATACGAAGACCCTGAAAGGAAAAAGAGCGAGCAGTAGACAAGTGAGGTTTTAGACCTAAAAAGTAATATAATTGGTTGTCTGATTAGTGCTTACGCTTTAAAATTTAGGGCCGTGGCCCCTATCTGGAACTTTCAACTCCCAATGCCATATGCACTCTCGCTTTGTGGCGTGGACCAAACAGTCCTCGAGCTTTTAGACCGAAACTTGCAGAATTATTCGCCCCGCATCTTACCACAGGAAGATAGCTATAAATACATGACCTTGGTCAGTCGAACCTTGAACCAGGTTTCCTAAGCATTGGACAAAAGCCTAGCAGACCATTCTATTTTTCTATGCCCCTCGCATAACTTACTTGAACAATTGAAACTTCCACGAGATACAAACACAATGGGCTTCCTTGGAATCATTCCAGCAAACAAGCTCGCTGCGTTCTACGACCCCAAGACCCAACAACTGACGTTGTCAGCTGAAGGCTCTGTGGAGGAATATACAGGCGGCTTCCGCTTCAGACAGGTTCCCTGGATGGGAGGTTTCAAGTTCTATCTTGAAGCCTGGTCTGGCCCAGTAACATTAGGGATCCAGCCTTACGCTTTTGATCAGAGCTTCAAGGTCTCCATGGTCCCGTTTCCTAAGGATGTGATCATTGTTGATGCAAATCATCCCAATGGAGTTCCAGTTGAAATCCACTTTGGGGGTCTTAAAGAGCCCGCAAGCAATTATGCTGCTGCCGCGCCGTCCAGCAGTGATGGAAAGGCCGTCCAGGAATTTCCGGCGCCGCCACAGGACACCATTAATATCTTGTACAAGTGGCCGTTCGAAGTTCAGCACGCAGCGGAGGTCCCCAAATTGGGCTATATCAATATCGACTTCGACAAGCGCTTCCTCGAACTCGAGAGTGCTGGAATTAACAATGGACAAATCGTCTGGAAATTCAACTCTCTCGAAACCGGCAACACTCAAATCATCATCAGTGTCAACGGCGGAATCGCTCAGTATACTTATCGAGTCGTCAAGGACGTCCGCATCTTTGTGCTTGATGAGATCCTGGAGCCCGGCCCGGTGATCACACAGGACAAGAATGAAGCTGAGGCAGAGTCGGCTATCCTCAGTTATCTCGGTCGTGTCAATATTGCCCGTCGCAAGGTACTGGAGCATTACCCGGACGCCCTTCTGTACAAGGCTGAAGCTAGCACCACAGAGCGCCAGGGAGTGACTTCTCCCAAGGCCCTTGGACATTTGCGCGCTATTTTCCGTGTGGATGAGGGTACAGTTACCATAAACTCTACTGGATTTGGTAGCTTTGGGGCAGCGGTTTTTAAGCCAGGCAATATTGTGGGTAATGCAAACGTTGACTGGCCTGTTGGTATGGATGCAGACGAGGCAGATCAGATCCTGAAAAAGGAGGGATTCAATGGCCCTTACACGGCTTTGACATTGATGAAGCCTTCGTACACAGGTCTTATGGATGATATCTATGTCTTCATAATGGCCGATGGTATTGAAAAGTGGGTGAATACTAAGACCAAGAAGCTGATTACCGAGTAAGGTAGTTATAGCAAGGTGTCAGGTCCGGACAACTTACCTAGGTATTATTGCTAGCATGATTGATATTTGTTTCCCATGTTCAAGACTCCACCTAGATCGTATATACCTAAATCCTAGGAACTATTGGTATCACGGCGAGGAAATATACAAGGTACCTTGATGACACGAAAAAGTAAAAAGGATAGTCTTTGTAGCGTTCGAGAGAGAGACATAGCGTTGCATAATAGATAAAAACAGAGTCCCTAGTGTCACCGTGGGTGTGTTTAGGGAACAGCCCGCCCAAAAACACTCATGAGACGAGAGCATCCGTTCAGAAAGCATACACTCACAGTTATCTCCATATTTTCAAAAATGATTATGCTTAGTGAGGCCTTCAATATATGATTTAGAGATTGAATCTCTGAATGACAGTCTTCCTCTTTATCATTCCAGTGTAAAGTAGATCCAGTACGACTGCCACATTCGAAATCAGATTCCCCTGCGTCCGCTCAGAACGTAATTCCCCAACCCTGTCCTAAAATGCGCTAGTGAATATTCAGGTTAGCTGCTGATCGTGGCTTATAAATAATACAGTCACCGTTCATTAGTGTTTAGAACACGGTACTTTGGTGGACGGGTGTAAAGATAGGTGGGGGAGGTACTACCGTCTTATAAACTTAATAGTCGATAGGAGTGGAAATAGTATATTCCTCTTATATAGTACTAATTTTACTATCTATCCTATTTTAGCGTAGCCTTCATCCTGCTTACTAGTAGTAGGTTAAGGAGGTAACGCCGGCTATAAATTATAAGAGAGTGAAAGCGACTATGACTTTTCCGTGACCTAGTCGGAAGACTGAGATTTACTCTTATTAATGAAACTCTTGTCGGCATGTGTGGGTGTTTCCCCGCAAATGAGATTAGTGCCTGAATCGTAAGGCAACAATTTTATCCTCCGAAAACCCTTCATTCACTGCAGAAGAATTAACTGCATGTTTACCGCTCTTCTCTTGCATCAACATATCAGATTGATCTTCAACGATCCTACACCGAATCGCCTACATAGGCAGGAGACTCAAAATCCTCACATTCTCATTTCTATTCTTTCGGATATTCTTGATTTTCCTCCATAATCTTCTGTCTTGTTCCTCATGTTATAAAGACTGCCTCTTTTCCTAGTATAACAAAATAAGTTTAACAACAATCAATTAAGTTTGATACCCCTTTTGATCTCGAGTAGAACTCTCAGGCACTTTTGACCATTCTGCGTTGACCTTCACTGCTCAACCTTCCTATCTACCAGCCACTTCTGTTCTCTCTTGATTAAGTCTCTCTTCCACAATCGTGGGTCTATTACTAGATCGCATGACCCCCTGTGCACTATTCTTTCTGTGCGCATAAGGATTTTATGGACCGACCGTAAAATCCGACAATACCTTTCTAACTTACAGACCGTTCACTGAGCGATCACTGAGCAATCACTGATTAGTAACCGATGATCACTAACTAGTTAGTTAACTAATCATCCATGATTGGTCACTGATCGATCACATGACTGCACTGACCAGATCACTGATCATGAGCCCATGCTGACATTTACTCAGTGAGCCTGAGCCTGACCGCCCTCATTAAAGCGGCGGCAGCCCAGACAGGAAAGCCCCACCCGGCGGACATTATCCTGTGTATATAGGCGCATATAAGAAAAGCTAGGTCAGTGCTGAACATAAAGGCTGACAGCACAGGGATCAAATGTTCGAGATGATACCTTAGTTGGCAGAGTTCTCACAAAACAATGGCGCCCTTGGTGACTGCTGCTACTGAATCGATAGTAATACTTGCAAAAGTTGCCGATCGGGGTTCGCTGCAAGAATAACGCCACATTATAGCCCGACGGGGGTCGGGTCATGGCGTTTTCTGCCCCAGGTGAAAACTGCCGACACCACTCAGCTGAGGGAGGATAAGAACAAGATTTAATCACAAATTTTGGCAATGGGTAACGATTATCACAAGATCTAGAGCATGGCTCGCACGGAGTGGCCGTCCCTACTCGACCAGTTCGCAAACGGCGCTTATATTTGTCGAGTGGTGGCTTGAAATGCCAGCTGAATGTTAATCAGAACGTAAAGTTGTGACACTTCGACCGACAGGTCGGCCCCCTCATTGACCGCTTCTTCAATGACAAGAACATAGATACTGGGGATCAAGTAGAAAAGCAGATAATCTCCCCGTTCAACTTCTTCGGTCTCAACAATAATAATTTTCACTTTCAAGCCTGAGACCATTCCATCTTATCTCTGATCAAACCTTTTGCTTTTGAGCCACTTGAAATGGCCGTGGGCGGTGCCGAGTTTATCAAAGAGCCGAACAAGCTCATCCTTTGCTTCGATGGCACAGGTAACCAGTTCAGCGGGTCAAGTGCTGACACCAACGTGGTCAAAATCTTGAACAAGCTAGACCGGCATCATCCGAAGCAATACCATTATTATCAAAGTAAGATACTTGGGTATATTTCTGGTGCTCAATCTAATAGATCATAGCGGGCCTCGGTACATATGATATCAATGAAACGTCTGTCAACAAATCGTGGTTTGGACAGATCCGCAGCAGCGTTTCCCAGACTATCGATCAAGGAGTTGGCACGACGTTCGATGCCCATGTGATGGCTGGCTATAGATTTTTGATGCGCTACTACGAGGCCGTTAGTTTTTCATATCAGACAACGCGATAAAATACTCACTAATTGGGATTTTCACTTCCAGGGGGACAAGATCTATATGTTCGGCTTCAGTCGTGGAGCTTTCACTGCAAAGTTCTTGGCACGCATGGTCCATACGGTCGGGCTGCTCTGCAGAGGAAATGAAGAAATGGTTCCGTTTGCATACCGTCTTTATCAGCGTTACCTAGCAGGAGAGGTCGAGGACTTCGAAAACGCGGATTCCAGCCAGGATACTCCACAGCCGAACGGAGACACACAGCCACTACTAGCTGAGGACAAGCTGGACGAATCTCATAGCGACACGTACGAGTCGGCCCGCAACGAAATCATTGCATTTAGCAATACTTTTTGTCGAAAGGAGCCCATCAAGAATGGCGATAAATATATCGAGGCCAATGTCAAGGTTTACTTCCTCGGTATCTGGGACTGCGTGAATTCGGTTGCGGTTTTGGAGCGGGTTCCGCCCATGCCGGTCAGCATTGCAGGAACCGCGCACTTCGTTCGACATGCAGTGGCCGCTGATGAGCGGCGAGTCAAATTCAAACCGGCTTTACTCTCTCAAGATACTCCGGACACCACTGAGAATGTCGAAGAAGTTTGGTTCCCGGGATGCCACGGTGACGTTGGCGGCGGTTGGCCAGCGTCTCACAATGTCAGCAAGCAGGATAAGCCCGAGGGCAACGGGGTGTGGAAATTTTTAAAGAGGTTCTGGACTTCGGTGAAGCCCAGTGGTGCTAGCAAGGATGTTCGTACGGATGCCTTCCAGATGAGCGACGTGACGTTGTCGTGGATGATACAAGAGCTAGAATATGTCGCAACTCTTGATGAACGGGCGGGTGTCAAATGGTCAAAGAGCAAAGATGGGTATAAAAGGGCCTTCGCTCGTGAACAAAGCCAAAAACAAGCTCTGCAGGGAGTCATCCACGATTCCTTGGTCTTCGGGAATTGCTCGAGCTTTTTCAAGGTACTGCTCTGGAAATTCCTAGGTAAGAACCCCCTTTCCCACTTCCCATCCAAAGCTTCTTACATTTTCTCACCCTGATTGCGTTCCAGAAATATTTCCATTTATCACCCGGTGGGAGATTGTCCATGACAAATGGACAAAAGTCCGGTTCCCGCTAAACAAAGGGTCCTACCGTGATATCCCACGCGACGCAAAGCTCCACCAGTCACTTTTGTACCGACTCAAGGAGCTTCAAACATACGCTCCCAAAAACAACCACGGGGACAAACTGGAGCCATGTCTGAAAGGCGAAGATGGCCATCCAGCTCAATTCGTCAGAGTAGATGAAGTCAGGGTCAGCCAGGAGCTTGATCCTATGCACCAGATTTGGACTTTCCCTCAACATTGACCTGTTCAATATCGACTCCGATTTCATTCACCTCAGGAGACGCTGTGAGTGGTTTGTTTTCACTTCATTTTTTTTTTTTGCTGTTATATATTTGCATAAAGCTTCTCATCATGTCTCGCGTTTCACTGCCGTTCTCCCCAGGCTCATACATTGGTTCCTGGAAAGACGATATTTTACCACTGTTCCCACTTGATAACTGGGCGCCTTTTTCCTTAGTCGAATGACTCGCCCCTTTTCTTTATGCTTGAAGCAGTAACCCGTTGTATCTACATTTTTTTCATCAATTCAGCTCAAACGCATATTTGCGTTTCATTCTCAGCGCTGCACCGTAGTGGTGCATGATCAACCGGAATGGCATGCCAGTCAAGGCCAAAAATGCCGGAATAGATGATTCCCAATGCATTCTCATTTGATAATCCCGCTTGACTTCCCATGAAAACTACCATGGCGATTTGAGCAACTAGCCAGAGAATACGCCGACCATAAAGTTCGGATCTTGGATGTGTGGTAGATAATTAGCATCCACACAATATCTGCCAATGGAAAGTGGACAGAGGCTTAGTAAAGAAGTCAATATTCTGTTAGTTTGTACTTCGTGAATTGGGGCTTGAGAAACTTGACGAACCACCTCCCAAAGGACCCCAGATGGCTGGACCAATGGCAAACCTCAAACTCAAGTACAAACAAAGAAAGACCATGTATAAAGATCTCATTTTCCATATTCAAGTCTTGCATAAATTTGGCCGAGGATCCCGAATATGCCGAGGACGTGAACGAAACAGCAAATACAGAAGGTTTTAAGGTTGCTGTGACGAACCATTTCTTAATGAAGACCAAACTTGTATGCGAGCAGACTTTCTGCTCCTCGACACCTTTCCTATCGAAGATATCAAAAAACCACAGGATATCGATGCCGCTTGGGTTGGTGGGATACAAATTAGTGCTACCGGTGCTCAAAAGGGCCAGAGCCTAGTCTCTGAGGTCAGCCGACACTGCGCTTCGAGGGTCTGGAACTAGTGAGTCGACAGCTCGCCGGAAGGACGCCCGGAAATGATTTCAAGAGAGAAAATCAAATAAGTCAGTGTACAACGATCGAGATCACGAACTCAATTCTCAGTACACGTGTCCATGCAGGGAGAAAGTACTTATCATTTGTAAGCCACAGCACCTGGGTCTTCTCTTCCATTTTTCAGCTATAAAAGCAGAAATTTTGTTGTCGGCGAATGGAGTTTCGGCTCTTTACTGCACCAACCTCTTTTGTAGATGTATTGGGGGTCAACGTCTAGAGCATTGGGTCCTCTCAGGACGATTTCCAAGCGGTTGAAGCTGTGACCGTTATGATCTAGCCGAGAGCCGCTTATCGGCAAGGATGTCATGGTTGTACCATACAAGTCCTGCAGAAAGGCCCACTTTAGATACGTGGAATGGTCGAGTGCAGCTGACCTGGTGGCGAGTACGAAGTACTCATAAGAGAACAACGTCAACGCCAGCGTGTTTGCGGGTGTCACTTCTCCATTCAGCAGGATTCAGGATAATATCTCCTGCAGTGTCTTGCTCAATTAGCCTGAACACAATTTGATTTCTAAGAGAACTATATACGACGGAATCTTGTCCGCGGTCACTCGTACATCCTTGAGTCAACAGAAAGTACATGAGCCATATCTCTTCTTCCCCAAGGGCAGTAACTGGTCTCAAATTCTTCCACATTCCATCCAGTCTATATCATTTCCAGAAACCTGTCAGCGTCATGCCAATGACGCAAAAACTTCATCCTGAGGCAAAGTCTGCAGCTGTACCTTCGCCCTGTCCAGCGGTGATGGCTTCGCGCGAGAGTTCCGTTCCCACCCCTCCAGCCCAAGAAGTGGCTGTGGAATTTCCAAGTGAATTTCCAAGTGACTTTGCTGGACCATCTCCTGCCCCGAGAGCCGGTCAAACTGTTTTTGAGCGGATTCCATCAGCCAAAGTCACCCAGTCTCGCCGAGTGCTGGTCACTACCTTGCTCATTCTAGCGAACCTTGTACAAGTAGGTGCACTGGTCAACAGATATGAAGCTCCTCGAAAATACAAACTCTGATTAATCTTTTAGATGACAGTCAATTTTGCCGGTATCGCTGGAGGTAGAACTTTAACTAAGTCAATGGGCGTCAAGCCGGCCAACGCTTCCTGGGTTGGGGCAAGCTATGGGTAAGCGACATTTAAGTTCTTCCAAAGTGGCTCTGAAATTTTATACCGTTTCAATGCTCACGTTGAACAGGTTGACACAGGGAACCTTTGTTCTGATCAGCGGTCGGCTCGGAGACGTCTACGGATACAGGGAGTTGGTCCTTGCTGGAGGAGCATGGCTTGCCATCACAACTCTGGCAAGTGCCTTTTGTGGGAAGGCATTCTTTGCTTTTCTCGCCATGAGAGCTCTCGGTGGCCTCGGAGGAGCCTTGATCATGCCAAATGCTGTCGCTATGATTTCGAGCACTAATCCTCCGGGCCGAGTACGGAATCTCAGTCTGGGGCTTTTTGCAGCATCAGCCCCGATGGGTGGTTATTTCGGAGCACTTTTTCTCGGCGCTTTCATGGAGAACACAGACTGGAAGTGGTTTTTTGTGTTCACGTGTGTAAAAGATCTATAATTGATTACCTGGTGTCCCACGAGTTGCTAACCGCGAAGCTTTAGATCCAGTCTCGGTATCGTTGTCTCATTCGCAATTTGGCTTTTGAGTATGAGGGAAACACCCGTTGATCAGCACGGAATAATCGACTATGTTGGTTCTGCTCTTGGTACAACCTCATTGATACTTTTCAATTTTGTCTGGAAGTGAGTCTTGTCAAGTCCCAACGTAGTGGAAAATCGCTGGAGTCTTAGAAGCTAACAAGTCATCCCACATATAGTCAAGCCCCGAGCGTTGGCTGGCAAACACCCTATGAGATCGCTCTCTTAATAATATCCATCGTGCTCTTCGGAGCATTTCTCGTCTGGGAAAAACGGTATACCTCCCACCCCATCATGCCACTTGAGATTTTCAAGGCACCTTCCTTCCTTACCGTGCTCTTAGTGGTTCTGCTCAACTACATGGCGGTCGGGACTTTGATTTGGTACCAGGTCCTCTGGTTGCAAGAAGTATGGAAGTGGTCTGCTCTGCAATTTGCCGTTGGCTGGACGCCTTTTGTGATCTGCGCCACGGCAGCCGCATGTCTGGCGGCATGGTTGGTTCCTCGATTGGCAGCGCAATGGATCCTAGCCATCGGTACTTGCACGATCCTCATATCCAATGCCCTGATGGCGACTGTACCGGTCAGTCAAAGCTACTGGGCTCAGGTATTCCCCTCCGTTGTCCTGTTTGCCTTTTGTCCGGATTTTGTGTATACTGCTGGACAGATCATTGCCAGTAACTCGGTGCGCCGCCATCAACAGGGCATTGCTGGATCCATCATCGGCACTCTCAACCTGTATGGCAACAGCCTGGGTTTGGGATTTGCCTCTACTATTGAGGTTCAAAGTGCTAAGCGATCAGGAAGCCAGATCGTTGGATATCGATCAGCACTCTATTTTGGCGTTGCAATTAGCGTCATTGCTCTCATTCTGGACGTGGGATTTGTCCGACTGGTCAAGGATAATCGCGAAGGTTGGGGTGAGGAAGATCGCTTGCGCATAGAGGAGATCGAGCTAGCTCAATATGCAGAGGCGAGTGGTGCTAATCCCCATGCAGGAGCTGAGAGGCCGTAGATAAGATGTCAAAGGCCCTGATGTTGAGTGATCCCCAATATGGAGACAATGGCGGTACGATTCCACTCAAGCGGGATATTTACTGTGGATATTCGCGGTCACTTGTATTCACAAGGGTGTAACCTCAATTTGGTATACGCGCCTGGTTTCTGGGGGTCAGGCATCGGAGTATTGAAGGGGATCAGCGAATTGATCAAGACAGTGTCTTGTGGCTCGCCATTATGACTTACGGTGAATTGCTGCCTGATAATAATGAGGTTTCAATATGATGGTCAATTTGGAGCAATAATAGCAGATATTACATTGCTCTCGCTACTTCAAGATCAATCAGATTTACAATGATCGGGTCCCTCGTCTCCACTGGCATATGCTCGACCAAGCACGGACCACTTGACGGACCAAAATTTGTTGTGCGTGGGCGGTGAAGGAGCCGAGCGGAGAACGCCAAGATTTCCTCACCCCCAAATTTTTCGTAGCGGTTACTTCGACTCGCCTTCAGCTTAGCATTCGGGATTTTCCACGGGAACATGGATGATATCGAGGTTCGTGAGACGGCGCTCTCGGTCGGTCCATCTCGCTAACTCCTTTCAGGACCGGCTGCGCAGCCATGCGCAGGCATTTGACGGTTTACTGTCTTTGATCCCCGCCAAATATTACTACGGCGACGACAATACCAGTGTACGTGCGCTCTCTGATCTTCTTTGATCAACCACCCCTCTGTCCGATTTGCCGGTCTTCCTCCTGTCTCTCTTATTTCTGAGAATTCCCTATCTAATGACTGTCTGCACCTGCAGGATCAATGGAAACGGAAAAAGCAGACGAAAGAGCAAGCCCGTGAGGCTAAGCGTGCAAAGTTGGACCCCGAATCCGAATCCGCCAAGACCGCCAAAGACGTGATGGATGATAATGCTCGTAAGCGCAAGCGTGAGGATGGATCTCTCGAAAGCGACTCGTCGGACGGTGAAGAACTCGGCTCCGAAATTCCCGGGGAGGGTCTCAACCGGGGAGAAAAGGCCAAGAAGCAAAAGCAGACTGAGAAATCAGATGCCGCTGTGAAGGCAAAGTCAGAGGAGGCTGAGGCTCGGAAGAAGCTGAAGGAAGAGAAGAAGGCCCAGAAGAAGGCTGCGCAAAAGGAGAAGAAAAAGGCCAAGGAGAGTGCCAAGAAGGAAAAACCGCAACAGACTGAAAAGGCATCCTCCACGGCTGCAGAGAAGTCAACGTCGAAGATTGACAAGACCACTGAGGAACCTGCTGCCTCCGACAATGAGGACGGCGACGATCTCGAGGACGGAGTCGCCGAGGAAGGATTCTCACTCGAATTCAACGAGGAGCCGGAAGGCCCCTCTTCTGCTTCATCCACCCGCAACTCCCCCGATGCCTCGAATCCTCAATCAGGCAGCTCCTCCATATCCTCCATTGTCCCCCCTTCTACCGCCACCGATGCCAAATCCGCCGAGCCCAAGGCCTTGAAGGCCACCCCAGAAGAACTCAAGCAACGCTTGCAAAAGCGTCTCGATGAGCTTCGGGCAAAGAGGCACGCAGATGGCTTTAACGGCAAGCCCGCGCGCAACCGTCAAGAACTGATCGACTCACGGAGACAAAAGGCTGAGCAGCGCAAGGCACACAAGAAGGAATTGCGCCAAAAGGCCAAGGACGAAGAGCAGCGCCAAAAGGATGAGGCTATGGCTCGTCGATTCTCCCCTGGTGGTTCTGGATCTCTGCTCGCCTCTCCTCGCTCCCCCGCCGACTCTGTCGGATCCTCCAGCAACAACTTCTCTTTCGGTAATGTCATGTTCGCCGATGGTCAAGTCGCCGATTCCTCTCTCTCTAGCGTCCGTGATCAGTCCAAGACCCGCGGCCCCAAGGATAAGGATGCCGCCGCCCTGCTCAAGGCCGCAGAGGCCAAGAAGGCCCGTCTCGCCGAAATGGATCCGGAAAAGCGCGCTGAGCTCGAGGAGAAGGATGCCTGGTTGAACGCCAAGAAGCGCGCTCACGGTGAACGAGTTCGTGATGACACCTCTCTATTGAAGAAGGCCCTCAAGCGCAAGGAGACCGCAAAGAAGAGATCGGAGCGTGATTGGAAAGAACGCATCGACACCGTCTCTCGCATGAAGGAACAGCGTCAAACCAAGCGTGAAGAGAACCTGCGCAAGCGCCGTGACGAGAAGGGCACCAAGGGCAAGGGCAAGGGCAAGAAGCCCTCCGGCGGTGGCAAGAAGAAGGCTCGTCCGGGTTTTGAGGGTAGCTTCAAGGCCAAGGTTGGCGGCAAGAAGAAGTGATCTCGTTCGTCACATTTCCTTTCTCTCAAAAGCTATGGTTACTTGCCCATAGCCTTGGTGCCTTTTCATCCTTCATTTCAAGCTTCTTCCTTCCTTCGGAAGATGGCTGGAGCTGGAGAATACCCACAACATAAAAAAAACAAAAAGTGTTTTTAAGACATCGATCTGGGAAATATCCATCCGGGGATTCTGGTGTTTGGTGTTTGCGCTGTGTTTCAGCGGCAGTTATGTCTTGTATGTACGTCAGCATGGGTAGCGATCCATTTTTTATTTGTGAATACAAATATAGCTTGTTCAGCCCTTTTTCACTCTGTTCCCTTTATCCACTTTCTAGATCTAAAAGTAGATCCCTATTTCCTGGATTCTAGGTTGACGAACTAGGTACTGAGGTCCGTAACCGAATATATCGCGGTGGGCTGCCAGGGCCTCGTCCAGAGGTCGGACCAACTTAAACCCAAACCAACTGAACAATGTAGCTGAACTACTGTGTCATGAAGATATATCGCTAATCAAATTTGAGCTTGTGGGGGGGGGGAAATAAAAGAGACCTGCTATTCCAGAACATAGGAAAGAAAAAAATGACAAAGGAGCTTGGTTCCCGAACGAAGCTGGAACCTTCCTTTGGTAATCGACTAGTACGACAGAGATAACACAAGGTCGAGGGTGAGTTATGTACAAGGTGTGCTGATGTGAGAGGGCAAGTAGAGAGCCCTTTTCTAGATTTTGGACGTACGCCATTTGGCGCGTTCTGATATTGAGCCCGTGCCACTTCCACGGGTCCTAATTCATCATTCGCAATTTTGGGTTGCTGAGGACCACAATAAGTAACGAAAGAAGGGCGATTTGATTATCGGTAAGGAGCATCGGCACGAGCAGCGGCCGCGATCTCGGGCTCCCATCGGTCACCGTTGGCGAGAAGCTTCTCCTTGTTGTACAGAAGCTCCTCACGGGTCTCGGTAGCGTACTCAGCATTGGAGGCTATAGTGCAGAATACATTAGAAAATTGTTTAATGCCACACATTTTTTTCCCAAAGAGACTTACTCTCCACAATGGCGTCCACGGGGCAGCTCTCCTGGCAGTAACCGCAGTAGATGCACTTGGTCATATCGATATCATAACGGGTCGTCCGGCGGCTTCCGTCCTCACGCTCCTCCGCCTCAATGGTGATAGCCTGGGCCGGGCAGATGGCCTCGCAGAGCTTGCAGGCAATGCAGCGCTCCTCGCCGGTGGGGTAGCGACGCAGAGCGTGCTCACCGCGGAAACGGGGAGAGATGGGACCCTTCTCGAAGGGATAGAAGATGGTATAACTAGGATGCAGAGAAACATCGTGTCAGCTGGTTCCAGCTCAATTGACGCTGCTCGACATGTCCAATATGCAATTGGGCCGTCAACGGCCGCTGGGAGGTTGGCTTACGGTGGGCGGAAAAACTGCTCCAGCACGACGTACATGCCGCGGAAGATCTCGGCCATGAGGAAGTACTTGCTAGCCTTGTCGAGAGAAGACTCCGAGCCCTGATCCCAGCGCGTAGGCGGGGGCAGACGGAAACCGGGCTGAGGGGGGCCCGCTGGGGATGCCGCGCGGGACACCGAGGAAGAGAAGTTTGCGGTTGAGCCGATGGGCATGAAGGGGGACCGGCGGTAGGCGACCAGCCTTGCGACCGATCGAGAGGTGGCCATGATGAAGACGCGGAGAAGCGCTTGAGATGACGAAGAGTCGGGAGGGGTGGGGGGAGGAGAGAGGTCGCAGCTTGGGAGGGGAGGTAGGGGAGGAGGTGCTGGTTGAGGTTGGAGATGGTGTTTGCAGGTTTGGGCTTAGGTCATTCATTTCTGCCGGACGCTGATTGGTGGGCGGCAGGATTTTGCGCAGCAGCATCACTTCCGACCATCTTCTTCCTCTCTTCCCGTCCATCTCCCTTCATCCACCTCTCTCTTTTCTCCCCACCATCCCGCCTCGATCTCTTTCTCCTCGACTCGAAGCCTTCGTGCTCGTTTGATACTCCCGATTCACCATGTTCCGCTCCGCCATTGTCCGCTCCTTGAGGGCCTCCGTCCCCCGTGCCGCCGTCAAGACCCCGGCCTCCTTCCAGATCCGCAGCTCCCCCATTGCTGCTCAATTCAGTCCTAGCCTTGTCTCCCAGAGCATCCGCTTCTACTCTGCCCCCGCTGGTCTGTCCAAGGATGAGATCGAGGGCCGGATAGTCAACCTGCTGAAGAACTTTGACAAGGTGCGTCAGAATGTCATTTTTGTGGACTCGCAATGTGGGAACTCGAATCGCACATTACATATCCACGAGCTCTTGTTGAATCGGTTTATTAACTTGCATGTGTTTTTCAGGTTTCCGACGCCAGCAAGGTCAGTTTCGGTGACGCGACATCTACCCTTGGGTTGCCCTCGGCATCACCACGAGCTAAACCCGGGGCCTTCGGTAACACGGCACATACTGATATACCCATGATTACTAGATTACCGGCGTCTCTCACTTCTCCAACGACCTCGGTCTCGACAGCCTGGATACCGTTGAGGTCGTGATGGCCATCGAGGAGGTATGCGACTCGCTTTCTTTCCCTCGGAAAAGAATACCACCACACAGACTGCTAACTATCACGCCAACAGGAGTTCAGCATCGAGATCCCCGACAAGGAGGCTGACCAGATCCACAGTGGTAAGTATAGACCGTGGTGTCTTACGCCGAATCTCATATCGCGCGACGGAGGCTAACGTGTGATTGCGTGCGAGCAGTTGAGAAGGCTGTCGAGTACATCCAGGCCCAGCCCGATGGTATTTACACTGCCCCTATTGACCATTGCGTTTGAGTCGTGCTAATATGTGATTTGATGGATAGCTCACTAAATACTTAATTGAAAAGCTCGAGGGCCGATTGTTTGGGAAGTCGGATAGAAAATGAATCGGGATGGTGGCGTCCGCCGGGGAATCCGCTCTGGAGAGCGCATCTTCGTGGCTTAAGGCGCTGCTCTGTATGCTGAAATACATGCCAGTGTTTTTTTTTCTCATCCTTCTACATCGTGTATATCATCTTGAATGCAGTTTTGACGCAGTATCAGATAGCGGGTTGCCGCTTCCTTCTCCTCTCTCTCTTTCTCTCTCTCTCTGTCTCAACTAACCAAGTATACTCTGAGGGAGGGTCTTATTGTGCTACTCAGATTCCTCCTCTAGACTGACCCTTGGTGTTTGCGAATGACATAAGAGCTGATCACTCGACTGGAGTTGACCGAGATGAAGTGTTTCCGAAGACGCTCTGAGATTAGAGACATAGTCTAGAACTACAAATCGGACGCTAGCTAATGTCACCAGATGAAATAAGCAGTAACTTACTAGATTTCAAGACCTTTGCCATCCAGATTGTGGATTTATTGCTGAAATGTGGATAGAGTAGTACTGAGGCTCTTGCTTGTCGGGCGCAATCATGTTCCCGAGAAGAGCCACATTGCCTGGCCCGAGCTAACTTCGACCCTAACACGCTGACCTTTCTCTCTCCTCTCCTGGGATTTTTTTTTATTTCTATCCTCTATCTAAGAATCACCGGCATTGGTTCACCGTATTCCTGGAATACTTCCCCTTGGCTGCCTACCAACGCACTCGGTCCCTGGTTTCCCCTGACGCCGAGCGGTCCCACTCTAGAAAGCGGCAACGGTAGACTTTCGGTCTACTCGTGACTTCCTGACATCTCTCTTCGACACGGTTGACGACCATTGCACCGGCACGAAGATTGGCTTTCTGTGATTGAGGAAACGGATATACAACTATTACCTGTCCCGTGACGGCTCCTCCGTCTCTCTTTCACCCTCCATCCTCCACCCTCCCCTCCCCTCCCCTCCCCTCAACCGGTATCCTCATGTCCTCCGGGGGCTTGACTCGCCGACGAGGCGGCGGTCGAGCCGCTGGCGCAGACGAGCAAGATGACAGCCGCGTATCATCGCCTGTCTCGAGGAACGGTTCTGCGATGGACACGCGCGGTCCGGAGACCTCATTCACCAGCGCGGAGAATGGTCACAAGATCGCATTCGACCCCCGCGACCTTAGCGAAACCGAAGAACGAAGCAAGCAACCTAAGCTCACCCTTATGGAGGAGGTGCTATTGCTGGGACTGAAAGATAAGCAGGTGAGCATAGTCGAGAATAAAGGAGATAGAGGGGTATTTGCTTGCCCATCGGGGAGCCTGAATTGCTGACGCGCGAATGTTTTGCGATTACCAGGGCTACTTGTCCTTCTGGAACGAGAATATCTCCTATGCCCTGCGAGGGTGTATCGTTATCGAACTTGCGCTCCGCGGCCGGATAAGCATGCAGAAGGATTCGTCGCGACGACGCTTTCCCCTGGCCGACCGCATCATCGAGGTCGTGGATGATACATTGACCGGCGAAGTCTTGCTGGACGAGGCACTGAAGATGATGAAATCGAGCGAGAAGATGAGTGTGAACTCATGGATTGACTTGATGAGTGGTACGTGTCCTATGTCAAGATGGAGGGGGGTATTGCCAACCTGGCACCCATAAGCTGATCCGTGATTCTCCTCCCCGTAGGTGAGACCTGGAACTTGATGAAAATCGGATACCAATTGAAACAAGTACGCGAACGATTGGCCAAGGGCCTTGTGGATAAGGGCATCCTGCGAACCGAGAAACGTAACTTCCTCCTTTTCGACATGGCGACACACCCGGTGGCCGACGGCGGCGCCAAGGACGACCTTCACAAACGAGTGCGCAACATTTGCACCAACCGCACAGTGATCATTCCTCCGAGCCCATGGCTGCCCGAGGACGCCGAGTTTCGCTATCTTCGCACGGTGACGATGGTCTGTGCTGCATATGCAGCCAACGTACTGGAGAATGCTCTGGTGACCATGAGCCATGAGGCTCGCGAGAGAGCGTTTGCGCAGGTAGATGAGCTTCTGGCCGAATACTCGCAATGGCCATTCGGTCGCCGGGCTGGTGGTTCGCAGGCGATCGGAGCCAATCTGGCCCAGGCGATCAACGACGAGATCAACCGCGGCAATAAGGATCGCGAGCTCCAATTGGAGGTATGTCTTCGGCCACTCTATTCAATCTAACCCAGTTCACTAACATATACTTCAGATCGTTGCGGCGTGTCTGAGCGTTTTCACCAGACTTGATTCCCTACTCTAAACTGATATACCGTGTCGCTTCTAATGCAGTCTTCTTTTCCCTTCGTCTATCCCCTCTATATCTCCCCACCTCGTTCCATTCTCTACCGTCTCTCCATGGGTTGCACCTTGTGTCCTGGCTTTCTCGTTTTTCATGGGGATTTTACTTCTCTTCTGTTCACTCATGTAGTTTGTCATCATGTGGGTTGGAATTGGGCAGAGCGTTTTTCCTTGTCATATTGAACTGTCTGATCAAAATTCATTCTTGTATGGAATATTTCTGGGCTTCCGATCTATCGTCCTGGTCACTAGTCCTTCTCTTCTTCATCACTTACGTTCTCACTCAATTTGCCTTCTTTGGTGGAGCTGTGTTCGTTGATAACTCCAGACATCGCAGGTCTCGAGGCTGAAGCTAACACGATTTTCAAGATCCCTATTGGTACGGACTGATCTATGTCATCCTTTCACCTTTTCTGATCACTTGATTGACCCTTCGACTTCGAACATTCGCGGGTTTTGTTGCTTTTGGCTTGATGCAGCTGATCATTTTTCCTGCACGCACAAAAAACCCTCAAATGAGCCTTTTTTTTTTCTCTTTTTTTTTTTTGAAGATTCTTTTCTCTGTTCTGATCTTGTCTTCTATCATGGCCATCTTTAATTGACTTTTGGTATTATTGCCTGGTTATTCTTTTTCTGCTTCATCAGGGCTGTGGGGCGTCCATCATATCGTGGCCGTACAAGAATCTGATGAATCGATTGCTAGCATATTGAGCTGAGTAAGATCAAGCTAAACTTTAAAAAATGAATCTAGCCTTAACTCTTTCATGCCACCTTAGAGCAAAGCCTTGAATAGTTCAATTGACGCGAACCACCATCATCACTCCTCGGCGAGCAGCACCAGCCGCCACGGCATGGTCCTTCAACAACCAGTCCGCATGCATGAGATCTGTGACCTGCTCGGGCCTCCCTCGGACCATATTGCTCTCGACGAGCTCTACAATGCCGGCCAGCGAGCTTGCATCGGGATTCACAGGCACAAACATCGTCTTGATTCCGCGCTTTCTTCGGCCGAGGGTATCCAGACGGTCAGAAACCTCCGGGTGCTTCGCCGGCCAGGGATCAACAGCCGTCAAAACTGCTCCTCCATCTTGAACAACTGCAGGTGAATGAGCCTGTTGGAAGACAGCCCCTCCAGCGCAATCCAAGACCACATCAACGGGTTCCCACCGCTGGGCTCGAAATACCTTCCCCAAGTCGCACTCGTCATAGTCAGGGATATTGGGGAGAACGACGACCTCGTCAACGTCCCACCTCGCACGCACAATATCTGCTTCTATGGGTGTGCAGGTCACACAAATCCATGGCCGCTCGGGTAACGTGAAGAGCTTCTCTGCCCGAAGTAGCTGCACGGCGATTCGACCGACTTCGCTGTCTCGGGCGTTGGTGATCAACACGCGTAGTTGCATCGCCGAGCCTCGTTTTCTTCTTAGTAGTCCGCTTCCTCTTCGCCAACTACTACGGCGTCTGCCGTAGCCGTATTCGTGTCCATTGCCATTGCCATTGCCATTTGTACTTCTGCTTGCACCGGTAATCGTACTTGCGGTCCTCACGAGGTTGTTGATTCCATCCACGCTCTTCCTCAGCCAAGTATGACCGTTGCCGTTGCCATTGCCGTTGCTTCTGCTGTTGCCATACCCATTGGCAAAGATGCTTTTCTTTCCAGCATAGTCGCCTGGATAACCGTTTCCATTCTCGTTCACTTGGCTGCTACCATTGCCGTGCTTGTTGTTCTCGCCAAATATGTCCGTTTTGAACATGCTCTGCCGTTGACTACCACCACCATTGCCATTACCATTGGCCCAAGGACTCCCTCTCTGACCATTTCCATTATGGTTCCCATTCCCGTATCCGTTGAGGTATTCAGTCTCATTTTCCTTTTCCTTTCCATTCTCATTACGATTCATAGACGCATCGGGATCAATTTCCGCATACCGGAACAGCGCCTGCCAGGCCGTTAACCCAGGCAATGCCAATGCGGCAGCCTCCTGGGCACCGATATTCGCGGGCTTAAGCGCAAGCTCTGACTCCGTGGCGACGGCATAGTCAGCTGCACCGCCGTCACGGGTATAACTCGTCACACCCCAGACGGTATCCCCGATCTTGAACTTCGATCCTTCGGGCCGTTCAAGGTCCTGCGTTGGAGTGCTGAATACCGTCCCGCAGATACTGTGCAGTGGGATCTGTGGCGTGGTCTTTGGCGGGTTCAATTCCGTTGATAGACGTATCTCGTCGTGACAAAACGCTCCCGTCCGAACCTTGAGAAGATACTCTTGTGGTGAGGGTTGGGGCGTCGGGAAATTCGGATCGAGAACGAGTCGTGTGCCCGGGTTGCTGAAACGGCGGGGCTTGGGACTAGCTGGTCCGTCGGGGATTGGTTCCATTGACGGGTCCGTTGCTGGTTCGACTGAGTAATAGAGAGCTCGCATGGATAGCGTAACGAAGTTTTGGGTGTTCAGAGATGATGATGTCCGCTTGCCGCTTCTCGGTGTACGCAGGCTTGCCGTTGATGGTCGCTTGTCTGTTTTTGTGGATGGCGTGGGGATATCAGCGGCCTGGCTGTTCGTGTAGCTTGATGGTGATACATTGTCTTCTGGCATCAGATTGATTTCGCTGTCTTCCCATGCAGGGGCGTAATCGTTGCGCGATGATCTTCGGTCCATTCTTAGCGTAGATCGACCTAATAGGTGTTCATGTTTTCTCTCGATTCTCATTCAAAGCAGCGGTCCTTTCGTTAGACTATGTATACATAGCAGTCCATTGTTCTCATGTTTACCTACGTATGACGGAAGTGAGGCCCGCTTTGCCACTGTCACCAGAGCTGCTCGGAGTTCACATGCGAGAGTTATTAGGTCATACATATCTACTTTGTATTCTGGTTATGTAACGCCCTGCATGCTAGAGAGAATTGTTGGGAAGGCGCCCTTCAGGCGCAAGGTATACCTAATTAGACAAGGATAAGGATGCTATTTACACGGTTCGATCTTCCATTCCCAGCCCATCAACAAAAGCATACAGCTCCTCCGCATCTTCAAAAAGAGTCCACACGGAAGCCGGAACATTCTTAAATGCCTCCTCAAATCTCTCGGGCTTGTTCTTGTCTTCCATATGCTCCACATCAGTAACCTTCCGAATCATGATAGCATGAATCCACTCCGGATAACGGTTGTACATCTCTGCATAAGCCTCGGGGTCTTTCTGCGTTGAATCCCCAATGCAAAGCACCTTCCGTTGCGGGAACCAGCTCCGAATCTTCTCCATCCGATCAACCTTGTACTCCTGGGTGTTCTCGGTAAACGACTTGATCAGCCCGCTAATATCCATCCAGGAATAGTCACGCAGGATCAGTGTGCCTGGCAAGTAATTCTCATGTAGGAACTGGTGCAGGAATGGGTACAGATTGTAAGGCGATGCTGAAAGGTAGAACCACGTCGGATTCAGCTGGTCTTGGACATGCCGATAGAACTCCGGCATGCCGGCAATCGGAACGGGTTCCTCAGCAAAGGTCGTGCGAAGGATTCCCGTTGGTTCAAGTGTCATCGTCCGCTTGATCGTGTCATCGATGTCCGAGATCACCATCCAGCCCTTGGGTGCGGCGAAGTGCGTTTCCCTCGTGGCCGTTGGTCCTTTGAAATTGTGAACTCGTGGATGAATAACCGTGCCATCTGTCACGCCAGACGCGCCGAGGTCAACAATTTGGCTAATGATGCCGTTTCGGTCCGAGCCGCCCAGCGAATGCGTCCGTTTGACTCCGTTTATGATCACTTCCAGCTTGACTGTCCGTGCGGGAGAGACTTGGTCCAAGAAGGGCTGTACACGCCTCGCTATACGCTTGCGTGTCTCCTCATCATCCCGGCCATACTCCCCATCGATACCGATATGATCAGCGATGGCGGCAACGAGCTTACCGACATCTTTACGACCTTCTGTCTCGAAGATACAAACAACAAATTCGGCCTGCCATGATTGCGCCTTGTTTCCTCGATTCGGTGCATCCGAGACAGGTTGATAGGCCGTGTTATCCAGCAACCAGACTGTGTTCTTCTGTGGGTCCGCCGCATGGGCAAGCGGGTTCTTTGAGCCTATTAAGGAGGAAAGGAAATTCAGGATCGCAGACCCGCGACGTTCCTTCACTGCTGGTCGTTGTGCGAGATTCGTATCTGCGTTCCCATTTTCACTCGCCTTGGGAGCTGTGGCCAAACCTTTGGCGGGCTGGTCTTGCGCCATAATAATGCGCTTCCAGCCTCGAACCCTCTTGCGCAATGAGTGGCCCGTTTTGGCTATTTGTTGATGTATGGGTAGAAGTTGGGAGTAGGAGATCCAATCAATGCACGGGGAATTTTGACAATTGCTTTCGACAGATTATCCCCAGTAAAAGGTTGTCTACATGTCAAAAATAAATGTCTTTCATGAGGGGAAGCGACGCTGATCATATAGTGGGCAACGATCTGCTTAGCGCCAAGGATCACCCCGTAACCTCTTCTCTGAAATCTTGGTTCTTTCCTCGCATGATCGCTCTTTCGCTGGCAAGAGGGAGGCTTTTGAGGCTGTGAACCCTTAAGCCAAGCCCATTCTGTCAGTTGCGTGCCCCGCTGACTGCCATCATTCGACCGCGTCAGGCGAACGGACGTGGCTTGGCAGGGTCGACTGGATATCAACACGCCCGGGGGTATTGACGCATCATAGAGGATTAACAAAATGGATACGAACACCCATGACCTCACTCGTCAATCTATTATCTCGTAAATGTCACACTCTGGTAGTTTTAGATGGTGGGAGCATTCCCCGCAATCGTCAACGAGGCTGTTTCGCAAGGTTTATTAGTTACACAACAGGGCCCAAACGCGGGTGGCTCAACCACGAGGTTTATTTCTACGACAGTCACGCGATCTAGGCACCCTTTCATTAATAACACCAGCAAGATCACTACGGCATTCTTCTAATTTGGTCCCTATTTAGTGTGTGACTACCCTCTATGACTAAGGCTATCTCTTAAATATCGCAAACGCTTCATGACATTCTGCGACAAGGAGCCTCAGTTCTGTAGATTATCCTCTATGCCCTCTTACCTTCGTCGTCTATTCAACTATTCACCCCTGTATCCACTACCTTTTCTATCATACTAGAATATCAACTCCACAAAAAACCGCTTCCATCTCCATCGTGCCATCACAAACTTCTTGGCGATTTCATCAACCATATCGAAAAGAGATCCAACGCGCTCCGTTAAAGGCTTTCTATCCAGTTGCGTGTATCACTCGATATACTTGGCTGTTACGGGCCAATCCAAAGACAGGTCCATTCCGTGCCTACTGACGAAATTATTGGCTAGAGAGAGAAAGAAGAAGATGTCTGGATCGTTGGGGGATTCCTGCCGAATTGTTGCCCACGATTGTCATTTTTGTTTCCATGCCCAACCTCCTCCATCTTGCATCAAACCTCCTGTAGCAGAATTGTTTCAAGTGTACTAGGCCGACATGCTATCTGCGACAATCTTGTAGAAAGAAAAGAGAAAGGGAAAGGGATCAGTCTGAGAGTGAAAGAAGAGATCTATCAAACGCCAGTTACGTGACTGGCTAATTATCTAATTGACTATCTCACGAACGAGGTTTTCACCCGAAGCAGTTTCAGAGGGGTTGGCCAAGTCATCTGGTAGATGTATATCGGGGAGCAACCTGGTCCCCTTTCGGTGGGTGGAATGCTCTAATCGAGCAATCTTCCCAAACTATAGGAAGGATTCTAGAGTGCCTAATTTCTACCATAACGGAAGATTGATTTGCCAGCTCCAGAATTTGGCATACCTAGGCGTGTATTATATCGGCAATAACCCCTGACATATACAGTTCGTTTCCAAGTGCAAGTAATAAGCCAGCCAATCTTGATGTACGGATTTCGCAGGAATAAAGATCAAATTCTCTAGATACCGGCGCTGACCTTTTTGATATAGCATAGGATCAAGAAGGAATCTTGTCCGTGTCAGGTTCAATGACGTTTTAGATAGATTTCTTGAATCAATATGGTCTGAGACAATCACCACACGAGGGTCTATATAGGGTTATCCCTTGCATGAACCCAATCTGTGAGGACACACCGATCGCCACCCTTGCAGCGACTCCTGATTGTTGTGGTGGTGGTTGGTTATCGCCTTCAATGAGGCGAGTGGCGTTGGGATGGAAACTATCCCTTCATCCAACAGTATTTCTACCACCTGCTATCTCCCAATGCCATAGAAGCCCTCTTCCAGCAGACTGACAGAATAGTGTTCATTTTCTCTATACTTTTGGACACTCAGAATCAGGCGATAACATAATAATTCTTTCCATCCCTCTCTAAACATGAACAACCAACGACCAACAACACTACTACCATCTCCACGACCATGGATCCGATTGAACGATCGCCGAACGAAAGCCCTCGGGATTCCCATTTACAACGAAATCAATCCGTTCATTTACAATTCGTCCGGGCATTCATTGACACATGAATGGCCAAGGCATCGCACTAAAGAGTGCACACGATGTCAAGGGACGCCGGACAACGGCAATCGGGCAAAGTGTATAACCAGAGAGCAGCGTAGGGGATCACGCGGCTTCTAAGGATGGTACTCGAGTCGACGGAGAAGTCTTTCATTTGTGCGATGGAATTTTCAGAGTCTCTTGGGAATCATAAGTTCGATTCATATGGCCCAAATTGAACCCTGTGGAGAAGAGAGGTGGGATTTTGCCTGAACATATCAAAAGACTATCAACATGCTGACCGAGGCTGTAGAATGCCCAACGATATCGTTCCTTCAACATTGAAAATCGTTGCACGATGAGACCTCGACCAGAGGTAGAAAAGGGTGTCGATGTGTTGGTGCACCTAATTGATGAGAGATGCGTGGTATTGATCATCAATTCAATCAAGCCGGGTTTTCAAGAATAGCGCGGAACTGTGATGATAGATGGCCAATTTTGAGCTGCAAGAATGTCTCGCAATTGATGCCAGTATGATGAGCAAAGCTAGGATTCCGCATCTGCTGCCATTCGGCAACGCCTCCTTGATTCATGGGGCCCTAGAAAACTTTTGTATATCCCAGAAATTTGACATATTGATACTTTATTTCTCCTTGTAGGCTAGAAAGCAGCACTTCAATCAAGCTTATCTCTCTCACCATCTCTTTGGTGCGGAGAGTTCAGTTCGCGAAAATGAAGCACTGACAGTCTCCTTGCCCCGCCGTCGCTGGATATCCTTGATACCAGTGCGATCCGTGACCGTAGTTGCGTTGATAATGTTGTCAAAATCCTCATCTTCGCTTCCAGCAGAGCCAGACTCGGCATCTGAGTCCACATACACCGGCTTTTCTGGCCGTGCAATCTTCTCCGGTTGCTCCCTGTCTGAGGCGGACGGGTTCTTGAATGATTTAGACTCAAGAATCTTACGTCGAATCTCGGCCATTTGTTCTTCATCTTCCGAATCGTCTGAAATTGCAAACGGGTCTTTGTCTGCTTCGTCTTCGCTCTCGTCTTCCTCCTCGCTACCTTCCTCCCCACTCTCGTCCTCGCCCTCGTCATCGTCATCACCAGACTCTTGGGCCGTGAGCTGTCGATTGGTATTTCCGACTGTCCAAATGTCGTCGGCCCCCTCAATGCGGCTGTCTTCGTATTCTTGTTCAATCTTGGCCAGCCACTCCTCCTCCGTTCGCTTCACATCTTCTTCAGTCTGGCAAGCGGCGTAACGATCAAGCAATTCCGAGTTTATTTCCAAAAATGCTTCTCCATATCTGAAGTTCTTCAAGACTTCCTGTGCCCACTCCGGGTGTCCGCAAATGTAAAAGCAAGCTGCCAGCGCTTCGACACAATTCAAACGCCAGGGTTTACCATAGTTGACCGTATTCGCAGCGATAAGGTATGGCACTATATATTCACCACTGTCAGTCATAAGCGATTCCTCGGTGCATTCTTTGGCGCGACCGCAAAGACGTACGCAATCGCTCGCATTTTCCACCAATCCGGGACCAAGGCACTTCCTTGACTCGCACCCAAGAGCACTCAACCACTGCAGCACCATGCTGTTCCATAAGTTCTCGGTCGGCAGGTGATACAACTTTCTTCGCATTGGGCCTTAAGAATCCACATGTTAGTAAGGGAAGGCACGAGAAGAACTGGCGGGGTGGGCGCATACGAAACGATCACACCAGGGAATCGTTGGCCAATATGAAGCTCTCGCATCAAGCCCAACTTCATCAGACGCTTTCCTGAGCATCGCTTTGGGTCACAGTGTCCCATGTCCCAGCAGGCAGCTCTGAATGCTGGGCGCGAGGAGGGCGCAGCGTCATCGCCATCACCGCGGGGCACCGCCGGTCGGGGGCGGGGGTTCGAGGACTTCTTGCCTCCGCGCGAGAAGTTATCTTTCTTATGACGGACCATTGCGGGAGATCTTGAAGGTAAGACTAGAGGAAGCTTTGGTCTCGTTGAGGGCGTTGGCGCTGTGTGGTGTTGGAGTTTCCAAAAAATTCCAGTCGAAGCACAAGCGCCACACGTGCAAGTTACTCCGCCCGCCCTCCTCAGGTCTCCATCTAAACTACACCACTTCCCACAGCTGCGGGGGGCAGTCCTTCTTACCACAACGAACTGCGCTTGAGAATCTCCTCAATCCAAACTTTCCGATTACCCTTCCTGTCCATTCCCCCACCGTCATCCTGGAGGCTGCTTCCGCACGTATGGCGGCTAGGGACCGCTTCGGTGCCTATGCTGAGCCGGGGCTAACACCGCTACAGCGGGCAATCAGTGAGCTGAACCCCCGACATCGTTGATATTTCTCACCGATAATGACAGTTCTCTAATGCTCAAAATTACACAGGAAATGCCTGCGATCCCCAAAATTACGAGCCCAATCTGGCCCTGAACCTCGAAGTCGCGGACCTGGTCAACTCCAAGAAAGGCAATGCGTGAGTCGGGAGTGCCGAAACCTCAGGAGATTGCGCAATGCTAATCCTACTGTTTCTTTGACAGACCTCGAGAAGCTGCCGTTGAGATTGTTCATCTTATCAATGCCCGGAACCAGAATATCGCGTTGTTGGCGTTGGCGGTACGTGGACCCGAGTTCGGGGGGTGATGACAGGCTGGCGCGCGGGACCAAGCTAACAGCTCGCATTACCGACACAATTAGCTCCTCGATATCTGCGTGAAGAACTGCGGGTACCCTTTCCATCTACAGATCAGCACAAAAGAGTTCCTCAATGAATTGGTGCGGAGATTTCCCGAGCGGCCGCCGATGCGCCCTTCGCGGGTCCAACATCGCATCTTGGAGTCGATTGAGGAGTGGCGCCAGACCATTTGCCAGACATCGCGCTACAAGGAGGACCTGGGCTTTATCCGGGATATGCACCGTCTTCTTCTCTATAAGGGCTACGCATTTCCGGAGGTTCGCCGGGAAGATGCGGCGGTGTTGAATCCGAGTGACGTACGCATTCCCACGATCGCAGAGATCCAAGACTTTATACTAATAAGTTGTTGATTAGAACCTTCGCTCGGCCGAGGAGATGGAGGAGGAAGAAAAAGAAGCACAATCTGCTAAACTTCAGGAGCTGATTCGGAGAGGCACACCGGCCGACCTACAGGAAGCTAACCGTTTAATGAAGGTTATGGCTGGATATGACAACCGGCACAAAACCGACTACCGCGCAAAGGCTGCCGAAGAAGTTGCCAAGGTGCAGCAGAAAGCTAAGATCTTGGAGGAGATGTTGCAAAGCCAGCAACCTGGCGACGGCGTTCCTGAAGGAGATGTCTTTGAGGTTCGTGATCCGCGACCCCTCTCTCTGGTCCGATGGCGTATTTTTTACTAACTCGCTCGGTTGTAGGAGCTTGCCAATGCTCTGCAAAGCGCGCATCCCAAGATTCAGAAGATGTGTGAAGAGGAATCGGAAGACCCGGAAGCTGTTCACAAGTTGCTGGAAATCAACGACAGCATACACCGGACCATTGAGCGTTACAAGCTGGTTCGGAAGGGCGACTTTGATGCGGCATCGAGAATTCCCAAGGGTACTCTGGGTACTACGACCGGTGTTTCGAAGAACGCAAACAATGAACTCTCATTGATCGACTTTGATCCTGAGCCAGCTCCGAGTTCCAATGGCAATGGCGAGTCCTCGTCCCAGGGTGGAAGCGCGTTGGAGAATGACCTTCTCGGGCTCTCCCTTGGCGAAGAAGGCCCAGGTCTTGGCGGTGGAATATCTTTGGGTGCCTCCAGCAGTAAGTTTGGATGATTCCATGTTTGGGGGATTGGCAGTCATTAATCAACAATTCTAGTGGGGTTCCCTCCTCTGCAGACTGGCCCATCTTTACATGCAGCCTCTCCCCAACCCTCGCAGCAAGCGCCTGCTGCATTCAAGCCCAATTATGATATTCTCGCATCTATGAACTCGTCCCGACCCAGCTCTCAGTCATCCACCCCAGCGCCGGGCATCTCGCCCCTGCCCCGATCGACTGCGACTCCTCCACAGGCAGCCGACCCATTTGCAGCGCTGGTATCCGCCAGCCCGCGGCCTACATCTGGGGCCTTTCAGCCACCTGCGCCATCCTCGTCATTGCTTGACTTGGCAGGTGGTGTCAGTCCGCCTCCACAGCAGCAACCGACTGGGGATGCGCCGGCGCCCGAGGATGACGAGTGGGACTTTGCATCCTCGCTTCCACCGAGCAATGCCATGCCTGCCACGAACAAAGTGCAGGTGCTCAACTCGCAACTCCGTATTGACTTCGTCGCTCGTCGCGTGCCGAGTGCACCACGACAAATTCACATCCAAGCCGTCTTCTCCAATACCACCGCCCAGCCTATTGGTGAATTGCACTTCCAAGTCGCAGTGGAAAAGGTAAGTTATCACCTGCCGAATATTGAACTTGATCCCAAGTGCGTTACTGATTGGTATTCCTAGTCATATTCTCTCCAGCTCCGCCCACAATCCGGCCGCGAGGTTGCGCCGCAGCAGCAGTATGGTGTGAAGCAGGAGATGGTCCTGGATGGCGTCGACAACGGAAAGGGCAATTCGGTGAAAATTCGATTCAAGGTTTCCTACAGGCTTGGTGCCGAGGCTCGCGAAGAGCAAGGCATGGTGCCATCCTTGGGAATCGCCTAGGAATAAGCACGCCTGCAAGTTGTCTGGATATTGTCTTCTCTAGAAGATCCTAGGTCGAGAGACCCGAGAGACCGGTCCCCCAAGGCGGATAACCTGCCATGGGAGGACTGACTCGGGCGGCTCTCCTAGGCCGATGTGTCTCAGTCTCACGTTTGCCGTTGGGGCGGGGATGGTATTTGCTCGGTCAGTCGGAGACACGGCTTTCCATTCATTGCAACCTTGAGTAGTCTTCTTTGCAGACCTATGATAGTCGGTCATTCTCTGTCGTCCTGCGCGTTTGTGAGCCGTAATGGCACTGTTCTACTCGTCTATGCCCTGATCTACAAGGCCCTCGTGCTGTTCTCTGCGTTTTTCCCCCTCCGTGTCTCTTCATTTCAACCCCTTGAAATCTTAGCGTCCTCGCTCATGCTGTTTATAAAGAATCACCTCGTGGAATGCCCCTTGAATTGCTTTCACCGAATACAAATGCCATTCGCCATTACGCCGCAAAACCAAGCCGCAGTGCCTATCCATCTACCATAGTTCTCTCGCCACAACCTGGAATAAGCTAAATTCCAATCTCATTTCCCAATCCCGCACTCCGTGTACTCCGGCTCATCACGCCTTGAAACAATTACCTAGGTTAACTGATAAACTTTTGAAGCCTTTCCTTCCGTCCGATCCTTGCACCCAAATCCAATCACGCTTAGATGCATCAAACCCCCCCCCCCCCCAAAACCCAAAAGCCTAAAGCATAATAAGAACTTGATGAGCGCAGGGATTCGTCGCTCGTGGCACATCTGAAGCGTCACCGTGGCGCTCGCTCCCCAGGAACGTGTGGTCGTTCCTGGAAAGGCGCTATGTCGATCACGCCGATCCGGCAGGTCTCCTCGGAGATCCTCCATATTCCATCGGAGAGGGCGAAAAGAGACTGACGTAGTACCGCGCGGATATGTCAAGCGGAAGGAACCGCGCCATTTCCGAGCTGCGTATCAGCAATCAGTCAGAGGTGAAAGGGCGTTGTGGACGGCGATCTCCGGCACTTTGTCGTTCGTCAACTTCTACAGCAGATTTCCATGCTTGGTTCGGTGGGGGTGCATTCGCTCTCTGGCACGCCGATGATTCTCCGACATCGCGCGATCGCGGGGGGGGAATTCTTGTTTTGTAGAAACAGTGCGAGCGTCAATTATGAGGTTTGCTTTGCAGGTGTTGATTCATGTCGGACTGCCTTTGTTGGAAGAATGTGCGAGGGGGGTATATATCTTGTCTTTCCTGCGAAAACCGACTGATCCGCAGTGGAGAGGCTCCACTGTTCGCCCGAACATGACGCCTGTAAATGGATCGTGAGATCTCGGGTCTCTGCCGGGCGTTGGTAAATCTATATTCTATTGTAGAAGTGTCTCGATTTTGGTAATCCGTGGGGGTCGTTTAGATTTCATGGTAATTGAAAGGATTTACTGCTTTGAAAATGTAGTAATGTTGAATCATGCTCTGTGACAAGAACCTTTGCAGCTTCCAAGATAGCGGGCGGAGAGGGGAAAGAGTACTAGCCGATGATTTTAAAATATTTTCAAAGGCCAGAGTCTATAATCAAGCGCTGGCAGGCCTGAAAGGGTAGAGAGTTCGTGTTAGCTACATCGCCACTCGAACACTACTACGGGGTTTAGTACTGTAGACTTTGAAGTCGGCGATGGTCATAGCAGCTAAGAGCGCAATCCCACTCTGTAGAACCACGAATTCACGTTAAACGCCTTCTAATTATGGGCCCATACTCATCCACTCTCGGCTAGATGCTAATAGCCAACGCCACAACTCCAGCCCTACGAAAAGTATGGATTGTATACCCCCCGGCCCGGCGCTCCACATGTTGCAGCGCAACATGTGAAGTTTTGGGGACATCCGACCTGCCCAAAACGAATCAGTGGCGATAATACACCAAGGGGACAAGCAGCTTGGCCTTCTTGAAGGGGATTAGGTTCGACCGGCCGAATAATGCAACGGCCAGCAACGGATGTCTAGGATGGGCAGGTTTGAAAAGGGCAGACCATGGAAGCCCCCGAAGGGTGGCAAGTTCCAAGGGCCGAGGAGAGCATCCCGCAATTTGTTGCCGCGGAATTGACCAGAGACGCTACCGCTGCATAAGATGACGGGGCTTTTGTTTGTTTTTATTGTGAGCGCTAGGGCTCGAGGCTGTTTACAGTATAGTTGCGTGTTAGTCTGGTATGTGCTCGGGAAAGTCTGCATGGCGGCCAGGCTAGATAGCCAATTCTCGCAAATGATAAACGAGGCCAATACTTCATACTTTGGGACTATAAGTGACTTTTCCCTCTCCATTTGTGCACGGTATCTGATACTCCAATTGAGTACCGGTCGAAGCTCGGGGCTATCGGGGCTGACGGGCGTATTCAGCCCTTCCGATAGGCTCCTGCAGAGTAAAACAGCTTCAGCACGCTCAGGCTAGCGCCAACGCCAGCGCTCTGGTCTCCTCAGTATTTTCTCCCCGAAAACGAGTGGCTGTGCGCGAGACGGCAGAGAGGTGCTGTGGCTCACGGGGGTAGCAGTGACAAAGTACCCGTCATAGAGCACAGAAAATCCGGCAAAGCGATCGGTGGTCAAATCTGAGCTCAGATAGGGATACGAATTGACGCTAAGCGGTGGCCGATCGATCGCCGTTGCCTTGCTTTTTTTGAGTTGTCCTCTAGAGGCACGAAATCTCCGAAAATCGACCGTTCAGTCCGTGCGGCGAGGATAAGAGAGCCCCGTGCGGATCGGGGCTGCAGGAACCCTCGTGTTGGTTGGATTGGACGGGGGAATTGTTATCGTTTTCTGGGATGGCGTGGTTGATCCCCTCTCTCTCTCTGGGTGGTTTGAATGGTTGTCTACACACAAGGGAGAGCGTGGAATTCTTTTCCTTTCCACGCCGGATTCGGTCACGTGGGATCTTGCCGGTGCTCCGTACAGTCTCCTTCGGTGATTTCAGAGAGACGCAAATACCACTCAACTCGAACGAGGCCAGTTAACCCTCGAGCGACGCGTTGGGAAGATCTGCACAGTCCACAGTCGCATCGCGGGGGAGAAGTGACTTTAGTGACCTTGTCTCCACTCCCAGTGATACCAATGCCGGTCTAGGCCTCTTATGCCTAGTCTCCTCCGCTAGGCTCAGCGAAAGCATGCAGGAAAAGCCAGTAGCACACGCCTGGCTCTCCTATCTTTTCCAAATGGCCCAGAAACCCAGGGATCCGCCCCAGGGAACCCTAGCAGGAGGTACGGGGAGATCCCAGCAAGTGCAGAAATCGGGAACAAGTATCCGGGCCCTGGCTTGGCCTAGGAAGCAGCGAATGACAGCCCCGCTACCGATACCATTCTAGCACCAACCCACATCCCCCGTTTTATCATTCGGCATGATTAGTATTTACTACTGAGAGAGAGGGTCGGCACTGTGGCGCCATCGAACGGACTCGCCGTGCAAAGAAAAACCGTGCCATCGAGGCCCGACAGACCATCCTGGCCAAACGGCGGGCCCAGTGGGTGCGGCGATTCCATGGCTCAAGGTCGAACGAGACTTTTCTCGGCGTCCCAACTACGATCGCCTTGGGACCCATGGATCCGCTCTCGCAAGCTTCTGCGAGTCTGCCCTCGTCCTGACAGCTTGCTGTTGCCCCCCTCCAAAAAAGTCAAATCGGGGAACGGCTCTCCAGGGTACTGAACCACTCAGGGAACGCTTGGGACGGCTCCGGGCGCTATTATTATTTAATATCCTTCCCCTCCTCCTCCTCATCCTCACGGTATTCCACACCCTCTCCACCTGCACTGGCATTATATCATAATCCTAGTTCAGATCGACACTCAAACCACCTCCTTGGGCCGAGCAATCACTTACATCCTTACCCACTTTTCTTATTCCTTATCCGAGATGGCCTCGCCAGATCTCGATCAGGATATCTCTCCTGTACCCCGGTCTCGGGAGGAGAATCAGGAGAGGTAAGTACTCCTTTCTCATTGAAGGACTACCTCTTCCATCGAGCCCTCCTATCCGAGGTATACAGAGAGATCTAAGAAAACCCAAGACTAACGTACCTCCAGGGCTTTTATTGCTGCCTCGCGGCGCAAGGACCGTAGCTTAGATGCACGCTTGGAATCAGCTAACCGGGCATCGATGCTGCACAAGAAGCGCACCGGCAAGGCGTTCCACATCACCAAGGAGATTGTCGAGAAAGAAGCCATGTACGAAGAAGTTGACGAGCGCTATCAAGAAAAGCGCATCCGTATGCTGCAAGCACAGAACATGCAGATTGAAGAGCAATTCCATCGTCACCTCCTGGCTGCCTTTGCTGCCCGGGCCAACTCCAACTCCGCGGCCTCTTCTATTGCTAGCCGTAGGGCAAGCCTGACACCGCGTGCTTCCGTTGAGGGAGGCTCATCACGGAAGATGAGCTTAGATCTGTCGAATCTGCGTTCTCCATTCCCACAGGGCATGAACTCCAACTCAATGACTAGCCCCGCGACTACCGGAGAAGGCTACTTGATGTCGCCAACGACGACATTCGACCCGAACGCCCAGTCATACATGAACTGCATGGATGGCTCTAGTGGCTATCCATCTCACATGGTCACTGCGGCGTCCTCCGCGGGACAGATCCCAGCCTACGTTGTTCAAGCACAGACACCTGCTCCTACCTGGAACCATATAGGCTGGACGCATATGCAACAGCAGGTCCCTACTCCTAACCAGACACCAACCGACTCCCAGGCCGTGCGTATGTGGCAGCAGCAAACGATGCAGCAAGCTCAGATGCCCACCGATACTGCGGCTGCCATTCAGATGCGACAGTTCAGAGATCGCATGGCCTCCGCACCCGAATTGCCAGTGCAGCACCTGGCACAGCACGTTGCCCCGGCCGCGTCCATATCCGGTCCTAGCGGCGGTCCCGGCCACTCCCGAGGCCATTCCCAGCCTAGCAACAACTTCCACAACCTACATCTTCTCACTCAAGGTACACATCTGTCCCAGATGGCTCCCTCGAATACCAGCTCGCCCAAGATTGAGTCTTACTCTGCGGAGACTCAGTCTACACCTGAATTTTGCCCCACTCCCAACACCCCTCTGTCACCTACCGCTCTGGGCACTGGCCAGGGTGGGGCTGTGGCAAAGCTAGAGGGTGATGGCGGCGATGGCGTTATGGTTTCCCATGAGGAGCTGGACCCTGATTTTAATGAGTTCAGCCAATTTGCTTTGGGCTTGGGTAATACTTCCCTACCGGAGCGAGAGCCCTTTGGCTTCGACGAGTTCGTAGCCCTAGATGATTTTGGCACGGTCTCCTGCTAAAGTACCTTCCCCGACCTACTTTCCTTTCTCATACTTGTCTTTTTTTCTTTGGCCCATATTCTGCCTTTCATCCTTGAGGGGCTATTTACATGATTCCCCAATCCTTTTGATGTATATGACGGTGTTTGGCTTGTACATTTGCTCCGTGTACCATACCGATTTTTCCTTTTTCCTCCGTGTGTTTTTCTATCATTTTCCATTATCTTTCTCCGATCTACCATCACTATCTACTTTTCTCTTTCTTCTGCCACCATGATGAGAAATGCGTTTGGGTGGTTCAAAGCCAGGCGTTAACTTTCGCGGGATTCGGAAATTGGCTCCTTTGGATTTGAAACTGGGATGAGGGGTTAAGGGAGGGGGAAAAAAAACTTGTGCAGTCCAGTTCAACCCAGCTCTCGAAACTTACAGCTATTTCCAAGGATAGGCTGGATCCACGTTGCTACTTGCTTATTTTCTCCCATACTACTTACTGTCATGAGAAATGAGATTTCAATCTGAATCTATACCTTTTTGACGAATGTGCGGTGCTTTTTTTCCTTCCTTTCTTCGCCGTGTTTCTCTATTTGCGCACCAGATGTACACGCCCAAGGGTTCATCCCCAGGTACTGCTATGTACAGTTGCATTCGCCGCAAACAATCAATCGAGTACCATTTTCCGGCGAATTCTACATCTTCCAAATCGCTCAAAGTGCCGTACTCTCCACTACGAGCCAGTGTCTACGATTCCCCTCCCACGGGCCGTGCCAGCTCCAGCTTCAGCTCCATTTTATGAGCTCCATTTTGCGAGCTCCGAGCTCGAGCTGGTTTTCAGTTTTTCCCCCCGGGAACTCTACTTTCACACGTAACAGCCTATCGTCGTTTTGAATGCCCTCCCTTGCACGGATTGCACGACTCGTGAACCTCAGGCCACCCACGGTACATGGTACGCAGGACTTGGGCCTCATGTTAATTAGCCAATCATCCAACCAGATCGCTTACGGTCGTCCTTTCAGCTTCTCTCCCATTTCTCCCCATCGTTGTAGGATTTACCCCACCACCCTGACATCACCCCCTCCCTTCTCCTCGCCGTTGTGATTTCACATCTAGGCTATGATTCCAAATTCTTACAGTCATAGCCACGGTCGCAAGCCGGATAGAGCAGGGAAATCCAGGTACTTTTGTTGCAAGCTCACACGCGCCCAGCGTTCCAAAAAGTCTGTCTAACAGCAACTAAGTAGCCTTCTTTTGATTTTTTTCGTTTTTGACTCGGTCAATACTCGATTTGAGGAGGGCTAGTTCGTCAAAAAATAATAGCGCCATATCGGCTCGTTTTGCTTTCCCTAATTAGGTAGTGAGGGGCGTGACGGAGGGTAGAGAGATTCTCGCGCTTGGCAACGGCATTACTCGCATTGAGTTAACGGGCTCGCATTGATCTGCTGAGTTTCACAGTTAATTCTTGAGCTAATTCTTTGTGAGGTCAAAGTTTTCCCGTGCCTTGCAGAGCATTGGGAGGGTCTGGGCATTAATTTGGGGGGCGGGGGGAGGGGCGACTTGGGGCTGTCTGTAAGAGGCGGTCCCGAGGGAATGGATCTGGGTTCGTACTACCTGACGGTTAATCAAACTACCAATTGGATGGGATTTCGTAACGGCGTCGCTTTGACCTAAAAACCTACAAATACTTCTTCTCATGTCCCTTCCCGATTCGAAATGGTCATAACTTAGTGGTGTAAGCGCAACGATGGATTCTAGTGTTTTTTATTATTCAATCATAACTAGTGACTGGTTGTAATTTCTCTTCTTGTAACTCCCCCAAATTAACGCACCCAAGCCTCTTTTCTTCTCGAGTTTTACCTTCTTCGCCTGACTTGCTCGAACTAAAGCCCAGATTTGCGGGGTTAAGGTTGCAGCTTCCGCACAGACCACTCGTCTGTCTTGGGACTAGCGTCATCCACCCGTATCCACGGATCAACGGCATCGCTCGTCCTTGGGCCACAACCGATAGGCGGATAAGCCAGCGATCAGACGGGGGGAATACAAGGGTCGAGCTGGATCGCGGTGGAGTAGACCCAACAATGGCCCGCTGCGATCGGAAACCCGTGCACGCATCCGGACCGGCCATTGGTGTTATGCGGATGCCTCTTCTGGGACCCCGTTGGCCGTTCTGGTCCCATCGTTGCGGAGTAGGGGGTGGAGAGGAGGGGGAGAAGGAAAGAGCTGTGAAGGAAATCCCGTTTATCTGGTTCCTATCAACATCAGCTTACAAGGGGGAAAGAGGGGGGGGTTTTATCCTGAGCAGATTATCAAGCTCGCCACTTTGAACACGGGTCTTACTGCATCATCTGATTAGGGATTATTAAAGCTGATTCGTGTCGAGACGGGCACGAGCTTTGTGACGAATGGTCTGATAAGCCCTTCAGGCTACGGTCTAGACTTGTTCGCTCGGGGCTTCCATGTGGGAAACACATGTGCAGATGCATGCTGCAGCTATCCGCTACCTTGTTTTTGTTTTTCTTTCGATGCTCGAGGATGTCATATATACAAACTACAAAGCGCGTTGTACGATGGAAGGGCCAATTCCTGATTTTGCTATCTTGACAACCGTTCTAGAACTAATTGCGTCTTTTTTTTGATCACTCTGCACGCAATATCTCTGCCAATGTTAATTCCATTCTTGCCAGTGTGCAATATTTGCATGTGCTCCTCGCTCGTATTATTTAACGGTAGCCAACGCCACTCGTCAGCATATTCCTCACATGCCCCTATATAGACGCATGTCGAACCATAGCAACCAGAACTCCTAGCGAGACCATATCGCGGCTGCAATCACCAAAATTGGCCAATGAGCAGCCTCGTCACATGTAACGGAATCGTTTTCCGTGACCCAGGAGAAAATACGTGGTTCTGGCGGGTAGTGGAGACGAACAAGCGAAAGACCAAGCCTAGACTGGCCGCCCATTGCAAGTGTAGCCAGGGATCAAATCGATCGAATGGGTTGTCGTTCACTTCTCTTTCCTCCGGATTTTTGTGGCGGCTGTGGTGTTGGACCCTGTCGCCGTCCCAGGTTCTGATAAGGGAGCTGGAACGATGGTAAGAGGCTCTCAAGGTCCCCCCCAACCCCCAGCTATGGAATGGAGAAGATGCCATCCAATTGCTCAGCCCCTTCTAGCTGTACACTGTATAGAAGTGCGGTGAATACTTGATTAATGGTATCGAGAACCTCAATCCACTTATAGCTACTGCATAGTTTTTACAGGATTTGTTCCAATAGACTAGGCTGCGCCACATGCAGGTCATAGTTAAATCTTTTGCAGAAATGGTCTTTGCCCAAGTTAGGCAATTAATTTGCAAAGACCAAAAAAGACCAAAAAAGACCAAAAAAGACGCAGATCAGTACTTTTGAAGAAAGTACCAAAAACACCATCAGCGCCAAGTATTGAAACGCAGACACTATAACACATTCAGACGAGGGAGTCTTTCCTCATCCGGCGATACCCATCGACCAACCGCAACCCCTCCATAATAAAGAACAAACTCATGGTACCGAATTCTCGTTCATCAATCATAATTGATCCCCCTGTCGATTCAAAGCCAATGCCCCCGGTACGCGCTATTCGTATTGACTCGCCGAGAAAGCGAATCGGGCGGATAACCCAATGGTTTGGAGTTGGGATCGACAAGACGCGACTGTGCTGTACAGGTGAATAACGACGGATTAAACCGCCAGCGCGGGGGTGAGAAAAAGAGGGCGAATGGGCGACCAGGATAAGCCAGAGAAAAAGCTATAATTGGCCACGCCTGGACTCGGTACGGCGAGAATCAAGGTGCCGATGTATGGGACGGATGGGACGTGCGTGATGGCGATTTGGAATTATAGCGAAAGGGGATAACGTCGAGAGACCCTCAACGATGGGTTGCTGATTTGTTCTCCACAAAAACTATTCAGACGGTCGCCCTATACGTCGATCTACCAGTTTTGATCTGCTCGGGCTCGCTCCGGTGCTATCTCCGAAACCCGGCGAGCCCGAGGCCGCAAATAGGATGCAATGGCAGATATCTCCTGGAGAACCAAAGATCACTTCTCAACGTCGGAGTTACTGCGATCGTCCCGTTTGCGTGGACGCGTGGATGCCGAGATCCTGTTCCTTGATGCTAGACTGATGGCCCAGTCTTTTCACATAAACTCATATTTGGTCTTCACAGATCGGGAAATTTCATGTTGTGTGAATCGAATCGGTCAAGTACCGTATCTCACTGCTTTGATTCCTTGCTGGCTATAGATGAGGACATTCGGCGTCCATGGTTAGGCATTGACCCATGACATGACAAATTCACAAAGTACGCAACGCAGAAGCGAGTCAGAAGGAGATGATATCCATATCCACAGCCACAGCCAACGATTCAGCGCAAGAAAATGACAGGATGAGAAGGATGGCCAGAGCCAGCCCAAATTCCAAAATCAAACAAGGCCTCCGGAAAAAGCGCCCATGACAAAAAGCAGGATTAACCAAAGCAGAAAGACGCCAAGTAGAGAGAGAGAGAAAGTCAGATTGTGGCTACGCCGCGAAAAGGGTGGGTTCATATGGAAAAGACAAGGGATAAGGTTATGTTGCATGAGCCCACTGTACTGGGAGGTATATGTTGCCTTGCCATTGAGGGCTTCCAAAGTAGGAAGTGAGTTGGTGTGGTTTGTCTTCCGTCTCAATGCCTCTTTGTGAAAATTTCTTCAGTAGTCCAGGGCACTCTAAACACCACCCCGGCTAAATAACTCTCGGCCAATCTCACCGCTACGCTGAACGTTCATGCTTGAAGAGCTGCTGCGCCGACGACGCCGAGATTCGGCCGGATCTGCGGGACTCAGGCCACTCGCGCGAGCATGTAAATTCAGAATATCAGTCAAGCTAACAACTCCGACCAGACGTCCGGATAGGCGAGCACCTGGTAGGGCTGATGCTGGGATTGAGGGCGCGAGTGGCGGCGTGACCCCGGATGCAACTGGTGCGAACGGAGCAGCGCTGCCGTAGGGCTGGGGTGGTGCCGGGAGATGAGGTGTCGCCGGGCCGGGAGGCTGTGAAATGGGATTCACAGGCGTTGGGAGGGGTGAAGGTGGTGGAGACAACGAAGTATTCGATCCCGTCGTCGCGAGGGGGACTGGTGCTGCCAGAGGAATATGTGCACTGGAGTGAGATGGAGTGGGAGGCCCTGACGAAGCCGGAGACAACGGATCGGTCACCCAGAGTCTAGTCTTGTTATTTTCTGCCCATCTGTTTGTGTCTAAGATGTCTTTCTTACCGATGCGATCGTGTAGCCACAAGCTTAGCAACTGTGTGAGCGAGCGTCGATGTAGGATTTACATGGAAAACAGGGAACGAGTCTTTGCCTTCAATCAATCCGCGAGTCGACAGAATCACCGAAATGAAGTGCGTGCAGGTGTTTTGGAGGAGAGGTAGCGACGAGGATCGTGTGAGAAGCTGAAGAGATGTCAGCGGGAGGTGTCTCCAAAACTCGAGGAAGAGGGTGGCTCGGTGTTTACCTTAACATCCGTCGTCGAGATATTGCCAATCACATTCCAATGGTTATCAACCACGACAAGAGAAGATATTCCTTCAGTATCCATCAGCTGAAGAGCTTCACTGAGGGGCTTATCGCCGCTGCAATTATATCGACAATCAGCCTCTAGCCAAAGTCAGGAACCAAAGTGGCGGACAAGGCCTTACTTGATGGAGATCACATTGTGAGATCCAATCCGCAAGTTATTCAACGCCTGCGGGTAGAGCTGCTCAATCGCAGGGAAGCTGTGGCCATTCTCCCAAAGGAACTTGACCAGTCGGAACTGACTGAAGATGCCAACCACCTCTCGATCGTTGAACTCCTTGGTCACGACAACACGATGGATACCGCCACCAAACGTTTCTACCGCCGTGAGAACATTTGCTGACGCCGGCAGCGTAACGAGCGGTTCCTTTTCCATGCCCAAGGCCTTGACATCCTTGAGGGGGATCTTCTCTCCATCCCGAGCTTTCTTGGCAAGCTCATCATACGATGTGCGATGTCCTTCTTGCAGGGTGGTCAACCCTGCCGCCAACAAAAGATATGTGTTTAGATCGGAGTAATCGAATGTAGCTACAGCAGAATTGTGCTCGGTGCTTTCGCGAATAAGCAGTACGGGTGCACCAGTATCAATCAAGATCTACATCGTGTTAGTTTTCACAACAATGATTGCAAAATGTACTTCGTCCGGGAAACCTACATTCGTCGCCTCTTCAATGCCCGTATCCAATTCAACGAATTGCAAGTCCTCCGGACTAACGAGCTCTCCAATGGAGATTTCTCGCCAGTCCCGACCAATGAACGCCGGATCGACATTCTTCGGCGGTGGGGGGTTATCAATCAAGCTCTGAATAGCGGACTGCGTGAGAGAGGGTTGTCGTCGGTTCCTTGGCGAGCCTGGCGGTCCACGGAGAGTCTCACTCAAGCTCTGACGGTGCTGATGATTGGCCGGGGGCATATGTGAAACTCGTAGCTGGTTCTGATTCCGCGAGGAGCGGGTATCGGTGCTCGATCGGGGCGACGTCACACCGGAGCCGTTGTTGGGATCGGCAGAGGCGTTGAGGGAAGTGTCGGAGCCCTCCCGACTCAGTTGGCTATCTGCCATGTTCAGTCCCGCCCAATCTATCCGGTTTGACAAGCAATTTGGAGAGCAGCGGAGTAGTTGAGAGTCGAGGGGACAGGTGACGCGGGGGTTGAGCGGGCTGTGCCAATGAACGGCGGCCGATTTCTGACATCATGTGATTATGTCATCGATAATGCCAAGATCTTCTATGGGCGGGAGACCACAAAAAAGACTGAACAGTCGAACTGCTCTACATTCCTGTGCTTTAGAAATGGCGCTCTGGGCGAGTGTCTTGATTCCTCTTGTTTCCCATCGCGATGGAGATGGCCATTGACATAGCCAGCCAACATGGTACATACTCATATCCCGAAAAAGTCGCCCAGCACATCTGCCATATCTCTTCCTCCGCGTTCCTTCATTATTCGCTTGCCAGTGTTTCGAGGCTGCTGGATCTCTTGTGGTGCTCGTTTTCTGCCATTGAGCCCAGTTGCTCGAGTGAGTATAAAGATAGACTTTGCTGCGTACGCCGCTCTCCTCTTTTCCTTTTCAGAGTCATCACAATCATAAGCAGGTAGGCCAAATTCCATAATGGGCATGTTGGAATGTAACATGGGAGAGTTTGGCTTTGATTCTGTATCCCTGAAGCTCAAGCCATCCTCATAAACTTTCAAAAGTGGGCGCAAATACTTGAATGCGTCCGTCTTTCCTCCGTCTGGAACCCAATCCAGTCTTTGAGCATTCCATCCTGCTATCTGGACTCCGTATTTAGTCCTGGCTTTGAGGTGACTGAACTCCTGTGTAAGCTTTCCACACTGGTATATGACAATAAGCTTTAGGCCTGGTAATTTCTCAAGCATCCAAAGAATGTGGTGGGTAAGACTATTTTGCTGATAGATTCTCAGAACTTGTAGGTTCTGTAAGGATCCCGTAGACTGTGCAGCATCGAGCCAACTGCGCACGACGCCATCATCTAGTTGTGCTCCATCTCTGGTCTCAATGTTGGTTGGCAGGCTCGGGTCACATACTCGGCTGTGGATCTCAAGGGCGACCAAGTTCTTGAGATTGCCAATCTCGACGAGATCCGAGACACTGGCGTAGGCGCTGGACAGAGACAAGGCAGCGCGCCAGTGACAAGCGTCGCTCCTTACATTATCGATGTAGCCCTTCAGAGGTGTTTTTGGAACCTTAGTTCTCATGCAGTAGGTTGGGCTGAGTTGCGGAAATTGTTCAGGATACCTCATTATGAGGATCTTCCACATCAAGAGCGTTTGCTTGCCCCTACCGACGTGGTTAGCATAGAGCTATCTACCCGCTTGAAAATAGACAGATTTATTCACCTGTTTCCCAAGAACTCCCAGAGCTCCTTAGCAATTTTCCATGGCACATTTTCGAAAAGCTCGAGCTTTAATGCTGACTGGTCCATAACAAGGCATCTGGTAGCCATATCTTTCAACGAAGACGCTCCGGGTTCATTTCCTCTGGTCTCTCCAATTGGGAGAAATGGACTCTCATGATACCAGTGTGAACCTCGACAAAAGTCATGCTGGGCTGCCGGAGAATCGAGGATTATTGACATCACGGAGAAAGATTTTCCGGTAATCGCGAAAGCATCAATTACTGTTTCAGGTGATTAGAGAAGTAGATGATGACAAGATAAGAGTGCCCATCTCAGATTGAACTGTCTCTTCAGCTCAGGATGGGGGCATTCATACATATTGTGCGCCAGACGTGTGATAGACGCGTCGGCCATATTCAAATTTTCCCAATCGGGATATAAGGGGCTCCACACGTGACTTTGGCGGATTTACAATAGATCGCAAATATCCTGAACTGATGCTGAACTGAGTGAATCTCTTGCTCTTATCTTTTTAGTTAGTTATGCTCTGTGGCTTACTTATCTCAGTTCCGATAGCCTTTACATCATGGATTACATTATCCCATAAATCCCCATCCATGGCTAAATATAGTAACCTTTCTGATTGTTGATCAAATTGATACTGTGTACTTGGCCTGTCACAATGCTGGAATACAACGAGCTCATATACATACATTATCTGTGCCAGTACAGCTATTGCACCAGCGGCCTCTACCTGGACCACCTGAACAGTGGACAACGCGCTAGACGTGCGATACTCGAATGTCGATGCGATATACTGATACGAGGAGACAACGGACCCAACAGGCCGAAGCCAACACAAGCACCGCTGTCAGGGGACACCATATCGAAGAGTATCTTCAATTGCCGACTGCGTTGATGTCAATTCTATCTCCTCAGTCGAACTTGTTTGAAGTGTGTGGTCGGTTCTACACACCTGGGACCCTTTATGAATGATACAATAGCCTACGTTGATTTCAGACGCACCACTCCCCCCGTCGTTGCAGGGGCGCTATGTCGGCCTGAAGTACATTGCGGGGTTCAAAATGTGATCAAAATATTCATTAGAAAAGATCACAAGTGGTGCACCGGGTTATCCAAGCCAAGAAGCGGTGCACAGCCCTGACACCGTGGAATGAAAATTACATACAGCAAAAGGACGTCCCTAATGGAAAAATAAACATCAACTGATTCCTCGCGCATACAAAATAAGGGCTAACTAGCGTTCGCTCCAATGGCTTTCGCTTCCAGCGGCAATTTTACATCACATAAAGAAGGTTCGTGTCTGCAACGTAGAGTTAGATATGCAATCTTCGAATGGGGGACGAGGTGGTGGTAAAAGGAAAACTAACCCAGAGGGTGGCTGCAGCTCAACTGCGGCTTTTGGGTATACTTGGACGAAAGTTCATCCCGAATGCTATTAAGCAGCTGGACATAGCTCTGCTGGGGGTTCTTGCGCAAGGCGGCGATGAAAGCCCACGACATGGCGCCGGTAGCTTGGCCAGCGATCTGTGCATCTTGACTCGTCTGGTCGTCCTTGCTGCCAGACCACATGATGACGTCCGCAGGGCTGGTCTTGGTCTGCTTGTTGCGCTCGTACACTTCATCGCCCTTCGTGGCCTTCTTGAGGAAGCCCATGGCAGTGGACATCATACCACCCATATCGCCCCGCGCATATGCCGACACCACACCCAGAAGACCCTGGCCGGCTTCCTTGGCCAAGTTTGGCTCCTTGAGTATGCCAGAGGTGGAGTAGATATAGGGAAGGTCGAGAGCGGAACCTGAGTGACATGAATCGAAGATGGCCGTCAAGCGCACACCGGGGCGCAGCGTCTGGACCATGATCCGGTGCATCTCATCATCAACAATGTGACCCGCAACCCGGAAGTCGACAGGATAGATGACTTCGTCATATCCATCATCCTCATCACCATCAAGATCTGGTGTCTGACCGCCGTGGCCTAAGTTAAATCGTTTGATTAGCTTGAAGCCTTGAATTGCTCGGACTGGAATCTCAGCCACTCACCCGAGTAATGGAAGAACAACGAATCGTTGGGCTGCGCATCCTTAACCAACCAGTGCATAGCGCGCAGGATATTCGCCTTGGTCGGCTGGCTCATGGGGTTCTGCTGATCATCGGTAAGGAGGACCATGTCTTCGCGCGCGTAGCCGAAGTTCTGGTTCAGATATGTGGACATGTTCTTGACATCGTTAATACATCCGCGCAGTTGACCCTTCTGGCCGAAATAGTTGATTCCGATCAGGAGTGCCTTGCGCTTACCAGTACAGCGCGAGTACTGGAAGCTATATCCTTGCGGGGCACCGTTGCCAAACGAGACCGCCCCAGTTGGAGGCGGGGCCGGGTTACCACCGGACTGACTGCCGTAGTTTCCTAGAAGTTTGGGAGTCAGTAATGCTGAATTTGAAAGGCCGGGGCCTTTGTCACGAAATGCAAACTGAGGAAATTACGAACCCGGCTGACGCCCACCTTGGCCTTGATGCATGGGCGGACCGCTATGCGACTGTTGGTATCCGGGCGGAGGGCCCTGCTAAACACGAGCAAGCGTTGTCAGTTCCTACTCAAATATTTGCATATATATATATATATGCCACGAGACATACGTTGTAGCCATGAGGTGGAGCTGGCGATCCGTAAGGCTGTTGAGGCGGCTGCGGAGAATGGCTGTAACCGTATGGGTTGGACTGCGGCGGCGGCGGTCCCTGCTGGTGGTAGGACTGGCCGGGATAGCCACCATAAGACTGCTGTTGATGATGCATCCCTCTGCAAAACCGTCAAAGACCTTCGTTAGCACTCTCGGCACGAACGAGCGGGGTCAGAAAGAAGGGAAGACAAGGCGAAGCGCGTACGGGTATTGCTGCTGTGGGGGGTAAGATTGTTGCGGCGGGGGATACCCCGGGGCGCCTTGGTAGGGCGGGTAATAGGACATCACTGAAGGTAGGGACCACGTATCAATCAAAAAAAGGCCAAGGACGTTGATGGGATGCAAATGGAGAAATTGAAACAACGCGATCGAGGAAAGCCGAAGATGGTTGTGCTCTGGTGTGGAGAAGGGCGATCCGCCAAAACAGATCGGAAGACCGGGACGGACGCCAAGCCCCGGACAACACCGTAGCACGAACGCAAGTATAATGAAGAGAGAGATAGAGTTCCCGGTGATATAGGTGCAGTTCAAGATGAAGGATGACAGATGATTTAATAGAAACTTCAAATCATTCAATTTTGAAAGGGGGTAAATAACAAGTACAGGGCTGAGGAAAAGCCCAGACACCGAGACAAAAGATTACTTACAAAGAACCCAACTATGCCAACATAGGATTGTTTTTTTTTTCTGAATGATTCTGGCGCAGACTCTTTAAATGAATAGTATCATAATTTGCAGCACTTCGGAGGGAGAGAGGGAAAAGATAAATCAGTTCGTGCTGTCGGACTCCTATATCTGACATGCAATTCTGTTGGCCATCGGCATCCCCGAGATACACCCCTGCAGCCTGAAAACCCCTAGCCCCGCCGAGCAAATCCAAGCGAGGATTGGGCCGTGATGGGATTCTATGAACTATTGGGTGCATGATTCTTTCGGTCTTGCGCGCTGAGGTGAGTAATTCGGAAGAAATCATTGAGTATTGCTTTTGTATCCATAAATTCAACTATAATGCACATCGATCTGTCTAGTCAAGAAATTTAGATTCGATGCTTGCATCAATTGGGCGGTTACACAAAAGTACCAGCCCCCAGAGGCATATATCGTATTACACATCCTGCATGACATACGCCCGTTGATAGTTCTCGAGAGAAACTCCGCAATCTGGCAATCCCATGGAGGTAGCCCTGTGTGAGCGTTGCCAATCCCAGGGCCCACTGATCGTGGCGAAGACCATCTCTGATCCTAACATGGGTGCGAGGGAGAACGGTCTACAGGGGAGATTGTGCCTCTATGATTGTGCGGCATGCTCTCAATGTTCATGGCTCACGTTGTGGGGGGGAAGCCCTGGTAGCTGATCCATCACTGTGGGCTGCTGATGCTTTAGGTCCATCGACATACATGTACATATAGAAATAGCAGAAGCAACGAGAGACTACGATGATAAGGGAGTACCGGCAAGCAAAGATCATAGTCCTATGACTGAATATGTACTGCGGGAGACTATAATCAAAGGCCGAGTATGCGGATGTCTACCACGCTGCCCTCTTCTGTGACTTCCCTTCTTCTCCATATCGCACAGGCCCTTCATCCTCGTCCTCATAGTCCAAGGAAAAGACCGGAGTACGGGCCCACTCATCGTGTCCCTTTGAGCCGGGTTCGGGTCATTACAAAGACTTTCCATTCTTTTTTTTTGGTTTCCCTTCCATTCTAGAGAAGTGGCATTAAGTCATTTATCGACGAGGCATTCCGCGGCCACGGCCCCGCATAGCCCGCTGGGCTGCACCGGGAGGGAGACCGCGCGAGGGAGCACCGGGCTGGGCGGACTCCTCGTTCTCTGTTGATGCGCACATTAGTCAGAGACAACCTCAAGGCGAAAAGATCGGGGGCACGGGGTCGAGGGGTCACTTACTGATCGTCTCGTCCACACTCAGAATCAGACAGGCAGCTTCCACGGCGGCCTGGATGGCATTAACCTTGACCAAGCTAGGTTCCCACACAAAGGCAACCATGTTATCGCGGACACCTTCGTTGTCAAAGTCAACACCGGCCCAGACATTGTTCTTGCGGTGCTCTACGCGCAACCGGTTGAGAATGTCTGTGGCATCGAAACCAGCGTTGTCGCAAAGCTGGCGGGGAATGACCTCCAGGGCCTTGGCAAAGGCCTTGACCACGGCCTGCTGCTTGTGGGGAACATTGCGGTCCGCGTAGCCGTGCAGGTAGCTAGACAGCTCCATCTCCGTGGCACCACCACCGGCAACGATAGTGGTGTTACGCAGAGCGCGCTTGACGATCATGATAGCGTCATGCAGACTGCGCTCAACCTCAGCAATGAACTGTTCAGCGCCGCCACGCAGGACCAGAGTGCAGGTCTTAGCAGCGGGGCACTCGGAGAACATGTTGAAACGCTCTCCGCCAATCTGGCGCTCCTCAAAGGCTCCGCAGGTACCGAGGTGGCGTTCCTGGATGTCGCTGCAGGTCGACTGGGTTGCAGCACCGGTGGCCTGGCAGACTCGGTCCATGTCATCGGAAGCAACACGACCAGCACAGAAGATGTCCCGGTCAGCAAAGTACCTATAAAGGGCGGCGGTCAGCAAACAGAAATTGGCACGGTTTTAGAACATAACAGGAGATATCTTGGAATACGGACTGGGTAGCAAGATCACCAATAGGCAGCTTGCTGAGCACAACCTTGGCGCCAGTCTTGTAGATAGCCTCCAACTTGTTAAAGATGATCTGCCACTCGGCATCGACGATGGCCTGGTACTCGGAGACTTGCTCCACGCGAACCTCCGCATTATCCTTCTCGCTCTTCAGCTCCAGCTCGACGTTCAAGCACACAATCTTAGGGTCCTTGAAGAACTTGGGCTGCTGCTCGAAACCAGCGTAGGAGAAGGTCTTCTTGAAAGCCACACCGTTGACGAAAAGGGAGTCCTGGAGACCACCACCAGTCACTTTCTTCACACCAATTAACTTCTCGTTCAGATCATCTTGATCCAGAGTCAGGACTGCATCCACGACCACTGCAGGAAAGTTATACAATTGTCAGCAACCACCCTCGAAAAGCCATAGGGGTTCGACAGAAAGGCCTCACTCTTCGTAAAGAATTCCGAATTCCGCTTGATGAGCTTGCTGTTCATCGCGGTTGCCGCTAGCCGCCGAAGAGTCTCAATCTTCTTCTCCTCGCTTCCTGCCGAATCGATCATATCCACCGCAATCTCCTTAACCTTGTTCACGGCCATGGCGCCAGCTCTCCGGAGACCCTTGATGATAGTCTGCGAGCTCACGCCCTGCTCGACGAGGTCGCGAACCTCCTTGAGAATCTCACCGGCCAGAACGACCACAGAGGTCGTTCCGTCACCGACTTCGGCGTCTTGGGATCGGGCAATGTCCGTAAGGATGCGGGCGGCGGGGTGCACAATATCGAGGAGCTGTTGGCCCAAGCCGAATGTCAGAAACCAAGGTTCGGCAATGATCATCTCGTGTCTGCTCTCGAGAAACATAACTTCATACCTTCATCACGGTAGCACCATCGTTGGTGATGGTCTGCTTGCCATTGCTGTCAACAAGCAGGAGGTCACCACCATATGGGCCCAAGGTGCTCTTGACTGTGGACTGCACGGCAACACATGCATTGATGTTGGAGATAATCTGACCCTTTCCCTGGGAAGCGTCGGTGCCTGTACGTACAAAGCAACAATAGTTAGCCTATTTCGAGGTATCCCACCAAACTGCCCGACGGGGGGAAACGAAGCACACGGACCCTCCTTCAGCACGACAATCGTCGGTGTTTGGCCGTTGAAGGCCATGGCGTAATCGAGGCGAGGACCGAGACCGTTTGTGGAAGATTATAAATTTTCAAAAGGAATGGATTTGATCCTGATCGGTACGGAGAAGTCGGAGGGGTTTCGCTGGTCTTGGACGGCCAAAATTTCCCAGAGCTTCCATTCTCCCCTCAGAACCCCCCGAAAGCCCCAAAGGCGGTGACCAGCCCGCACTGTGCCGGGAGACAGGTACAGTACTAAACGCTTCCCCCCTATTTTTGCTACGTGCCACGTCTTATTTATGTTTTTGTCATCTTCAAGATTGGCCCTTTATTGGTAGTATGACAAGTATGAATGGAATCAACGAAAATGAAACCCCGAAATATGCAGAGAGTTTAGTCTCGACGAACATGCCCAACCTGCCTTTACATCCGTCACGGTATGCAGACTCGACGCCAGAGTACGTTCGAAAGATAAGAAAAGAGAAACACAAATATTTGAGACCAGCTCAAGTGAAGTCATAATTCCCATCCGATGGACTCCCATATTCGTACTTAGCGAGCAGTTCAGCATCATGTTGTAAATCCTGGTGTGACGGATGGTTCATCAACCCGAGAACCTCCTGTCGGAAGGGGTCAGAACCATCGTCCACCATCATCTGATAAGCGTTGCTGGCGGTATGATAGCGCATTGCATCGTCGAAGTTGGTTATGTTCATATGTTGTGGCCCTGGTGCAAAAGCACCAGCCATGGCGTTCTGCTGCTGGTAGCGCCGCAGTTGTTGTTGCAGCTGCATGATCTGGGGGTCCAAAGGCATTGGGTTGAAGCCTGCCATGGGATGAGCGGCTCCGGGGACGTTTGTAGGAACCGAGGGATGGATGAAGGGGTTATGGTTGGAGGACTCGTCGGGTGCTTCGTCCATGGTCTGAGGAATATCGGTCGACATGCCGGGATGAACACCAGAAGTGTCTGCTTGTTCGTGATCCATCGTGTCTTCGTCTTCCATATCGGGGGCCTCGACGGAGACTGACTTCTCTTCATCTCTAGTACCGGGGATTGGCGGTGCCTTCAACGTTTCTTTACACTGTGGACAGTCTCGAATGACTCGGTTCACGGTCTCCTTGATTCGTACCCAGTGATACTTGACCGCGATGGCGGCAGTGGTCTTGTTGATTCCAGCATGTTGTCTCATGTGGACTTCCTTGGCAATCTCGTATTGCTGCTGGGGATCAGACACAACCTCCTTGTCCTTCAACATCAACTTCTCTGGCTCGCCATCCTCCCCACCAGTCAGTTTGTAATGGGTAGCAGCGCTGCGGAGTCGGCTCTTTTCAGCGCGATCGGCACCCCGAGGGTATTTGGAGTGCTTCAGGTAATATCGAATCTTCTCAAAGCGGTCCTGCGAAACAGAATCCTCGCCATCAAGGCTGAGACCACGGCCATAAATAATTGCATCAACGAATTCCCCGGGTTGCGATTTGAGCTGGCCTCCACCTGGAACTCTGCCAATGCGCTTGAAGCCTAGTGAATCCCATAGACGGCAAGAGGCAACGTTGGTCTCGTAGACCAAGTTAAAGACGGCATATGTGTAGCCCTATATATTTTCCTTGAAGTTAGACAAGATGCGGTCATTATGCCTGGTAAATAAGTGGAAGCGCTTACTAGCCGGGGCGCCCATTCCAAGTATGCTTCGCCCATCAGCCGACCTACACCCTTATTTCGAGCAGCATCCGTGACAATGAAAGTGCCGTTACAGACATGACTACTGCGTCCAGGGTAATTGGGTCGAATGTGGAAGCCTCCCAGACAGATCTTGGTCCAGTTTGCACCGGCCCGGTCCATGGAATGTGTTTCCTCAACACTCTGAATATCACCGAGCAGCATGACCACACCGAAATTGGAGAACCAATACCGTCCAAATTGCGCTAATGGAATAGGCTCCGTCATAGCATAGGTATCTCCCTTTTCAATTTCTTTGTTAAATTGATCGGAGAGATACTTCAGCAGCGGTCGCGGGATATCGTCCGCTGAGGCGAACGGCATCAGCGTCGCAATTGTCACCCGATCTCTGAGAGTGACTTGTCTCGGAGTCAATGCCAAAGGATACTCCATCTGCTCGGAGCCCGTTACAACGGGCTCAGCATCACCGTGGACTTCAGACATGTTGGTATAGTAGTCCGGTGGTGCTGATCACGGGACTATTTGCCATATTAGTCGGTGGCTTCCCTCAACACTTTGGAACCACAAAAGATGGCGCCCCTGGGGGAGGAATTGAAGTCACCAAGAAGTGGCCATCGCTATTGCGAGCACAAACACTCATCGAGGCACTCTCTGTAGACGACTCAGGGATCCTAGTCACTTACATTCTGTATTGCTTCTAGAAGCTCATTGATCGCACTTCGAGGACCGCGTGAGTATTCTCGAGTCCGGAATGACTGCAACGCAAGTTGCAGAAGCCGTGGTCCCCGCTGACTCATCTTTTAGTCTCAAAGCCTTAGGCATTAAGGCCACCAAACTATATGCCTTGATTATCAGGCGCCGAGCTTCCTCCGCTCGGATACCGATGAGGATAGATCGTCGATTGACCCCACCTCATACCTGCAGACCTGCCTCGTAGAGTGTGCGACGTGTCTTCTCCAGGCCGTCTAGTGGAGCTCAATCAGACACCCGACACTTGCTGGCCAAGGTCAAGTCATCACTACGGAAGAGTTTATGGAAAAATGACGAAGTTGTCTGGTGCCTGAGGCTGCCTTGCCTAGCTGGAGACTAGGTGGAGGGGCTTTCTTTCTGTGTAAACTACGGATCAAGCTTCCCATCGTTTTCATAAGTCGAGCACGCCATTTCAGAGATCATTTTCATCACAAGTCGTATTCTATTCCCATTATGGCTGAAACTGAGCGCCCTCAATACTATGAAAACACTCTGACTCCACTCCCAATCAACCCCGCGACTTTAATCGACACTCTTCGAGAGCTTCGGGAGGCTGTTTACAATGGCGCAGAATTAGTCCATGAAAAAGAGCCCATTCCAGACAAATGGAGTGCGGGAGGGATGTTTAAGCATTTTCCAGGTACCGATATCTATGAATTCAACCTTAAACTTCTTCCATATACTTGGAGCTGCTGCGGCTTAATGCGGGTTAGAGCTAATACATCACTTCAGGCGTTGCCCTTGCTTTCTTACGTCTCGATTACCAATCTTCGATACTGGCTAGTCAGAAGGCTTCGTCGACGGAGTTTCGGCAATATGCCCTCCAAAGAATCCCATCGGGCTTACCTGATATGCCTCTGCTCCCGTCGCGGCTATCTCCCGCGGGGTCGTTGTCGCCTATGAGCGCTGTGATTCTGCACATCCTCTCAGTTGTGGCAGAGACCAATTGGGGGGCTGACGCTAGGCCAAGCCTTTCAGCGGAACTCATCGTCCACCTTGAAGATGCTGTCAATCTGGCACTGAAGAATGGTTTTATCGTTCCTCACGGCGAACACAGGTTGGGAGGAGACGAGATGCTGTACGGCCGCGCGGGGCTTTTATGCCTTCTTTTGAATGTTCGCGCGCATCAATTCAGTGATGAGACCCAAATGGCGCTTGACCGAGTCCTCGACATGATCCCTCAGTTGATTCGTGTTATCATCGAGGCTGGCCGAGAGGGTTCGAGGGATTATGTGAATAAGTATGGGCAGAAGGATGCCCATTCTCTGATGTATGCGTGGATGGAAGGCCACTATGCCTTTGGCGCGTGAGTATTACCCACTAACCAGATGGATTTGGACAATCACGCTAATAGCATATATACAGTGCCCACGGAATCAGTGAGTAACCCTAGATCTTTCGGCTGGAACTCTACAACCATTAACTGTAATTAATCGCCGCAGCCGGTATTCTCCCTATTATACTTTCTTGCAGGGAAGAGGAAATATCGGAGTATTTGCCTGAGATCGGAGAAACCATCACTGCTCTCTGCAAGCTTTGCACTGCGAATAATGGCCACCTCCCAATGACACTTCCCCCGCGCGGCCCGAAAAAGTCCTCCGAACTCGTTCAGTTCTGCCATGGCAGTCCTGGAATACTTCTGCTTTTGGGGACTGCTCTGAAAAATGACAAGCTGACTAGGGCATATTGGCATCCCACGTGGAGCCAGACTTTGTACCAGGCCACTTGTCGCACTTGGGAGGAGGGTATCCTCTCAAAGGGAGGGAGCCTTTGCCACGGTATTTCCGGTAATGCATGGCCGTGGCTGTTGCTTCACGATGCCTTTGAGTATCACTCGAAGAGCATCGACGATGCCCGACGCGAATACTTCCAACGTACTCAGGATTCAGTGGAGCCAGATGAGGATTTGAACCAGAAGCTTACATCAGACTTCTTCCTGTCTCAGGCACTGGCTTTCATGCTGCATTCATTCGAGACTCGTCCCTACAATACTGCACCTGGGACTTCTGATCGCGAATACCGCACCCCCGATGATCCATACTCGCTGTTTGAGGGGCTGGCAGGTAATATTTGTGCGTGGGCTGAGACTTGTGCGGTGATCCAGGCGAGGTTGCGCAAGGTAATGCTGAGCGAGGAAGGGGCTAACGTGGAGGAAGATAGCATGTTCCAAGAAGCGATGCGCTCTGTATTGGGATTCCCACTCATTGGTGGAAACGGAGTCCGAGGTGTGCTTTAAGTTGGCTCTTCTCTTGGTACAGTCCTGGAGAAATAGAGGAACGATGTTGCTTTTCGTAATTTGATGACCATGCGACAGTGTGCCTTATCCAGCGCCTTAATGAGACTTTTTGTAGGGTAGACACAACCGTGTCGGTTGCAGGAGGTTTTACTCATTGACTTTCTTATATGAGCTTCTATCCTACGAGTAGTTGTTTTACATGTTTGGTTTGCTGGAATGACCTTTCACCGTTTCGAGCGGATGTTGACGGAGTCGATGTGCAACGTTTCTGGACCTCCGTCCGAGATATATCGTCGCTCTAAACCCATGACATGTCTAGTAATCACAAAGATCATTCACGAGTCAAGACAAACATTATTGTGCGCATACTCATTGGTAGCATAGTTAGTAGTCTAGCACACCAGGTTATACTTTTTTTTTTAACCCTGATTAAAAAAAACAAAAGAAGTCTTTGCTTTCTCTGACTAAGAAAGTCAGTAAAGCAAAAAGAAATGCCCTCGTCCAGGTTCGAACTGGAGACCTTCGGATTACCACCCTGTTAGAGCAGGGTCGTCATAAGATCCATATGAGACCGACGTCATAACCAACTAGACCACGAAGGCGTAGATGAAATACTGGCGCAACATTTGACTACATGATGCCTGGTAGGTTTGACCCGCATGTCAATCGCCTCCTGCCCAATTGAGGGATTGGCTGTCACTGATAGGTAAATCTTCCTGACAGCGACTCAGCACCCATGGCTTTCCTTTCACCTAAACGGAAAGTAAACGTATCCATCCATGGCCATGATCTTTCAGATTCATCACAACCTAAACAATAACAGCCCCCATCCAGGCTGAAGCCGTCCGACTTGCCACAAGACCACCTCAGCAGGCAAAAAAAAGCGGGCTCTCCGCCTTGTCAGCCTTTTTCGGAGCCGCCTGGGGGCATGACTTCACCACTGTCTCGGTCCTGTCTCCCCCTCAGCGATCCATGACTCTCCTGCCCTCGCCCCTCGCTCAGTCCACATTGGGCGAGAAGTGCGCACTCTACTTGGACCACGTTAGCGACCATCTCCCCGTGTTCCTGCACTCCATTCGCCCTCGACTGGACCCGTATCTGACATACTCGGCCACCACCTTCCAATCGGTCGCGCAGGCGCTGCCATTCGACGTTGACGAACAAACCACCGCTCTTGGTGCGGCACTTTTGATCGGCATCTTTACCGTGGTCGCCATGAGCTGGGGAAACCCCTTTAACAATTTTTGGCGCCGCGCGCCGAACCACCCTGCTGCCCCGCAGGTGCGCGATGATGATTACAGCTACATCACGCCAGACTACATTGTCGACCCGCCCTCCCAGCCTGCACGATATGGTGCTCAGTATGAAGCAGGTTCTTCCGATAACGAGCCAGATGTCATTTGTCTCAAGCATCGTGGCACCATCTACCCACTCCATTTCCGCGCTTATGCCATTGACGATGGACTCCTGACCGTGGGGAATCTCCGCCATGCCGCTGCTGCAAAGATGGGTGCCAGCAACCCGAATCAGCTTCGACTGCTCTATAAGGGGAATCTGCTGAAGGATGATAGTCGGACATGCAAAGCCGAAGGGCTGAAACAACATTCTCAGGTGCTATGTGTGGTTTCGGAAGTTGGATCCAACACCCCCAGCGATCTGTCGGACTATGACAGTGGCCCTGCTGAGATCCCCGTCATTCGTCCTGGGTCGTCGTCTTCTCTCGTCGACGGGGATGATGCACCCGGACCTGCAAACCCCCCCGCGACGAAAAAGAGCAACAAGAAGAAAAAGAAGAAGGGGAGCAAACGCAGTGATGAGAGACTGGCACCCGAAACGCTAGGAAGTTCACCCTCTCTGGCACCCCCGCGACCTACGTCTGCGAGTCGCTCGTCTGCTCCGTCTCCAGCACCTAGCATGAAGACGTTGAAGACCCCACTGGAGCAGGTGACTGCGTTGACCGACTACCTCCAGCGGGAGTTGATTCCCCTCTGTGACGACTACCTGGCTAATCCACCAAGCGACCCAAAGAAGCGGGAGTTTGAGTACCGCAAGTTGAGCGAGACAATCTTGGCGCAGGTGATGTTGAAGGCCGATGGCATCGAACCGGATGGAAACGAGACCGTCCGCAATGCACGCAAGGCGCTTATCAGGGAAGCTCAAGCCTCATTGAACCGGCTGGATCAGGCTGGCAAATCGCAATCATAAAGATCATCATGTACACCTTTGTTTTGCTTTCTTTTTCCCATTTTTCCCTATTTGGAGCTCTTGCAAATCTGCGTGAGGGGTAAATGGCATCTCTCTTACACCATAGACTTCGACAATTAAAATTCCACGCACTTGCTGGGATGTTTCCCGGTCCGCCTTTCACTTTGGATTTTCTGCATTCTGACCCGCCGCCCCGGGACCGGAATTTGTGATCTATAAGAAACTGTCATTTAGGCGACATTTTCCATTTTCCACGAATCAATGACGGCAGCTTTGCCATGGGAGGATTGGCATGGTTCTGAGCAATCAACTGCTTAGGTCTCGAAGCAACCTGTCAGGTAGAATGTCGCGATTGATTGTATGAAAGGAAGGTGGGGGAGGAACGGGCCATACCTATACTTGGACTCCGTACTTTGCACATCCTAGTACAACTAAGATATAACTAGCCAGCTGACAAGCAGTCAGCCGAATGGACCAAGAATCCAGCATAGAGTTTCTTAGGGTTTGATTTTAGTGGGATCTCAAAGGGGATCAGCAGTTCGGCATGGTTCAGGGGTCAAGTCTCCCCACGCACGGCCCAAGACTCCTCGAGTCTGCTGGTCGCGCTCAACATGGTTGATCAAAGAACAATAAATGGAGATTGGCACCGTCGCTGTTGATTGTGATTAAGCAGGCGGGCCATATATTGTATGGCCCGTACAGAATGCATTCGTCAATCAATAATTGTATGTACAGACAAAGAGAAAAAGAGAAAAAAACAAATCCACGGTCTAGTCCCTCTCCCGGAGAGCGTGCTATTCCCAGTCCGGAGTTCTTTGGACTCGTTGGTTAAACTAGTGAGTTAGTCTGAACGGCGCCCCATTTTCCACTTGCCGTCTTTCTTCTTTCTCCCTGAGATTCTGGCATTTCCAGCAAGTCTCGCTGCTCTCGTTCTTTTTGCCACCCTTGGTCCTGGCGTCGGTTCTTGGTTTTTTGGAGGCTCTGATCTTTGCTGACCGGCTGATCACGATCTGAACTCTCTTGAACTCTTGTACTGGAAGGTCACGCTTGAGCTTTCTCTCTCTCTCTCCCCCCCACTCCTTTTCCACCTTTCCACCCCCCCCTCATTCTCCTCAGCATCTGCTTCACCACGAAACTCACGATCTCCCAACTTCCTCCTCTCCCCTCCTCGTGGACTCCTGGACCCGCCTACAGATTGACCTGTCACTCTCTGGTATTTGGAACACCATAGCTCCCCAAAACTCCGTTGCCGAGGCCGACACGAACCGATTGGAGGCTTGCAGGGAATTGACTGGCGCGGTCCCAGTGCTCACCCGTGGATCGCGACTGAAACTCCCACTGGAAACGACGGAGACACTTGGAACGGCCCACGAACTGCGCGCTGCACTGTAACCTGCTGGTAACTCTCTCTACCAAAATCTCCACCCCCTGCAGTATTTACAATTTACTGCTTTCGGTCTCTTTTCCCTTCCCCTCTCCCCACTGCGGGCTTGTCCACCCCTTGCCACCGACCATCCCGACTCCAAAAAAAATACCCTCCCTCCGACCTTGTTTTGGCCTATTCCCGGCTCCCGCTATTTTTTTGTCACGGGCTTCTCGCCTAGACATTGGCATGGATTAAGTTGAGACGAATTCTCTGCAATACCGTTTACCTCAGCCGAAGCAAACCCGGTCCTCTCTTTACCGCGTTTGCTTTTTGTTCCTCCGAAGCGGGCTCCAGCTGGACTGGCCTTATTCATCGAACCCCTTCTACATCTCCTTACGGACCCGGCTGGAATGGCGGGCGTAGCCACCGCGTATTCGACAGATGCCCTGACCTCATCGGGAGGCGTTGATAATGAGATATGGGAGTTTGCGGTGCCGATCTCGACCGATGTAGGTTTCCTCCTCTGGACCCCCCGTTCTTCTATTCGGGGCCACATAATTATGCGCGAACCACTTTGGCCCGGCAGTGGACACCGAGAGAAGTTCGGATGAATGCGAAAGGGGGGGTTTTTTTTGTACTGACGACTATGCTATTTCCTCCGCAGAGCAATCAGCATTCCTCGAGAACCCGCAACTCCCACGATTCCAGCTCCGTCCGCGCGAGATCGACCAAAAACCGCAACTCTAATGGCTCGCGCAGCTCTTCCATCTCTCGGACCGTGCAATCGCACGACGCTCTCTACTTGAACTCGAACCGCGGACGACGGGATCTTAGCCTCAATCGACATGGAAGTGACCTTGGCAGCGCCAGAGACAGCTCTGGACCGGACTCAACCCCCCGTCTAGAGCCCTCAGAGTCTCAGGATGGACCTGGTTTTCAACCCGAAGAGATCAGCGAGAACTGGATTCACCGAGATAAGTTGGCCAAGATTGAGAGCGAGGAGTTACAACAAGCCGCCATACTCTTCAATCGACGGATGAGAGCGGAGAGCAAGTCGAGCGCAGGACGAGGCAGAAGTCACGATTCTCACCCGGGGGCTGCCAATGGCTCCGTTTCGGCAACATCACCCAATGTCGAACATTCCGAGCCCTGGCCTGAACTGCGGCAGGATGCCAAAAGAAAATCCGGGGCAGACCAGGCCCAGAACCCTGAACGGAAACATTGGGATCTCCGCCGTCCCGAGGAGATTGCAGCAGATGAAGCTGCAGCAAGCATGTACGGCAACCCCGGTCTGCGAAAGAGCTCTTCGCGGATACCCATTTCGACCGCCAGCCCCGTACCGCTCATGTCAGGCCGTGACTCTCGTGGGGCTAGAAGCCGTGCGGCAACCGATGAACGGGACGATGACGAATATGGCCGAGGTCGCAGAGCTAGCGAGCCCACTGCGGTCGAGCCACAGGCCTCTACCCCCTCGCCCGGAAGCCGACCAGGAAGTCGTGGGTTCAACACTACCCAAAACACCCCGGCGAAGAAGACGCCAGGCAAAGTTGCTGGTTCTGCCGGCTCTACTGGCCGAAAGACCTCCGCTCCACCTACAAACAGAAAGACTTCGACTGTGAGATCGCGCGCCGTCTCTGGTAACAATCCGACGCGTCCCGTTACCCGTGGTGGAGAGGCTCGACCCCCGACAGCAATCAACCGGCCAGAGGGCGATCCACCATGGTTGGCGACGATGTACAAGCCGGACCCGCGTCTCCCACCGGACCAGCAGATGCTCCCCACTCTTGCCAGAAAGATGCAACAAGAGCAATGGGAGAAAGAAGGCCGTGCCCCTACCACCTACGACCGAAACTTTGCTCCTCTTGCCGTTCATCCAGACGATGCACCTCCTGTCCCCCTCAAGACGGAGGAGCCGGCGGCAGCAGAAAAACCAGATGAAAAGGCGGAGGAGCCGCCGAGACAGATCAAGAGCCCCGAACCGCCACGGCCGAACACGAGCACTGGCTACAGCACCATGCCGAAGGTGCAGGACACCCCGCCAATGGGCCTGACGCCCAATCCCAACTGGAACCCGCCCGTGGTTACTGCGCAGGAGCCGCCGAAGAAGGAGAAGGGGTGCGGATGTTGCATTGTGATGTGACGAACGTTCATCATCTTGATCTGCTCTCTGCTTTCCTATAGGCACTCCTCACTCGCCGCGCCTTCTTTTGATGGGCGCGACTTCTCTTCTCGTCTACCTTTCCGCGGAGATACCTCTGCGTACATGTCCAACATACCCCCCGACTCCCGTACCAACTACTTGGATTTTCCTTTTCCCTTCTCTGTCCATTTTTGCCTCTACTACTTCATTGTTCCCGGTGGGAAATGGTGTTCAGTCGGTTTTTTAGCCCTTTGTATCTGGTCCATCTTTCTCCAGAAGCTCTTTTAATCTTGGTCTTCTTTTACCCCCTCCCACCGGGTCATGGCATCTTATTCATTCCTTTCCATATCGATTCCCTTCCCTTCCCCTGTGATCCTTATTGCCGCTTTCTTCCGAATTTTCAAGAGAGCACTTTCAAAAATCACCTCATCGGACTGTCATGGACATCTTTCCTACATGACTTTGTTGCTTCTGCATCTGATACATCATCTCCTTTCTCACAGTCCTCGAATCTTGGGTTTCTTGGCACCTTGTCCCTTTTTTTTCGTTTCCATTTCCTCATTTGCTGATGCTATTATCCTATTTTCCCTGCTGGACATTTCTGCTGCTTGCTTTTGCTATATTCCCAAGCCTTTTTGTAAGCGTTCCTGCGGTCTGATTCTCCTTTACTAACTCCTCCCTTCTTCACCATCAATCGCTGTTTGTCAATTTGTTGACCCCTAGCTGGGCTGAAGTGATATGCCTAGGTCATAGTGGAAAAGATACAATCAACAATTCATACTTCAAGGTTTTTTTCTGCTGTAGATGGACTTGACATGTCTATAATGGGCGTACGGATATACTGCATCTTCCATGTCCATGCTGCAAGGTGACCTACTCTGGACTATGCAGTAAATGATTGTCGGTGATAGTGGTGCCACAAAAAAGATTTCAAAGGTCAGCCTGGCCAGCCTGGTACCCACGTGCTTGCTCAAGCCGAAGGACCCCAAGGAGTTATTTTGTTTGAAACACGCAGACTCGATCTGCTTCCCATAGACAGTCTCATGTGACCCTCAACCATTTTTCAAATCTAGCGACAGAGTACCAGCAGACCAACAGGAGGGGGAACTTTGGATATTTTAGCCGTTATTTGAATTGTAACCTATCGGGGTACACATGAAGGCCAGCGACTCGAGTATTGGCGTTAAATGTTCAATTTTTTTTCCCCTTCTTTTTATACACATGACCCTTTTGGATATTTACATACTATCCACTATCCCTCTCCTTCCCCGGATATCACAAACCTCAGGCAACTACCAGGGGCCAGAACCTCCTCGCTGACTAAAGCCACAGCTTACCTAATATCACCTGACATCATCCCCACCCGCGATGACCAAATCCCGCAATCTTCCCGTCCAACCTGGAATCTGTCTCCGATCGCTCTCTAATCCAACCCATTACCAATCCTCCTCCTCTCCTCCCCTCCTACCTCCTCTATATAAAAAAAAGAAACCACCATCACCGGTTTCTTTTTCATATTCCACATCGCCCACCATTTCTTTCATCTTCCAGCGCCTCTTCGGCTCCTTCGCCGGTCCTTCACCCGCCACCATGTCCGCCGCCAAGACCAAGGCTCAGAACCTCATTAATGAGAACGGCGTCGTCGTCTTCTCCAAGTCTTATTGCCCTTACTGCAAGTCTAGCAAGGATTTGTTGGATAAGCTTGGTGCTAAGTATGAGTTGCTTGAGCTCGATCAGATCGGTGAGTTATTGTCGTACTCGTCTTGTTTGCTCGGGTTTTTTTTGAGGGGGGGGGGGGCAAGCACTTTGGTTAGGGAGGGGAAATCTTTTGCGCTCTATGCGGGGAATGGGATGGCGGCGGATTTCAACTGCCGATGGTCCCTTCTTCCTCTACTTCCCTGGCGGGGGTTATCGTTGTTCTTGTTGGCGCATGGTTTTTGCAATACCTTGATCGTATCGGCGGGATGCTAATGTTTTTTTTTTCTTGTCTAGATGACGGCTCTGCCATCCAGGCTGCTCTCCAGGAGATCTCCAACCAGCGCACTGTGCCCAACATCTACATCAAGCAGAAGCACATCGGGGGTAACTCCGACCTCCAAGCTATTGCTGGCCAGCTCCCTGCTCTGCTCAAGGACGCTGGTGCCCTGTGAATAGACCACGATACCTTTTGAGAATATGATACACGGGGAGACGAGTTGTCTTCTCTCGTCTTGCTATGGGATTATGCATAGCTTATTATCATAATAGACAATCTTGCACTCTTTTTGTTCATGGAGTCCGTTGTAGAGTCGAGTTGGGAGATGGGAGAGTTGGAGATCCTCCTCTTTCCACTTTTGAATTCAAGACGTGGTACCAAGACCATAAAGTACAGGTGAGAGACAAGTAGAGACAAGGAAGGTCAAGAACGTAAAGGGAAAAGGAGGTCCTCCAGATATACAAATACAAGCCATGATCATCTCAACTTAAGACGGGGTCATCCTCATACAACCCGCTGCACAACGGTGCCCACGGGCCTCTCCACAATCGCCATCAACCCATCCACAATACTCTGTCGCGCCCCCTCACTCGAGACAGTCTTGCCAGCCAAATAGTTCAACCACACGAGCCTACTGACCCGTTCATCAGCCACCCGTCCCATCCAGCGCATCGGCTTAGTAGGCTCCGGCTGGAACAGCGCATCCATCGTCCCCTGCGCACCACGCAGCAACACCAAGGTTTGACCCTTGGGCACGTTCTTCCGCTGACCGCCACCAAACACAGCCTTGAAATCATTCATCGCCGTTCCGAACTCCGCATCCTGGAACTCGCCCGGCGCCGTGCCCGGCAGAGCCTTCTTCTGCTGCGCCCGCGCCGTGATACCACGCACCCAGCCGTCGCGCAGGTGCATGAAATCCGTGTTGCGGGTCGGCACGATGCGGAAGGCGGTTCGGATACCATTTTCTTTGATCAGCGCTGTCCAGGCTGCGTCGCCGCGGTCCGCGTCGAGGAGGAGCTCCTTGAGCTGTTGGCGCTCCGGCGGGACGAGGGAAGTCGCGGCATCGACGCCGACGCCCGAGACGGGAGTTACGTCGTCGGATGGGGGGTGGACTGCGGTGTGGATGAGGCGGCGCTGGAGCTCGGTGATGTCGGATTTGGCGACGTACAGACCCACGACGTAAACCTGGATGGAGAGGAAGGAGACGGTTCGGATGCCCAGGCCGAGAAGCTGGTACTCGTCGCCGTCGGCGGTGGACAGTTCATCGCCGGATTGTTTATTGTCGATTTCAGAAGCGGCAGGTAAGCGGATTGTCGTCGGGAAGTAGGGGATCGTGCTGGTTCCCGTCGCGACTTGCTCCACGTTGTCCTGGCCGTGCAGTGGGATCACCGAGGGTCCGCCCGTACTGGGGAATCCGGGAGGACCGTCCATCTTCATTGATCTGTTTGATGTTTGGGTGAACTTGTTCTGTTCTGCGCCGGTTCCCTTGTCCTTGCTGGTATCCAGCGCATCGAGTCCGAATACATCTAGCTTGATCACGCCGTACATGGCAACGCCGCAAGCGACCATTCCAGCGGCGGAGAGGGCAATTGTTCGCTTGGACTTTGCAAAGTCCTGCTCGCTCTTTGCGCGTCCCGCTGAACGGAGTGGGTTGGTACTGGCATTGTTGGCGGTGCGGAGGGAGTGTGTCGTGGAGAAGGATCTCGCGGTGCTATTGCATTGCCCGAGGCGTTGCCGCGCAAGGCATTGGTAGGCGCGCCAGGGATTCGCTCGAAGATGAGTAGACATGGTGTTTGGATTGGTTTTGGGGGAAGTGTTCAGGAAACGGCTGCTGGCGGAATTGGAGTTGACTTGCACTCAAGTGTGGAGGTTCACGTGATATGGCCTGATCTACCTATCTGCGAGGGAATGGAATGGGGGTTTTTTGGAATCAATTCGGGTGGGACGTATGAAATGTAACTATGAAAGTAGAGTAATACTCTTAGTTCAATCTATATGGCGAGGAGGTAAAACGTGGAGTGCCTGTCGGGTGGGTATGGGTGAGAATGGGTGCAGACGACGTTTAATTCGTTTCCTTGCGTTGTATAATAAGACTCCGAGCCAAGTAGGTAGTAACCCATTTACTGCTCGCAATGTCATATAGTCTACATCACTGGAGCTAGCACTACGGCCTCGGACTGTTACAACATTGATGCTTTGGTGGATAGTCTTGCATTTTCAGTCTTTCATAGGCCCATGTCAGATTATCAGGCATGACTGTGAGCGGAATTCAAAATATCCAACCACCTTTCTCTCCTACTACCCCAAAACTACGCATAGGGAATTAACTCCCTCTCCGACTCTGAGAAAAGTTCCCCCATCAATGCAAAGGAAAAAAGGAACCGCTAGTCCCACGCTGACAAATTTTTGGAGAACCAAAATTGTCTAGACGAGAAACCAACTCCAAGCGGAAGAAGTAAAGGATATTTTCATTTTTCATTCATCGCAATGCACCTGGTGTTCAGAAACATTGATCCTGAGAATGGTATGTTGGATCCTCCCTATTCTGTGAGAGTTCCTTCAATACACCCGCGCCGTTAAACCGTCATTGCAATATGAACCTAAAACCCGCACACCACAAGACACCGCTTAAGCCGACTTGTTCTTGCGAGCCTCACGACCCTTGGCCTTGCGGGCGAGGATCTCCTCACGATCCTTGTCGAGCTTGAGCTTGCTGATAACAACGTTGGAGGGGTGGATGGGGATGGGGACGGATTGGCCGTTGGTCTTCTCGCGGACGACACGCTAGATAAGAGAAAGAGAACGGGTTAGTTCTTGGACTCGGATGCACTTTGTGGTTGTTGAAGAATTTGAAAAAAGTACCTCGACGTGGACGCAGAACTTGAGACGGTAGACGGTGGTGATGCGGCCCTCACGGCCCTTGTTGGAGCCGTTGACGATGGTGACTAGAAAAAAACTCTGTTAGAATTGCGCCGGATCTTGAAGTTGGTACCAGATAGAAATCTTACCCTCGTCGTCCTTGCGGATGGGGATGGAGCGGACCTATTGGAGGTTTCGTGTTAGTTTTGTGTGCCCTTTATTTCCCGTTCCTCTGCTGGCGTCTGCATCGTCCAATTTGTCGTCCCTCCCCAAACTAGATTTTGCCAGACCCAGATTGAATGCGATTCGATTGATTTCAACATACACCGTACTTAGCCCGCAGCTCAGCGGACAGAGGGGCGCTCATGAGAACGCGGCGCTCCGAGGAGGGGGCCTGGAAGTAAGCCTTGCGGCTCTTGGAACGAGAAGAAGCCAGGGCTGCAGAGGTTCGTTAGTACTTTGTATGTTGAACATGGCGAGAACTCGGGGAGTCGCAATTTTGCAAATGGGATCGAGGCGAGGGATATAGGATCATGGGGCGAGAGAGAGTACGCACCGGTGTTGCGGACAGCCATCTTGACGGAGCGACCTGGAGGGTGTCGTGAATGGCTTCGAGTGCACGGGTTGTCGTTGGTCGGGGAAGAAGGTCACTTGTGTGAGGTGAAAATTGAACGCGGGTGGGTTGTGCGTCACATGACATGCCGCTTATTAGGTAGGGCTCGGGGGTAAATCTCAATTGGTTGGAATGGTGACTAAGGGATCCACTCTATCCAGGTTCACCCATCGCTATTCCCGTCTTGGGTTATACCAAGTGTATGGACTCGAACGAGACACAAGAGATAATCTTTGATCATAGAAAGAATGGTATACTGAAAGTCTCAGATTACGAGTTAAGAACTTCTATTCTTTAATCTTTGTCCAATATCGAACAGGCAACCCAATGAATATCTTAGAAGAATCGGCCCCGGGATGCATCTCAACAGTCAGAAGTGCATTCAGTTTCTTAGCTAGAACTACAGCTAGTGCCGTTCATGATCCCCCGATTATAGGCCCTTCCAGCCTAGGCCAAATCAACGAACAACAACCTGGAAAGAACCCCCTTCAATGACACCAAGACTAGCCTTATCATTTGAATACGTCAATCCCTTGCTCACCCGATCCCCATTAATAGTAATCGGAGGCTTCTTCGACGCCGTAACAAACGGTAACGTCAAATTACCTGTCGTACCCTTCGAAACCGAGACCTTCAAAGTATACCCATTATCATTCTTCACCCAAGACGCCTGGAACTTACCAAGCGAAGTAGTGAATCCAGCCTCGGCATGCGTCAGATCCCGGTCGGATCACCGATAAGAGTCGTGCGCTCGAGATGATATTGAGATACGCCCCGATATCTGCGACTTGGCTGGCTTGTTCCGACTGCTGACTGGTGCTATTAGTTAACCATCTACCTGGCTAAGCTAGCTAGCTGACTAAACGGGTGACAACACTGCATGGATCCGATGTAAATGCGTGGCACGTGGCACATTTAAGGAGAGTGTGTGACTGGATCAGAGGATCAAAAAGGTGTTCCATTGGGCTTGCGTCTAACTCTAGCTAAGAAGGAAGGATCCTCACGTGACCTAAATAAGCTATGGGGGCTTGAAGGGTAACAAAGTGCGGCTGTTTTGCGGTTTCTGGATTAGGACTAGTACGTTTCCCATTAGGATGACCAAGCTTCAACTTGACGTTGCCCTACTTCCAGCTCGCCCAAGCTCGCCTTTTTGAGTCACAATTTCCAAGCCTCAGACATTTGCAAGTCTTCAACTTTCACTACAACATGGCTTCAGAGATCGACTCCAAGCATATTTTCTCCGAATTCGAGGATCCAGAGCGCAAAGCTCTTATCGCCAGTATTGTGGAGCAAGCCGGGGGACTAGCTTTAGTTCCCCGCACTAATCTATTCGCATTGTGGTTTAGCGACATAAGCGTCCTCAGAAAGGCAGCGGATCCAGGGGAACGTGCTTCCAGGAAAACTCTGACTCTGGCCGCTAAGTCATTGCCCAATGACTTGGATGTCGCTGGTATCTGTAAGTGAAACAACAAAGCTACGTTTCCCATACACCCCGGCTTACAGTTTCTCCTCTTGTTAGGGGCTGGCACCAAAAAGCCCGAGCCCTTCTCGATGCCAGCAGCTCTGGCAATCAGTGGGCGATTCCTACCACCTACGATCCACCAAGCTCCCTCTCTATCGTCCCCAAGAGTCCGCCAAGCTCCCTCTCTGTCCCCCCAGAGACCCCACAAAGCCAGTCGCATCAATCCTGAAGACGGTCTCCAGGCAACACAGGATGATGCCCCTCGAATTTCACCTCTAGGTACCCAAGAACGTTCCCGCGGACGGTCACTGGCCCGCTCTCGGTTGCCTGTTCCTCCCTCTTCCTCCTCCTCCGCCGCCTCCTCTATCGCCCCCTCCAAGCGCAGCATTGACGCCAGAGACCAGGTATGCTAGAACTCTACATTACTAGCGCGGAGTTATTCCGAGTCTTAGTAGCCCCCGTTGGCTTTCAATTTTCTATTTTGCTAATAACTTGGAACAGGCACTAGCCCGTGACAGACAGCAATGTGTCCTGACAGCCCTCTTGCAGCCTACACTCCAGGTTTCGCATATTTTACCATTCAAGCTGAACAAAATCACCACCGTCGAGGATATGGTTTGGCCTTGGCTAGAGGCATTCTGGGGCGAAGAGCGAGTCGAGGCTTGGAAGAATCAGCTCTTACGAAACCCAGACGGTTCCATGAATACTGAGTTCACTGCCAACTTAATGACGCTCAGTATCCAAGTACATCAATACTGGGACAGCGCGATTTGTGCCTTTCGGCCGATCAGCGTCAATGATGAACGGACCAAGCTAAAGGTAGCATTCCATTGGTTACCTCTTCCTCTCGATAAAGTTCGCCGACATCAGCCTACCCTCACGCTGTCTCACCCTTACCCTGACCTACCGAGGGGATTCGTGCAAGGTCCGAGAGAAAAAGAGGAACTTACAATGATGCGACTGTACCACCAGGTATCTGGGGAAGTTATCCCTTCAGGGTATATCTTCGATATAACTACACCGGATCCCGTGGCGAAGCCCTTGCCATCAACCGAATTGCTTGAGCTTAAGTGGCACTTATCCCGAATTATGTCCATGCAGGGAGCAGCCGAGGACGAGGATAGCGATCCTGATCCAGATGATGACTTGGTGAAAGTGCCCTCACGCACACCATCTCCGGCGAAAGCCGGAAATCCACTCAGGGAAAACATGCCGATTCGGTCCAGACCCCAATCCTTATCACCGGGGAAATTGCAGCAGGTATTATCATCTTTGGAGACTTCAAGCTTGGATAAGGATTGTTGAAAGATGAAGGATTGTAAGGCAGAAGTGTTGGTTCGGTAGCTAGAACGAGACGCGGGGCCGTTTATGATATGGTCGCTTATGTTAGTGAGATGCAGCTTCTGTTACACGCCTAGTTTAGTGAGCCTAGCTTAGCCAGGAGGGTAGATAGATGCAGCTTCCAAGCTGCCTAGAATGGACCAATATCTTTCGTGTGTGGTTTCCAAGTTCATTCCAAGCTCGATCACCTTAGGGAACCTATTCCCGTCCTCTGGTACGGGGCCAAATGTGGATCAACGGCCCCAACATGGCCACTACATATAGCAACCAAATTACCGGCGGGGCTAGGGAGAAAGCCGCAATCGAATGATAATTCTCGGTCAAGAATAACACGAGTGAACCAGGGAGGTGCACCTGTCGCAATACAGAAAATTTGAGCAAGCAAGGACATTGAACCCCTGATTGGTGGAACAATCTGCACACAGTGATATTGCACTTTACCAGGATCAAGGCAAGGATCGGCAGAACAAGCACTCGCGTGGCTTCCATGGCATCGTCATTCGCATACAAACCGCATAATTGACAAATCTGGTGTCATTCCGGGTACTACTTTCCCCGCAATGGCTGTTCTCCCCATTGTCTAACCGTCAAGGAGTCCAGGGGTCTCCAGGGGTAGTGCGGCGTGCTCGGCGCGAATGTCACCGAGAAGTATTCCTGCAGGGGGATCAGATCTTCTCTTAGCGGTTGGAGAGTCGGTTAAATAAAGCGACTAGTCTGCGCTGGATAGACCGGCACGGACAAGTCCCTTCGATTATGCGGTTGCTGGATTTCTATTCTGTCGTGCTCCCCGTGGGGCTTGCGCTGACCAGTGCTGTCAATGCAGCCGTGATCAAAAGTGGCCAGAATGTCTGCACTGTCAAGGCCAATGGCCATCAAAAAGACGATGTTCCGGACATCTTGAAAGCTTTCAAAGAATGTGGCCATGGCGGTACAGTTATATTCCCCGAAGACCAATCCTACTGGATTGCAACACGCTTGAACCCCATTGTCAACGACGTGGTAATTGAATGGCGGGGGAAGTGGACTGTAAGTCATTCAGATGGTCACGTTGGGCTAGTATCAAAGGCTGACCACTTCAAGTTCTCCGACGACCTGGATTACTGGCGTAACAACTCTTACCCAGTTGCGTTCCAAAACCACGCTGCTGGATTTGTCATCACGGGCGACAACATCAAGATTGATGGATATGGCACTGGCGGGATTGACGGGAATGGTAATGTGTGGTATACGGCGGAACAGGGGACTACACTGCCCGGACGTCCCATGCCTTTCGTGTTCTGGAATGTGTCCGAAGTCACCGTGGAGAACTTCTACGTCAAGGATCCCCAGCTGTGGAGCTTGAATATCATGAATGGCACCAACATGCGTTTCAACAATATCTACTGCAATGCGACTGCAGTGGATGCGCCATACGGCTCGAACTGGGTGCAGAACACCGATGGATTCGGTACGCATCTCGTTCCAATTAACATATTCATTTTCTTTTTCTGTAATTCGTGAACTGATAGGTCCTCTCCAGACACAATGGACGTCAACAACGTCCAGCTAACCAACTTCGTCTACCAAGGCGGCGACGACTGCGTAGCCATCAAGCCACGATCCTACAACGTCAACATCCACAACGTGACCTGCCGCGGCGGCAACGGAATCGCCATTGGCAGCTTGGGCCAATACCTCGAAGACTCGAGCGTCTCCAACATCATCATCGACACCGTCAAAATCATCCGATACAATGAGGACATGCACAACAGCGCCTACATCAAGACCTGGGTCGGCGCGCTAGTCCCGCAAACCTCCTACGAGAGCGCCGGTCAGCCCCGCGGTGCAGGCTGGGGCAGTGTTTCCAATGTCTTATTCTCCAACTTTGATATCCAGGAGGCCAACGCCGGACCGGCGATTACCCAGGACAATGGGAATAATGGGTCGCTCTCCGGGACGAGTTTGATGAGTATTTCGAATGTGGCGTTTGTCAATTTTACGGGGACGATCAATACGAGCAAGAGTACTACGGCGTCAGTCTCGTGTTCGAACGTGCATCCGTGTTATAATATTGATTTTGATAACGTGGTTTTGTATCCGGTCAATTCGACGACGGCCGGGAAGGGGACGTGCAAGTATACGGCGGATGGAGGGGTTCATGGATTAACGGGGTGTTGATGTGTCGACTGATCTGATTCCAATATATCAGAAGACTCGTTTGGCTAATAGACTATCCTTGTACTCATTTCCAATATCTCTTCTCGACTATCCTCGAATCTTGACAATCTCCGCGTGAACCCACATTGATCGAGCCCCACATTCCCACATGGAGAAGCTTGTTCCAGTTGACGATGATATAATATCCCCGGACATGATCCCTGAACTATACCAAACCGAGCAATTGAGAATTCATCAACACGGAAACAAGAGAATTAGATATCATTCTTTCGTTGTTCATCTCTTAAAATGACCGAGACTGTCCGCCCGGCATTCGCAGGCCGCGAGCGCCCTCTGCTCAGCTACGGCATCGCCTTCCCCACCGCAGCCGCCCACCACGTCGCCGAGACTTTTGGTGCCTCGCGCATCTACGTGATCTGTTCGGGATCCCTGGCCCGGAATACCGATGCTGTGGATAGATTGACTACGGCATTGGGTGCGGAGAAGGTCGTGGGTCGTCGGATTGGAATGCAGAGCCATACGCTCTGGTCGGAGGTCTTGGAGATTGTGGAGGAGGCAAGGAATGCGCAGGTGGATTTGTTGTTGACACTGGGCGCGGGGAGCTTGACGGATGGAGCAAAGATTATTGCCTTGGTGAGTGTATCCTTGTTCTTTTTCAAACTGCAGTTGCCCGACCTTGGGCTGGTAGTGATGCCCAGACTCTACTCCAGCGCTCGTTGCTACGACAAGAACAACGACTCCATCTAGTTACCCCCGGTGTATAACTAACCACTTTCTTCCCCATAGGCTCTCGCAAACCATGTCCGAACCCCCTCGGACCTCGAATCCCTCGCCGAAGGCGCCAACAAACGCCCCCAGATTCTCGCTCCCACCATCCCCATCATCTCCGTCCCAACCTCCCTCTCCGCAGGCGAATATTCCGATTTCGCCGGCGGCACCGAGGACAACTCCCGCCGGAAATACAGTTTCCAAGCACCCCTCCGCGGCCCCCAACTCATCATCCTCGATCCCGAGCTCGTCGAGACCACGCCGGACTCGATCTGGCTGAGTACGGGGATTCGTGCGGTGGATCACTGCGTCGAGACGCTTTGTGCGGTCGTGGGTGTGACCCCGTCGTCGGATGAACTTGCAGAGCATGCGTTGGGATTATTAGTCCCCGGGTTGTTGAGGTGTAAGAGGGATCGTGGCGATCGGGAGGCGCATTTGCAGTGTCAGTTGGGATCGGTGGATGCAATGGCTGCCTGTACGAGTGGATCCGTGGAATTGGGTGCTAGTCATGGGATTGGACATCAGGTACGTGGTTCTTTTTCCTACCTGAAGCGCGCCATGGCGAGGATCAATGATGCTGTAGGGAGAGCATAGATAGCTAACAAGCTCTTGTCTAGCTCGGTCCATTGGGGGTGGGACACGGCGAGACAAGTTGCATCTTGCTCCCCGCCGTGTGCAAGTTCAATGCAAAGCACAACGCCAATCGCGAGCGACAGGCGCGGGTGCGCGAGTTCCTCATCCGGGATCCCGTCGTCGCCGAGGTTTTACGCTCTCACGCTATCACCGTGGAGGACTCGGACCTGGGCGATATTCTAGATACGGTGATTCGCGAGTTGGGCATGCCGCGGTCACTAGCGGATGTGGGGGTGGGTCGTGACAAGTTGGACGCCCTCGCCGAACACAGTCTACACGACCGATGGTGTCGGACCAACCCCGTCCCGTTGAAACGGAAGGAGCAAGTCCTGGAGATCCTAGAGATGGTGGTTTAGATGCCTCCTCGATCGAGCATTAGTGTCAATTGCGCCATAGGAAATAGGAGAATAATCGGGTAAAGTCTCCAACTCGATTGATAAGCAAAACAGCCCCGCGACCCCATAGTTGAAAAGGAAACCCCTCGGGCTGATGTCCGAGGATGTACTCCGTATATTCCATCTCCCTCGTTGTCTCTTCTTCTTCTTCTTCTTCTTCTTCTTCTTCCTCCTAATCTGCCCTCAATTGTATATACGATAACATGTCTCCCCAAAACGTTCTCGTTTTTGGCGCCACGGGCACCATTGGCGGCTATATCCTGGACGCAATCCTCGCCCAGCGCGAACAGTTCGGCCGCATCGCAATCTTCACCTCCGCGCGTACTGCAGAGACCAAGGGAGATGCCCTGAAAAAGAAAGGCGTCGAAGTGATTGTGGGCAATCTCGAAGATGAGAACGCCGTCAAAGCCGCCTACGAGGGTAAGTCCAAAACACGATCATTGCGGCTTCTATAGTTGCGGTAAAACACCACATACAACGATCCCCCACTGACCCCTCGTCCAGGAATAACGACCGTCATTTCCGCCCTAGGCCGTAACACCCTCGCCCAACAGATCCCCCTCATCCGGCTTGCCGCCGCCTCTCCATCCATCAAATGGTTCTTCCCCTCCGAATACGGCACAGACATCGCCTACAGTCCAGCCTCGGCCCACGAAAAGCCCCACCAGCAGAAACTCAAAGTCCGCGCCGTCCTGGAGAACGAAATCTCCCGCAAGGATTTGGACTACTCGTATATCGTGACGGGTCCCTTTGCGGAGATGTATTTGCAGATCGACCCCGGAGTCGAGGAGGCGGGTGGGTGGGATGTGAAGGAGAGGAAGGCGGTGCTTTTGGGAGAGAAGGGGGAGGAGAGGCTTAGTTTGACGACGATGGAGGAGTAAGTTTCACTTCTGGTCTTCGAGGCAGATTTTGTGATTAGTTGGCTAATGGGGATCAACAGCGTGGGTACTTTTGTCGTCTCGACTCTGCTCAACGCAACACCCGAGACACGCAATCGCCCGCTGTGTGTCAACTCCTTCACGACTAGCCCGGCTGAGATCCAGGCTCTCTTTGAGCGCCAAGTTCCAGGGCCCTGGGAGGTGTCTTATACGCCTCTGAAGCGACTGCGTGAGATCGAGGACGAGGCATGGGCAAATGGGAATCCCGCGGCGACGCTAGCGACTCTGCGGCGAATCTGGGCAGAGGGTGGCACGCTATATGAGCAGCGGGCGAACGGGCTGATTGGAGAGCCACGGACGACCTCGTTGGAGGAGATTGTTGCTAGGGAGGTTCGTAGGTCTAGTAATCTGTAGTATAGGCATGACCGAACGACGAAGACCTATAGAAGCTACCATCATAATTGACTAGCAATAGAATCCAGATCATAGGACAGTCACTCCATCTATAAATAAGCATATGGACCAAACAACCCTGGCATTGATTGTGGTGTCGTGGTACTTTATAATTCGTACGGGCGTGGCACAGGGACATAAAGACGGGGGGGGGGGGGGGAAATTGGGTGGGAATTAAAAAAAAGCATTTCACGTCTTTACTAGCATCGGATTCACATAGCCCAAGGGGAATGATTAACAGACAAGTGGGAAATAACAACCGGGATGGGCAGACAAGGTAGGTTGCCACGGATATAAAACAAAAAGCCGAGCCGGACTCTACTGGAAAAACTTGCGAACCCGCTCTTGGCTTTCCGGGCTAACACCAGCCAGGATCGACTCGGCGTTCAAGTTGGTCGCCGCAACCAGTTGCTTAGCCGCCTGGGCAACCCGGGCAGCGGTCTGGCCTTGCAGAGTGCCGGCATCGAGGGCTTGCACAATGAAGCCGAAGACGCGGTCAGCCTTGGCAATGACGGCAGGGTTTTGCCTACGGGTATGTTAGTCTGAGGTTCTTAAAAGGCCCAGGAGGTAAGGGGGGGGGG